>OVBL01000172.1:0-633116 GCA_900406555.1 Pseudoturritis turrita | reverse complement strand
CGAATCCACTTAGGCTAGGGGAGATTCGGCAAGAAGCTCCACTTCGGCACAGGGGAAATCCACTTCGGCACGGAGGCTCCGTATCGGCAAGCCCACTTCGGCAAGCCTCCACTTCGGCCAACAAGGCATTTCGGCCAACGCAAGTCCACTTCGGCAACACGCGCAAGCCCACTTCGGCAACACGCGCAGGCTCCACTTCAGCCTAGTTCTTCTCCACTTCGGCCTAATTCTTCTCCACTTCGACAAGGGGAGACTTCGGCGATGGCACCCATTCCTCCACTTCGTCACTTCGGCAAGGGACAGCTTCGGCCCAAGCTACGCTTCGGCCGAAGGCCACTTCGGCAAACAAAGGAGAGACATCGGCAAGGAGACTGCGGCCGAAGTGCCCACTTCGGCAAGCATGGCCACTTCGGCGACAAGCGACATCGGCAAGGAAAACTTCGGCAAGCATAGGCACATCGGCAAGGAGACTTCGGCCAAAGTGCCCACTTCGGCAGCATAGCCACGTCGGAAAGGAGACTTCGGCCGAAGTGCCCACTTCGGCAAGCATGGCCACTTTGGCAAAGAAAGGAGAGACATCGGCAAGGAGACTTCGGCCGAAGTGCCTTCGGCAGGCATAGCTACATCGGCAAGGAGACTTCGGCCGAAGTGCCCACTTCGGCCAAGCTGTCCACTTCGGCCAAGCTGTCCACTTCGGCCAAGCTGTCCACTTCGGCCAAGCTGTCCACTTCGGCCAAGCTGTCCACTTCGGCCAAGCAGTCCACTTCGGCCAAGCAGTCCACTTCGGCCAAGCTGTCCACATCGGCCAAGCTGTCCACTTCGGCCAAGCAGTCCACTTCGGCCAAGCAGTCCACTTCGGCCAAGCTGTCCACTTCGGCCAAGCTGTCTGGCCGAAGTCATTTCCATACAAAACTGTCTGGCCGAAGTCAAATCTATACGAAGCTGCTGGCCGAAGTCATTTCATACGAAACTGTCTGGCCGAAGTCAATTTACACGAAGCCAGAAGACATGCAGCCGAAGTCATTTCTATACGAAACTGTCTGGCCAAAGTCAAATCTATACGAAGTTGCCTGCGAATGATTTCTATACGAAGCCGTCTGGCCGAAGTCAAAGTTGCCGAAGACAATCTTGGCCGAAGCCAATTTCATACGAAACTGTTTGGCCGAAGTCAAGTCTATACGAAGCCAGAAGACGATGTGGCCGAAATCATTTCTATACGAAACTGTCTTGCCGAAGTCAAATCTATACGAAGTTGCCTGGCCGAAGTCGTTTCTATACGAAGCTGTCTGCCGAAGTCAAAGCTCCCGAAGACAATCCTGACCGAAGCCATTTCATACGAACTGTCTGGCCGAAGTCAAGTCTATACGAAGCCAGAAGACGACGCGGCCGAAGTCATTTCTATACTAAGACAACAAGCCCATCTTCGGCCTACAACGATGCAAAGGCCCACGAAGTCAAGCCGACTTGCTAAAACGAAAATCCCAAAGGATTAGGAAGTTTTCCTTATCTCTTTAGGATTGACCTGGCCGACTAAAACTAGTATATATATCCATGTACATCTCTTGAAAAAGGGATCTGAAAATTTACTTAGCAAAAAACCCTAGACTTTTTTGCTCTCAAACTCTTGTATGAAAGCTTTTCGACACAACTTAATAAAAACCATCTTTGGATCTTTCGGTTCGTGGTTTATCCGTAGAAATTTCATCCCTCTTAAAAAACCTCCGACAAATTCTAATTGTGTTGATTTCGACTCCCACAATTTGGCGCTAGAAGGAGGGGCAATTTGAAACTTTCTTACTCCAAGGAACCACCGCATGAATGATTCAAAGAAGATGACTAGCGATGGACGAACCGACGACCCGCAGGACACGGGGATCGATGGATCTGGAGCAACAGATACACCAACGCCTGCAGTCGTGGAGACGAGCCCAGAGGCCCTATCACAGATCAAGACGATGCTGGAGATGCTGCTCAAGAAGGCAGAGGAGCAGGACAAGCTAAACACAATGATGACCGATAAGCTCGAAGTCCTTACAACGGCGAGCCGAGCCTATGGTAGAGGCTCAGGAGTTGACCTAATGAGGCGCCCTCTTCGACATCTCAACCCAATGGCCCTTGATTTCTCAACACCCCACCATGCGCCGAGAACCCAAGGCGGATTGCTCCCTACAAACCAACCAACCATGACCGCTGAACTGAACGCGACACCGCAGGAGGCAAACACGCAGACTATGGATGGAACGGATCCAGTGATCAACCTGGAGGACAACCCAGAGGGTGAACAAGACTTGGAACACCGCCGCGAAGCTGAACTCACGGGTGCGACCCAAACTCGAAACGAACGAAGCAACACCAACCTTGGCCATGATCATGACCTCACCGAAGAGGAGGAGAACATCCTTTGGGCCCAACGAGCCCAGATCGAGGAAGAGCGTAAATCGAGGAAAAGCGAAATCGATAATCCGAGCCCAAAAGGAGGAGATGGCCGAAATCCGGGCAAGCATGGAGTGAGCTGCCGCCGAGATGAAATTCGTTCGAGCTCAGATGCATAGGGCTACTAGCAAGGCTCCCAAACTCGACCGAGTGCTTGAAGAAGCACAGAACACCCCATTCATGACTTGAATCACTAAGGCAAGGGTTTCTGATCCGGGAAAGATGAAGATACCAGTCTACGAAGGTAAAACTGATCCAAAGGAGCACTTGACCGCCTTCGCAATAGCAATGGGACGAGAAAACTTCAGAGAAGGAGAAGAAGATGCTGGACAATGTCTCTTGTTCGTTGAGCACCTTAAAGGCCCAGCTCTCCAATGGTTCTCCAGGCTGGGAAGAAATTCGATCGACAATTTCAATCAGCTGTCGTCGGCGTTCCTTAAACATTATGCTATATTCATGGAACGCCGAACATCCGATGCGGATCTGTGGACCATGGGGCAAGGACAGAACGAGACATTGCGAACCTTCATCGGACGGTTCAAGTCAGTACTGTCGAAGGTAGAAGGGATAAGTGACGAAGCCGCACTGCAAGCGTTAAAGAAAGCCCTGTGGTTCAACTTCGATTTTCGGAAGGAGATTGCGCTGAACGCACCAACCAGATCCAGGATGCATTGCACCGAGCGACGGACTTTGCCTCCAACGAAGAAGAAGTGAAGATCCTAGCCCAGAAGCACGGAAAGGCGAAGTCCACGAACCACCCTCCCTCTGCTCCGAACCCACCGAACAACAGAAAGGGCAACCAAGGCCCTGGATACATCCAACACGAAGGGGGATTCAAAGGAGCCCATAACTACCAAGTTGATTCGTCAAGCTATGGGCAAGGACGAGGTCAGGGCCGAGGAAGAGGTACATGGAGTAGCACGTGGACCAGGGGCCAAGGAACTTACGACGAAACGGCTTATTGCGAACATCACCATATCTTCGACACTCAACTGCAAATTGCCGCATCCTAGGTTTGAAACTCGCTGCCAGACTGGCGGCTGGCAAACTCAAAGGTGATATTAGCCTCAAGGACTTCGACATGGATACCAACGCAAACCGCCCCGAACAGGCAAACGAAGATCTTCCTAAGCGAGGGAGGCAAGACGACGAAGCGCCACAATCTGGCCCAGAAGACGGATCAACATGATAATGGGTGGATCTCACTATTGCTCGGATACCGTCTCATCGATTAAAGCTTTTCAACGACGAGCCGATGTCAGCGTTAACTGGTCCGCACCTCCAAGTTTCCAGACGACGTAATCTCATTCGAAGAAAGGGAAACAGCCGGAATCGACAAACCACACGATGACCCTCTCGTGATCGAGTTGATCATCAGTGGCTACGATGTAGCCCGGGTGCTGGTGGATAGGGCAGCACAGTGGACATAATCTTCAAAGAAACTCTCAAAAGAATGGACATCAATCCGTCCGACATAGTGGCTACCCCTAAACCATTGACTGGATTCTTCGGAGAAACGACGATGACAATCGGGACGATCAAGCTGCCTGTAGAAGCTGGGGGTGTCATCAAACTCGTCGAGTTCTCGGTAGCCGATCACCCAGCAATCTATAACGTCATCATTGGAACACCTTGGTTAAATTCAATGCGCGCCGTAGCCTCGACCTACCATCTCTGCGTAAAATTCCCAACACCGAGCGGAGTCAAAACGATTTTGGGAAGTCAGAAGGAGTCCCGCGTATGCTTCCTAGCTGCACACAAGCTCAGGAATCCTGTCACCGATCCAATAGCCAAGTCAGAACGCAAGAAGATGAAGACAGACAGGGAGCCAGTAAAAGAACTCTCCAAGCTCTTGTAGCAATTACAGATTGCGGAGGATCGCGAAGAAGAACAGCTGAACAGCCTGCGACCCCGTAATATCAGTTTGTATCGACGACGAACACCCGGAACGATGCGTAGAGATTGGATTCGGCCTCGACGAAAAAATCAAGGACGAACTGGTTTCATTCTTAAAAGAAAACGTGGACACTTTCGCGTGGGCAGCAGAGGATATGCCCGGAATTGATATCGGCGTAACCAGTCATGAATTGAACATCGACCCAACCTTCAAACCAATCAAGCAGAAACGGAGAAAGTTGGGTCCTGACAGAGCGAAAGCAGTCAACGACGAAGTCGAAAGACTCTTACGAGTCGGGTCGATAATGGAAGTCAAGTACCCGGATTGGCTGGCGAATCCTGTTGTAGTAAAAAAGAAGAACGGAAAATGGCGGGTGTGCGTCGATTTCACCGACTTAAACAAGGCGTGCCCGAAAGACAGCTTCCCACTACCACACATTGATCGACTGGTCGAAGCAACGGCCGGTAACAAGCTCTTATCTTTCATGGACGCATTCTCTGGATACAATCAGATTCTAATGAATCCCGACGATCGTGAGAAGACAGCCTTCATTACGGATCGTGGAATCTATTGCTACAAGGTGATGCCTTTCGGCCTCAAAACGCCGGAGCCACATATCAGCGCTTAGTAAACAAGATGTTTGCTAATCAACTCGGAAGAACGATGGAGGTTTACATAGACGACATGCTGGTGAAATCGCTAGAGGCAACGGATCACGTGCTACATTTGGAGGAATGTTTCCGACAGCTCAACTCGCACAACATGAAGCTCAACCCGACAAAGTGTAGATTCGCAGTCACGTCCGGCGAGTTTCTTGGTTACTTAGTTACTCATCGAGGAATCGAAGCGAATCCAAAGCAGATCGACGCCCTTATCCAGATGGCTTCCCCAAAATCAAAACGTGAAGTACAGAGACTGACTGGAAGGGTGGCTGCACTCAACAGATTTATTTCGCGATCCACCGATAAGTGCTTACCGTTCTACGACACTTTACGAGGAAACAAGAAATTCGAATGGACAGAGAAGTGCGAAGAGGCTTTCCAGCAGTTGAAGAAATATCTCGCCAGTCCCCCGGTGCTCGCAAAGCCAGTCGAGGGAGAGCCGCTCTTCCTATACACCGCAATCTCCACCACGGCAGTAAGCGGAGTACTCATTCGCGACGAACGGGGCGAGCAGAAACCAATTTTTTACGTCAGTAAGACCCTCACCGACGCAGAGACAAGATACCCGCAGATGGAGAAGTTGGCTCTATCGGTGGTCATGTCACTAAGGCCGTACTTCCAATCACACTCCATTGTGGTCCTTAGTCCTTTACCCCTACGATCGATTTTGCACAGCCCAAGTCAATCCGGGCGATTGGCCAAGTGGGCTATCGAGCTCAGCGAGTACGACATCGAGTATCGCGGACGAACCTGCGTAAAATCGCAAGTGCTTGCCGATTTTTTAATCGAACTTCCGGAGGAGAGCCTCGCCGAAGGAAACCCGAATTCGACTTGGCAACTTCACGTTGACGGCTCATCATCCAAAAATGGTTCAGGGGTCGGGATACGTCTAACGTCACCAATGGGCGAGATACTTGAACAATCCTTCCGCCTAGGTTTTCACGCCTCCAACAACGAAGCAGAATACGAAGCCCTCATTGCCGGAATAAAGCTTGCGCAAGGACTCAAGATTGATTGCATTCACGCGTTCTGCGATTCACAGTTAGTCGCGAACCAGTTCAGCGGGGAATACGCAGCTAAAGACGATCGTATGGAGGCGTATCTGAAAGTCGTCAAAGACTTGACTGCACAGTTTAAAGAGTTCACACTCACGCGTATTCCACGAGGAGAAAACACTTCGGCTGATGCACTGGCCGCCCTCGCATCCACTTCTGATCCAGCCTTGAAACGAGTTATTCGGTGGAATTCATCGAACGCCCGAGCATCACTCTTCCAGAAACAGTGAGTGTGGTTACGCGGTCTCAAGCCGCCAGGACTGCAAGGGAGAAAGCCTGTGCACCAGACAATGCTGAAGATGACGCTGACGAACGAAAAGCAGTAATCAACGGCTCAATGGTCCAGGACGAGACATATGCGGCAGACGAAGGACACACCTCTCGGATGGAAATAGATGCAGTCGACAAGGACGAAGATCCTGCGAATGCTGCAGAAGAAGCAACGTCTATGGATGAGGACTTTACTACCCTCCCTTCCAACGTCGACCCCTGTCACGAAACTAGAGTCGTCGAGACGAATGGAGCATGTACGGACATACAGTACGGCTGCGACAAAGGGTGGCTTGACGGCATCTGCGGATACATCTGCGATGGTATCTTACCGTCAGACAAATGGGCAGCTCGAAAGCTTCGGGCGCAAGCAGCGCGCTACATCTTGCTCGACGGCAATGTTTTCAAATGGCGATTCTCGGGGCCATTACTCGCCTGCGTCGAAGGAAAGGAGGCAAGGGCAATCATGGAGGAGGTCCACGGTGGCTCCTGTGGTAACCATTCGGGAGGACGAGCCTTGGCAATAAAAATCAAACGACACGGCTATTACTGGCCGACCATGATACAAGATTGCGAGAAATACTCGTCCAGGTGCGAGAAGTGTCAACGTCACGCACCAATGATTCATCAGCCAACCGAGATGCTTTCTTCAATATCATCGCCCTATCCATTCATGCGATGGTCCATGGACATCGTTGGACCTTTGCATCCGTCAAAGCAGAAACGATTCTTGCTGGTCCTGACAGACTATTTTTCAAAGTGGGTGGAGGCAGATTCGTATGCCAGCATCAAGGACGCACAAGTCGAAAGTTTTGTATGGAGGAACATCATATGCCGACATCGAGTCCCATACGAGATCGTCACCGATAATGGATCACAGTTCATTTCCACAAGGTTCGAAGCTTTCTGCGAGAAGTGGAAGATCCGGCTAAGCAAATCCACCCCACGATATCCACAAGGCAACGGCCAGGCTGAAGCAATAAACAAAACAATTCTCGACGGTCTCAAGAAATGCCTCAACCAGAAGAAAGGCCGATGGGCCGACGAACTGGAAGGTGTATTGTGGTCTCATAGAATGACACCACGACGAGCAACCAATGAAACTCCGTTTGCTCTTGTCTATGGGACAGAATACGTCATTCCACGAGAGATAAATTTTCCTGGAGTCCGCCGAAGACTACTCCCAGAACAAGAAGGACTCAATCACTTGTTGATGCTTGATGAGTTGGACTTGATCGACGAAAGACGGGATCAAGCCTTGATCTGAATTCAGAATTACCAGAATACAGCGGCAAAATACTACAACTCTCACGTACGAAATCGACCGTTCTACTAAGGAGACCTGGTCCTACGGAAAGTTTTCCAGAATACTGCAGAGCAGAACGCCGGCAAACTCGGAGCAAACTGGGAAGGACCTTACAAAATCACGAAAGTAGTCCGACCCGGAGTGTACGAACTCGCCAACATGTCTGACGTTCCAATACCAAGATCGTGGAACGCAATGCACCTCAAGAAGTACTATACTTAGGATACTTCACATGAACTACGGGGCAGCTTGATCCCTGCAAAGGGTACGTAGGCAGCTCGTCTTCGGATGGGTTCAGCTGCTCCCTCCTAAAAAAAGGAGGGGAGTGGGTACGTATACTCCCACCTTTGTAATAGACTCCGCGTCTACTTAATGCAAGCTTCTCGAAGCAATTTTCATCATATCACACCCTCCACGGGTTACTAAAACCTTAACGGAAACAGGCATCACATACGCACCTTTCACGAATCACTTAAAGTCCTAACTAAAACAGGCACCTCTCTTCACCCTCCTTGCTGCTGGCCACAGCAACGAACCACTACATCTTTTACGGATCTAACTACTACATCCTAGCGGATTAAAAGCGTGCGTTATATAAATAACTGTGTCCATTGTCAGAGCGGATATGCTTACGGTAGCATACCCGTAAACCAAAATGTTCATCTTAAAACCCAACAACAAATCGTTGGTCGCAACAGTACAACGTGTCCATTGTCAGAGCGGATACGCTTACGGTAGCATATCCATAAACCGAAATGTTCATCCGAAAACCCAACAAACAAATCGTTGGTCAAAACACATGTGCTCATAATCGAAGCAAGTATGCTTACACTAACGTAATCATTCCAAATGAAACAAACGAATCATCGGTGTTAACACTAACACAAACTGTAGCAAAACAGATCAGTCCTCCTTGGATAAAAAAGCATTCAAGCAACAAGTTTTAACAACAAAGAAACGACACAACCAAAGCCAAAGCCACAAGGCGAACATAACAAGTCAATACGGATAAAGCCGTCCAGGCACCATGTCCAAATAACGTCAAAGCATAATTAAAATGATGACCTGGGCAGTTCCCCATCGTCATCATACCTTACCCCTTGAAGACACACCCTAATCATCGTCGGAGGATTCGGCCGTCGTCTCGGATTCGGAGGCTTTGTTCGAACCAAGCAAAGTCAAACCAAGCTTACCCCTGTTGGATCCAGAGAATACGCAAACGCCGACATCCGCCGCTAACGCCTCAACGGACTCATTACCAAGTGCAACGTCGGCCGAGTCTTCAGAGATCGGCGAGACCACTAGGTCGTTCCCCAATAAGGCGACCAACCTATCAAACTCGTCATCGGCACCAGCTTACCTCGCTCTCCATCCCTGGAGTTTCTCAATTTCGGCATCCAACGAAGGTGGTTCGTCACCGCGGAGCAGCGCAAGGAGTTCAAGGTTCCCGTCAACTTGGGCAAGATTGACGACGCTGTTCTTCGACGATTCGCCCAAGATCTGAACCTTCTCCTTGACTCGGTCGACTTTAGATTGAAACTTCTCGGCCAATCTGCGTATCGCCCCCTTCTTAGCCCGTTCAACCTTCTTGTCGATCATGGCCCTCTTCGAGCTCAACATCCGCTGAAGCTCGGCAACTTGAGCCTCCTGCTGGACCCGATAGGACTCCAGGTCCTCCTTCTGTTTCGATGCTATCTCCATTGCAGCATCGCGCTCGCGCTCAGCTTCGTTAAGCTTTGTTCGAAGCTCTTCGACCACATTCCGTGCACGCTCGGCTTTCCTCGCGTTCTTACGGATGTCCGCCTCATAACCGGACTTCATCTTGTTAATAGAGGCCACAAACTGAACAGAAAGAAAAGAGAGATCAGGCATCGCATTTTCAACAAAGTACGAAAAAAGAAGGTCAACGCAAACTACCTTAGTACCACGGCGAGACATTTCGGCATATGGGTTGCTCCGGG
Source organism: Pseudoturritis turrita (assembly GCA_900406555.1). Lineage (NCBI taxonomy): Eukaryota > Viridiplantae > Streptophyta > Magnoliopsida > Brassicales > Brassicaceae > Pseudoturritis > Pseudoturritis turrita. The sequence continues at coordinate 623,532 of OVBL01000172.1, read as the reverse complement.
ATAGAGTATCGGGAGGAGGAAAGCAATCCCCCTTAGAGAGAATCTTGGAGAAGAGAGTGGCCGATGCCGACGCATCGTCGCAAACCATTTCAGAAGCAAACGGCTGAGATACAGACTGCGAAGGCAGCTTGTGCTCGGCAGCACTGCGAACCGATGCGTTACGCCTTTTCCGTCCAGGAGCATCATCCTTTTGGGGATCTTTCCCTCTGTCAGCCTTTGCCGAGGCACGTCTCCGGACTGGCCTCACCTGATCGGCATCCTCACTTGTAGCCGCAGCCTTGCCCTTTCTGCGATGAACCGGAGGCAAGTCCAATCACCCAAGACCCAACACGACCTCTCTCACGATGGGGATCAACGGAGCCAGCGTGGACGGTTCAACAGATGAGTCGCCCGAGGGAAAAGCAAGGGCAGCACTTAGCTGCTCCGCAAAAATCTCAGTTCGGCCGACCTCTGCCTGCTCCATTGCGGCGTGGTTTTCGGCTTCCATCCTTTCACGAACATAGGGCCTTTTCCCCATGGTTCTCTTCATACTGCTAGGAGAAGACGAAGGAGTTGAACTCGGAGAATAATATCCAAATTATTGTGCCCGCGCTCTCTCTACTCTTTGAAGAGTAAAATCTCTTTGCCAATCGCACTCACCGGAAGCTAGAGTCTCGCAGAGTATAGTTATGTCCGGAGGACACGTCGGGAGCGGATTAGGAACTGCAAAACCAACAAACAAGGCGGAAAGTCATGACATGTTCAACAAGGCAGAAAAGCTCGTAAAGCTATAGATCGGCTACCGATTTTTCTCCATGTGGTCCTAATTTTGTTAACCCAATCTGCACCAACCGAAGCCTCGGAAATGGGCACAAAGAAGAAATAATTCTCCCAATATCTGTCTTTACTTGGGAATCCTCCGATAATTTTGCGGTGAGCTTTGTTCGAAAGGGAGTAAAGAAGCGAATCCTTGGAGCGAAATGTTCGAAAGGATAGCAGGTTCAGCAAGTGATCCACGGTGACTTCTTCGTCACACTCGAAGCTGCGAACCACGGTCCCAACTAGGTGTCGAATTCCCCGCGGAGTTATTTGCGCCAGGGCCAGTCTATGCTTCCACATTTACCCAAGGATGACCCCTGGTATTGGGAACCACAGAAAGCACATGTAAAAACAACTCTCGTACAAGGTAAAACACCCTTTTGGAGGCTCACCGGCCCGATCCGATGGCGATAGAAGGATGAATTCAATTTCTTCGGAAATGTTAAACCGGTGCCTGAGGGTCTCCAAAGATTTAGCAGTGGAGAGAGTAGATCCTGGTGGATCAGGTGCCTCATGCTTGTATCCGCCCTTAGAAACTCGCCGTTTTGAAGAACACGCCCAAAGACTCGTGTCTTGCCTCATCCTAACACAATCGGAACTCCAATTCTCCATCTCGATTTTTACATTGAAAGGACTCTCCATTTCGCCCAGCAAAGGAAATCACTTCGGCGAAAAAGGATTTCGGCCGAGCACCACTTCGGCAGAGAAGACTTCGGCCGAAAGCAATTTCAGAGACAAAAAACAAAACAAAACAACCTAAAAAAAAAATCTTCAAGAGAAGGAGAGAGAAGGGAGGAGAGAAGTTACCTTGAGATTTTTGAGAAGTGAAGAAGTGAAGAAGTGAAGAGGAAGTGAGGAGAAGGGGGAGCATATATAGGCTCATAAAGCAAAAGATGATGTCATCATACATTGGAAGTTGTGCCAGAACACAGTTGAATGAAGAAATTTCTACTGGAAAAAAAATTAATTATCGGTCTGAAGACAGAGAACCTGGCAGATATCAAAAACAACGGACTCAGTGTCACATCGGCTCAGCTCGTACCAATCGACGCAGCACATTGATCCCAGGTTGGACTTCCTCTACCTCGGCACTATCATCACTGAGACTACCGAGCTGGGGGCTAACTGTTGGGGTCAAAACCCACCCAACTGTGATCAATGGAAAGATGGCTAAGTATGGAAATACGAATAATCGGACAAGGCCGATATTGTGCCTAAGTCATTTCTGTACGAATCCACTTAGGCACAAGATGGGCTCACTTCGGCCAAAGTAGCTCCACCTCGGCAAGGAGACTTCGGCACGGAGGCTCCACTTCGGCACAGCTTCAGCCACACATTGTGCCTAAGTCATTTCTGTACGAATCCACTTAGGCTAGGGGAGATTTCAGCAAGAAGCTCCACTTCGGCACAGAGGGAAATCCACTTCGGCACGGAGGCTCCGTATCGGCAAGCCCACTTCGGCCAACAAGGCATTTCGGCCAATGCAAGTCCACTTCGGCAACACGCGCAAGCCCACTTCGGCAACACGCTCAGGCTCCACTTCGGCCTAGTTCTTCTCCACTTCGGCCTAATTCTTCTCCACTTCGGCAAGGGGAGACTTCGGCGATGGCACCATTCCTCCGCTTCGTCACTTCGGCAAGGGATAGCTTCGACAAACAAAGGAGAGACATCGGCAAGGAGACTGCGGCCGAAGTGCCCACTTCGGCAAGCATGGCCACTTCGGCGACAAGCCACATCGGCAAGGAAAACTTCGGCAAGCATAGCCACATCGGCAAGGAGACTTCGGCCAAAGTGCCCACTTCGGCAAGCATAGCCACATCGGTAAGGAGACTTCGGCCGAAGTGCCCACTTCGGCAAGCATGGCCACTTCGGCAAAGAAAGGAGAGACATCGGCAAGGAGACTTCGTCCGAAGTGCCCACTTCGGCAAGCATGGCCACTTCGGCAAAGAAAGGAGAGACATCGGCAAGGAGACTTCGGCCGAAGTGCCTTCGGCAGGCATAGCTACATCGGCAAGGAGACTTCGGCCGAAGCAGTCCACTTCGGCCAAGCAGTCCACTTCGGGCAAGCTGTCCACTTCGGCCAAGCTGTCCACTTCGGCCAAGCAGTCCACTTCGGCAAAGCTGTCCACATTGGCCAAGCTGTCCACTTCGGCCAAGCAGTCCACTTCGGCCAAGCTGTCCACTTCGGCCAAGCTGTCCACTTCGGCCAAGCTGTCCACTTCGGCCAAGCTGTCCACTTCGGCCAAGCAGTCCACTTCGGCCAAGCTGTCCACTTCGGCCAAGCTGTCCACTTCGGCCAAGCTGTCTGGCCGAAGTCATTTCCATACAAAACTGTCTGGCCGAAGTCAAATCTATACGAAGCTGCCTGGCCGAAGTCATCTCTATACGAAATTGTCTGGCCGAAGTCCATTTTACACGAAGCCAGAAGATGATGCGGCCGAAGTCATTTCTATACGAAACTGTCTTGCCGAAGTCAAATCTATACGAAGTTGCCTGGCCGAAGTCATTTCTATACGAAGCCGTTTGGCCGAAGTCAAAATTGCCGAAGACAATCTTGGCCGAAGCCAATTTCATACGAAACTGTTTGGCCGAAGTCAAGTCTATTCGAAGCCAGAAGACGATGTGGCTGAAGTCATTTCTATACGAAACTGTCTTGCCGAAGTCAAATCTATACGAAGTTGCCTGGTCGAAGTCGTTTATATACGAAGCTGTCTGGCCGAAGTTAAAGCTGCCGAAGACAATCCTGGCCGAAGCCAATTTCATACGAAACTGTCTGGCCGAAGTCAAGTCTATACGAAGCCAGAAGACGACGCGGCCGAAGTCATTTCTATACTAAGACAACAAGCCCATCTTCGGCCTACAACGATGCAAAGGCCCACGAAGTCAAGCCGACTTGCTAAAACGAAAATCCCAAAGGATTATGAAGTTTTCCTTATCTCTTTAGGATTGACCTGGTCGACTAAAACTAGTATATATATCCATGTACATCTCTTGAAAAAGGGATCCGAAAATTTACTTAGCAAAAAACCCTAGACTTTTTTGCTCTCAAACTCTTGTACGAAAACTTTTCGACACAGCTTAATAAAAACCATGTTTGGATCTTTCGGTTCGTGGTTCATCCGCAGAATTTCATCCCTCTTAACAAACCTCCGACAAATTCTAATTGTGTTGATTTCGACTCCCACAACACCTACAACCAACTAAATACCTTACAGAAATCTACCGTCAATCCTTATAAATCTACATTCCACCTAATAAACCTGCAAACCTATGTAAGTCTACTAGGCACGATTCGTACCGTGGTAAAATATCTGCAACGTACAAAATAAATCTGCAGCTTCTAACAAAAATCTACAAAAAAAATCTACACCGTAAGACGGTTTCCTCAAAAACCTGCAACCACTTTTAAGTCTACTACACACGATCCTTACTATGTCAAAATATCTGCAACGTACAAAATAAATCTACATAATAAATCTACTACACCTCCAACAAACTAAATACCTTACACAAATCTACCGTCATTCCTGATAAATCTACATCCCACCTAATAAATCTGCAAACATATGTAAGTCTACTAGACATGACTCGTACCGTGTCAAAATATCTGCAACGTACATAATAAATCTGCAATCCCCAACAAAAATCTGCAAAACAAATCTACACCGGAAGACGATTTCCTCAAAAACCTGCAAACACTTTTAAGTCTACTACACACGATGCTTACTTTGTCAATATATCTGCAACGTACAAAATAAATTTACAAAATAAATCTACTACACCTCCAACAAACTAAATACCTTACACAAATCTACCACCGTTCCTGATAAATCTACATCCCACCTAATAAATCTGCAAACATATGTAAGTCTATTAGACATGATTCGTACCGTGTCAAAATATCTGCAACGTACATAATAAATCTGCAACCACCCAACAAAAATCTGCAAAACAAATCTACGCCGTAGGACGATTTCCTCAAAAACCTGCAAACACTTTTAAGTCTACTACACACGACGCTTACTTTGTCAATATATCTGCAACGTACAAAATAAATCTACAATAACACCTAGTCATTAAATCGCGGATATAAATCTACCACACAAGAAATAACTCTACATCAAAGAAATTTATTGCTATATTCCAACAAAAACGCGGTGGCAGTTCTGTAAATAAGTGTCTTGATAGACTAAAAAGTAATTGCACTTTTGTAATTAGGTTTTTTCCTAACAAGTGTTATAAGGGTACTTTGGGTATGAAAACCATTATAGTAATTTTTCAAATTTTTGGGTTAGTTAAGTAATAAATGAAGATTTTTGGGTTATTATAGTTTTTTATTCTAACATAAAGTGTTGAAGAAAAAAAGAAAGACATGATGTTGGCTAGATATCTAATCTTTGGTTATTAGTCACCTAACCAAATGTCTCTACCACCATTGAGATTTCACCCTATAAAATGGCACAAAGTTTAATTCAACCCACAAACTTTGCATCACTCTCTTCAAACAAGAACAATGGAAAATCATTTTGAAGTGCCCCAAATCATTTACCCTAAACCTAAACCAGGTAAAACCAAAGAAGAAGAACAAGTTAAAGAAGAGGCCAGCTTGCTAGCAAGGAGGCTATCGAATGCTGCCGCCTTCCCCATGGTTCTCAAAGCCGTCTTGGAGCTCGTTGTCAACGACACCATCGTAGGTGATGGTTTGTGGCTGTCACCTTCTTAGATAGCAAATATTAACTTCTTTCTAAATTAATATGATCAACTAAGAAATTTTTTAAAAGTATAAAGTTGAGTGTATCTCATAACAACAAGCTAGGGGTGGGACAGATCCGGATATCCGAAAATTTAAGGGTATCCGGATCCGTGACTTCCGGATATCCGACAAAAAATTAAGATATCCGCGGATATCCGGATCCGGATCCGGAAAAAAATAATTAAATAATTAAATTAAAACACTAAAAACTTAAAAATTTTATAAATTTAAACTATAAATTAAATTTTTGAATAATTTTTTTCAAAATAAATATGATAGATTAGAAAAAAAACAAAAATCAATATATATGCATATATTTTTATATAAAAATAACATAATATATGTAAAACTATATGTTTTTAATATATTTAATGCGTCCGGATCCGGATCCGGATTTTAAAATTTTACTATCCGGATCCGAGATTTTACTATCCGGATCCGGATCCGGACGTCCCGGATATCCGTATTTCCGGAGCGGATAGGAACGGATAACGGATCGGATATGGATCCCGGATAATAATTCCACCCCTACAGCAAGCCATGTGTAAAAGCTATAATTCATAAAATTTATGTGTCAAAATGTGTAAGAGCTTTTGTTCCATTTTTATTTTTGATAAAAACATTTTATATTTTTTTCTTAATAACATAAAAATATGGATGTAACTAGTAAAGAGGAATAGAATTAAAAGTAGTTGAAGGAAGGAATTGAGATGGATCAAAATTTGGATTTTAGAGAAATAATTAATTCTCTTTTCCTCATAAATTTTGGAGAGGGAAATTTTCCTCTGTTATTATCTCATTTTTTCCCATTTTTCAAGCTGGATTTCTTTTCCTTACAAAAGTACTATAAGTGGTGAAACAAGTCACACCTTATATATGTTTTGCTAAATAATAATGTTGTGTATGGAAAATTGACTAGGAAAACATTAAAAAGTAGAATTTGTTATTAAATTAAATATTTTTAAAAATAAATAAAAGAAAAAAAATCCATGCCGTTAAGGATATAATAGAAACCCATGTTTTGTGGTATGATTGATTGTTTTATGAATTGATTGTTTTATGAATTGATTGTCCTAATAATAAGTTGATGTATATATACAGAAACTAAATATATTTTTATCTAATTCCATATTTATTTCCTATTTAAAAATATGTAATATGTATATATATATATATATTGATTATTTTGTTAATTGCTTTTTGATGAATATATATTTGTTTCTCATTTTGTTTTTCTTTGGATGCATATTCTATTGTATATTAAATTTCCTTATGTAGTAATTCATAGTTTAATTTTTATGTAAATATGTCACAATTTAATTAAACAAGCAGATAGTATTTCATAGTCTTATGATTTCAAAATTGCGTCACAAGCAAATACATCAACTTTACATAATAATATATAAGATATACCCTTATAATCGATGGACGTCATGTGAACAAACGGTAGAGTTAAACAATGTCTCTGCTTTTCAACCTAATTGCAAAACTCTTTGTAAGTTTTACTTTTGGCTATCAACGAAATTCTTTGTAAATTTAGTATTTCATTTGGAGTGATTTGTTTTAAAATGTCAAATCCTGTTATTGAGTTATGAATTTTAAAAAATATAATATTATTGAACTAGTGATTTGAAAATATATTAAGGATTTGATTTTTAATGATTTCAATGTATTTTAGATGATTTATTAGTTAAAAATACAAAGATCAAAATTAGTTTTAGGTGGTATTGCAAGAATCATACAAAATGATTAAAATCATCTAAAAACTCATTTAAACTAAAATCACTGCAAATGCTAAGTGTTTTGCCACCTTTCTCTCTGTATCATGCCTTGCTTTCTCTCTGCTTTTGAAATTTTCGTCGATTCAATCACAGGTTGAAGAAGGCGACGAAGCACGTTTCATCTCATATCCACGAGAAACCCCGTACATGTTGGTCGACTACAGTTTTGAAGAAGACGAATCTTCACATGATGAAGAAAATATATTTACAAGTTATTGGTTATTCAATCCAAGGAGTGAAAAAATTATGGAGATTACTGGCAAGAGAGTTCCAAAAGTGTTGTCTGAAAGATGCCAACTCCTTGGAACCTCACGTGGCTGGGCAGTTTTTATGAGCATGAATGATTATACCATACATCTCAGTGACGTGTTTAATCCTTGGTCCTCCTCGGAGCCATCTCACAAAACCATTGCTCTGCCTCCTTTTCCTGATCACCTCGCTTTTCATTCCGGTAGGGTCATAAATGTTTCCTTGTCCACTCCTTTTCCCGACCACGACAATGATTATATAGTGAGTGTCACCTTCTTTGGATCTAAACTTAGTTACTGTATGCCTAATCGTGATTCGGAGTGGACCAACATCAACATCCCTTTCTCCAACGACATCGACTCCCATGTCCTTTATTCTCAGAAAGACCAAATGTTCTACCTCCTCACTACAGGATGTGCCTACATGGCTGCCTTGGATCTCAAAAACAATAAGAACCCTAACTTTATGAGGTTACAGTTTGAGAACTTCCCCTTAATACCACAGCACGAGTGGGAGATATTGGCTTCATGTTTACGGAGTGATTATATAGCGGAGTCATCTTCTGGCGAACGTTTCATTGTTCAATGGTAAGAGCCACGTAACTAGCTAGGGTTCTTAATTTAGCTAAGTAACAAGAACATGACTGGAAATTTTTTTTCTTTACTCTTCTCTGCAGGTATGTCGAGCCAAGGAGAATTTGGTGGAACACTGCTAGAATAAATGAAAAAACCAAGCGATTCATGGTGTTTAGGATAGAAGACAAGGCGAAACACCAAGGAAGAAGAATAATCGCTACCTACACAGAAAACATTGGAGATCTTTGCATTTTCATTGGCGACAATGAGATATTCTGTTTAGAGGCAAGCAAGTTTTCTGGACTCAGACCTAACTCTATCTATTATGTTTCCTATGGCTTTGGTGTTTACAATATCAGTAATCGAAGTAGCCGCGATTATAGTCTAAGTGGTTTTCCAGTGATTCGCGGACATGCTATATTTCTGTCTCCTTCTCTCCATTAGCTAAATAAAATGTTCATCTCCCTACACTAGTTATGAGTGTTATGACATCCTTTTAATATTTTATTAGATTGTGTGTTGGTGTTTAGATGATTTTCTTTCAAGTTTGAGCAATATATTCTAATGTAATAATGCCCCAATCCTCCCCACGTCCATCGTCTATCATTGGTCGATGGGCCCATCTTCGCCTGACGCTCGATTTATTATTCGAAAATTGATTGAGTCGGAAAACCCTAGATTGAAATCAAGTTTGCAATCGACAAACTTGAGAATAAAACTCTGGAATTCACTAAGAAAAGAGAATAGTTCTCGACTTTGATTAAGAAAATAAAAATTCCTAACATTAGGACCATTTTGGGAGGAGAAAGACTGTCTTATTAGGGCCATAAATTTTTTAAGCTGAAGCATTTTTTCAGATCTAGACCCACTTGTGTGAAGAAAAACTGAGGAAGAAAAGTGTAATATCGTTGAATCTTCCATTTCTTTTCTTTTATATTTATATGTCCGCTATGTTAATGTTGTGGGAGATCGACGAAAACCGATATATGATAAAATTCTAAATTATAAGTTTTGACGTGACAACGAACCAAAACTTAGAAGAGATAACTCAATCGAAGAAGAGGTGGTTCTTTGTTCCCTATTTTAAACGACATACCAATAATGTTTCTACGACTGGAGGTCTTGTCTTGAATATGATTGCAGTTTAAAATGAAGAACCAAGTTGATATAGAATATTTTGTGATTTTGCGTTATGTTGTGCCAAGTCCTATTCGAGCAACAGCTCAACTTCTTAATCGTTTAACCATAATTATCTTCCTCTTGAATTTAAACTCAACGAAAATTATCAAATTAACAAATATTCTCTATATAATTTAATATTTCGTTAATAATGTGCTCACCTTAATGAATCTGGCTAATTGAACGAATATGTTATTGCCTACCTCGCCACTTTCGCTTATAAATTAACCATAACAATCGAAATAATAGACATAATGTGTTGAAGAAAAAAAAGAAAGACATAATGTTGGCTAGATATCTAATCTTTGGTTATTAGTCACCTAACCAAATGTCTCTACCACCATTGAGATTTCACCCTATAAAATGGCACAAAGTTTAATTCAACCCACAAACTTTGCATCACTCTCTTCAAACAAGAACAATGGAAAAATCATTTTGAAGTGTAGGAATTCAATTACTACAATATGTGCAAACTGATATTTGTAAAGTGAAATATATAAATAAAGATAATACAACAATACCGATACAAGAATGTGGAAGAAGAACGGATTTGCAGAGGCAAGATATGATCATTATCCTTAATTTTGAAAACGCTCCGTAGTGTGACGGTTGTGTGGCGCTCTGAATCCCAAGATACAACTGCAATCAATTCTGTTTTGCACAACCCAAGAACAGAATCTAACGAACGATTTTTATGTATTGTACTCTCATGGAGAAAAACCAAAAGAAGAGAAAAAGAAAGAGAGGAAGTGTAAGAGATTGTTGTTCTTGTGCCAAAAAAGAATGAGAGAGATTAGACTCTTTTATGTCCATCCCTTGGTCCATAATGCTCAATTAATCTCAATTAATTTTGAGCCATTAACATCAATTGTGGATGTTACAAAATTGATTTCTAGAAATCAATTATTCAATTAAAGAGGAGAGTTTAATTTGACCAAGTTAATTCTCTATTTGATTTAGAGAATTATTTAATTTTTGATCAAGATTAATTCTCTAAGAGAATTATTTACTTTTTGACTAAGTCTAAATTTATGTAGTGATCAATTACACAAATAAAAATTTGATGCAAAAAGATAGGTTAGGACCAAGTTCCATATACCCGAATCCGCACCTAAACCTGAACCTAAGCCCGAGTCAATTTTGGCTCAGTTTGGCGCGCGCGCATGGTTTAATATGGGTTCACTCATCTCTACAATTGTCCTAAGGTCTTTAACCTTGTTAGGACTTCACCACAATATATGTTATGCCCATTTCGTACTTTTCAAAGTAACAAACTTAGGACAAACATTTCTCATTCAAAAACAAGTTCCAACATGAAGTGCCCCAAATCATTTACCCTAAACCTAAACCGGGTAAAATCAAAGAAGAAACAAGTTAAAGAAGAGGCCAGCTTGCTAGCGAGGAGGCTATCGAATGCTGCCGCCTTCCCCATGGTTCTCAAAGCTGCCTTGGAGCTCGTTGTCAACGACACCATCGTAGGTGATGGTTTGTGGCTGTCACCTTCTTAGATAGCACTAAAACTCCCAACCAAACCGAGCAACCCCAAGGCTCCGGTGTTGCTGGACCGTATGCTGCGTTTACTCGCCAGCAATTCAGTCTTGAAATGACGTACTGTTTTAATAAAAGAGAACGGTCAACCCGGGAAAATTGAGAGGGTATATGCACACAAAAGTGATGGCTCGGGCTCTTTTGCGTCTCTGATCATGGTGAACCTTAGCGACGTCAACACTTGGTACTTTATATTTATTTGAAAACTAACACACAAAACAATACTTGATTGTTCTTTAAATTCACTAAACCGCGTGTGACCATCTCTTTAAACCGTATAACAACAAATGTGATATTGTATGGAAGAGATGCATTCACTTCTGCCCCATGGGATGAAACTTTTCGAATACATGAAGTCAGATGAACAATACCATAAAATGTTTAGCCTGGCTATGTCGGAATTTTCCACCATGGTTATGGAGAAGGGTTTAGAAATTTATGAAGGATTCAAAGATGTCAAGACTTTGGTGGACGTGGGAGGAGGACTTGGTAACACACTAAGTCTCATCACTTCCAAATATCCTCATATTATGGGTATCAATTTCGATCTACCTCCGGTTCTAGCCCGTGCTCCTCTTTATCCCGGTAGGAATCATGCTCTTGTTTAAAATTTTAACATGATATATATATATTGGAAAACAGAAAATATGCAGTTTGAGGGAAAATAATCAAAACTAATATTCCAAAACATGAGTTAACAAAACTAATGAAAATATGACTATGATCGAATATTTTTTTTATTTACTTTAGTTATAAAAATATTAGTATTCGTCGATCTCTGATAAGAAATGTTGAATCCAATGCAAATTTTATGAAATATAAAAATTCATAGGAAAGATTAAGCTTGATAAAAATATTTGTATGCATAAAAGTCGTTATAATCGTAAAATATGACATCAAGACATTTTCTTATACATCTACATACTGGTTTTAATATGAGTTAAACTGGTTTCAGGCATAAAACATGCACCAGGAGATATGTTTACAAAGATTCCACATGGAGATGTCATCCTTAACATTATTTGTTAAATGATTTTGAAAAAAAAATGCTTACGTGTCATTTTCATAATCACTTTCACCAAAAAAATTATGACGTGGCTTAAAAAAGTATAATTTGACTTAAAAATAATGACATGGCAAATTTTTTAAGGAATTTTCGATTATAAATTTAAATTAATCATAAGTAAATCTTTCATAACTAAATTTGTATTTATTTCATTAAAAAATTAATTTGAAGTATATGAAAACCATATATTCCATAAATAAATACTTACTAAATTTTGTGACTGAACTATAAAAAAAAACATATTCTTTTAGTTACCAAATTTAAAAACGTTTAATTACTACTTTTCTTACACATTGAAATTTGACCAAAAAAATAAGTAAAGCTATGAAATTTGATAGAATTTGACCAACCAATGAGCGTTTTTATCATGCCTTAAAGTATTTGTTTTATATATTTTTGCATTACTCATCTCAAGTATAATTTTTTTTGGTAATCCCCTTAACATTATTTGTGAAGTGATTTTGAAAAAACGCTTAGGTGTCACTTTCACAATCACTTTCACCAAAAGAATTATGACATAGCTTGAAAAAGTATGATTTGACTTAAAAAATAATGACATGGCAAATTTTTTAAAGAATTTTCGATTATAAATTTAAATTAATCATAGCTAAATCTTCCATAACTACATTTGTATTTATTTCATTAAAAATTAATTTGAAGTATATGAAAACCATATATTCCATAAATAAATACTTACTAAATTTTGTGACTGAACTATAAAAAAAACATATTCTTTTAGTTACCAAATTTAAAAAAACGTTTAATTACTACTTTTTCTTACATAAAAATTATATTATTTATGTTGTTTTTTAATGTACTTTCTACATTAAACAATCATTTATTATGTCAATAAAATCAATTCAACCAATCACAAAATACTGTAAAATTTAAATAGTCACAAAAGATCAAAGATATTAAAATTTTACTTAAAAAAATGAAAACATTAACTAAAACTTTTTTTAAAACATCAATTAATTTTATACAGAGAGAGAGTATGAGATAATAAACATGTATCTAAGAAAATTTTCAATAAATATCGAAAATGACTTATACCTTCTTACCCAAAATATCAAATTGCTTTAAATTTGTTTTTAAATTATTATCCCGCTTAAATTTATTTTAAAATTATTAATTATTATCCCGTTTAAATTTATTTTAAAATTATTATCCCGCGTATAACGCGGGAAGTCCTAGTTTTCATGAAAGTAAGTCTTAATTATATAGCACAACCCGTAAATAAAATACAATTTTGAAATATTAAAGTAATAATAATATCGAATCATAACAGTGGATCTTACATGATTTGACGGACGAAGAATGCATATAGATTCTTAAAAAATGTTGGAAAAGTCTTCCAGAAAATGGAAAACTGATAATAGTGGAAATGGTTCTACCAGTAGAAACGCAGAGAATAGAAGAGATATATGTTCAGACATTGTGTTTGGTATGGACATGACAATGTTTACAATATGTGATGGTAAGGAGAGATCTCTTTCAGAGTTTGAAAATTTAGCATATGCATAAGGTTTTTCTCGTTGTCAAATCATATGTTCAGTTTATCCATTCTCCGTCATCGAAATCTATAAATAGATTCGTCATATGCCACTATACCATGTTCCTTGTTCTATTTGGGATGTAATGTTTACGACTATCATTTGTATGTGATCTTTTGTATTTTATATATATTTACGATTGTGATTGTAATAATCTGTCAGTTCTGTAATGTTTTATCAGTGTAATTTGGCATTTACAATAAGATTGTAATTTGTATTTGGGACATTACTTTTCATTACTTGACCTCATGGTGAATAATGACTATCCAAACCCAAAAAAAAACAGTATGATTGATTCTCTAAGAGATGAAATGGTCATATTACAAAAGTTCGATACTTAGAACACAATGTAGGAACACGATCTAGAAGATGTTGTAGCTTAACCAAAAACTCAATATCACATGGGAACATCTGGATCCAACCTTCTCTGAATAGCAGCCGCACCCTACGTGTATTAAGATTATCGCGAAAAACGTTACATTAATAACGGAATTGAAAAATGAAACTGAGGATGAAGAGAGATATTAGGATTTTTGTATCAAACCTCCATGTCCCCAATCTTGTACAAGTACACCATTTCTTCCTTTAGCCGAGCTTGCTCTTTCATAGCTTGAGCCTGCCATTGGATTACAATCACAGTAAGATTTGTGCAAGTAACCAGATTAATGGCAAAGAAAGCAGCGAGATTTCGAAAAAGAAACTGACCATTCCGCCTTCCATTGATCGCTTTAGAGCTAACACTTCTTCTTCCTTCTGCTTTTCGCGTGCTTCCTGCATCTCTAGCCTGAAACAAGCACAAAAACATATGCGTTATAAGCAATGCATCCAAAGTATTACTATATTTTTATGACTAGTGATACAAAAAGTAAGAATCTTTGGTTACCGGCGTTGTTCCTCGTCATTGAACACAGTACGTTCACTCTGCCCAGCTTTCTTCAAACCCTTTTTGATCTCCTTTTCCAACTTACGTCTATAGTAACCATCAATGTCATAGTATCTGCAAAATCCAGATACTTGAGCATGGACAGCTAATTTTGACCATAACTATTCAACAAGATTTATGCATCCACGAAAAAAGAAGCTTACTTTTTGGAGGTAAATGTACCAGTATTGTGATCCTCCATAAAACTGCAGGAGAATCAATTGCACAGCATTTTAACAGAAGAAAGCCACAAGAACTTCAAATGAACATAAACTAAATCAGAGCATAAATCACATTACATACTCTTTAAACATCTTCTTCTCTTCCCAAGGTGGCAGGCTTTCCAAATTAACCTGTTGGAGCAGACAGACAACCAAAATCGATTAGCGGGTGGGGATAAGTTTAGATTTATCGGTTTGAAATCCGGAGCAAAACAGGATCATATAAGGCTATAAAGTTAGAGAAAAAGTTACCTCTTTTACTTCAAGCAACCATGCTGTGAACTCTGGTCGTTTATTCCTACATATTTGAGTAATCAACAACTTCAGTATCTAATGTGTTCCGAAAACAAGTAAAAAATCAAGGCACAAAATTCTCAATTTCAATCTCCACAAAGACTCAGCATTATAAAGCTTCATGTAAGAGCTCAAAGAATCTTTACCACATATCAGTTTCTCTGATGATTCCATACTTTCCCCATGATTCAGTGACGGCTCCTTTCTTCCCTTTCTCAGACTTCTTCTTCTTCTTCTTCTCCTTCCTCTCCTTATCTCCATCAACTCCTTTCTTCCTCTTCTTCTTCTCTTTCTCTCGTTTCCTTCTCTTCCTCTCTCTCTCCTCTCTTTCCCTTCTCTTCCTCTTCCTCCTCCTCCGCTCATCTTCACTCTCACTCTCCTCAGAATCCCACTCAGATTCTGATTCCGAATCCGAGCTACCACTCGAATCATCATCGTATTTCCTACTTCGTCTTCTCCGAGATTTCCGATCTGACTTCCCTTTCCTTCTCGCCTTTCTACTTCTACGTCCCTCTTCCTTGTCCGATTCGGACTCGCTACCACTTTCCAAACCGGAACCTGAGCCAGACTCTTTTGATTTCCTCTTAGATTCACGGCGATTCACATCTTCTTCTCCGCCCGACTCCTTTCCGACACCGCTCGTCTTCTCCCGTGATGATTTACTTCTGTAGTATCTATCCTCAACGTCGCCTCTCGCGTTTTCCGGCGGAGAACCGTCGTGGTCTCTTCCCATCTCGCTAAATCGCCGGCGAGTCACCTAGGCCCTAGATCCACGGCGTAATGATCCATTAAAACCCCAAAGCAATGCGAATAATACCATTTACAATTAAAATTGGGCCGTAGCCATACACATAAAGCCCATTAATAACGAGGCCACTCAGGCATTAAGTTGGTATATCGAAGCTTATGCATTAAATTGGTTGGATGAGATCATTTTAAGAACATTTTATGCACAAAAATTGGGGAGTGATATTGGTAGATGAATTTTTTTAAGAATATAAATATTCATTATTATTGGTTCGATGATTTTTACATTTTATTATATAAAATTTGATGCATATATTAATTATTTAATATGATCACGACACGTGTCAAATTTGTCGATAAAATTTTGATACGTGTAAATTTTTGTTTTCTAATTAGATTTGAGACGTGTTAAAAGAATTTATTTATTTAAAAAAACCTAATATACCAATTAGATTTTTGACACATGTTAAAAGAGTATTTAATTTAAGAACTTAATATATCATTATATTTTTAAATCAGATTACAAAACGAATTAAAAACACATAATACAATTATTTTTATGTTCAATGTGCATTATATTATTTTTGGTTTTTTCACGGATTATAAAATATTAAATTATAAACCCGCGTATTAAATTATAAAATATGATGACAAAGGTAAAACTAATTCAAATATGAATACTACGACGAGTTCCTCTGACAAATAGAGATATGAGTACTTATGTTGGGATAAAATAATTTCCTTTGAGTTAAGTGAATCGCCTGATGCCACGTATCTCACAACTTGGTGAGGATCCTTAACATCTTTGGTGGAGTTTATCTCGATGAGAGCCTTAGAGGAGTTTGGGCCTGAATCTACAATGGCCCAAACAGATAGGTGAAGCCATCTGGGCCCGGAACTGAGTGGCTAGATGAGCTAGTACCCCGTATCAACACCCGGAGACGGAGCACTGAGCCCGAGTTCTCGTATCAAGAACTCGGGCTAGGTATGAAATATCTTCTATATGGCGCTAAGTTCAAATTATTTCAAATATCTATCCCTGAATTCTCAGTCAAAGGGTAAAAACACTTTCATCTTATGCGTGCTAGGGTAAAAATAGGTGGTCCATACTTGGAGAACGATTAAAGTATAAAGGAACTGATTTCGAGGGAGCACCCCAGCATCCGATCTGCCGTGTCAGACGCTGCCAACGGTACGAGGGATCAGGCGCAGCATAGCAGAGCCGTATGGTCGGCCAAGTGGTGCAAGAAGACAAAGAAATTAGGTGAAAAGCACTCGAGTGTGCCATACCGGGTCAAGCCCGGAAATCAAGACCCAACCCAACTAAGGACGCGGAGCCCGGTATCCAAGCCTGGGCAGGTAAGAGTTTATAAATACTACTATATTCCCTTCATAAAATGGATCCGATCTTTTTGGCTAAAACGGATACATTGAGCCCATTTTTCTCGAGACTAAATCACATCCCCTTGAGTTTTAATCTCATTCTGGTTGTTTAGGGACATTGTCTCCGAATCTTTTCCCGGATTTCTCTTCTTTTCCAGTCGTTCCTTGACCGAAACTCCCCAAATACTCTGCTTTCCTCTTCTGTCCTACCTCTAAATTTCTTTCTCACAAACGTTCAGATTCTCCGCGGACCATCTCTTGTTCGGCCCGAAGTCACCTCTTTTCACTCTTTTCGTTTTCCGACTTCTTCTCTCTTGCTTTCCACGTCTCCCCGCGATCTCTTTTTTTCTCTCTCTTTTTCTCTCTTTTATGACTTGAGCGTCGAAGATCCGTCGGAAAACACCCCCAATTATGTTTTCCGAGGCCTTCACGCGTTTGTTGATGGCGCAGGAGTGGATTCCCCCAATGGTTGTTTAAGAGGATTAAAAATCTCCGAAACAGTTTTCAATCTTATTTTATTTTTTTTCTGGGTGATTAATTTTTTTCACTTTTGGTTTATTTCACGGGTTATAAATATTTATTACAAAACCGTGTATAAGCGCGTCTAAAATCTAGTTCAATATAAACTCACTTGTTTTCTTTTTAAATTGTAATTTATGTGATTATATTAAAACTTAATGACATGAATTCGTTATAATTTTATTTATTAAACATAATTTTAAGAATATTATGAATATTCCTTCAAATTTTTTAAAAGTTATTAGTAGATGGATTTGTATAAAACTTACTGATTTTAAAAATTAAGAGATTTTAATATTTTTAGTAAATTCGACAAATATGCCATGAATTTTTGTTAAATATTTTTATAGATTGTCATAGAATTCCACTTTTACTATCAACCAATTCTCTATATAAATCCAACTCCCACTAAAGCTCATTTAATTTCATGGTATTTTTTTATTTTGACACACATTTCAAACTATTGTATAGAATCGATACAAACTAAGCGAGGTCAAAGTCAAGATAGAATGGTGTAAACGATCAATAAAATCAAATTTGCTTTTCTTCCACCAATTCGTTTCATTCTTGCTCGTTTAGCGAGGGTTTGAAAACCACATAGAACATTCAATTGAAGATCCCAATGCGAATTCTCGCTCCACAATTCCGATATAGAATGTTGGAATATTTCAAATTTATTAATTTTTTATAATTATTTTAGTATAAAAGATTTAATACATTAAAAGATTTAATTATTTTAGTAATTGATTTTCTTGATCAAAGAGGTTCAGTGTATATTGAATTGGCGGTTTGTTGTTTTTGCCATCAAAAGCGGTTTTCATTCATATTGGAGTCAAATTCCACCCAGCTGAGATCAATGGAAAATGACTAAGTACAGAAATACGACGAAACGGATAAAGCCTAAGCCAACGAAGCTGCCGGAGCTAAGCAGCTAAGGCCTAAGCCAATGAAGTCGCGGCCGAAGCCAATACGACCGAAGTCGTGGCCGAAGCCAATACGGCCGAAGTCGTGGCCGAAGCCAATACGGTCGAAGTCACGGCCGAAGCCAATACGGCAGAAGTCGTGCCCGAAGCCAATACGGCCGAAGTCGTGGCCGAAGCCAATACGGCCGAAGTCGTGGCCGAAGCCAATACGGCCGAAGTCGTGGCCGAAGCCAATACGGCCGAAGTCGTGCCCGAAGACAATACGGCCGAAGTCGCGGCCGAAGACAATACGGCCGAAGTCGCGGCCGAAGCCAACACGGCCGAAGTCGCGGCCGAAGTCGTGACCAAAGCCAATACGGCCGAAGTCGTGGCCGAAGACAATGCGGCCGAAGTCTATTCTATACGAACCTAATTCTATACGAAGACAGTGTGGCGGAAGACAGCGTGGCCGAAGACAATGTGGCCGAAGTCAATTCTATACGAAGCCAATTCTATACGAAGCCAATTCTATACGAAGACAGTGTGGCCGAAGACAGTGTGGCCGAAGACAGTTTGGCCGAAGTTAATTCTATACAAAGCTAATTCTATACGAAGTCGTGACTGAAGTCAATTCTATACGAACTCCCGGACGAAGTCAATTCTATACGAAGTCGTGGCCGAAGCCAATTCCATACGAAGTCATGGCCGAAGCCAATTCTATACGAAGTTGTGGCCGAAGACAATTCTATACGAAGTCACGGCCAAAGTCAATTCTAAACGAAGTCGTGGCCGAAGCCAATTCTATACGAAGTCGTGGCCGAAGCCAATTCTATACGAAGTCATGGTCGAAGTCAATACGGCGGAAGTCGATAAGGCCGATCCCAATCCTGGCATAGGCAATGGGCCGAGCAGAATACGCAAACTTGCGGGCCGAAGCAACAAGTCCATCTTCGGTCGATGTCAAGATGAAGGCCCATGAAGCCGAGCCGACTTACCTAAACGAAAATCCTGAAGGATTATGAAGTTTTACTTATCTATCTTTGGAATTGGCTTGGCCGACTCAAACTAGTATATATATCTATGTACATCTCTTGAAAAGGGGATCCACAATTTACTTAGGAAAACCTTAGTCCTTTTCGTCTCAAACTCTTGTACGCAAAAACTTTTCGAAACAGCTTAATAAATACCATCTTTGGATCTTTGTTTTCGTGGCTCATACACAGAAGTTTCAGATCCCTTAAAAGTTTCGTGACAAATCTAATTGTGTTGATTTCGACCCCCACAATTCATGTTCGTGTATTCCATTTTTTGGATTGGTTTGGACAGTTCAAGTTAACTCGAGGCTTTATCATTTTGGGATGAAAATTTTTTTGAGCTACATTATAATTTCAAGCCGTAAGATAATTAAAGCAAAGTGTCCGTTTCGTTCTTTTACCTCGTCCCAGCTTATTCCGTCTTTAGTCTCCATCGGTTAGTTTAGCTCTCTCGGCCTTATTTACTATTGTGTTTTGCTTTTTCGATGTAGTTTTGAATTTATTTGGTCTCCTTATTATGAATTTGCGTGTCCTTTTGGTATTTGTATCCCGTTTATGAATTTAGTTTTTCGGAGATTTCTTCACTTTTCGCTGGCTCTGTAATTTTATCTAAAAAGTTTTAGTAAAATTTAGATGACAAAAAATAGTTTTAACAAAAGTTTCAAAATTTATTTACACAATGATTATTATTATTAATTTTTATAAAAAGAGAGAAATTTATTACACTAAATAATATGAAAAATCAAAATGTAATAATAATAGAGACATGCGATAATATGAGAGCTTACAATAGTAAATAAGTTTACATATATTATATCAAAGAAGAACGCATACCGAAAAGGTTCGATGAACCTAAACAAAACAACAATTTTATATCATCGATCGTAAAAGACAAAAAAAATTCACATGATCTTGATATGATGGACTATCAAGGCCAGTCCAAATATTACGGAAATCAGAAGCAAAATATTAAAGATTTTGGTCTATTTTATTTTTATTTCAAAATATAATGATATTGTTTATTTTTTTAATTTAGGCAATTTTTTTAGCGTTATGTGTAATTAGTTTAGGCACATCTTTTAACATCTGTGTAATTAGTCTATTGGGCCAATCCTACGTGTATTCGAGCATGGTCTACAATGGCCCAAATAACTCGTCGATGGATTAGACCACCTGTCTCAGCCTCTCATCCCAAGTGTGTCTACACCGCGAATGATGAATCGAGCTAAAAATTGAGTGGTCAGATGGACAAGCAAAGGAAGCAGAGCACGAAACCCGGATTTTCGTACCAGAAATTCGGGCTACGTATGAATTTTCATTTCTCTTAAAGCGCGAATGTTAAATTATTCGAATATGTTTGAATTGATCTTCGGTCAAAAGGTTAATATTATTTACCCAGCGCATGTGATAGATAAAACAGCTAACCTCTGTTATACGAAATGATTAAAACAGACAAGACTTATTTCGAGGAGTCTTCCGGTGTCCAATCCGCCGCATCGCCTACGACAAAGACGACGTTATGCGCCTCAAGATCGTATTGGCAGCTGGCGCATAAAAACAAGGTTGTAGGTAAAAACACTCAAGTGCATCGTACAGTCCAGACCAATGGATCTAAATCCGACCCGACTTAGAACGAGCATCCCGATATTATAGTCCTGACAGGTAAAATTCTATAAATACTTTAATCTTTCACAAGAGAAAGGATCCTCAACTTTACTTCTCACTTCAGCTTTTTAACGGCATTATCCTCTAAACACTTAAGCTCATTTCCTTCAATTCCTCTGAGACTCAGTCTCTTACCGACCTCTCACAGTCATCCTTCCGACTGATTTTCGGTCATCTCTCCGGTCATATTTGAAAGTTAATAGTTTTTCAGATAAAAAAATAATAAGAAAAAGAAAAAATTTGCGTGTATACGCGAATATTTGCCTAGTCATATATAAAAAGAGGTGGCCTTTTCTGGAGATACATGTTAGCACGCCATATGTTTCTATTGTAAAAATGTTAAATTCCTCCTTCAAACGTTTTGACTTTCGCTCCTATGTTTTCGCCTTTCCTAATGGGTTGTTGGCATCTTCTTCCTGAGTTCAACGTATAAAATTAAATCTATTCTTCTTCTTTTAGGCTTAACACCTCCATCGATATCTTTTGGAGAACCGTTGTTTTCATTTCCTCAATCTCAGTGTCATACTGAAGAAACCCACTTTCACTAGAAGAAAGAAGCAAAGAACGACTTGCTGACGTCCTATACTCGTATTTAGAAACTCTTTTAATCATATTTGGTTTATCTCTCATTCAATTTTTAGGGTTTTCCTACCTTGATTGCCGATTTCACTTTCTCGATCTGTACTACTAAGTGACTGCTCCTCCTACTAGATCTCGAGTTCATAACAAAACTCATGGAACTTATGCCAAAAAGAGACATAAATATATACTTTTCCCAATCGAATCTTCATACTAATTCTATTTGACGAATTTGAGTCATTTATCCCTTAAATCTCACTAATGCTATCTTGATGCTCAAAACCTAAAAGATTCAAATTCCTTCAAAGGTTGAGACGGGAGGTTTGAGTCTCTGGGAGATGAATCTGAAAGTGTATATTGAATGAGTTTCAGAATTCAATATTAGCTGATACATTTGCCCATCTAAGGAATTGAGAAGCTGATGGAACATGAAGAATGCAGAAATTGAAGTATCTTCTGTACCAGTTGAGCAATAGTACAAGAAGTGATACAAGCGAGCTGGACTTAGCAGCAGACGAAGTGGACTTGAAGAGATGGGCCGGACCAGGCTTTTGTAGCTGACATGGACGAGCCAAGAGGCAGTAGCTGAGCTGGATGAGCATCTTGGAGAGGATCTTGCAGCTTTGAGGAGTTTCTTTTTTATGTGCCTAAGAATAAGGAAATAATACATATTCGTGGAAATTTGGTATTATCTCTACTTGGGGATCAAGTGACGTCCTATTGTGTATAGATAGAGAGTCATAGGTGTTTGTAGATGCCAACCCCCATGATGTGAGAGAATTCTTAGTAAAGATTTTGGGGGGTTCTTGTAAGAACACAAAACAAAGGGGATTGAGAGGCTCTTGGATCGTCTATAAATCCATGAACAAGTGAGGCTAGAGAGGTTGTTTTAGGTGAAACTTGTAAGTGTATCCAAAAGATCTTCTAGTAAGCAATATGTCTTGGTAAAGGGGATTAAGGGTTTCTTGTAAGAAGACTTGTTCCAAGGCTAAGGTGTAGTTGTGAGTTTCATGGATTGGGTATAGATCCTTGAACGTGAGAGGCTAGATTGAGGATATTGAGTGGAACTTGTAAGTACACTTGATGATTGATCTAGTAATATATTTTTGAGAAAATAAAACCCCGTGTTATTTGTGTTCGTTTACTGTACCAGTACTTGTATTAATAGTTGTCGCATTTACTCTCTGTTACAGTCTCGTATTACTCTCTGTTACAGTGGTTCTCGCATTTACAATTGGTATCAGAGCGGGCACTTGTCCGTATTATATACAGGTGAGATCCTGTGGAGAAAATCGAGAACTACAAGGAACTAATCGCTGGTTCTAAGATGATGTTGGAGACAAAACAAGAGAGTAAAGAAGATGGGAATTTGAGCAATTTTGTGGCGCTTATAGAAATCGCTGAATTTATTGAAGGAGAAGAAGTATCCGAATCAGAATATGAAGAAGATGACCTTACTGAAAGCTACAAGGAAGTGCCGGAGGCACTCATCAGAATTGGAAGAGAAAACTTGGTCCTAGCAAAAGAAAAGCAGCAGCTTAAAGCACTAGTTGAAGTACTACAGAAGGAGTTACAGGCAGAGAAGAAGATTAGCCAAGAGAGCTTGTCCCTAATGAAGGAAAAGTCGGTTCTGGCAACCAAAGCAGACACGTTGGAGAAGGAACTACACACTGAGAAGGAAGTATATGCAAGACTTCAATCGGAACTTGATCAACAACACAACAAGATCAAAATTACTATAGGGACTGCTACTGATGTAAAGATTGCAACTGCTACAAAGACTGCAACTGCTACAAGAAAAATTCAAGAATTGCAGAGTACACCTCGACGAATTTTTTGACCTGTTTGTCATCAGTGTGGAGTTGCTCGGCATATTAGACCAAGATGTTTCAGGTCACTTTTGGAGATGGAGATAAAAGATGCATCAAAGGGGCATGTGCTGTATCAGCTAAGGAGTCAACAAATCACGTGGAGGCCCTTGAAGAAAAACCTTGTTACTAAGTTCTAGCATTCAAGCAGGGGGAGAATATGAAGATTGATGGTTCTAAGTTGATGGTGTTATATGATCAAGGGGGAGTTTGAAGACCATCAAAGAAGTGCTTGAATTCTAAAACTCAGACAACAAGGGGGAGATTGAAAGTGTATGTTGAATGAGATTCAGAATTCAATATTAGCTGATACATTTGCGCATCTAAGGAATTAAGAAGCTGATGGAACATGAAGAATGCAGCAGTTGAAGTATATTCTGTACCGGTTGAACAGTAGTACATGAAGTGATACAAGCGAGCTGGACTTAGCAGCAGACGAAGTGGACTTGAAGAGATGGGCCGGACCAGGCCTTTTTAGCTCACATGGACAAGCCAAGAGTCAATAGCTGAACTGGATGAGCATCTTGGAGAGGATCTTGCAGCTTTGAGGAGTTTCCTTATTATGTACCTAAGAATAAGGAAATAATACATATCTGTGGAAATTTGGTATTATCTCTACTTGGGGATCAAGTGACGTCCTATTGTGTATAAATAGAGAGTCATAGGTGTTTGTAGATGCCAACCCCATGATGTGAGAGAATTCTTAGTAAAGGGTTTGGGGGGGGGGGTTCTTGTAAAAACACAAAACAAAGGAGCTTGCGAGGTTCTTGGATCGTGTATAAATGCATGAACAAGTGAGGCTAGAGAGGTTGTTTTAGGTTTGTACGTGCATCCAAAAGATCTTCTAGTAAGCAATATGTCTTGGTAAAGGGGATTAAGGGTTTCTTGTAAGAAGACTTAGTTGTGAGTTTCATGGATTGGGTATAGATCCTTGAACGTGAGAGGCTAGATTGAGGAGATTGATTGGAACTTGTAAGTATACTTGATGATTGATCTAGTAATATATTTTTGAGAAAAGAAAACCCCGTGTTATTTGTGTTCGTTTACTGTATCAGTACTTGTATTAGTAGTTGTCGTATTTACTCTCTGTTACAGTCTCGTATTACTCTATGTTACAGTGGTTCTCACATTTACAGAATCCAGACATGGGGTGCATAGACTTCTCCCTCGGCGTGATTAATGTTTACGTTGTGGAAATAAGAAGCTTGTAAAGGACCAATTAGACCTCTCCGCCATGGACTCAGGTAGGGGTGGACATTCGGGTAATCGGTTCGGTTCTTCGGTTCCAGGCATAGGATCCATATGGGAACCGTATGATTTTCGGTTCGGTTCCGGTTCGATTCCCTTCGGTTCGGATTGGTTCAGATACTTCGAAGGAGAACGGGTTTGGAACCGAAATTTTTTTGGATTCGGTTCGGTTCCGGGCATTTTACTCAAACTACCCGAAAATATCTAAAAATACCATAAAATATCCAAAATACCCGAAAAATAATTTAAAAAAATTATAAAAATTGAAATAATACACCTAAATTGGTTATTTTAATCCGAACTATCCGAAAATACCTAAAAATATCCGAACTAACCGAATTAACCGAAAAATAACAAAGAAAAAATTGTAAAATTTACCTAACTACCCGAACATACCCAACCTAGAACCAAAATATCTATGGGTTAATTTATGTTTTGGGTATTTCGGATATCCGTTCGGTTCACGGTTCGATTCCGGTTCGATTCTAATTCTTCGGTTCCAGACATATAGGATCCATTCGAATATTTTGAAAAATCGGTTCGGATTTGATTCGGATAATTTCGGTTTGGTTCCACGATTCTGGATATTTTATCCAGCCCTAGACTCAATTGAGACCTCTAAACTCCATAACGTGAATTAGTGGTGATATATATTTCTTTTGTGCGTATTAAAGAGAATCAATGTCTTTTGTTTTATGGCTGTGAATAATCATGGACTTTATCCGAGAACTACTGCCACTGTTTACCCATGTAAAGTGTATGTCGTCATCCTAAATTAATGTTTAAAATGTTTTGATAGACCCGTTTGCATGTGATGAATGTTTTAAATGTAGACGACAAATTTTTATTGTAGGATCAACTGAGGTGCTCTTGAGATTTTAGATTTTCATATAAAAACCTGATTTTCTTGGAATTTCAAATCAGCTGCAGAGATGTATGCATCTTAAGGATATATATGAGAACCTACAATATGTATGTATGTCTTTGTTGGTGCAGAAATCTTCTTGTTGCCTTGTCAAGCTCCATGGTTTTGGTTTAGACACTACAAGACAAGATGAATGATAATCAGTCTTGGTATTTACATACTGATTAACAAACTCTGATGTAGAGATGGAGAGTGTACATTTTATTGCCAACCGACGCCTACTGTTCAGTGACTTATAAGATATGGTGGAATCGTTATCACAATTCACAAGTATAGTAGGATCAGAGGACATTAAATGTTCAAAGCTACCTATTTGACTAACACTTGATAACAAAGAAATGGTTGAATGATAATAAGAAAATGAGGTTATTAAAGAATATTCAGTGAATGCGACGATTATGCATGTTTCTACATATCGATATGATTTTTTTTAGACAGCACATATTGATAGGAATACACACACAAAAACCTACAAGATATAAAAAATACATATTTATATACACATGCATTTCATACTTTTGAAACTTTCCCAACACACTAATTAAATCATATAATATAATAACAAGTAGGATAAGAATATAGTACGTAAAGATTTTTGCTACTAGTGAGATCAATAATGGAATAGCAGAATAGTTAAATGATCCAACAACGAAAACACTTCAGGTGAATAGACTTTTCTTATAATAGTCATAAAATGTTAAGCACCTTCTTTTAGTAGATTAAAAACGTTTCATTTTTAGTTATATTTTAACACGTTCAAAATGTTGGTAGAATTAATTTTTCAAAATATGAAAACGTAAAAATTTGTTGAATATTATTAAGGATAAAAAACACGTCTCAAAATTCGAAACATGAAAATTGGTAAACCATTCATCACCAAAATGTATATTTAAAAATTGCAAGAAAAAATCCGCGCGTACGCGATGGTATTCACCTAGTCAGTACAATAATAACACTACAGTCTCTTCCTATGTTGACACGTAAGTTTTTTCTTGTTATGAAAAGTCGACATCTTATCAAAACACTAAAACTGAAAGACCAATCAAAAGATTAATATACAATAGCTTATGGAGACGAAACATGGACAAACTATTTATTTTTAGTTTGACCAAAATTATCTTTGTTTTCTTAACTTCTCCGCCTTTCTCACCTCTTCTCACCGAACTCTTCAACTTGTCCTCAAATTTAGTGCCAAAAACTGTCTCTACAACTTTTATCTCATTAAAAATTCAATCGGAGAATTTTTGCAAATTTATGCTTTTATTTTAGACGAAAGATACGGCGCCAGAGTTAATCACAGAGTCAATCCGAAGAAGAAATTGATTACAACGCTCTCGATGCCTTTCAACAGCATCTCCAGCAATTTCTCTGAGTTCTTTGATTTAAGATCTCTGAAATAAGTTTATGGTTTTGTTTTTCCGTATTGTGGTTCATGTAACCATTAACTGATATAAGACAACGTATTCACATTTGCTTAAGCTTCCAGACATAAGGTTGCAAATACCGTTGAAGAGATTAAATTTCATATAATTTATATGTGCAAAATTAATCTACCGGTTTAAATTTCATAGATTCGTTTAACGATCTTAACTTCATATATTATTTGAACACTTGAAATTACATTTTTATTAATTCAATTAAAATAAAAAATTTGTGGCGTAGTACACGTATTTACGTAGTTTAAAACAACTTCTAAACGATGATTTAAGTGGTTTGTGTCACCAACCGAAATTGAGAAATACTTGTGCATATCGAATCTTTTGTTTCCATGTGGGTTTTATCCCTTGTAAAAACCAATATCTTTTTCATACCGATCTAACAAACCTATTGACACGCTCTAATTTTACCCTCACTCGATAGTAATAATCTAATTAGCCGCTTAAACTTTACATTTATAAATTCTTAAACAAAACCACAACCGAGATAGTATTTAAGGGTCGATCCCAAAGAACTAAAACTTGAAACACAAGAGATGCGAGAAACAAACTAATCTATAGCAAATATTTTTGGGGTTTTTAATGGTTTAAAAGCTAAAAAATAATATGGAAGCCCCTTAGTCCAGTGGTTTGACTAAAGATTCATTAATGCTTCCACTACAAGAAAACAGCAGTTGAACGACTCCCTAAATAGTCGCAAAATGGTCTCAAAAACACAATTACCGACTACTTAGGGACTAAAATAAATAGTCGCAAAATATTGGTCGCAAAATAAATTAGTCGCAAAATGGTCGCAATTGAGAGACTATTTTGTGTCGCAACTGGTCGTTAATTTACGACTACTTTAAGACGAAGTAAAGTAGTAAATTAACGACTAAAGAGAGACGATCATACATGTGCGACTAATATACGACATAGTGTTGTGGTCGTGATTTAGAGACTAATTTGTGATGACTCTTTTAGTCGTATAAGTGCGACGTTTTTCAGACTAAAATGTTAGTGGCAACTGAACGTTTAGAGTCGCAAAATAGATGTTAAAGAGTCGCGTATGAACAACTAAAATGCGACCCTTTTGGTTGGTTCCTTCACTGTTAGTGTCGCAAATCAGTCGCAAAAATACAACTGTTTTGCGACTTCAGTAACCAAAAAAATATATATATATTGATATATTTTTTCAGAAATTTGAAAGTCAAAAGTGAAAAAATATACGAAATGCAAAAAAATCTATTCATAGACTTAAGATGTAGTAACACAAACTAAGTTTTGACCAAAACAGAAACACAAGTACTTAACATAGATGTTCAAACACATAAGAGGTAAAGTTTTAGAAGCATAAATTACAAATATAGTGTTCTAGGGTGTGGTGCCTGGTCCAGAAGGTGATATGGTGCCTGGTGCAGGGGAAGGAGAGTTTCTATGATCCAAGCCAGCTTGTTCACTCATGTAAGCTGCTATGCGGGGATCAATGTTCTTCATGTATGTGAGCAGCTTCTCCATTTCAGAGATACGAGCTTGAGCTTGTCGTGCCTCGTCATCACGTCGAGCATTATCCTCTTCTTGAGCTGCTATTTTATGACGAGTTGTGTCAAGTTGTTCATGGATCTCTTTAAGTGATGTCGTAGAAGAGCTTGCATAACTCTCTTTCCTTTTCCCTTTGCCAATCAGATCAGTGAGTTGTCCAAGTCCAAATGGATTTCCCTTGGTATCAGTCTGAGTACACTAAAAGAACAAAAAGAGAATCAGATAGTCCACCAATTATGGTTCTTAATTATGCAAAAAAACCAAGTATATAGATTGATTCACTAGATGATTCAAAACGTAATGATTCAAAACTAAAACTAGATTGATTCACTACAACTATATTTGAGAATGAAGATGTTTCAGACCTGTTTAAACCAACGCCAAAACCAAAACCATATTTCAGACCTGTTTAATGATCTGAGAATGATGCTTAACCAACAACAGAAATATTCAGAACAAGAAGGTCAAAGATGAACAACATATTCAAACTAGCATTCATTCAGTAACAGTCCATAAACCAGAATGACAGTCAAGCAACAAAAAGTATTACTACAACTGAGAAAGGACAAGTTCATCAGATACCAAAACAGAAGATCATGCAAAATTCATATAACAATTGATAAGCAAAAACATAAAGCAATAGCAGACAGCAAAGAAAGACAAGCTAGCCTAAGGTAAGAAGCAGAAGAGAAAGGGAAATACCTTGAGAAATATCTCATTCTTTTCTTCGATTGTGAGGATGCGATGAGAAGATTGTTGAGAACAATTCTGTGAAGTTTCTGGGCCATTGGGATCATCCTCAGACATTTCTTCTGCTAGGTGCTTCTCATAAGACTCTGCAACCTGTTTTGCTTTGTGATTAACAAAGGAGCCATCGGCCCTTGTATGTGTCCGCACAAAAACTTCTCCAAACAAAACAGGACAACCTAATTCCTCCTCCTGTAATGATAGGCAAACATGTTAGTGTAGATATGTGTGTTTATAATTAGAAAGGAAGTATAAACGGTTTACCATTTCCTGTTGAACTCTCATGTAGAATTTCTGACCGGATACGTGCTTGTGGGCTCCTAGACCGCCACGATCGGAGTTGCGGGACTGTGAAGCAGTAGAGCTCCTCTTACTGCATCAGGAGTATCCCAATGCTGCCACATTTGAGTCCAAAGCGTAGGGATACCACTGTTCTTAGCCTGACTTACTATTCCTTTCATCCGTTTCTTGGCAATCTTCAAGAAATGCTCCCTCACAACCTCTGTAATCCCAACATCCAAATTGTACTTCCGCTACGTAAGAAGATATTGGTTAGTATCGATCTGTCTTAAGAATTACAACTTGAAAAAAAAAGTTACATGAAAACATTACCGCAAAAGTTCTGAAATAGCGTTCTTGTACGTGAATTGGAGTAACCTTCCAGCTGAAGTAAGGACCATCAAACTTACGCCGAAAGATTCCAGCAATCACCCGAGTCAATTTCCCTTGATCCCGGGTAAACCTATTACATAAATATAAACACATTGTTAAGGTTATCCAACAACACTCAGATTATCCAACAAGCAGAGTAGACTGATAGAAAAGCGAGTAAACAACATAGTGATCAATGTGCAGACACTCAGACAAGCATTCACATGACAAGACCATGATACAACTACCACTACATATTACTAGAAGTTGATACAAGTAGAGACGTTACCACGTAGTGTTGACGTGGGGGATTGGATGCTCGGACAAGAGAGGCAGCTGTTCTCGGCCAGGAAGATGCAATAGATCATTCAACATCTGTTGGAAGTCTTCCATCTCTGGGTTGGGAGCATCAACCTCGTTTTCTTCCTCGACATAAAGCTCATGGTCGGGATACTCATCATCTTCTTCTTGTTCCTGGTGTAACAAGACTGGCGAAGGCTGCGGCTCAAGAATTTGAACCGGCAGAGGCTGTTGACGGTTGTGCATAGGCCTGTGGATGTGATGAGGAGCTTGCGATTGTGTCCACGGTGGATACTGAGTCGGGAGAACTGATCTGGACACAGACACTGTGGCATGAGAGGAGGGGTTAGAGGAGTGCGATGATACTCAACGGACTCCGCTGGTCCCATCAACAATGGATCTACCAGCTCCGACTCTTGGTGTTCCTTCTCCGCCTGAGACTCGATCAGGTCCGACTGATGGTGCATCACTTTCGCCGTTGGATCCACCAGAACCGCCGTTGGATCCACCAGAACCGCCTCTGGATCTAGCCCCTCCACCATTTCCTCTACCACCAGCACCGAGTCTTCCTTCTCTGCCTGAGACTCGAGCAGGTCCGACTGAGGTTTCACCACCTCTGTCGTTGGCTCCACCACCAAGTGTGGATCTAGCCCCTCCGAATGAGGTTTCATCACCTCTGCCATTGGATCCACCACCACCGAGTGTGGATCTAGCCCCTCCGCCGTTTCCACTACCACCACCACCGGCTCTAACTCCTTTCCCGCGACCGGGTTTGCCTTTTCCAGCCATGAAGAACAAAAAAGAAGAATCGAAATAGATAGATCGAGAGAGAAAGAAGTTATTTTTGATTTAGGGTTTGATTTTTGGGTTGGAAAATAGGTAATCGGCAAAGAGAATAGCCTAAAGATGATAAAGAGGAAGAAACAGAAGGTAATCGGAAGAGATAATGAAGATTCAGAGATTGAACATGCGGAATCGGATAGGTGTCGAGAGAGATTGAAAAATTAGGGTTTTCCTACAAATGATTTGGGACTCAGATATTTGATACTTGTTTTACAAAAGAGTCGGAAGGTAGTCTCTAATTAGTCGCAAAAATATTTTAAGGGGGAGAATTAAGCGCCCAAAAGCCCAAACATTTCGGCCAAAAGCCCAAATATTCAAACCCAAAAAATTTGAAATTTTTTAAGGTAGTCACAAAACATTCGCAAATAAACAAGTCGTCTCTAATTAGTTACAAATGTACTACTCTTTTGCGACGTTTTTTGTAGTGACAAACCAATACCCTAAATCCTAAACATTTAGACCCAAAATTATGAGCTATACGGTGTCACAAAACGTTTTTCATCTATTTATTAACTGTGTGTTTGATTATATAGGGTATAATATAAGTAATAGAGTCAATTTAGAAAAATTTAAATTATGATCAAACATAAAATTGAAAAACAAGTGTTATTTGGCTTACTACATGTTATGGAAGATGCAAAAAAAAAAAACTGAAGTTGAAAGTTATAGTTCACATCTAGGTATCTACCTAAATTAAATAATTTTACTTGAACAATTTGGCTAAATACACGAAAATTTAGGGAGAGTTGGCAAACAGTCACAAATCAGTCACTTTCTCACATCTAACTCGCAAAATAGTGGGTATTTTATGACGCTTTTGTGACCGCCTGTGCTACTAGTTCAAAAATATTATCAATCCTATGATTCGAACCTGAGACCTTTACGTCATTTTATGTTGCATTACTAGTCAGTTATAATCACCATTCGTTTTATTTTTCCAATAACTTATATATATACCGATACTTAACCATTCCATAAATAAATATATAAAAGATATGTTTTTAATACAAAAATACCACAAATAAATTGAAATCATTTATTTAAAATCCCATAAAATAAATTGAATCACAAAATAAATTGAAAACTTGGTGGGATTGTTATAGATTGATTTATATATATGCCGATATATAAAAAATCGGAAAATAAATATATAAATATATTACAAATATTTATTTAAAATTTCAAATATATTACAAACATTTATTTAAAATTTAAACAAGGGTATATAACAAACATTTATTTAAAATTACATACTCAGATATTCAAATTCCATCATCCTCCTCTGAAGATGATAAATTTACTTGAAATTCATCTTCTGGTTCAGCGTCCTCAATTTTGAAATCAATTTCTTCACCTGGATGATTTCCGTCGACTAAACTATCGACAATAATTTCTTCAACCATATCCATCATGCCATTATCATCTATTTGTTGCAAAATGACCAGCTCTTTCTCGTTAAACTTTCCTTGAACACGATTCCTCGGATTAACTTTCAGTACTGTATGCCACAATTTCCGAGCGCGTTTAGTATATGGGTATGGAAGATAACAAACTTGATCAGCTTGAGACCCTGCCGTTAATTAAAATTTAAATTAGAAGTTTATAAATATATATACAAACATATACATATATATACACTGAGTTAAAATAGAAAAATCATACCTAAAATAAATGGTTCGTAGTTTTGATATTTCCGTGTTGTGAGCATGTCAACAATGCTTCCTTCGCTTTTTCGAGTGCCTTTTCCAATCGTAGGGTCAAACCATTCACAATAGAAAAGTATGATCTTTAAATTCACAAATCCGGGATATTGGAGCTCCATGATAGTTTCTACGGTCCCATAGAAATCATCCTCTTCGGATGCTTCAGAATAATTTTGGCCTCGGACACATACCCCATAATTCATTGTTTTTTGCGTCATTCCGTGACCACGAGTGTGAAACAAATACCCTCTTGTAAAATATATGGGCCACGATCTAATTTATTTTCTGGACCTTCCACTATTTCATGCACCCAAGTAGGAAAACTTTCATCACTTTGCATTGATCTGACCTATAAAGTAGAAAATATGCCAATTACCATAAGAAATTATAATTTAATAATATAATGTACTCGGTGGGAATACATACATATTGGCAGACCTATTGATAAAAATCTTCATCTCTTTTAGCCGTGACCTCAGCATCAGATAGTTCCGGGTATTCGAATCGAATTTGCGCATCCAACAATCTGTGTTGCAAATAATAATATCTAATTATACACTAAAGTATCTAAAAATAGATAAAATTAACTTAAATTAATGTAGAAAAAGCATAGTTACCTTTCAAGTGGCCGAAAATAGTCACAATTCCGCAAAACATATGAATGTGCGCACTTATAATCTTTCTCGCTTAACCAAAATTCATTGCATTTGCCACTTGGACGACCTACTTCAGTAAATATATCCGGTACCGGTACAGGATATACGGGTACTTCACGTTCATCATACCGACTTGCCCTGGAACACTTACCCTTCATTATTTGAAGCAAATCATCATAGCAATATTAACATACATATTAATTAAATTATTACCTTCTTCTGCTAGCTGTAGAAATTTGTGATGCAAAGTAGTGTTCTGAGAAATAAGATATCTCATCATTCATGTACGATTGAACAATTGATCCCGCTGGATATCTTTTGTTCTTTGCTTTGCCTTTCAAATGTTTAAAAAACCTTTTGAACGGATACATCCACCTATATTGCACAAGACCACCAAGCTCTGCTTCGTATGGCAGGTGGATAGGTAAGTGCTCCATCACATCAAAGAAAGAAGGTGGGAAGATTTTTTCCAAATTACACAAAATCATGACAATATTGTCCTTCAGAATTTGGACGCGGGTTTGATCCAATGATCTACTGCTTAGGTCACAAAAAAATGCACCAATCCCTACAAAAATTTCCTTAATTAATATACATAAGTTCCAATAATAGAAACACTTAAACGATAATATATAAATATATATACCTGATAATGCTTGGTGCACGTTACGGGCCAGAAGTTCTGCAAAGACAAACGGAAGCAACAGTTCCATAAATACATGGCAGTCATGATTTTTCATTCCCGAAAACTTTCCATTATTGATGTCTGCACAACTTGCTAAATCTGCTACAAAACCATCTGGAAATTTAACCTCATTCTTGACCCATTGTAGTAAAGATTCTTTCGCTTTTGAAGTCAACCTCCAAATAGGAAATGGAGCTCTCCCTCGATCATCGACATGCAAATCTTTCCGAGCACAAAATCTTGCGATATCCAATCTTGACTTAACTGTGTCTTTTGATCTGTCTTTAACATTCATAACAGTATGCATGATGTTATCGAAAAAAATTTCTCGATATGCATCACATCAAGATTGTGTCTTAGATTGAGATCGGTCCAGTACGGTAGCTCCCAAAATATGCTTTATTTATGCTAATTATGCCAGTCCCCATAGCCGTCCGGTTTTTTTGTATGTCCATTTCCACCACAATCAGATGTTTTAGGTGGTTCGACATGACGTATACGCTCATATAACGCTTGTTCACCAGTCAATGATTGAGGTGGATAGTAGTTCTTTGCATCATTTCCCTTCAGAAAATTTATTTTATTCTTTCGCAGCGGATGATTGATGGGCAAAAATCTTCTGTGACAGTCAAACCAACATGTCTTCCTACCAGCCGGCAATTGGAAAGCATTTGTCTCATCCATACAAATTGGACACGACAATCTTCCATGTGTTGTCCATCCTAACAACATACCATATGCCGGAATTGCTTATTGTCCACAGCATAACAGCTTTAAGGTTGAAAGTTTGATCTAACGACACATCATATGCCTCAACTCCGTTATTCCATAAATCCTTTAACTCGTCGATCAGTGGTTGGAGGAAGACATCAAGACTGGCTCGTGGATGATTTGGTCCCGAATTCAAAACCGTAAGAAAAAAATACTCGCTTTTCATGCACATATCCGGGGGTAAGTTGTAGGGTGTCATGATCACAGGCCACAACGAATGGTTTTTTGACATACCAAAAGGATTAAAACCATATGTACATAATCCAAGGTAAACGTTTCGCGTTTCTGCTGCAAAACTCGGATGCATTTGATTGAAATTCTTCCACTCTGCCGCATCAGATGGATGACACATTACTCCGTCTTCTGAAACATGCTCAGCATGCCATCTCATCGATGATGCAGTCTTCTCTGATTGGTACATCCTCTTCAATCTGTCAGTGATAGATAAATTCCACATACGACTGAATGGTATTTTTGTTCGTCCCTCACTATCCTTATATCTTGGTTTTCCACAAAACATACAATGCTCCAAGTCCTCTTCTTCTTTCCAGAAGAGCATACAATTATCTACACATACATCAAATGTATGGTACGGCAATCCTAGCTTTCGCATCAATGTTTCTGTCTCGTAGTATGAACTGGTTGCCTAATTACCCTCTGGTAAATACTCCGTAAATAATTCGGACCATGAATCCATACATGTTTCAGACAAATTATGGTCTGCCTTAATGTTCATGAACCGAGAAGCTAATGATAACTTCGAATGACCATCATGACAACCATCATAAAGTGGAGTATTTGCAGCATCTAACATGTCGTAGAACCGTTTTGCCTCATGGGTAGGTTCTTCATGAACATGATCATTTCCACTTTGATCATGTTCATGATCATTTCCACTTTGATCATGTTCATGATCATGATATTCATTAAATGCCGTAGAACCATGAAATGCATCATTTACCATCCCAGCATATACATTTCCCCCATCATAATTTATTGGTTGATTACCCCTACTAGAATCAACATTAGCATAATGACTACTCGTGCCTGCCCCAACGACATTATAATCTTCACCGTGTTCAGACCAAACATAATATCCTTGCATAAATCCTCTACTATGCAAATGCTGCGAAACTGTTCTTGCTACCTTTAAACTTGAATTTTGACATTTAGCACAAGGGCAGTAAAACTTACCTCCACTGCTTAAAGCTATTTCCTGGCTACTTGCGAATTCATGAACTGCTCGACCCCTTCCAAAAATTCACTCGAGAGATTATTTGTACGTGGATCGATTCTATTATATATCCACTCTCAGGATGAATTCCACTTTTTTTTTCTTTCTTTTTTCTAAATTTCTCTCTTTTTCTCTCTTTTTAAAAAAAAAAAAAAAAATCTCACAATGTATTTGAATATTTTCTTCTGTGATGAAATGGGTGAGCACATCGGTTATTTTCAAGGAAAATATTTGTCACTCCTTTGTGACTACCCAAAAAAAGTCACAAATTTAGGTATACCTACCTCCCAAACATATTTTGCACGTTTCCACCTACTTTCGTTTGTTACCGTTTTGTGACTGAAATGTGATGCTCCTAACCAGTGGCTAAGTAGTCGCAATTTGTGACCAATTTTGCGACTACATTTTGCGACTAATAATTTCGTCGCTAATTCGTCTCTCTTTGCGACTACTTTGCGAATAGTCTTACTTTAGTCGCATATTTACGACTACTTAACGACTATTAAAATTCGTCGTAAATATGCGACTTTATAGCCTCCAAATATGTGGAAGTCGCTTAATAGTCACAAAATAGTCACAAAAGAGTCACAATATTTTGCGACTAAAAAAAGAGTGGCAAAAAGTAGTCACTCTTCTGCAGTTTTCTTGTAGTGTTCTACATCAGGAGGTATGGAGTTCGAGTCCCGGAGAATGCAATTTATGTAGATTAATGGAGGAAAAAATTACAGGAGATTTCCAGCGTGGTGCAAGTAGAGCCGTTCATCATGGTTCCGCATGTCAATGTTAAAATTTTACGTTGTAGAATCGTCCATGTAATTGTTCTCATAATTTGTAATAGTTACTATTCTAGACTTTAAAAATAAAAACCTAAGAAATGCAAGAAATCAAAATGCAAGATGCAAAACAAGGAAAATACATTGGACCATGAGTTTAACTATCATAAGAACGGATTAACAATCAAACAACGATGTAAAAGATTGAATTAAACACTATCCTAGAACATGGAACTCACAAATATGACTAATACACTTCCATGACACTAATCACT
Organism: Pseudoturritis turrita; assembly: GCA_900406555.1. NCBI lineage: Eukaryota > Viridiplantae > Streptophyta > Magnoliopsida > Brassicales > Brassicaceae > Pseudoturritis > Pseudoturritis turrita. The sequence goes on along the minus strand of OVBL01000172.1, from coordinate 586,128 downwards.
TCACTAATCACATAATTATCATAAACTTTCGTTTGCAATTAGATAATCAATGATCATAAGAAACAAATTCAATTAGTTCACTAAACACCCTAATCATTAACTTCCATTTGCTATGAATGAAAAGCTCACAAAATGTTTGGTTCAAGCAATTTCAAAAGCACATTTAGGGCATGAAATGCCTAAGGTCTAAATTTTGAATGATCAAAACAAAACTAGCTATGAGAACAACGTAAGTGAATGATCTAACGAGAATCAACCATAATAATCATCATCTAACCATCAAAGCATCATAATCTAGCTTAACTTATGATCCAACGAAAGATCATCATTAAGTATAAGTCCATAATGTCAACTAATCACCTTAAGCATCAATTTCCATTGGTTAAGCATGAAAATCAAGTCTAAGATTTGTCTAGACATTTCATCAAACACCTTCCATGCATGCGTGAAATTTCCATGTTCTAGAATTTGATTAGCAAAGTCAAATCTAGCCTTAAGCACCTCTTAAACATTGGAAATCACATGAATATAATCTTAAGCATCACCAATCAATCATCAATAGACCTAATATACATAGCCCACAATCCATAAGAATACTAGTTTCTAAACATTAAGAAAAATAAAATAAAGTGCATAAAAATAAAGATAAAAGATAGAGATGAAAAAATCTTCTCTAAAGTGGTATGAGGAGATGAAGATCTTGTCCAAAATGTAAGAACGTGTTTGGATTTTAATACCCAATTAGAAAGAAGAAAAATTAGGTTTTTACAAAGCAAAAAATATATTTATAGAGGTCTGGAACGGACCCGGGTAAATCCGAAATAAACTGGATCAATCCGGGACAAACCGGATCGACCCAGGATAAATCGGATCGACCCAAGGTAAACCGGATCGGATCCAGGTCAAATAGGTAAAAATCAACAAAATGCAGAAAATTCATATGTGTGCATTCTCCATCGGGTTGTTGCCCGATGGAGCATGCATGTGCATTTTTCCAGAATATGTTTTTTGTGTGTTTGCCTCATCGAGCAGTTTCCATTGGGATACCCAGATTGCAGAGACATTTTAACTTTTCTTCACTCCTTTGACTCCATTTTGCTTGTGTTATTTTCATCATAAGCCTTCATTCCATCCAACTCACTCCAAAGACTCCAAATGCATCTAAAAACACTCAAAACAAGATGCAAAATGTACAAACATAAATCCTAAACTCTAAATGCATTCTAAAGCAAAATGAAACTGAAAGACAAGAAAATGATGCAAATATGGATAGGAACCAATGAACACAAGGTATAAATGCATGCAAAGACCCCAAATATCACTTATGTTAGATTTTTTTACCAATGTAACCATAATTAAAAAAATATTATTACAATTAAAAAAAAAATGAAATTCTCAAGACTTACCGGGTACGTCAGCAATGTCTTCTACTGGCAATGGCTTCTACGAGTACGAGGCAATAATTGTTAGAATATAGGAATATAGAATATTTCTTTATTGTTGATAATTACAAATATGTAAAGAGATTACTTGTAGAGCACTCCTCTTATGCCTATATAAGACTTGTGTTAATAACATAACTCTCCACGGAGATTCATAAACTTACATGGTATCAGAACTAACCCTATCAAACCCTAAATTCGGCCGCTAGACTCGATCCATCTCCGCTCTTTTCTTCTTCTTTCTTAGCTAAAAACTTTGTTCTTCTTCTTCTTCTTCTTTCTTCTCTCGTTCTCTCACTCTTCTTCTTCTCTTATCAACATCTTCTTTTTAAAACACGATGACTAATGAGACTGTTGCCCCTAGCAATAGCGATAAGCTCTGGAGTATCGCTCAGATCAGAGCAAACGTCCCCATTGTGCTCAGCATGGACAAGCTCAACTACGATATGTGGCGCGAACTCTTTGAGACCCATTGTCTTTATTTTGGTGTCTCAGAACACCTCGATGGCACATCCACTCCTAACGCAACCGACCCCTCCAAGTGGAAAGAACGTGATGGCTTAGTCAAGATGTGGATCTATGGAACAATCTCTGAATCTCTCCTTGATTCGGTCCTCAAGAAAAATTATTCTGCTTGTGAGCTATGGATCTCAATTGAAAACTTGTTCCACGACAACAAAGAAGGTCGTGCCTTGCAACTTGAAAATGACATCCGCACCATGATGATTGGAGATTTGAGAATTCACGAATATTGCCGAAAATTGAAAAACATCGCTGATCTTCTCTCCAACATTGATTCTCTGGTGCCTGAGCGTGCTTTGGTCATGCACATGTTGAACGGTCTCTCCGAGAAATTTGACAATATTATCAATGTCATCATGCACAAGACACCGTTCCCCTCTTTCTCTGAAGCTCGGTGGATGTTACTTATGGAGGAAGATCGTCTCAAGAAGAAGGTATGGGTCTCTCCAAGTCCGTCGCATAATTCATCCTCTCCTAACATGCTCTTCTCTTCCTCGGATTAGCCACAAAATCAACTGTCTCAGCAACTACCTCAGCAACTGACTCAGCAACTGCCTCAGCAACAACACGACAACAACAACTCATGCCATGGCTACCGTAACAATTATGGTCATGGTGGATGCAACTATCGAGGTCGTGGCAGAGGTTCCAACAACAACACCTACTGGCCACCTAATTCTCCTCAACAGCTATCGTGATTTCAACCTGTGATGCAGCCGATGTACCCTCCTGCATACTCGACGTGGTCTCCATAGTACGCGTATGGAACTCCATCACTGTATGCTCCCTCTGGTCTTTATCCAAGCTCGTACAATCAGCCCTCTGCCTATATGGGTCTTTCCTCTGCTGGTATTCTCGGTTCACACCCATCACGTCCTCCAACCGAAGCCCACATGATGCACGCGACACCACAATCACAGTTGGCTCACGCGTTCAGCACTATGAGCTTAACAGACCCCTCAGACTCGTCTTGGTATATGGACACGGGTGCTACCAATCACATCACGTTGCAGCCAGGTACGCTACGTTTCTTTTTTAATAAAAGCAATGTTTCTCTTCCTTTTGTTACTGTCAGTAATGGGTCTTTTGCTCGCACCACCAACATCGGCCATGGTCTTCTCAAATCTAATATCCCCAATCGACCTCTTCAACTGCGCAATGTTCTTGTGTGTCCGACAATGATCAAAAATTTGGTCTCCGTTCGCCGATTTGTTACTGACAATAATTGCGTCGTTGAATTTGTGTTGGAGAACATAGTATTGGACTGACCTGCTATGAGAACTCTACAAGATTGTTATATGAGTGTCATAAGAGTTTCTCATCACAACTATAGAGTATAGTCCTTTAACCTGAGTACGTCGTGATTTCTTACATATGGATTGGTCCACTTTGACTTTGTCAAACGTCAGCCGTAAAAGGTGATTATAAAGACATTGATTGGGCGTGCTATGAACTGTGTAAAGGAACATGGATGGTATAAGATGGGATTTGTCCCTCCTATATAACAGGAGATAAATATCTCTGGGCCTATCGAAGATTTGATACTGAGAAATGCGTGGCCGCGCTCAAACGAGGTGAATGTCAGTCTTTTGTTTGATCAGTATAAATCAGAGTTCGAGAAACGTGAACTGACTTGATAAGGATGACACTATTTCTTGCCTTATGCTCAGATCGAGATATAGAGACAAAGGGATTACCGGAATAGATGATTCCAGTACAAGTGGGAGATTGTTGGGAATATCCTGAAATCATTTGTACTTTACTCTAGTTAAAGTTGTATTATCAAGGTTTTGACAATCGCATAATATTAGGTGGTTATAATGTTTTGCTAGAGACCGCTTATAATCTATGGGCTGAGAAATCCATTGCTAATATTATGCGATCTTACAGGGTCACACACCTAAACATATTGGATCAAAGTATATTTGGGGTTTGGAGATTTTCTATTTATATGATAAATAGAAATTATAATAAATAAATATATTTATATTTATGTATCCATGAGTAATAAGTTGGTCTTTAGATGAATAATTACTTTTTGGTTAAAGAACACTCACGTGATGGGCATGGCCCATGTGCAACTCCTAAGTTAGTTAGGGTTTCACTAATTCATTATAAAAGAGATTACATATGTGAAGGGTTTTAATAATTACTCAACCTTTGGCCGATTATAAGAGAGGCTTGTTCTCTTAGCCGACGAACGAGAGAAAGACAGAGAGACTTTCTTCAAAGAATCGTGGAGAAGAAAAATTGTTTCTTCTTAGATAAGCAACCCAATAATTAACTCGAACGTCGAGTATTTGAGATTAAATTTTAACGGTACTAGCATTCTGTCTCGATCCAATTTGTGTGCGTGTGGATACCGGTAGAAGTACAACGTTTGGAGTGCTAAAATAACCTCGAATCGTTTGGTTTATCGTTCCGCTGCAGAATATCCATGTATATTCAAAATTCTAAAGTCTAAATTTAATTCAGTAATTACACGAATACTGGCAATTAAATTCGTAATTAGTAATTTATAAATTGTTATAAATCGATATGAATTTCAAAAAAAATAAGAAGAGACATTTAAATCTCAACACACATAAAGACTCGAATTTCTTTCATTTGCTCTTTCTGATACGAAGAGACTGATTTTTGGGCCGATTTTGATGATGATTTAGGCCCATTATCTTACAAACTCCATTTTGGACCCAGTCAACTTCATTTCCCTTTCTCGATGGCACGAGACAACAAATCTGAAACCCTATGTTCCCTTTTGCTTCTCTTTTGATAGTGGTTCCGGTGGCGAACTTGGATCATAATTATTTACCTTCACGCAGGGCTGCTTTAACTGCATCTTCATGAACTTTCTGTTTACAAATAATTCTTGAAGGAGATTCCAACCTTTATTCATCGCGTAGTTTTTTTTGTGTGTGTTTCTTTTTAAATGTGAATTACTGCTTTTGTTTTCTCTCTGCTTTTTTTTTCTTGCAGATTTATGCGAATGTAATATCTCTATTTTATAATCTAATGAATTTCTTCTTTTGTATTACTTCATTGTGAAGCTTATACATTTGGGTTCATTCCATTTTTTGCATGGATGAAATAACAGGTTAAAAAAAGAAAAGAAATAAACCAATTATTTTTTAATTTTACGATTGGCATTGCACTTTTGTTTTACTTTGTGATAAATACTAATTATTTACTTTCAACCCAAAAATAAAAAAAATTATGCATGTAATGCACTTGTTAAAACAACAACCAATATTGCACTAACATTAGTTTTTTTTTAGAAATTCCTTAAAATACCAATAAAATAAAATAAAATTTCCAACATCCCATCACTAATTTTTTTTTTCAAAATTACTATTAAATATTTTTTTTCAAAAATACCACAAACACTAAAACTAATTTTTAAGAGTTTATAATTTCAATATTTAAGTTTGGGTTTAGTATTTTTGGTTTATGATTTAGTTTTTAGGATTTAGAGTTTAGAGTTTAGTTTTGAGGGTTTAAAATTAGTTTTAGTTTTGAGGTATTTTTGGAGAAAAAAAAATTTAGTAGTATTTTTGGGAAAAAAACTAGTTATTGTATGTTTGGAACAAAAACATATTTTATAAGGCTTGAATTTATTTTAATAATTTATATATACTTGAACTTTTTAAAAATTAAATTACTATTTATGTACTAAACACTACCACTTAAATATACAAATGAAAATTTTTAATTTTAGAAAATTTCTCAAAAATATCACAGAAATATTCCAAACATATTGTTGGGGGGCAATTTTGTATTTACCAATAAGAAGATGCCACACATGTTAGAAGGGGAACCCTCCCAAAAGGTTCCCTTACTGGTAAACTCCCGAAGGAGAGAGTTCCAATCCAACTCTCCCGAGGAATACATTTCTTACTTCCTCACCTCAAACCTCATCCGGCAGAGGGCACTACGATCTTAGGACGCAGTGTCGAACTAAACCCTTACCGAATAAATACACTTTTGTGAGATAGCCTGACTTGAGGGTCGAAGAGTTTTCGGGAGGAAAATCCCCTTTCACCCTCCCAAATACGCTCTTGGCTATGTTCTTTGTGCAGGATGACACACTTTCTATGACCGGATCAAATGACCCGACATATATTATGGCGAGCCATCACGTCGCCCTTCCCCCAAGAGGACGAACGTTTTTGATGTTGAGTCAGGTTTTATCCTAAGACTAACAACGCAAAGTTGCAAGTGCACAACGACTCTATTGTAATACTTGAAAATCGATTCCACAGAGACTTTGCTGAAATAAAATATCAATTATTATCTACCTAAATACAATTCAACCAATAGAAAAACAATTTCTACATAATTCGAACAGTAAAAATAAAATAAAAAAATCAATTAATTGTGCATAGAATAACGAAAACAACACTTAATTTGGAACCAAAAAAATCCTCTAAAACATCATTTAAAAGCAAACATAGGGAGTATATAGTTAGATATATAAAACTATATCTAAATATAGTTAGTTATATATCTATGAATAGTTAACTATATACCCAAATATAGTTATCTATATAGTTAATTTTGTTTCACAAACACTCAACTATACTAGTTATATTCACGAATAGCTCACTGTTATCTATATAGTTAGAAATATAAATAATTTATATTTAAATATAGTTAGTTATATATCCATGTGCTATATATAAACATATAATTATCTATATAGTAAATTTTATTCACAAACAATTAACTATACTTGTTATATTCACAAATAGTTCATTATTATATATAGTTAAATATATTTACAAATAGTTGACTATTACGCATTTTCAGTGTGTGAAATTTGTAATTTATTATATATATCAAACAAGTAGTTAATTATATTAAAATAAAGTTCACTACTTTTTTGAATTCAGAAAGATAAATAATTCACTATTTATTTCAATAGTATTTAATTTGTGATATAATTCACTATATAATTTATCTATTCAAACAATAATCAATTATTCTGAAAAATAAAAAACTATGGTTGTTTTGAACAAACGTAAAATGCAGAAAAAGAAAAAGAAAAAAATAGTTTTCTATATATGTCAACTTCAAGTTTATTTCTAGAAAAAGTTGTTATCTTTTTTTTACTACAAGACAAATTTGCATTAAATGTGCATTAAAAGTGACAATTTTAATTGAATGTACTAAAAGGGTAAAATAGTCTAACTTTTATTTTCTCTTTGTTAATAATTTGAAAAATGAAATATGCTACAAATTAAAGTATAAACTGAAAACTAACTAAATATTAAAAATATATATATATATTAATAAACACGAAAAGTAATATATATCACAAATGCATGATAAATAAATGTAATATTTTAAGGACTGAATCCACGGAAAATGAGAAGAAACACACGGGGTGTTATGGTTCTAATTAAAAACTTAAATGAAATGGACTAATTAAAAATACAAATTATGTAAACAAGACAAGATAACGAGCAAAATTATAAACAAGATCAAAGTAAACAAACACTATTAAAAATTCAAAGCAAAGTAACCTCAGAGTAAAATAAGCAAAGATTGATTAATAAAAGAAAACATGGATCGATAGTTTGTTTGACTAGGGATGATTAACCATTAACTAATGATGTTTGAACATTAAATTAAGATGAATTCCAAGATATGGTTTTCTTAAGTCTAAGTATCTATAGCCACCAAAAAAATATAATCGAATCGACTCGAAATAAACCGGATCGAATCCTAAAATATTGTTAAAAAATGTCTATATGATTGGGCAATATGATCAGTTACAAATCGATCAATGGGAAACTCTAGATTGGATGCTACTCTGTGTTGCAGTGATTGGGTATTGTGATCAGTTGTAAACCAATCACTGTGACACTACGTGATCGGTTACAAATTGTTTACCGGATGCGATCACTGGGATTTCAGGAAAAGCTTAACACTGTTGATTTTATGATCGGTTGCAGTGATCAGTTGATGGTGATCACTGCAACACTTTCTCCAAAATCATTTTTCTTCGGTTTTTTTTTGTTCCAATATTTTTGCCAGGTTTCCATGAATAATTTCTAGTTCCATTTTAATTTGAAAAGATTAGAGATTTGTTGATTTTAAAAGTTTAGAGATTTGTTAAATTTGTAGAGGAATTTGTTAAGCTTGGAAAGAGTTTTGTGTATTCAATAAATCTATCAAAGAATTGTATTGTAAGAATTTTCAGAATCTTATGTATATACTTAAGATTGTGAAAGTTGTGTTTAATCAGTAAAATTGTTAAGAATCAATTTCCCAATAATACTGGATTTTGTTAGAATTACAGAATCATTAAAACCCAATTTTTTTTGGAATAACAATGGATTTCATTAAGATTGTTAAAATTTATAAATCAATAACAGTGTATTTCATTAAGATTGTTAGAATTTATAAATCAATAACAGAAATATCTAAATTTTTAAAAAATCATTAAAAATCCTACTTCCAATAGCACCCCTAAAAAAAACTCTAAAGATACCAAACTCTAGCCTAAGACTTCTAAAAATCTTGGACAATAAAATCAAATTAAAATGCACGAAAAAAATGACGAAATGGTGTAAAAGTATATGAAAAACAAAGAAAAGAAAGTGGTTAGAATGGGCAAAAACCAATAATATCACCTTTAGCTACTCTTTAGTGTTTAAAGCACTTATCAATTGTCTAAGACTTTATAAATATTTAAATTTAAATCTATTGAATATTTTCTCACTAGAAAAGTGAAATTAAAGCGTGTCACTGTGTTTATACGTATGCAACTTATTTTGCAACTTGCAAATTTACTAGTTATTATTACTTTTTTCTAAATACATTTATTTCATATGCTATTTAGAACACTAAAAAATCAACGATCAGACTTATTATCAAACACTCTTTTTTTTTAATATTTTTTGCATACATATAATGAAAAGAAAAACATTTCCTTTAAATACTGTTTTTTATTCATTACAACAACACATGCATATCATATTATACACAAACAAACATAAAACGTGTTTACACATAATATATACATTTATACCAAATTATTTAAAAAAAAAATATATATATATATATATATATATATACATTTATACCATAAAGGAAATCTGAAGGATTGGCATAGAGCCGTTAGTCTCTTGACCGTCATCGCCGTTAAATATTATGTTTCTGAAGAGATTTCATCACTACACGTTACTAATGCCTTTAGATCAGCATCCGTGATTCTCTGAACAAATTAACAAATTGAAACATCAAGTGTTAAATTTTATAATCATTCCTATTTTACATGCTTACATCAAATATAATGTTTCTAATTTAAATAAAAAATACATACGTCATGAGAAGAACCACAATAGAAAAAATGAAAAATCTTTTTCTGCTTGGTTAAATCCCTGAACCGTGAGAAACCATGAGAAGATGTCGTTCAATTTTCCATCATCGATTTCATATCCCAACTGAGAATAGAAAACCAACACATACAAATATATAATAATATAATGATTCATCAAATTAATATTGATATCTTATTTAATAATATATGATAATTGTATAACCAACGAGTAAAACATTACAAAAAAACGATACCTCTTTTAGCCGACCTCTCACAGCGTGACGTCCACTGCATATTTCCATTGTTTTTTAAATATAAATTAAACAATGGTACGTACATAGATTTAATTAAGTAAAACCAAAAAAATATATCAATTAATATAATAATTACCTAAGCTTCCCAAAAAGAATGCCGGAATTTTGAGATTTTACAATCCCAACATCTTCTGGCGATAAGATTTCATATGTACTCCGATTTTTCAATATTCCATCCTGCAAAATGTTTGAACAATTTTAACAAAACAAAAATGTTTGAATAATTATCATCTAATTAAACCAAATCAATCACTTATTTAATTTTATTATGCCATATGTATATTATTAATATATGGAACCTGGTGAATGCCGCTCTCATGAACAAAACAGTTATCTCCAACTATTGGCTTATGTGGTTGAACATACAAGCCGCTATATTCTTGAACCTGCTCTCAAGAATTTACATATATTGGTTAATTATTAATTAGCATGACCGTTTTTCCAAGGTGTATATATAAAAAAGTTACCATCTTGCTAGTAGCCATAATTTGGTGTGTGTCTATTCTTGTGTAAGCACCATCCATCAGATATGCTCCTCGACATTTCAAAGCCATTACGACCTACATTACATACCAAAGAAATATTCATGTTGATGATCATGCATGGTGATGATGATGATGATGATGATGATGATGATGATGATGAAGATGATCTTACCTCTTCAAGCGGCGCATTCCCACTTCTTTCACCTATTCCGTTGACCGTTACTTCGACATGTCTTGCTCCCGCACATATAGCCTGTTATGATCCCATGCACATCGGAACAACGAAAGGACCAATACTAATATTAATATCAACTCATTGTTTTATATGTATGTGAATAGATATTTGTAACTAAGAGAAGAAAAAAAGGAGAGTTAATTGAGTACGGAGAGTGTGTTGGCGGTAGCAACACCAAGGTCGTTGTGACAATGAATGCCGAAGATAGCATCATCCATTCCAGGAGTGTTTGCTATGACGTAACTCACGAGTTCTCCAAATTCTACAGGCATGTTGATCCCTACCGTGTCCGCGATGCCAACCGAGGTTGCACCCGCTTTTATCCCTTCTCCTAGAATCTTGCATAAAAACTCCTTCTCCGTCCTGCTTAATATTAATCACACAATAGTATTTCAAAAATCATTGTATATACGACGTGGTAAGAAAATATGTAAAGGTCACTATATCTAGTCACGCAAAATCCATAACATTATCTAGCAACAGCTAGTAACGCTTATGACATGATTGTTTGAAATGTTTAATTTATATGTTTTTGTTTACATGTTAAAGCCAATGTTTAATTTTAAGAAAAGTTACATTTTTTTTAAATAACTAGAGAATTCCGGACCAAAATCCAAACTAATTGAAAAGTTGGATGTTACTATTAATTAAGGCGTAGTCTTCAACCTCATGATAAATCCTTTAACCTATTGGACCACCATGAGTTAGCAAATATTTTCTTTAGTTTTTAATCTAAACACAAACGTAAAATAACAAAAATATTTTGTAACAATCGAGATATATTAAGGTTTTAAGATATGGACCTGCCGCCATCTTCACAACCAAGTTGGATGTCTTTGAAGCCTAAGCTCTTAGCAAGCCTAATACTACTCACGGCCATTTCGAGGACTTCTTCTTTAGTCTTTTTCAACTTATATTTCATGTGAATATCACTAGTAGATGCGAATATGATTACCCTCGGCCTCTTCGCGTACTTCACTGACTCCCAAGCCGCCTCAATGTCGCTATGTTTGGTACGTGCGAGGACGGCTATCACCGGGATGTAACCTGTTTCCCCATCCACCTGAGCGAAACACAATATAGTTGTTTACATCGTTCACTATATTCAATTGTGCGTGTATTCTTTGCGCAAAAACCATGCTAATATTCGTTCAAATTTTATCAGATGTCCAAGGTTAACTTTATGGTTTGAACATAAAGCTTTATATTATAAAGTAAAGGAAATAAATAATCAACCTCGTTCCCCACGGTCTTGGCGATGGTTTTGATGGTTTCGAACTCTTCCTCGGAGGACGCTGGAAAACCAACTTCCATGACGTCTACTCGGAGTTTAGCGAGCTGCCGGGCAATCTCGAGCTTCTGCGGTGGAGTAAGGGATCCACCGGGAGATTGTTCGCCATCACGGAGCGTCGTGTCCAACACACGCACATAGTTCTTGTCGGGGAGCTTGTTCGGACTGTACTCCGGCCACCGTTCCACGGCGGGTTTGAGGTCAGTAGCACTAGTCGCCGCCTCTCTGGACACAGAGGAGCAACAGGAGATGAACAAGGACGGCTTGTTGTACGGACAGTTCAGGCGGAGTGTTCTAAAGGGTAACACTGACCGGACAACCACGTTGGGACTGATGGTGGAGATCATACCGGAAGATGTCAGAAGTAATGAAGCCATAACGATGGAGTATGTAGGAGAGAAAGAGAGGGAACTTTTCTTTTGATTTGGAGGGAATTATCGATATTTATAGGTAGAAAAACATTTTATGGAGTGATATTGGCTTAAGCTTGTCAGTAGTCGTCGTATATTTTTATTTTAATTATTATGATTTGCAACATTTTTGTTAATCCTGAGTTTTTTTCTAAAAAGGATACTTAATGTTATAAGGTGTTTTTGCGTTTGATAATCATATAAAAATATAACATTCTGTTGTAAATGAAAACGATGACCGCAATGGCAAGTCTTGTGTTTATTTTGCGTTTAATATTTTTTAAGAAATGGTGATTCTAAAAAATAACACATTTTTAAGTTTTTGTTTCAAAAATAGCACCATTAATTTAAATTTTTAATAAAACACAAATTTAATATCAAAATGATTCAAAACTATTTTCTAATGGAATAATTCTAAACACTAAATTGGAAAAAGAAAACTCAAAAATAATATTTTAATTTTATTTGTATTTTATTTAGTGTAAACAAGCATTTTTACACAATAATTTGTGCTATTATTGGAATCCAATCTAAAACTAATGATGACATTATTAGATTTTTTTTTTTAAAGTTTAATATTTTAAAATATTCCTCATACTATAAAAAATAATAATTATGTATTCTTTTAGGTAGTCTCACATGTTTCCACTTATACATAAATATACAATTGATATATATATATATATTTATATATATATATTGCCATTAATTTTCATAACAATCAAAATGTTTTTAATATTTTCTTTAAATTAAATAGAATTTAGTATTTAAAATTCGTGTTAATTTTAAAAATTGATGACATCAATACAAATATACATTCTATTTAATTATTAATAAGATATTTACAACTAATTAAATATTTACTACTTTTTTAATTGATGAAATTTTAAAAAAAAGTTATTAAAAAGTTTTAAAAAATATTTTATATTTCATCTTAAATTATGATTAAGCATTTGGTATTTATATGTTGTTTTTTTTTAATTGATGAAATCAAAAAAAATATAAATGTCATTTTAATATTAATAACAATATAAATGAAAAAATTACTATTCATTTTACTTATATTAATTGAGATGCAAATTATAACATATCTTTATATTTGTAAGTAGTTACTTCGAACGTCATTAGAATATCCTTTTGGAATTTTTTTAAGGTTAAGAAATAAAATATCATCAAAATATTTCAAAATTAAATTCTCAACTTGAATATGATATACTTTAATTTTTTCAATTATAGGTTTTTAATTGAGATGTAAATTGTTAGCAAATCACTAATCGGTAAAGGAGGACCTACAAACACGTGTTATGCAACTCCAGGTAGGTGACATATATGGCATATTTTATATTATTTGTGAAGACTCACGAGGTGAGTAGTGTCTTGCCTTTTTCACGTGCTCTTCGTCAAATATGTGAGTCTGACGCTTAAAAGTGGCAGTCAACGAATTTTTTAGATTTAAATTAAGGATCTGAAGGATAACATTGAATTGAGCGGTGCGAATAAAAAAATTGTAGGTGGCAATACGATACAAGTGCCCATTCAAGTATGAAGTTCGAATTTTCTGATTCAAAAAAAAAAAATTCATTGATTGGATTGCAACATTCTAGAAATTTTAGAAATATCATTTTCTATCCATTCTTTTCATTATTCTTCAGATTATGACTTTCTCTGATTTAATTTCATACCGAGACGGTTTGATTTAAGTTTGGAAAGGTTCCTCGTTATCTAACGATGTTTGCTTTCTTTTGGGTTTTTTTGGTTTTTATCAAGTAATTTTAAAAAAAATTCTAGGATAGATTATTTTATTGAATCAAAATTTGTAGGGAATTAAGACATTTTCTAGGAACATATGCTTTGATTTTGAGGCTTAGTGATCATTGCAGCATGGTTATTCAGAAAGACGATTTAGAAACCCTACCCATAAATTTTCATTTTGCATTGGTCTTGATGAATCTCATTTTGACTCTATTATATTGACTTATAACATGACTTAATTCTTTCTCAATAATGGTGTTAGATCAGAAAAACGAACCACACATTCACGACTTTTTATTCCTTTGTACCACTCTTTGTTGATCCTGAATGGCCAGCTCATTTTTATTTGGTACACCACCTTAAACCCTTAAACTCTTTTCAGACGTCACACATTATTGTCTTTATTGTCATATGTGCAAATATGTGTAAAACGTCGGAGAGAAATTAGGGATCGGCACAGTTTTCCAGTCACTGCAGATGCAGGGATTGAGGATACCTGAAGGGGTGCGTGAATTATGATTACTCTAGGCCTAATCGGGACTCGCAATGGATTAGAATCGATATTGATGGATTCCACATACACTTGTGTGATGTCATTTATTCCCAAAGAAACCAAATGTTGTTCCTCGTGATAACAGGAGCAAGTTACTTGCTTTCTTTTGATCTCAACATGAAGAAAAGGTATACGAGGCTGCATTTGAGAAACTTCCCAAAGATGCCACAGTCCGAGTGGGAGTTGTTGTCTTTGTGTTGCAAGAGGGATCACTTGGTCGAGTCTGTCCAGTGGCAAATGTTTTCTTGTTAGGCGGTATGTGGAGACATATGACAAAGGGGACAAATAGGTTATATGCAACAAAACCAAGAGATTCGTGGTGTTTATGCTTCATCAAAAAGTGAAACATGGAGAAATCACAGCTATATACACTCAAGACATTGGAGATCTCTGCATTTTCTTTGGCAACAATGAGACATTTTGTGTTGACGCAAGCAAATATTTTTGTCTCTTACCCAACTTTATCTAATCCTCCATGTTTCATTTGTTTTTTTGACATCCTTTTGGATATTTGATGAGATCGCGTTTGGTGTTTGTCATGTGTTTTCCAAGAAGAAATTATATTTATTTAAACGACTGTATGAATGTATGTATAGTTCAGTCAATACAACAGAAACAATGCTTGTTTATACAGCTCTTTGACCACGCAAGCTATTTACACCACAGACTGTACAAAAACGAGAGCTAGAAGAATAAACAACAAGTGACTCAGAACAAAAGGAGGCATAGAAGAATGCAGCAAAGGAAGAAGATCGATACCCGATGCAGAGATTTCTCTAGCTGCACCATCCTCTGGTTATTGTTCCCACCAGCGTGTTGATAAGGATGAGCCAAAGTGTTTGTAAACGTACCAAATATCCTCGTGTAGACCATGTCCCCGAACATTCCAATTACCGGGTACAAGAAACTCATCATGACTCCATTGGCGAGATCATTTGATGTTTCCGCTGCAGTGAAGCCCCCGTAATGAGGAGGCGACTGAGATTGATGGTGATGTTGCAAGCTCGGGTTGAGAGATGAAGCTGAATGGATCAGATTGTTTAAAGGGGATGAAGCGGGTCTTTGGGGTATTATCATAGTTTCTAAAGAAGAAGATGAAGACATGCCTCTTCCGTAAAGAGGAACCAATGAACCGATGGAGATGTTAGATTTGCAGACAGGGCAGTTTTGCTGTTGAATAATGGAGACCGAAGACGATTTTTGCACATCTAACCATCTGTAAATGCAAGGCCAGCAGAAAAGATGCCCGCAGAGAGTGACGACTGGGTCATGTGCAGTGTCTAGACAGATGTTGCAATCGAAACAGCCACTTTCGTTAGAGTTTAGTTCCGTTGGGACAGTGACAAGATTTAGCTTTTGTGTCGATACAAAACCATCACCATGAGCTCGTTGAGCATCAAATCTGAAGATGTTGCCTTCCATGGGGGTTAGTAAAGATCCTGTTTCAGGGAAAACACAATAGAGTCATGATGAGGAAATCCCGTCTCCAAGCACAAAACTTTATGAGAATCTTCTAATGATATCTTGACTTTAGGTTTTCATGCTCCTCGTGAATTCTGTGAAATGGTGACTTCATCATCTGACTCAGAATAAGATGAAACCAATGGAAGTATCCCAGAAACCTTTCAATCCCAGGAAAAGCCAATGATTGATCTGATTTGACTAATAATGTCGAAAGATCAAAAACCCTAAGCAAGTCAAATCACAATGCAAAACTGAGATCCAGTGGGTAGAAGAAAACTTCAAATTATGCCAAAAAAACCACATTTCTGATTCCCAATCAAATGATCACATGCGAATTCAGATTCCCAATACGCTGGGCGAAGATCCCAAATTTGGTTTTTCCAGAATCCAGAAAAAATGGAGGACTACCAATCGGATACTAAAAATCCTCAGATCACTTTCATCGAACTCCTGATTGACCTAGACGATAAAAAGCAAAAATCAGAGGAACCAATAAGCACTCAAGAACATACCGTGTCGTCGGAGATGAAGGAAGACGACAACGATTATAAAAAAAAACTCGAAAAGGCGGAAGGAGAGGGATCTCAAAAAAACTCGTGATTTCCACCTACGCTTATGATGATCGATATTCGATTATGATTTCACTGACTTGTTCTTCGTCTTTTAGCTTATTAGCCTATACCAATATTTGATCAATAAATCAAATTATATAAAGAAAACGGGGATCATAATCTGATATGCCCTTCCTTGCCATCTTTAATCCCATATGCCCTCTTTCTAAATAAATATTTAGTTTAGATTTAGTTTTAATTCCAAAACCGGTCAAAGTCACAAAAATCCTTAATGAATTAGATGAATTACAAACCCTACCATACATCCAAACCCAAACCCGAAATCAAACCTGGATCCGATTAAAAATCCTCAAATTCTTAAAAAAAATTACGAAATTCTTAAAAAAAATTATTCGATTTTCCTCTTCTTCTCTTTCTCTTCGCCGAAGGCGATTCCGTCTCTGTCGACTCTGTCTCTGTCTCCATCGTCGTCGACTCCGTCTCCATCCCCGTCGTCGACTCCGTCTCCTTCATCTCCGTCGTCGACTCCGTCTCCTTCATCTCCGTCGTCGACTCCATCTCCTTCATCTCCGTCTCTTTCCTAAGGTTTCAGAGCACTTGAAGGTAAGCCTCAATCTCGGATTTTAATGTTTTGGAAAGCGTTTTTGAATCAAACTGCGGTTTTGATTTCAACTGAAGATTTGTCGGATTTATCTAGATGTATTGGGTTTGAATTTAGGGTTTGAAGTAAAACCCAATTTGGGACTCATAAATTTCAATAGTGCGAATTCGAGTTAGGATTGTGTCTGTTTTGATTTGTTTTGTTGTGGATTTTGCAGAAATGTCTCCAAAGACAAGAGGGGGACTTACGAAGAAAGGGACTTCAAAGGAGGATCTGACTTCAAAAGCGTCAAGTAGTACCTTGCTAAGGTATGCTGTGAGCGAGCCAGATAGTGGATCTGAATCTAAAAACGAAGCTACGCTATCGAAGGTATGTGATGAGAAAAATGTAATTGCTTGTGGAACATTTGGATACTGTCTAGGACAGCTAATCCACTAGTATTGCCTAGGAAAACTGGTAGTACTGAGTATAACTGTTAGTAATTAGGAAAACTGGTAGTACTGAGTATAACTGTTAGTAATTAGGAAAACTGGTACTACTAAGTATAACTAGGGTATACTGTGATTGAAATTCTGTTCGGATTGCAGGATAAAGAGGATTCAGATACCCTACCGATGCAGCCTCTGAAATTTTTCTTCCAACAGACCCAATATAACCTGCAATGCAAGATCCAAACAAGGTGTGATTTGAGCAACTTCTTGGAGATCATTGAGGGTTTTAAACCAGAGTTGGAATGGTTTAAAAAACATCCTCAATTTAAGCACTTCTTCCACATGGAGAAAGAACCAAACCGTAAGCTTCAAGGATTGTGGATGCTGCTGCTTCGAACTCTGTGTGTGGATAGGAACACAATTGTTTGGTTTGTTGTGAACGGCGTTCCTATCCGGTATTCTCTGAGAGAGCATGGTCTGATCAGTGGGTTGTACTGCCATGATTACCCCAACGGAATTAATCCGAAGATGAAGTTGAAGACATACACAAATCAGTTTAAGGAGAGGCAATTTCGCAATAAGAAAACCATAACTATCAAAGATGTCAAAGACAAGCTGCTTTCAATGAAGAAGAGTTCTCCTGATCGCCTGAAGATGGCGATCTTGTATTTCTTAAGCGCGGTACTCGGAGGTAAGGCGAAAGTTAATGGAAACATAGATCCATTCTTACTTAGAATGGCTGAGGATCCGGATTTGTGTAAATCATATCCGTGGGGCGAATGACATTTGAGGATTCGGTCAAGGATGTTTATCACGTGATGAAACATATGAACGGTTCAGCGGCAGAGAAGTTGACCTTTCCTGGATTCGTAATTCCCTTGGAGGTAAGAATATTATTTTCTGAATATATTAATATTTTAATATTTAACCTATGACATACTATTTCTCTATATGTAGATTCTGGCTTTTGAGTGTATACCAAAGTTGAGGAAATCATTTAGAGAAGATGTTGAAGAGGTAGAAAAAGAGTGTCCAAGGATGTGCAAGCGGAAGTTCAAAACTTGTAGTATGAAAGGTTGGCCCTTGGAAGAAATTTATAGGTTGCTTGATTCTAGTAAGGTATTAATTCAACTTAATTCTTAATTAGAAATCGTTTGGGTTAATGTTAACAGCTAATTTCTACTTGTTTACATTGACAGGATATTCATAGTATCTTGGAACCAGAATTGGAAGAAGAAGCTCTTTTGGCGCGTATCTTAGATGATGAAACAACTGATGAAGCCTTGGACATGATCCAAGACAGTTGGAACCAGCATCTCGCAGCAAAGAAAAAGATATGTTGGGAAGAACTGTACGACTTAGATGTGGCTTCCCGAGCACCGATAGAGGAGCAACAAGAAGAAATTGGATTGGTTCAGGACTTGGAATTGGAAAAGAATCATGGTTTGGTTTAGCTTTTGAGAGATTTTAAAGATAGGCTGAGCCAAAGAATGACTGAGGGATTTAAGAAGGTTAATACTGCAACTAAGGATTTAGAGAAGAAGGTGAGGCGGTTAAGGAGAAAAGTGAGGGGTCTTAGAAGTGAAGTAAGAAGTTGAAGGGAGTATGAAGGGGCTGGGTGGGAGTATGAAGGGGCTGGGTTTGAGCAAGAAGAAGAGAAAGAGAAAGAAGAGATAGAGAAAGAGAAGGGAACAGAACAAGAAGAAGAAATAGAAGAAGAAGAGATAGAGAAAGAACCAGAGGAAAAAGAAAAAGAACCAGAGGAAGAAGAGCAAGAAGCAGAAAAAGAAGAAGATAAAGAAGACAGAGAGCAAGAAGAAGAGAAAGAGAAGGACACAGAACAAGAAGAAGAGATAGAGAAAGATAAGACAGGGAAAAAGAAAGAAACAGAAGAAGAAGAAAAGAAAAAAACAGAAATGTCTGTTATTGTTTATCAGAGAAATCGGATTAAAGAAAAACTAATGGCTATTGTTGGTGCTGAAACTTCAGAAAAAGGAGAAGGAAGCCAGATTGAAGCTGATGGGAACCAAGCACAAGAAGAAGAAGAAACTGGAGAGCAGAAGAAGAATCAGAGGAGTGCCACTCCAAGGAAGAGGAGAAAAACAGAACCATCACAATACAAGAAATATCCGTATACTAGCAAGGGGAAAAACGCGAACAAGGACAAGAAAAGGGCCAAGACTGGTAAAGCTGAAATGGAGGATGGGAAGAAAAGGGCCATGGATGCTAAAGATGAGGGAAGAAGGACGAGGCAAAAATCAAAGAAGTGACGTGGTTTTAGAATGACTTAGGTAGTAAAAGTCTAGGATTGGATGCTATCTTGTTATGTTGAACTGTTGTTTATTGTAAACAGGTTTTTTTAGGTACTTTGTGTACCTGGGTTAATCTTTCTAATGTTGAACTCATATTCTATGATAATCTAATTTTGGTACTACTGGTGTTATTAGGTACTACTAACTAACATGTGTATTCAACATAAAACAAACACGTTTTTAAAAAAATAAGAAAATAAAAATAAAACATATTTACGAAAAAAACATATTTAACACGTGCGTCGTCAAATGAATATAAAAATATTAAAATTTTATTAATAGTTATACTTAGTTTTCGAGTAGTACCGCGTTACACATAGTTATATTTTGACATTTTTCACGTATTATTAGTCATACCTACATAAAATTATAATTTTTCTAGTAGTATTGATCCAGTTGATCCATTTAAATATATTTACTATAGTTTCATAAATTAAAATGTCTGAAAATACCATGTTTGTTTGTTTGACATAACAATGAGTGCTTCTACTCATACATTAACATATGTATAAGGTATAGTTCTAGGTTCAAAATATGTTTTTGTAAAAGATCAGTATTTATAACAATATGTACCCAGTGGTACCTAAGTATCAAGTAGACACAAATGTCCCATGAAGTAAAAGATACAGAAATTAACTAATAAGTAAAGAAAACGTAGGAAGAAAGAACACAAAATAAGCAACACAGTCATACTTAGTTATACGTAGTTATACCAGACAGAGAGAACATACAACACAAGTCACACAGTCATACGTAGTTATACCAGACAGAGAGAATTACCAAAATAAATCCCTCAGTTATACAGAGTAGTACCTAGTAATACCAGACAGAGAGAATAACCAAAATAAGACACCATTTGTACCTAGTTGGGATCGTGGACATTGGGATCGTTAACAAAATAGTCATAAAGACGTCCATCTCCTCTTCCTCTTCCTCTTCCTCTTCCTCTTCCTCTTCCTCGATATTCTCCAGCTGACGGGTACCGTGTTTGTTGAGTTCTTCCTTTTTTAGTTTCGTGTGGCGGAGGCAAACCGATCGAATGTCGTTCTTCGTCAGGTATCATCCAAGTTGACATATGGGGTACAGGATATATCGTCCTGGTATATGCCAATACCCAATGCACCACCAAATAAAATTTGGAAAAAAACTCATAATGACAGACCTCCGTCTCTCCGCTTAATCGGATGATAGCTTGTATTGCATGCACGCATGGATACCTGTCTATATCAAAACGCTTGCAACTGCAAGTTTTCTGTCTCAAATTAACCACATAATTCTTCCCATCCCGTCCAATCACATTGTACTCACGGGTGAAGCCGTTTAACTCTTGCGACACTAGCTTCTTTCCAATCGGTACTGTGGACTCTATTATGTTGTGCACATAAGGCACCAACTTCTGTGACTCGGGTACTTCACCGGAACTCCTCCTATGAATGTTGAACCATTCAGCCAATTTTGCCACGATTATATCAATCATGGGTAATAAAGTGTACTTCCTTGCCTCTACGAAAACGCCATTGATCGATTCTGCACTATTGGTGGTTACTATGTTGTACCTTTCTCCTGGAAAATAACATCTTGCCCATTTTTTCTCATCGACACTTTTATCGAGATACACGGCTGCAGAAGGATACCTTATTCTGAACGCACTATAAAGTGTTAGGAACTCAACCTCTGTATAAGCTTCAGCGCATTCCATGAACTTCCCCGCAACAGTTTTTTTCTTCGTACCAGAAACGCTTCCTTTCACATTCTGAGACAGATAGTATATACAATACCCATGTTGAGACAACGGGAACACCTCACGTATTGACTTAATAAGGCCTAGATTTCTATCAGATATAAAAACCATTTTAGGATGATCCGGTACCACTGATTTCAACTTTTTCATAAACCACATCCAACTTGCTTCTTTCTCACCATCAGCTACACCAAAAGCAATTGGATAATGGTGATGATTAGGATCTTGAGCCGTTGCAACAATTAGAACTCCACCATATGCATGCTTAAGGTGGGTGGCATCAACAATGATGACTTTTCTCATGGCTTTGAATCCTTCAATACAAGCTCCCAACGCAAAGAACAAATACTTAAACTTGTGTTCCTTATCCCATTTCACATAAGTTTGTGTACCCTCATTCATCTTTCTTAGCATATACATATAAGACTCCAACAACACATAACTCTCCTCTGGACTTCCCCGCACAACATTAGCAGCTTCTTCTTTTCCTCTCCATGCAGTAGAGTATGATATGTCAACACTAGCTTTTGCTTTAACCATCTCCATCAGATTTTTCGGTTTTGGAGTCTTAAAATTACCCGGATACTCTTCCTGCAAAATAGATGCAACTATTTTTGCTGTCCCTTTCCTTCTACTTATCCTTGTACTTGCATCAGCTCGAGAGCATGTATGCATCTTCTGGTAAGTTCGATCTGAATCCGGAAGCGGAACAACTCGTAAATACCACTTGCAACCTTTTTTTGCTTCCATACATTTTAGCACATTTCTTTTGGGACACGACTTATTTACTTCATACTCAAAACAATTTCGATGTGAAGCTATTTGAACTAAATCTTTCACTTCTTGCCTACTTCCAAATTCTTGACCCAAAGTGATATCTATACCATCTTCCCATGCATTAGATACAAGCCCAGCTCCTTCCACAACATCTGCTCGCTCATTATTTTCATGCATACTAAAGTTATCCTCATTATCAAACTCTTTGTAATCTATGATCAAAATAATGTCAAACAGTTATACCTAGTTATACCTAGTTATACCAGACAGAGAGAACACAAAAAATTAATCAAACAGTTATACCTAGTTATACCAAACAGAGAGAACACACAAAATTAATCAAACAGTTATACCCAGTTATATTCAGTTATACCAGACAGAGAGAACACACAAAATGAGTCAGACAGTTCTACCATATATTCCTTGTTGTACCAGCGCATGGTGTTCTGATGGTTCGTCTGTGTAAAGAGTTATCATACCATCCCCTAAAGCAACTTCACTTTCTCGAACCTCTCCTATCACTTGCACACATCTCTGAGTTTGATCCACATCTTTGATGAGCTCCACATGCAAAAGATTTCTACAACCATCTTGATTCACTTGCATGAGATAATTAAAAACGTCATCATCATTCGAGATATATGATGGTGTTGTAACATTCAAAATCATCGGAAAGTAACTGAGTTTAAGCTGCGTTGTAGCTTCATCTATCATCATCTTTCTGCCAATTCTATCAACCAACGCCGAATAAGTGACTTCTTCCACTCCGGTCCGCATCGCTAAAGTGTGAACTTCAACTCCTCCCGAGATCCATCTTGTGTAATCATCTTCCCTTGAATAACATCCTCCATAATCAAAACATATGATTGTGCAATTCATTGTCTCCTGCAAAAGAATAACAAATATCGTTAGTAATACCACTCAACTCTCAGTGGTACCAGTTGTCCCAGTAATACCAGTGATTCTCAGTAGTACCAGTTATCTCAGTAATACCAATGATTCTTAATAGTACCAGTTGACCCAGTTATACCTCTGCAGTTTTGATTTACCTTCGATTTGGTAGGATTCAGAATGACTCAGCTGCTATTTTAACACAATAATCTACGAAAATTGCTATTTTAAAAGAATAAAGAGATTTTCAAACCTAATGTAACATTAAACACGAAAATTGCAAGAAACGAAAATATCTAACCTTAATTTTGAAGATTCAACTGTGTACGGAAGAAGAGAACAAGCTTTTACTCCTCGTTTTGTCTCTGTTTTTTTCTTTCCACGAGAACAAGCTACGAAGAAAGAAGGGTGATGACGAAGAGAGGAAGAAGAACACAACCTTGCTCCACGTGAGGCTGCTTCGGTCCTTGCTCCACGTGAGGAAGAAGAAACAGAAGAAACAGTGCTCTGTTTTTTTTTTCTTTCGACGGAAGAGACGAAGAAGAAGATGATGACGTGGGTGGGTTAGATTAAATTTAGATTTTATTGGTTGTTGGGTATTTAATTAATTGTTGTTAGATATTTAATTGGTGGGAGAATAAATAATAATTAAATAATAGAGGGTAAAGTGGAGACAAATTGATTTTTCAAATAAGAGGGGGTAGTTAGATTTAGAGGGGGTAGTTAGATTAAGTTTTTCTTTTTTAGGGTTTTTGAGATTAAGGTCCAGAAAACAGACTTTCTGGAATAATATAATTCTACTTACGTGTATTATGCTAATCTTAAATCTTTTTTTTTGCGCAAAACACTTGGGTGGATTATCTAATCATTCCTTCTAATAGAACTCAACACTTCAAAATTAAACTAAAACAGATGTTTATCTAATTTAAAATGGGAAATTACTTATAATAATTTTTAAAAGTTGGGTTATTACTATAATGATTTTGATGAGCAAGGTCTAACTAAAAAGATTTTAATATTTTGCGAAAAGACTTATAACCCAAGTTTAAACTTAATAATCACAGTCTATGCCATTATGAATTAATTTTCTTTAAAAAACAACATTAAAATAATATATAAAAAAAAACAACAGAGAAAAAAAATTTATAGCGTCTCTTCATTTCTCTCAGTCTCTTATTCTCTCTCGTCTCTTTCATCTCCCCTCTGTCGTGGAAAAATTCCAGCGAAGATTTGCTATTTTCCGGCGGCATTAAGGTGAAGAGTTGAGATTTTTTTTCATTTCTATCGTCTCTTTCATCTATCCATAGTTTTCTGATTTATCTTCCTCTTTTTCTGGGTTTTAAAGTAAAAACGGTTCATCTTCCCATCGAGGCAAGGACAAAGCAACATCGAGGCATTAGGTTAGGGATCCACGACGACTGTTCCGGCGTAGTTTCGGCACGATTTTCGTCGGGTAAGTGTTGTTTAACACTTGATTTCGTTTTCGGGTATTAAAACTGTGGGAAAAATAAACCAAAAACCCTAACTCTATTTTTGCAGATTTCTTCGATTTCATCTTTCCGGTGGACAGTGAGAAGTTGCCGAGAACGATATTGAGATTTGCGGTGAGTTTTGTTTTTTTTTAATTGGGCGCCTATGTATATGGATGTGGTGGTAGATTTGTTATACGGCAGATTTATTTCGTTCATTTGTTGATTGTGGCAGACTTATTTCATCTGATGTGTTATTGTGGCAGATTTATTTCGTCGTATAATATTTATTGTAGCATAAATATTTGGAGGTTGTGATAGATTTATTTCGTTTGTTTGAGTAATGCCTTGTCTTATGGCAGAGTTATTGTATGTGTGGGTGTTGTTATATCAGACTTTTGTAATGTGATTAAAGACTGTTTTGTTCCTAACTTATATTACATCTTTTGCAGATATGAGATCATCTAGTGAGAAGAAGGACTATCCTCTGCCACTGTATCCTCCAGGAAAATCACCATTGCAAAATAGAAGTATGAATCACAGTTGCAGTTTGGGTGATTTTGGAAATTTGAGAGATCAAGTAGGGGATCATGTTTATGAGGACATTGAGACTAATTCTCAAGTTGGAGTCATTCTAAAGCTTGCATCAAACGGTTTCATATGGGCTGCTAAAACTGTTCATCATTTTCTAACCAACCAATTGTACATCAAGAGGAGATATGAGATGTGGTCACTGATTGGTGGTCGTCCAATACGGTTTTCCTTGCATGAATTTGCTGAGATTACAGGGCTAAACTGTGATCTGATTGACGATGGAGACAATGTGGACATTGATCACACTAAATTTTGGGAAGAGATGGGTATCAAAGAAGGCAATGGACCTTGTTGGAATGAGTTGGTTGATGCCTTGGCAAGATGCAGGACATGGCCATATGAGAAGAGGAAAATGGTGGCATTACTGTTTA
Source organism: Pseudoturritis turrita (assembly GCA_900406555.1). Classification (NCBI taxonomy): domain Eukaryota; kingdom Viridiplantae; phylum Streptophyta; class Magnoliopsida; order Brassicales; family Brassicaceae; genus Pseudoturritis; species Pseudoturritis turrita. The sequence goes on along the minus strand of OVBL01000172.1, from coordinate 560,577 downwards.
TATTGGGAGTTGGGATTTTTGGGATACATCGGGCTACTAGAATCCCTTTGGTGTATGCCAAAAGAGTAATGGATCGAGTTGCTTTTGAAAGCTTTCCATGGGGCCGTGTTGGTTTTCGGAGCTTAATGGACTCCATAAAAGTAGTTGGTTTCCAAAAAAACCCTTACATTGCATGGTTGTGTTCATGTCTTGCTCGTATGGGGATACGAGTCAGTTCAGATTTTAGGAGAAACTTATGGGAATCATAAAGATGGAAATGAAGTTCCTTTTTTACGATGGGGTTCAAGCCGCAAGTGCTTCAACTTTGAGAATCTATTGGCAAAGGATAAAAAGGAAAACGGAAAGGTAAGATTACTATAACACATTAACCTATTGGCAGTAGATTTATATAACATTATCTTATAGTAGTAGTTTTCATACAGCAGACTTATGTAAACTATTCGCAGCATATTATGTAACATTATGGCAGACTTATTGTTTATTGTGGCAGATTTATTTAAAACTTTCTGACAGTTTTTATGTTGTTGATTGTAGGTTCGAGTGAGACACTTGGTGGAGAAGTCTCTAGAGGAGATATATCCAGTTTGGCCAGACGAAACCGGTGAAAATATTGATAATTCTCTTGATACTATGTTACAAGATATTATTCAAGGCTGCTTAGATGAAACTGTATGGGAAAACTCTCTAGATGAAAAAAAGATGATGGGGAACAAAGAAAAAAATGAGGAAAGTCATGAGGATAAGAAAAAGAAGAAGAAGATGGACAAGAAAAGTGATGACGCAAGTCCTGAAGAGAAGAAGTATAAGAAGGAAAAAAAAGAAGAAGAATGAGAGGGACACAAAAATTGAAGAGGGAAGCCATGAGGAGAAGGAGAAAAAGAAGAATAAGAGGGACAGAGAAATTAAAGAGGGAAGCTCTGAGGAGAAAGAAAAAAATAAGAAGAAGAGGGAGAAGGAAAATCCGGAGGCAAGTGAAAAGGAATTGGAGGAGGATGTGTTCGTTGATATGAGTATTCCCTTAAAAGACATTCGTAAGAAGAAAAAAAAAATACTCGATGAATGTGGTGAGAAGAAAAGCATGGGCCAAAAAAGTGACAGTGGTACTGAGAGTGGGCTAATGAAATTGATCAAAGTATTGACCAGTAAAGTGGACACAATGGACAAAAATGTTGTTGCTCGTCTAGATGTCATGGAGAAGAAGATTGGTACTATTGAAGATGAAGCGAATGAGATGAAACAAGACCCTAATGTGAACATGGCAAACGTAGAATCTAATGGTGGTACTGATGATGAGTCTACTACAAATAAAGCTACGGGACGTAAGAGACATTTATGAAGTGAATGTAGCCTATGAATCTGTTTGTTTTTGGTTGTACATTAATACTTTGTTGTTTACTGCATATTTTTTGTGGCAGACTTGTTTGTGTGTTTCGATAGCTTTGTGGTAGACTTGTTTGTGTGTTTTGATAGCTTTGTGGCAGACTTGTTTGGATAGCTTTGTGGCAGACTTGTTTGTGTGTTTGGTTATGCTTTGTGACAGGCTTTTAATTTTTATGTAATTTTGACAGTCCTGGATATTAAAGATGAAGCAAACATCGTATGATGAGTTCCCAATAGCATGTGCCGTCAGAAACCCAAAAATCAAAGCAAAGGTTCTTCGCAAAGTAAAAAAGGAGGCTGAAGCTGATGATCCGGCAGGAAAGCAGCAAAATATTGTCATGAAGCAAAATCTTGTTAAGAAGGTAAAGGCGGACAATAACTGTATGGATATCACTCATGAAGTGATACAACGTGGACCAAAGAAACAATCATCACCACTTCATCAACTGTCTGATGACCAAGATGATGTGATGATGAAAACATTGAATGGTGCATTAGACATGCTTGTGGACTTGGCAAAGAATGAGGACGAAGACGGCCGACCTTGTCGCACGTTAACTCTCGCACCTAACCAAGTTGATCCATACATAGGAAGCTTAGCAGTTAAAAGCTTTATGTTTGGTGTTGTCCCCTCAGATGCTTACTAAGATCCATTTGAAAAGGCCGAAAATGAAAAAGTTGATCGTTTGATGGCCTAGGTGCAGACAGATTTGTAAGTCATCTTTCTTGTTTATTTCATGGATACCATGTAAAAATACATCTTTTATCTTCATTGGTTACCATTTGTAGGGAGAATCTTTTAGACGATAGCATTGCAGGTGTTGAATTTTATCTGACAATAATGACACCAAAACAATATTGGCCTGCAGATGATAAACAGTACGGCTGGTTGGGTGATAAGGTAAAACACTTTAGCACAGTTATTAATGTTTTAATGGCAAACTTATTTATATTGTAATGGCAGACTTATTCATATTGTAATGGCAGACTTATTAATATTTTAATGGCAGACTGATTACTCTTTATTTTATTAATATTTGATGTTTTGCAGCACATGGTAGGTGCATTTCATATGTTACAAAAAAGATCTTTGCGAAATCCAACGCCATTTCGAAGTGAAAGGATTGCTTTCATTGACACGTGGTTCACGAGCCTCTGGTGTCATGACTACAAGAGGGACTTTATTGGGAAGGAGAAGAATTGGGTGTTTCCAAAAGGCTATTTTGAAGTCTACAATGGTAAATCTCCTGCATTCGCTGTGACAAACAAGAAATGGGTAGATGATATCGATATCTTGTACATTGCACACAATGTAAATGGGGATCATTGGGTTGCTGTTGAGGTGAACTTATTAAAGCGTAAACTGAAGATATACGATAGCATCTGCTCAGTCAATGTAGACAGCGTAGTCATCAACTCATGCAAGCCATATGCAAGAATGATTCCACCGTTGATGAAGCAGGTTACACCACCAATGAAGAGGAAAAAAAATGAGTCTAGCTACCTTCAATAGTTACAGGGTCAAAAGTATTCCACAAAACTATCAAGTTGGTGATTGTGGTGTCTATACTTTGAAGTACATCGAGTGTTTGGCTCTTGGGTATACTATGAATGGCCTTTGTGATGCTAACATGCCTGCCATTCGACTGAAACATGCAGCAGAGATTCTCGACGAGGTACCTATGTCGGAGATGCATCAATTTTCTGATCCAATTCTTGTAGAAGAAGAGCTTAACCGCTTACCTTTGGATACAACTTCTGAAAAGTAATTGTATTTTGTGTTGTGGCAGACTTATTTTATGTTGGCAGACTTGTTTTATTGTTATTTAAACATATGGCGGCAGACTTGTTATTTTATTATGACAACAATATTGTGGCAGACTTGTTATTTTGTTATAACAATCATATTGTGGCAGACTTGTTATTTTGTTATGACAACCATATTGGTGGAGTTTGGATGATTCTGGGACTAAAAAGGAAAGTCAGAATTTGTCTTTTTCATCTGGGAAGCAGATGGATCGATCCAGAATTGGATGGATCGATCTGGCTCGATCTGGAACATTTTTGGGCGCCAGATTTGTCTGGATGGATCGATCCAGATTTGGATGGATCCATCTGGCTTGGTCTAAAAAATTCATGCACGCCAGATTTGTCTGGATGGATCGATCCAGATTTGGATGGATCCATCTGGCTTGGTCTGAAAAATTCATGCACGCCAGATTTTTCTGGATGGATCGATCCAGATTTGGATGGATCCATCTGGCTTGGTCTGAAAAATTTATGCACGCCAGATTTATCTGGATGGATCGATCCAGATTTGGGTGGATCGATCTGGCTTGGTCTGAAAAATTCTTGCACGCCAGATTTGTCTGGATGGATCGATCCAGATTTGGATGGATCCATCTGGCTTGGTTTGAAAAATTCATGCACGCCAGATTTGTCTGGATGGATCGATCCAGATTTGGATGGATCCATCTGGCTTGGTCTGAAAAAATCATGCACACCATTAGGGTTTTGTTGTCCCTATAAAGGAGTCACATACACCATTAGCGTCTTCTTCGTTGCCGTCATACTCCTTTACACAGTAAGTTTTTTTTTTCAAACTAAAATTGTTTTCATATGCGCAATTATGGCAGACTTATGTATTGTGGCAGACTTATTTAATTTTATTTGCAGACTTATCAACTAATTTAAAACTGTGTAGACAACGAAGTTTTAAAAATAAACATAAAATGTAAATGTTACAAAAAGAAAGTTCAATGTATAAAAAAGTGTTTAATTTGCAAATACAAGCTTATTTAAGCTTTACATGTTGCTCGATTATGTCCAGGTTGATGACAGTTTGAACAATGGTGTTCTTTTCTAGGATGTTTCTTCTCCAGTGCACTTTTTATTCGTGAGTTCTTTGGCTTACCAGGCGGTTGGCGAACTAAAGGAGGTTTGCAAATTTGTTTAGCTACATTTTCCGGTACCGGTAGAGCAATATCTCTTGGCATTATCAGCTTTGCGTAACCGTTGTATAAGTAGTTCTTATAGTAGTACGGATGGCAAAGGGAGATCCGTGAACTCTTAGCGGCCTCTGCTGCTGCAATAGCATGTACACAAGGAATCTTATCCAAGTCAAACCTACGGCATGAACACTTTTTAGTTTTCAAATTAACGACATGCAAAGACGGACCGCCTGTGACCGCCGATTGATGAGCATCTATCTCTTGCACCGTCAGTAGCTTAGCATTTTCGACGCGCTCCTAGTGGTTTCAAGTTAAGAAAACACAGTAATTACTGTTAATTTTGACAGACTTATTTGGAATATATGACATGGCAGACTTAATGTGTTAATTTCGTACACATGGCAGATTTAATTTATATACATAGCAGTCATTACCTGTAGCAATTTTTCGACTCCACGTGTAAGAGTTGTGTTCATTAGACCTGCATTTTTTCTCCTCGTAGTGAGCCACCTTGTTAGCATCGACCTAATAGCATCCAAAAGTTGCACTATTGGGTAACTTCTTGCAGGCGAAAGCACTTTGTTAATTGATTCCGCTATGTTGCTTGTCGTGAAGTTGTACCTATCTCCAGGAAAATGAACACGCGTCCACATACGTATATCCGCTCTTTGCAAGTAACTATGAAGTTCAGGATTTAGAGCTTCAATCTGCTCAAACAATTCATCGAACTCTGCAATCTTATAAGCAGTAGCGGCTTTTTCACAAGTCGAAAAGCATCCGCGCCTTTGAAATTCAAAAGAATGTTCTTATGCAAATGATACGTGCAAATTCCACGACTAGCAAGAGGGTATACCTTCCCTATCGCTTTACCTATTGATCGGTGTCTATCTGAAATGATGGCAAGTCCTTCGTCATCGGGGATAACATTGTTTAGCTGTCTGAAGAACCATTCCCAAGACTCATCATTTTCTGTGTCAACCACGGCGAAAGCTATTGGAAATATATTAAAATTCCCATTTTGTGTTGTGGCGATTAGTAGCGTTCCTTTATATTTCCCTTGCAAAAATGTACCATCAACAACAACAACTTTCCTCATAAACGGAAATCCGTGAATGCTTCCAGCAAATGCAATGAACAAAAATTTGAACCTATCTTCCTTGTCTACTTGAAGCCTTGCAAACGTCCCTGGATTAGTTCTCCTTATCATGTATAAGTATGAAGGTAGTTCCTCATAACCATTCTCTGAAGTGCCCCTCACTAAAAGTCGAGCACACTTTAATGTACGATGTGCCTTCCAATACTCTACCTGCCATGAAAACAGTTATTAAGTCTGCCATGAAAACAGTTATTAAATCTGCCATGAAAACAGTTATTAAGTCTGCCATGTAAAGCATACCTTCAATCCGAATCGTTTATTTAGAACATCAGCGACATGATTTGGCAAAACCTTTGGTCCAACACCACCTAAAAAATCCTTGTAAATTTGTCCCAGAATCTCAGGAGTATCTTGCCTGCTACGACATGAACGCTCAGTCACAGAACATGTATGCTCATTAACGAGTACCTTGATATGAAATTTCAGACAATCTCCAACAGTTGTTGCTCGAAGTCTCCATTTACATCCTTGCACCCAGCACCTAACTGTCAACAATGTCGGCATTGATTTATCCACATCAAAGTCGAATTTCTGTACAACCGAGAGAATTTTCAATCTCGTCTCCAAAGCAGTTTTTGTGTCATACCGTTGCCCAACCGCTAGATTCATCGAAGTCATTTCTAAACTAACAAACTCATCAACGACTTTTGATTCTTTTTTCTCAGATACTGAAGCCCTCTTTTTCAGTTGTAATACTTTCGTCACTTCGTCCCCTTCTTCAGGAAACCTTCCACACATAGCATAGTCTTCGTCGCTAGAGCTTGCACCGTCCGGATCATCGCAATAATCAAATCTATATTCCTCTTCTTCATCTTTTTCATCTTCTTCATCTTCTTCATAAACCGGTTCTTCATTGCGTCCTTTTTTCTCGTTTCGCCTTTCTCCACAATTAGATTGTTGTTTCGATCGTTTCATTGGTCTCACATCCTCCCTGCCATCATCTTCATCTTCTTCATAAACCGGTTCTTCCTTGCCATCATCTTCATCTTTACCTTTCTCTGCAATTTTCTCTGCAATTTTTTCTGCATTTTTCTCTGCATTTTTTTCTTTAATCTCAACATAGAGACGAATACGATCTGCTTTAAACTGTTGCAAAAACCCATTAAATTGTCTAGAATTCCCGACAAATACAGGAGGCGTATCTTGTGGTAATTTCTGCAAAGACTTCGTTGCAAACATGTAACTCAAATCTATGTGACAAACCTGCATATCCAAACCATAATCTTCGTACACCATTTTTATAAAATCTTCATACTTCATCTCTCGATCTGCACCTAGAATCCTAAAACCGCGCTCTTTATCGACAAGGAAATACCATCGATTTTTCTGGAAACTCCATTCACCACAAACTAAAACAATTTGCTCCATTGAAGATAACCCAGCTCACAGTGTATCGACGGCGGTTGAAGACCAGGAGCTCACAGTGTATCGACGGCGGTTGAAGACCAGGAGCTCACAGTGTATCGACGGCGGCAAGAGGGTGAAACACTGTAAAAATTGAAGAAAAAAAAATCGAGCAAGAGGTTGAAGACCAGGAGCTCACAGTGTATCGATGGCGGCAACCCTAGATTTGTTATGTCTATGTTGGTTGTCTTGCAATTCTGGGTTTTTTCTGGGCCAAAACTGTAATTTCACGAAATCTGTTATTTTCACGAAATCGCTTGATTTTGGTTAATAAGTCTGCCACAACATATATACATAAGTCTGCCAAAAAAAGGTTATTCTAGTTAGACATAAGTCTGCTGTTAAAAAACAGCATAACTCTGCCACCAGAATAAATCTACCGTGAAAATAAAAAATCTGCTATCACTAAAAGTAAATCTGCTGCCACTATAAGGCTAGTATAGTAAGAAATAAGTTTGTATTAGTCTGTCGCCAATAGTAAAAAGTCTACGACGATTTGTTAAATCTGATACAAATCTGTCATCATTACTAACAAGTCTGCCAAACAAATCTGTCATACATTATAAATCTGCCAGACAAGAAAATATCTACCATGTCGTAGAATAAGTCTGCAAAACAAATCTGCCACTCGAGGAACAAGTCTGCCAATCAAAAAATATATCTGCGCCGAAAGATAAGTCTGCTATCGAAGAAAATAAATTTGCGAAACAAATCTACCATTCTTAAATAAATCTGCATATTTTACATAAGTCTGCCACCATTGCAACGGCAGACTTAACTCGTAGACTTGTTGTAATCCGAAAATTCTAGTGGCACGCTTGTAATTAAATGGCTGGTTTTTTCGTAATTAAATGCAACTTCTGCTGACGTGGAAAAAAATAGTAATGGCAGTTTCGTAAATACGTTTTTCCTAACAAAGGGTTTTAAGAGTATAATAAGCACGAAAAATATTCTAGTAATTCTATAAAAATAATATTCAATTTAGTCATTTTGATTATAGTAACTCTCCCATTTAAAATTAAACAATAAACTGACGCATCAAAACACGAAACAATATTTTAAATTTAAATTAATAACTAAATTGTTCAATAACATTATCTAATTTTTAGACCCTAATCAAAACTGATGGTAAATTTCTAATTGGTTACAACAGCATACACATCTGTTTTTACCAAATTATCATTTACACTCTCCTCATCTCAGAGGCTTCCTGGTTCCGAAGTGCCACCAACGGAACCTCTCAATAGCTCCAGCTGAATTCAGCATGGCCGGAGTTAGACGCCGTCGTTTCATTATTCGGCTTAACCTTCCGTCGTTTTTGCTTCGAACTCGTTTCTTTTTCCTCTTCGTCCACCATCTTCTTCTTGCTCTTCTTCTTCCACTTCTTTCGAGACGAGTCTTTAGATTTCTTACCAGGAGTGTCTACTACAGGAGTTATGTCCCCATTCACGGTCTTCCCTCTTTGGAACGAACCTTCCTCGTCTTCTTCAAGCTTCCAGTTGCAGAAAAGCCCGCCATTGCTTTCTTCGTTAGTCGACATGGGCAACGGCTCTCCTGCTCCGGGAAGCAAGCTGTTGAAAGTGACGTCCCCATTTTTCCCTCCTTTGCGCTCCAACAGGATTCGGTCTGGTCTGATTATTGTGCCGAGAATGCTTCGGTTTGGTCCTAACGCTAGAATCGCTTTGGTGTTTGTTAAAGTAGATAAAGCCATTGCAAATGCTGATCGAATCTGTATATAAAGAAACCGTCTTTATGAGTACATAATCATCTTACATACTTTGTTAATGAATTAGAGAAGTGAATCGAACCCGAAAATAGTTGAATGAGTTCTTGCCAATATCATTATCTGGTGTCTGATTATCCAACATAACCAAATAAAACCAGGTTAACCTTTTGTCAGATACATTCTAAGTTTACTGTTTATACAAAGCCAGAGCTCGAAGCTTACCTGTGGATCCTCGATAGAGATGAGCCCTGGCCGGGCTGTGTTCATGAAACTGGAGAGACAAAAACGGAAAAAAACAGATATTACTGTTAACAAACACAAAGGTAAAGGTAGATGTTTTAGGGAGTTTAGATTAGATAATTAAGATGAGAATCAAGTAAATAAACTCTCCAATGTCGGCTATGCATACCCTTTGTTGCACTTTGAAAAGAAAGAACCTCCCATTTTGCAAGATACACCGACATCTGCAGTGTTTAATTTTCTCCCATAAAACTCAAAGAACTTGACCTACAATAAGAAGAAAGATAGATTTTAGCCAACAAATGAAGCCAATACAATCAAAAGTTTCTTCAAGTCGCGATAAAAAAAACATACCAATAGAACTCCCAAGTTATGCTCCGGTGGGCTTCGACCATCTTTGAGGTACTGTTTCATACATAAAAGAAACAAAGGTACAAAATCAGTTCAATTTCGAGTTTTTTTTTTTTTTTTGGAAGGTGAAAGATCTGGTAATGTGAAATTCAAGTAACCACTTCACCTTGAGAAATGCAATGAGCATTGCTAAAAGTGCATATGAACCAATTCCACCACTGTACACCTGCAAAAAAACATTAAAGACCATTACTGAATGTTTGGCACCGTGAACAAGGATGACACATATTAAAGAAAAGCAGACCATTTCCAGACCTCATTGAGTTCTCTCTGCTGTAGAAATACTTTCAAAATTAGACATAATGGTCGTACAGGAGGCAACCTTAATACAGCATCCTGCAAAATAATCCGATATATACCGTGAGATTACATAGAATCAACATGATAAGGTGGTAAAAGTATTATTCAGCTGAAATTAACAAAAATTACGAGAAATATTTGGATAAACAAGACCAGATCCAACGGTGGAATAAAGTCAAGCAAATTAGAAATCTACTGTCACAAACCTGTATAAACTCAGCTGCTTTTGGTCCATTCTCCATATCAAAACTGCAAAGCCAGTGCCAAACTTAATAAGTCATACTAACTAAATTCACATAATTAATCCATTTCAAAATTGTCTCTATATATTTGCTGCAACAACAGTCAACACTATAGCAACAAGATATTCTATAGGCTAAAAATTCAAAGTCCCTCCAAATATTGCTAAGAACTCAATCTGCTTCCAATCTACTTAAGGTAAAAGCAGACTGGATCTGAAAGGGAAGATAGTAGGTAAATGGGAAAATAATAACCTTAGATCAAATGAAATATTGCTTTTCTTCTCGACAAACTTGATAATTGGTACACGGGCTTTAGCAATCACCTGCACAATCAGAGAGCTAGATTATGTGACACGGCTCTCTGAAAAAACTGCCATGTTATAAAAGATAGTCAAAGATACCACAATATTCTTCGCAATTCCCCTTTGTGACAATGCCCTGGAGAGTGCTCGTAGACCTAGTTGAGGATTTGTGATACCTGATTCCAGAATGACCACCTTTATATACAGCCGAAAGGGAAAAAAATTAGAAATAAAAAATCTCTTCAAACGCAAAACTTCACAGGCAACTAACTTTGACGTATCAAAACAGTACTGTCAATTAAATGAAAAAGCTCTATGGCCTTTGTTAAGTTACATCAAACTTCCTTATTCTTGTTCATTGTTATCACATAATCAACCAAACAAAAGATGCGAAAAGTTACACTTACATCAATATCACTTGTTGGAAGATAAAGTCCCGTCCTGTATGATCCGAAAACCTCGACCTGCAACAAAGAATAAGCAGAAATTAGAGATTACGGTTTTAAATTAATGGATACTCAAGAGATAAAGATCGAGGTTTCAAAGGTAGGTACCTTGCAATTCGGCCAGATATATTGAATAACACTTCTAACACTTTCCATTGCTGCATCACGCTGCGATTTCTCTTCTTGAGTTGGTAACAAAAAATCGCAGAAATCTACTATTTCTGCAATATCAAAATCGAAGCTTCTCAACAAGTTTATTGTGGAGCTATAAACCAAAAGGGAATCACTGTTTTAATACTATCCAGCGACTAAGCTACATTCAACAAAGCAATTCGAATCAACAAGAACTTGAAAATTGATGGCTAAACTATCCAGAGCTAGCAAAGACCCACTTTTTCTCTGAGAAATTTGAAAGGGCTTTTCGTCAATACCTTTATGCAACTGAAGCATTGGGATCTTAGAGAAACTATTCTCACTAAACCAGTTGCTTTCCAATCTGGATTCTTCACCTGCTTCGTCTTTCTTCCTTTTTCTATTCTTCTTCTTCGACACCACCGGGGTCAAAAGTTCGCCGCCGTTCTCATTCGTACCGGCGTCGACGTCAAGTGAGAAAAAATCCACCGTTTCTGATTCCACCGTCGTGGTATCGACGGTGAAATCAGAAATCTCGTTGCGGTAAACAGAATAGAGGTGCGAATCGTCATGCGTTGCCGGAGATTGATTCAATGGCGGCGATTGATTCGAATCTGAGAAAGAAAGTGGGGTAAGAGTATCGTATACGAAAGCTGGAGCTTCCGTCTTAGCTTGAGACTCCATTGGAGATTGACGGAAACTAAATCTGGGGTTTAGGGTTTCGGAGCCGCCGAGGAGGAGCTACATAAATGTCGGAAAGGAAGAATGAAACATAGGGAAATTTTAATTATTTTTTTCAAAAACAAAAAAATAAAAAAACAAAAAATTGGGAAAAAGTTATTTATAATAGAAAAAATAATTTTTTAAAAAATACCACTAAAATAAACTTTCGTTCCAAATATACCATCTTTAGTTTTTTTTCTAAAAATACGATTAAAAATTTTTGTTTTCCAAAAATAACACATACACAAAAAATAATTTTTAAAAGTTTATAATTTAAATTTTTGGGTTTGGATTTATGATTTAGATTTTAGGATTTAGATTTAGTTTTGAGTGTTTAGGATTTAGTTTTGAGAGTTTTTTTTTTTGTCACCTCGATAATAATATTAATAAGAGAAGAGTAATATACAAATGACCAAGGCCGGTAAGGGAAAACCCATCCGTAACCGAGCGAGTCGGGAACGAATTCGTCTAGAGACCAACAACCCAAACAAGGAAAACATGGCCCAAACGAATACCTGGAAACAAAGAGAACCAAGGAAGAGATACATGGACAAATGACTTACACCAAAGGATCACAAGAAGGAAACTTACCCACACCAACAGAACACATAAACACACCTAACGCATGGACAAAAGAAACCTCTTATGGCGACTAAGATATACCTCACATTCAAAAAACGAAACTTTATACTTTGCCAAGGGGATACCAACAAGTATCACATACATTTCCAAAGACGGCGGAGAAGAGCCCAAAAGGTTACAACGCCTCGATAAAGCTTATAACAAGAGGGAAGGCCCCGAAAAGACCTTCAATGTAGAGACAAGGAGCGAGTCTCATTCTAAACCGGCCGGAACTGCCTCCGAAGACGAAAGTAGAACCAGTTTCAGAACCGGATAGATCTGAAGAAGCGAATAGCGTGTAGATGACCCTGCAAGACAGAGAAAGGCAACCAAAACCAGAGCAACACCGAGGAAGGTCCAACTCCGCCAGAGACCCTAGGAGAAGCAAACCCAGTCCCTATAACAATCCACAAAAGCCTTGATCGACTCTAAAAAAAAACCGGAACAAGGGGGAAGTCGAGCAAAGCCGCCGCCAAAACCTATCTTCGAAACAGCTACAGAGCACAGCGAAACCTCAGAGAGGGGAAACCGACACCACTATCGCATCCCCACCAACCACCAGAGCTCCCGAATCTCACAGAACCCTAACCAGCCGCTGGCCTGAAACTAGCCGAACAGGGAGAATAGAGAAACAAAGAACTCGGCATTGGAGGGAAAAAAATGGAATGGACAACGCCGACTAACCACCAAACAACCGGCGAGCCAAAAGTACCAACAAACCGGCAAGCACAAAGGAGAAACCCGGAGAGAGAGCGACCAGCACAACCACGGCAAAGCACCGACCAACTGAAACTAGGAGGCAACCAACAAACCGGAGAGAAAGAGGACAAGTAGGGAGAGAATCCATGGCAGTCCTTGAACCACAACCCAGACCCTAAGGCTCCAACTCGAAGACCCATAGGCCAACCGCCAGATCAGAAGAGCACGGTGAGGCAAGGAAGACAGAGAGCAAAACCACCAAACTTCAGGGACGAAACAGCCACAAAACCCGACCCCTAGCCACCGTCCTCAAGCGGCTACAAAGGAATAGAAAGCACCCAACACGAACCCAGATCAGAGGAGAAGCACCGACACCAAACTCCGAAGCGATTCAGATCCAGATTGAATCCATTAAACCAGAGATCCGGAAGCCGAGTTAGAGAAGAAAGAAGCAGCAAGGAAAGAGGGTCCCTTTTCTGGCGGCGGTGAGAGCCACCGCATGCCGGAGAAGGAGATCGAAAAGTTTTGCTGAGAGGCGCTAGGGTTAGTGTTTGGGAGAAAATGCCGCTCAAAGGCCGAGTTTTGAGAGTTTAAAGTTTAGTTTTAGTTTTATGCTATTTTTAGAAGGGAAAATTTCAAAAATGCCACTTTGAAATATCATTTTGAACTCTAAAAAGGGTTTTGACCCTAACAAACTCTAAACCCTCAAAACTAAATTCTAACATAACATAGTTAACCCAAACATAAATGATATTTTGAATAAATGATATAATATTAGTGGCATTTTTGAAAAGATTTTGGAAATGTGACATTTTTTAAAAGTGGCATTTCAAAAGTGGCATTTTTCAAAATTTCTTTTTTTTTGTTTAGAAAAAAAAAAATTTAGTGGTATTTTTGGAAAAAAAAACTAATGATACTATTTTTGAAACAAAAACTTTAAAATGTGCTACTTTTGATAATCGTCCTTAAAAAATCGGTGATTAGTATATATTTAAATTTTAAGAAGTGTATAATATAATTTAGAAATTTAAATAATGTAGTAAAACTAAAAGTATTGCTTTACTTTATACCTTTTTTAGAATATGTTTTTAAAGTAATATTTGACACAAAAAATGGAATGGATAATGAAGATTTGGGGTGTATTTAATCAGGAATTTGAAATGATTTGTATTAAAACCACAAATTCTGTGTTATTGAATTAATGATTTTAAAGTATACTTTAAAATATACACAGTTGATTTTAAGAGATTTTTTGCGGTTTAGTATTTTGGTGGAGTTTCTTAGTTAAAAATATAAAAATCTAAATCTCATGATTTTAAATAGGATTCTAGAGTATTTTAATAAAAATCATAACAACTTTCCTAATTCACCCAAAATCATCTTAAAACTTATTAAAAATTTTAAGAGATTTTTTATGGTTTTAAGGTGCTTTTCACAAATTTTGATGTTTTTTTTGTATTGCAGTCCAATTTTAATGGATCAAATAGTAGTGTTGCTATTAGAATTAGAAGATTTGAAGTACACCTCTTTTGTTCCAATGCGAATGTGAAATCTTTAAATTATTACTACATCTGTGTACTAAAGTACATGTTTATAGAGACATCTCGGAGCTATAAGAGGGCCTTTATGTTTTCTACTAAATTACTCCTATAAACTTACATTCCTCTACACCAATTCTCAGAACTCTGAATCAGCTTAACTTAATAGGTACTATATATGTATCACTCTCTTCTCACTGGCAATGAAGACGATCTCGAGAGTGGTTCCATAGGTTTTGTTCTTAACTCTGTTGTCGTTGCTGAAGAAATGGAGACACAAGGTCGAAGAAGAGGTGTTCCAACTCTACTTGAAGATTCATTAGGTACAGAAGCAGTACGAGGTTGGATTGGTTGCAACTCAAGCTCAATACCTTGATGCTGTTGTTGTTGTTGTTCTGGAGATATTTCAGCAACATCAAGCACTTGATGGTCATATTCTTCGATAGATGCAACCGTGCTTGTTTCTGTTCTAACAGTTGAATCATCGCCATAAAACCCGTGTCTTCTCTTCTTTCTGGTTGCTTTTCCCCAACCACGGATCGTCTCTCTTATCCTCTGAGGTATCAGAGCCGCTTTATAGTTCGTTCCCATCTGGAATCAAACAGATGAAACAATGCATTATCCTCTTAAGGAGTTTTCGGAAACTGTCAAAAGTCGAAAGCTCCAACGGACTTTCTTAATTACCTGAGCGACCAGTGCATATAGTGGCAGTGTGCTATAGCTGCATAGAAACTGTCCAGCAAACCTACAAAGAGGAAATCAATTACATTAAACAATGAAATAAAAGCGCAATAGTCTCGAGACTCAATCGAGGAGAAAAAAAAAGGTTTAGTTACCCTAAAATAAGCCGGAAGTAAACAAGGAGATGGTTCTTAAGGAAGCAAGAGTTGTATCCAAACTGCCACTGACAAAAATCAAGAACAAATGTATTTTAAGTTCCAAACCCAATTTTAAAGTCTGCGAAAGATCAATGTAATAAATGGTTAATTTTTCATACCCAGAACCAGAAGAACGAAGCCAGTTCAAAAGAATTCTGTTGGAGACGGAAAGCAATTAGCTGTTAGTTTTACCAAGACCGAGAAATTGGTTCGGCGCAAATGAGATTAGTAAAGATTTTGCAAACCTGGAATAGAATGAAGTGGATAAGGGACAAGAGTAGTTCAGGTTTATTGAACCAGAAAAGTTCATCCCGGGGTCTCAGCTTAACTCCGGAAGGATATTCTGTTAATCCAGCATTCTCCAATGCCAAAGTTGCTATTACGTGTTGCAGCTTGGCACCAACCAGAAGAACAAGCTGATAAAATGGGAATGAAAATTTACTAAGCTGCGATGTTTCAAGCCAGAAAGCGGGAATGATGAAACGTAGTTCTTACAGTAACAGGAATGATTGCTATCCAGAAATAGAGATTCGATCCTGCAACATCAAGAGGCAAGATTTTAAACTTAAAATCTTCTAATATGAAGATTTCTCACAATTGAAGTAAAGGAAAACAGAAATGATCGTCTATCTTTTGGTTTAGTCATACCTTTTATGTTAAAGAGCATGAAAGCAACTACGAACCCCCAAAGCGGCCCACTGCAGAAGATCATTGAAGCAAAATTGTTCAGTCAATAACTAATGCACCCATTTATTCAATATTATTCGTGATACACAAAATATCATACTGAAATAGTAAGAAAACGAGAGATCTCAGAACTCGATAGATAATAAAGCTCAGTGGATATACCACACTATGTTTCTACGTGATGAGGTAGCTCACCTCACACCAACGATCCTTTGGAACTCTTCCTCCATAGAACGAATCATGTAGCTGTGAAAATCGTACTTTAATGTGAGGTGGTGATTCTGCTCATAAAAGAAAAGGAAATAGCACCAATTATAAATAGTTGTAGCATTACCGTCATTCATAATTCATGAATAGTTGAAAATGAGAGTGGAAAGAGCAAACATTCATATGGCATAGAGTATCACTCACCACAATGAATCCTTTGCGGAGAGTAAGATAGTCAGAACGAACAACAGATCGTCCAAATTGCCGGAAGAAACATGTCTGCAAGCACAAAACGAAGACACCTGATCTGTTGGAACCAATCATTCAAATAATATCTACTCCATGATTTCCAGAAAGGTAAATTCTTGGCAATCAACAACCTAGCTTGGCGAACATATCCCATTCTGAAAAAATTATGGTCTTTTGGTTTATTCCAATCATTAATTGTAAAGAAACTCAGAAAAAATAGTTTAATCCAAACAATGATTCAAAAAATAAATTCATATTTTCTAGAGAAAGGAGGTGAAAACCTACCACCCATACAAGCAATCTATTCTTGGCCAGAGGAGCAGATGTATGATACTGGACAAAGGTTGTTTGCCTTCGAAATACTTTTTCCCGTGTCACCGCTGCCATAAAAATAAACAAATAATCGATCTTTTCCCACTTGAGAGATGGACTTTTACTGAATAATCAAAGCCTTGAACCACATCAATGAGCAAACCCAGCATAATGCTAAAGAAACTGGTTAACAGCATTATGATTATGCCACTGTAAATAAGTGGTAACAGCACTTCATCCGTGCTCTTAATATCATAATAAGGCAGATGGAATCTTTCGTGCCATATTTTGAAGAACGAGATAACCATTTAGTGCTCACCAGTTAAACAATCATGTCGATCCATATGAGCTACATCTTCCCAGATCCTCCAACTATGAATCTGGATAGAGAAGCAGGCCAATCAAAACTGTTAATAACACTGGTTCTTCCCAGATAAAAACAGAGAAGACAGCACACTATCAAACACAAAATACAATGAAATTACTTATACAAGGATTCGAGGAGAAGCTAGAGATTCAGAAGAGAACTTCAGCTGCAAAAAAGATAGTACCTTCACGATTGCAAGGAGCATGGTCAAGCAGCTGTAAGTGACATGTGTAACTGCCATTATAAAAATGAAGCGATGCAACTGTTCCAGGCCTTCGTATGAAACAAACGGCTCATGCCCCTGATAGATTAGATTTAGACCCTAATAAATGACAAGCAAGATTCTAATGCCAATGCTAAAGATTTCAATCATTTAGATTCGATTAACGAGAAAAACCTCGCTGCAAGTAGCCTGGTTAATGCCTTCCAACCTTCTCCTAAAGATGTTGGGAAAAAAGGATTTGGTTAAAAGATTCCGCTTGACAGCTGATTCGTTTTCAAGTTCCTCTTGGATTTCAGATCGTGTACACGGCACAAATCTGTCGTTGTAGAAACTTGAAGGAACACATATGTTGGCTATTGTGCTAGAGGTGGCTGTAAGAAGAAGTGATATGAAGCCAAGCAGCATCAACTCTGAAACAAACAAAAAAACACCATTTCAAAACACAGAAACAATTTAGGAAACCAAAAACACACCAAAAAAGGATCATTAAGTTTCATTCAAGAAATTTTTGTTTTATGAAGAAAACCTTCTTTCATCTTCTCCAATGCAGCAAACAAAGGTTTCCTCTTTGTCTTCCTCAACCACTGTGGCAAAAACAGAAGTTAGAAAGCGAAAAGGTCCAAGATCATGAACAAAGGAGTATTCAAATGGATGCAACTCACAGTGCTAAGACGATAAATGGAGCGCTCAACGATCAAAGAAACAAGAACGAAGACAGTCAACACTATAGCAACAGACCAAGTAGGCGACAATGCCAAAGATCTCTCATTTGATTCTGCTTCATTTTCTTCTCCTTCTCCCATTTCTTAAATCAGATTTCTTCACTCCTCTCAAACCCAAACTCCAGTGGGTTTTGCACAACGCACTTATTTGCCGACGAAAGTTTAAATTTGGGAAATTGCTTCAAACAAAATCACATTCCTTTGATTCTACAAGTTTTGAAACCAAACCTTTAAAAACCCATCGAGCGTTCTCGGAGAACACACAATCGGAAATCCCAGAGTTTCTACTTTCGATCGAAACCCATAATTTTTTTTTGAAACTCCTCTGGTCAGAAAAGCCCAGAAAATCAATCCATGGGCCAATAACGCCGCCGGTATAAATTTCTTTCACACGATCACCGGAGCAACTGAAATTACGGGGAGATTCAAATCAGCGGCAGAGGAACACCATGAAGAAGGGCCAATACAGGTCGTTGAGAGAGAGAGAGAAAATGTTTTGCAAAGGTGAATGAAGAATACGAATTTGAATACTAGAAATCGATATTAGTTTTTTTTTTTTGAGTACCGTAGAAAATCCAAAGTTGTTGTTCTTCAGGTCTCACACTGGTTCATAAACCTCATGTGCAGGACTAAAATTCGCGGATCATAATCCAGTTTGTCCTATAATAAAGCTGTTTAGGATTTTTTTTTTCTATCCGCGGTCTAGCGAATTGAGACCGCCGCGATTCGCGGTTTGTAACGGATTGATACATGCGATTTATAAATTTTACGGCAGATCCATAAAATTTTAAATATTAAAATTAAAATAAATCTTTTGCAACCGTTTTACTTCTAGAATTTTGACTCATGAAGTATGAAAAAAGAACATCTTAATTACTTTTTCTTATTTTCAAACTCATAAAATTATTTTTTGCTCTGATATTTGATACTTATGTCTTCTTGATTATAAAATTACTTCTTTAATCTTAGTTACTTGATATTTATCTAATTTTCTTGTTTTTTAAGTTTTTTTTTTAATCTAGTTGATTTTTATTCACAGGACATTAAGTTATAATTATTACTTCTAAGATCAATTGAAAATAAAAAGTTTTTTGTTCCGATTAAAATATAGTCCACGAATTAATCTGAATATCCGTAAACCTTAAACGATTTGGATTAGAATTTTAATTTTTAGTACCACAATCCATTGCGGACTAATCTGCTAAAATCTGTACACACAAAAAACCGTCGCAGTGCGGATTGATAATCCACGAATTAATCTGAATTGACAGTATTATATGCATTTATGGAATATTAAAATTGTTTTTTTTTTTAAATTAGCCGACCAAAGGAAAATAATATTAAATGTTGACAAGAAAGAGAAGAAAAAACAAAAAAAATTAAAGGAATAAAAAGGAAGAAAGGCAGAGAGAAGATTCGACAGATACCGAAGACGAGCTTCTCCACATGATATGATACTCTCACTTCTCAATATTCTATTTTCCCGGTCATTTGTTTTTATTTTTGTTTTTTGTTTTGAACCCGAAGAATTTAGACTTAGACTAATCTACCAAATTCTATAGAAATTCAAATTTTTTATCATTAAAAATATTTATGGATGGCCAAAAAATTTATATTCAGATTTTAGATTTCATGGGTGATACAAGCAATATTTTTTTTATAATACAAGATAACATTACAAAATAGCATTACAATATCTACGGTGTGAAAACGATAAGAGATGATAAAATAATATTTTATTAAATGTTTACAATTGAAACGTTTATTTTCTAAGAGTGTGATTGTATGGCATTATTGGATTAAAACAAATGAATAAATAAACTTACTTTGAATTCATCTATATTTTATCTGATCACAAATTATTTCACTCTTTTTTGTCATATGAAGATATATTCGTAGGATAGAAATCACAGGGAGAAATACAATATCCTACGAACTACAAGACCGGAAAAAGATTGGAACAAGACTAATAACCCTAAAATATAGAACTAACAAATCTTCACAGGGACTAAGGTAATAAACCAAACCACGAATTTACCTATGGCTAATCAAATCTACTTCTGCAAGAAAAAGACCAAGGCTTCATACTTTGGCAAGAAGAAAGTACTAACAAGTACTCCAACAAAATTCCAAAGATGGCGGAGACAAGAAACAACTGTTACAACATCTCGATAGAAACCAAACGAAATGAGCAGATTCCGAACTGATCTGGAATCTAGATACAAGGAGCGAACCAAAAACTATCATGGCTGCAGACGAGACCGATGAACGAGCCGACAACAGAATCGAAAATGAATAGAATCCAATCAACCAAACGAAGAAGAGAGCCCTACAAATTAAGATAGAGACACCAAAAACCAGAACCAAATCCAATTTCGAACCATCACAACTTCAACCAACCGAAGACACTAAATTAAACAGCTCCAAATAAACCCAAACAGGTCTGGAATGCAACTCGAACCAACGGAAAATGCTACAAAATAGTCAAAATCAGACACAGCAACCACGCCATTAAACGGAAACTAAAGATCCCAGCAACGACGACACTGCCACCATACCTCCGATCCAACTTAGACTAGGGCCAGATCCGACTATGGGAGACCGAAACTTCCACCATCGATGGTCTCACGAGGAGAAAAACCACTCCTTGCAACCACCGAGAACTCCTCCACTGAGAGAATCTTGCGAGACGAAGGAGGACCAATCACTCCACTCAGCCTGAAGGGAGAAGAGACCCGAAGAGAGGAACTCGACATAGCACATGCCGGAGGCGTCAAGCCGAACCTATGAGATCCGCCGTTGTCCTCTGGCCGACAAAAACTCAGTGAATAGACAGCCTCCAACCTCACTGATACTCCCTACCTCCTTGTCTCGAAACCACGTCAGACCAAAATCACTGCGAAAAAGCCAGCAGATTGAATCGAAACTCCATAAGTCTCAACGAGACCCACCGCCAGATCTACAATGTTTGCCCCATCCCGTTCTCAAGGATACCGACTCACCGTGTCAGATCTACCGAGGATCCACCGAAAAAGACCAGGAGCCACCGCAGCGGCTTGACAAAGACTCCGAGAGACCCTCATCTAGCCACCATTCACCTCAAAAACGAATAGACAAACCAGCAAGAATCGCTCAAACCAACAAATTCTCTTTAAAAAAAGAGACCGCTCAAAAACTTTTGAAATTATTATTACTCTTTCTCTCTTTTTCACTTGAAAATGAAGGTGGAAAAAAATTTCCACGCAATTACTTTAATTTTCAATTTTATTTTCCTCCTATTTTAATTACTCTCTTTCCCATTTTTTTACTCTAATAGAAACCGGTCATACCGTAAGAATTTAAACAAAAGTAGTAAAAAATAGGTAGATAAACTATCGTAGAGTTAATTAAGTAGTATATGAATATAATTTTTTTTGTTAAAAACACTTAGCTGGAATGCTATTCTTTAAAAAACGACATCTCATTTATCACTCATTTTAATGTTTTTCGCAAATAAAAAAAAATCCGTTCATAGTCATTTAGTGCAGTTGCCCTTTAAACATATAAGTGCATACGAATTACTGTATTACTAATTTCTCTTGAATTTTCTTCTTCTAGAAAAGTATCGTAAAAAGGTTAATTAATCAATAATGACGATTAAATAAGCTGTCCAGTTCTTTAGGAAACTTAGCTGGAAGCTACCTAATGGCAATAAATGCACTGGAATATGAGGTCTTGAAATTCCCGTTTTTTTTTTTAAATTTTCTTATTAATTCGTTAAACACCAAATTGTTAACAATTCTATTTTAAAAGTGACGTAATCGCTTTCATGGACGATTGGGGTAACGTGCGAATTCCCATAAAAATAGAAAGAAAATGCGAAAATCCGCAAAGATATTTCGAGGAGCGCTCCACATTACTCTTACTTTTAGTTTTTTTTAATTTTTTTAATCCAAATATTAGATTACTGAAAAGATATTACAACATAAGTTTGCACTTACAGCACCCACGATATAATATCATTCCTATTATTCTGTCTAGCTTCTTTAGCTAAACTATCAACATCATACAAAAGATTTCTGGGAGCAAACGTAAAGTTATAATCAGAAGAAGATGCTAAAGCTAAAATATCCTTTACATATATAGCTATAGAGGCATTAAATGTTTCATCAGATCCATGCTCTCTATCACCAGAATGCAAAGCATCAAAGAGCACTTTGCAAGTCACCCACAAAGGTTATTCTGGTATAACCAAGTGTTTTCAAACTCTGAACAGTTTGTAGAAGTGCCACTGCCTCTGCTTGTAGCAAAGAAAAGGTCTGAGAAATCGAGGAACTTCCTAAGAGCAGTTGAATGCCTTCTTTGCTGTATAAGGACCATCAAAGCCTGCCCTCTGATGAGAAGAAATCCACGACGCATCTACCAAACAGCAATAAACAGAGTTATTGAGAAGAATATCAGTAATTGAAAGCACCTGCTGATTTGCATTTCTTAACTCTGACGGCTCTGATGCAATTTGAGAATTGAGAGTCTATGTCCACAATTGTTTATCCATGAAAGCCATATTAATAACATGAAGAATGTGATCTCTTTTATTGGTAAAGATAAGAGCATTACGCATCTTCCAAATTCGCCAATCAAGAAAGAAGACGAGGTTCTCATTGCCAACATATGCAGAATGATTCAGCCATAACTGTATGTTTTGCAGCAAATTATTATGCTTTACCTCTTCCTGTACTGGTGTTGATACTGGAGCAACTCCCATATTTTTTGCGCTATTCGACACTGAAACATCATATGATTGAGAGTTTCAGTAGCTTCTCCACAAAGCTGACATTTTGGATCAACTTTTAATCTTCTTTTTAATAATGTTTCTGCAACAGGCAAATTATTATGGACAATTCTCCACCAAAACACTTTTAGTTTTGGTTGCATTTTTGTCTGCCATAATTGATGACATACCCTTTTAGCGTATGCTGGAAGAGGATGAGATTGGGAGGATTGATTTGCCTGAGCTTTAGACAACTGCCTCTGAACATAATATCCAGATTTAACAGAGTACATACCATTGTTTGTACAAGTCCAAGAGAGAATATCACTTACCCCTGCAACACTTGGGTGCATCTGAATGATACTGGGAATATCCTCTGAACACACCAATGTCTCTAATTTTTTGTAATCCCATTCTTTTGTCCATGAAATCATGAGATCATTAACCATAAGATCAGGCATAGCTATCATTCCAAAGTTTTTTGCTAACCTTGATGATGTTGTTGGCAACCAATTATCCTTCCACACACTAATCTACTCCCATGTACCAACAAACCACCTACATCCGTGATTAATCAAAGGCTGACATTGAATGATATTCTTCCAAGCATAGCTTGAGGAGGGATAACTCTTTGCCTCCAACAAATTTGTTCTTTCGAAAATATTTAGTCTTAAACACTTTTACTTTTAGTTACAACTTACGAGTACAAATTTTAAGCCATACGTGTGCCTCTATGCCAACAAATAACTGAAAAAAAAAATGAAAAAAAAGTTTTCCTATTTTTCTTAAACCTTTTAGTAATTATGTAATGGCCAAAAAAAAACATTATAGTAACAATGTAAGTATAACCACTTCTAGCCTTTTTTTTTTTTAATGGTTTTGTAGTTTTTTTGTGTGAAACACTCGTGATTTCGTGACCTTGTAATCGATTTACCGAATAACTAGAAGGAAAAAAAGTTCCACATCTGTAAAAAGAAAAAACTGTCGAAAAAATTATCAACTAGTCATTTTAGACCAAAAAAAATTCCAATTTTTTCATCAGCCGAAAAAATATTTAACTTTTATTAATCTCATCATTTTAATCCCCCAATTTTTATTGGTCAAGCCGTTTTAGTCCCAATGTTAGTCAACTGACGAACGTTAAAACTAAAACGGATTGATCAATAAAAGTTGGAGTTTTTTTTAGGTAAACAGAAAAATTGAAAAAAAAAATTTGGCTAAAAAATTATGTTTTTTTTTTATATTTGTCGAACTTTTGGATTAAATTTAAATTAAGTAAGATTGTAGGATAGAAAAAACGATTATGAATTAGAAAATATATAAAATCAAAAAAATCTTATTCGTTGGTTTTTATTATTCAATGTTTTTATTATTATTTTAAAAAATCTATTAATATTGACATGGTGAAATATTTTATATATTCATATCTTATACACTTGAGTGTAGTATGAAAAAAAATGGATTTGGCCTATTAAACATTTATAAAGAGATTAATGAGTATCAAAATAAGAATGATTCGTTTTAGTTAACACTTATTATCAGCTATAATTTTATTAATTCAATATATCAATATATTAAAATAGTTAAAAAATTAAAATATTAAATTAATTCTAAGACTTGTGTCAATTACTTATTCTCAAAACAAAATTTTATATAATTTATTTCATTTCTATTATAAAAGAATTAGTAATTATAATCGTTGACTAATGTTATGAGTAAAATGGATTGGTCAACAAAAATTGGGGAATTAAAATGATTTAATCAATAAAAGATAAATATTTTTCGACCAATGGAAAAAGTTGGAACTTTTTTTTTGTCCAAAGTAACTGGGATTTTTTCGGCAGTTCCCTTTATAAAAAGATAAACTTCATCATTGACTCCTCGAAGGAGATTCTTCTTGATCAGAGGAATAATATACACAAATTATGATAAGAGTGAATCTCGTAATAGAAAAAGACTCGTGATCATTGATCATAAGAGTACTGACTTAGTTAAAAAAAAAATGCATGGAACTTTACAAATGATGAAGTTTACCTTTTTGGATACCACTTTATTTCCAAAGACACAAAACTTATCCATTTATGCTTTGCAGAGCATCTCTCAGATCTCAATATTTTCTGATGGACCAAGCAGCGTTTTCCAAGACATTGTGCAAGTGCTCTACAACTTTCAAACTCGTCTAGTTGTAAGCGTTGAGAAATTCTGCTTCTTTCCTGTGTTCTGGGAGAGGAGATCATCAAGATTTTGGTCACTCCCAAGGTCAGCTACCTATTCATTATCCAAGTCTGCTTATACGCACCAAAAAACTATCATTGTGAATTTATGAATCGTTGATACGAAAGATCAAGAGCAGAATTGGATGTTCCACAACAAAATATATATATATATATATATATATATATATATATATATATCTTTTGTCGGAAGAGTTCAACTGTTAAACTCAATTTTATAGGGATTACAAACTTCTAGTGTGGATCGTTTATATTACCAAAGAGATGCATAAAGATTATTAACTTGATGTGTGGAAGGATACGCTTAAAGGAAAACATGTTGCTAGAGTAGCTTGTGATACAATCACTACTCCAAAGCCAGAAGGAAGTTTAGGAGTAAGAAAAGAGGAGGTTTGGAATCGTACATATGCACTTTAAATTTATATTCCAATATATAGTTTTGTTTGAGTTGCATGGCCAAAGCATAATGTCATTAAAAGCATGATTAAAAACAAAAACCTCTCAAACTTGGATCTTTGCATGCCGCTACTACTCGTGGGATTTCTGGAAGAGAATCATCCCTTAAGCTCCAACTATGTAGGATTACTGACTCCTGGAATCACTTGATCGATGATCTCTTCTTCTTCAATGGGGATAAAACGGGATCATCTTCTCCTTTCTCTTTCTGTGATGCATGAGATATGGAGAGAAAGAAATGAAACGCTTCATAGATACGCATCGCTCATCACTCGATGACGTATCAAGACGTATTGATGTTATTGTCAAAAACATAGCTTCATATCTTCAATCACGGCAACAAACATCGCCATCTCTCTCCTCCAACTATGGTTCTTCTTTAATTAAGTTTAATCGACGATGACTCTCATTCCTCGACTTAGTGGGTTTCTATTTTATGTTTATGTACTTAGTTCAAGTTGGGTTTTTTGTGGGTTTTAATTTTAAGTATCTATAGTGAGCTTTTTTGTAAAATACTGGTAGGTTACAAAGATATCGTTACTCAGAGAAAGGGGTATAATTAAATACAATTGTTCAGTTTTGGGACCGGTTTAAAACGCATCGAAATTTATAGTTATTGGGTGAAACCATACATTATTATGGGGTCTAAAATACAAAAAAAATTTGTCCTTGTTGGTCCTTTTTTATATATGAACTAGATAAAGGACCCGCATATATGCGGGTTTGTAATCTAATATTTTATAACCTGTAAAAAAAAGTTAATCAATTAAAAGTAGAAATCAAAATTAAATCAACCGTAAAAATAAATAAAATAAAATTGAAAACGCTGATGCAAAACCACTAATTCAGAAACCTAACATTTATTTATTTACTTTGATTATTTTATTATTAATTTTCAATTAAATTTTATCACATATTTTCAAACTATTAATTTTTCTATTCTATTTGAATTAATACTACTTTTTAATCCATTTTTTAAATCTTGATGAATTTATTCTCATGTTTTAGTTGAATTATTTTGAGTCCTTTAATATTTTATAAATCGCACAAAAATGGGGAAAAAATCATATCATCCGTAAAAATAAACAAAATAAGATTGAAAACGTCGATGTGAAACCACTCATAGAAAATTCTACAAATTATTTATTGATTTTGATTCTCCTACTTTTTTTTATATTAACTGAATTTTCAATTTTTTTCCACATATTTCTAAATTATTAGTCTTTCCTATTCCTATTTAAATTATATTTACTTTTTATTATGTAACTACTCGTATATCTTTTTTTTTAACTCTTGACAAATCGATTTACGTATTTTTATTTGAATTAGACTTACTCACATTTTTAATCATATTTGAATTTTTTTTTTCACTTATGAATCAAGTATTATTTTTCTTCCAACGAAAAACGAATTATATGTGTTTCATCACTTGGTTTCTTACTTTTTATAATTTTCACAACATGAGAAACTTTCAAAATAATTTTCTTCTCATACATCAATTTTACAATATTTAGGATGTTTACGTAGTGGTAAGTCTTTAAAAAATCACAATACAATATATATATTTTTTAGTCTGATTTTAAAATATAATGATATTATATTTTTTTTTAATGAAAAATTTTATTTTGACATGTGGCTAAAGCTAATTGGAAAAAAAAATTTAGAAGAGGTTATTGAAATTTTAAATTGGTTGGTGGGAAGATCGAGAGAGTACAAAATTGTTTAAATAAAGGTGAAATATTATAATTCTTAAAGATTTGAGTATATAAATCTAATTCTATTCAAAAGATTTTTACACGTGTATTTAATATTCTAATGAAAAAATACGTTTGATTTTTTGTTGTCATATCAATTTCTATTTAAAATCAAAATATATGTAAGCGTGTATATATGTAGCTTATTTGATTTTTTTTTTATGAATTACTAAAATAAACTAATTAGAAAATTTTGAGATATGTTGTTTTTATCTAATAAGAGAGGAATCGATGGTTTTTTCAAATAAAAAAGCTGAAATAAAATTTTTGGAATAGATTATTGAAATTTAAAATTTCTTGGTGAGAAGATTGAGAGAGTACAAAAACTTGTTATATAAAGACAAAATATTATAATAAACCTAAGTATATTTGAACTCAAAAAATTTTTACACGTGTATTAATTAATATTCTAATGAAAAAATTTGAAACCTAATTCATCTTAATAAACGTAAAGGAAAAGAGGGGTAAGAAAAGAATGGTTGTACGAAAAAAATAAACCGAGACATATAAAAAAGTCAATATTTAAAGGAATAGACCATGTTTATCAACTAATTATTTTAATAAATTATTTATTAGAAACTAATTTTTTTTTTATATATGTTGATTTTTATAATCTATTTGATAAATACAAATGTATAAGTTTAAAAAGAAATAAGATTTGTATGACACATGTCAAAATATAATTGGAAAAAAAAATTACATGTGTCAAAATCCAATCGACCAAAGAATGGTTGTACGAAAAAAACAAAACCGAGACATATAAAAAATTTAATATTTAAAGGAATAGACCATGTTTATCAATTAATTATTTTAACGAATTATTTATTAGAAACTAATTATTTTTTTATATATGTTGATTTTTATAATCTACTTGATAAATACAAATATATAAGTTTAAAAAGAAATAAGATTTGTATGACACATGTCAAAATATAATTGGAAAAAAAAATTACATGTGTCAAAATTCAATCGCCCGACTGACACGTGTCACGATCGTGTTAATTACAAAGTTTAACGCATCAAGCTTTATATAATAAAATTGTTGGTCTAATTTTTGGGAGATCAAGCACATGTATATAGATCCAAAAAGATTAACTAGAAAAAGAAGCTGATCGAGACTATAAATATAGATATGACGTTTCAGAATTTGTATAGAATGTTTCGTGATATTCTACGTTTATATATGACATTTCCAAATTTGTATATATGTTTCGTGATATTATACTTTTCCACGACTTTGTATTGATTGTGTAAGCAAATGAAAAGAGAAACAATGTCCTCCAAATGTAAGTTTCGAAGGATTTCGTGTATTACATCACCATATCGGCCAATGTGCCTCTGAGTTACCAAATCATTCCATTATTCGGTTACGAGTCCTTTTCGAAAAATCTTGTCTTGCCCCTTACATTTACGTACGAAGTAAGTCGTAAAAGGTTTGTACATCTGTAAGATCCATATTCAGAATCTCACTATTTTTGTAAAATCGTGTTTTGCCCCTCAAAATATCTTTTAAACTATAGAATGCAAACAAACACGGATGTATAATTTTTGTTTTGTTTTGTTCTGGTATTAGTTAAAATATTTGCTTACATTAGATCAATTAATCATCTTAGTTTTCAGTACAAGATTTCATCTAACATAGTAACCAAAAAGCATTTTATAAAATATATTCTTATAAAATTTAAATATCAAAATAAACGTAAATAAATAAAAAATTTATATCTTAAAACAATTGCATGGTTTTTATTTTACTTAAAATTCAATTTTACATAAACTGATGTTTTGCGAGGAATAGATCGAAAAAGACATAAGTGATAAATTGATGAGTATAAAAACATAAAATTGTTTAAAAAGAATTATTATTATAGACTTCCATGAGAATAAAGTTACAAACTACATTGATTTATATAGAGAATGAACTAGATCTAATTTCCTAAATCATGATAAATATAAATGTAAACAATATATTTAAGATAATGATAAATTTCCTAAACTAAGATATTGAAAAATATCAACAATCTTCTAGATCTTTCTTTATCTTCATGATTTCCATAATCTCGACCGTTCGATCTAATCTCATATGTGGTAACACGTATGAGATTGGACATGTCTTCAAAATATCGGCATTATACCCGGCCGTCGGGTCAAATCGGCTACAACACCCAACCGTCGGGTCAACGACGTTTATACCCTATCGTAGGTTCAAATCGGCTGTAACTTCCAGCCGTCGGATCATCATCGACGTTTATACCCGGTCGTAGGGTCAAATCGGCTGCAACACCCGATCATTGGGCATCTATGTGGTGTTTACACCCGACAATAGGGTTTAACGGCATTTATACCCAGCTGTAGGGTCATCGGTGGAAAATACATCATTATATTAAAATATCTCCACCATCTTTATATGGTCGCCTTTGTCAGTTCAAAGTTCTTCATCGCAGGATCATCATCATATCTGTCG
Source organism: Pseudoturritis turrita (assembly GCA_900406555.1). Classification (NCBI taxonomy): domain Eukaryota; kingdom Viridiplantae; phylum Streptophyta; class Magnoliopsida; order Brassicales; family Brassicaceae; genus Pseudoturritis; species Pseudoturritis turrita. The sequence goes on along the minus strand of OVBL01000172.1, from coordinate 531,006 downwards.
AAATCATCACTTTGGTAATATCGTCATGCCTTGTATCTAGTATAAAAAATCATATTTGTGTCATGAAGAACGTGAATGTCTGATCTTTGATACACATAGTTTTAATCCTAAAAATATTATTGCAAGTGCACAGCAAACGAAATAGTATTTCAAGGATCGAATCCACAGAGACCAAGTGTTACTCAACAAATCTATGGGAGTAAAGTAAAGCTAAGACAAAATACGAGTTTTTTTTTTTTTTTTGCAAGAAAAGTACTAAGAAAATTGATGTAAACTTATGAATTAAAAGCATTGGGCATCAGGGAATTCGCAAGGATTCATGCATGCAAAATTAGATAAATTATCAGGAAAAACATTAATAATCGTTCTAGAACTCAAATCACGAAATCAAATTGACCTATTGTCGTAGTATCAATTACTATGTCTAACAACCAAAGATCATAACTGTCGTTTGAATATAGGAGGTTAAACATGCATTATATTCAAGTTTGATATATTTATAAAACACCCTAACATCAGCTTTCGTTGGCTAGGAATGCTTTGCTCATCTAGATTCCTTCAGGCTTTTAAAAAAACACTTTTGGTGCGTTGAACAACCTAAGATTAGAAACTGGGTAGCTAATCAAGTTTCAGCAATAAGAACAACCTACATGAAGAAACCAAGTTATCAATCTCTAAATCATCTTAATTCATCAAATCCTGAAATCCCTTTGAAAACCCTAAAACCAATTTAAAAACTACTCAAACATGGTAGAAATCAAAGCAAAAGATGAAATAATGAAAGACACGATGAAATAAATAAAATAGATAAGAGGATTTATAAATCTTTTCCAAATTTCAATAGGGTTCAGAGATCTTCTACCAAAGGTTAGAAATAGAATAAACTAAAAGTCTAAATGAAAAATAAAGCGTACGTAGCCCCAAAAAGTGGCTTAAAATAAGTATATATAGGTTTAGGGTCGGATTTGGTGGAGTATGGATGATTCTGGGAAAAAAAGGAAGTTCAGAGTTGCCTTTTTTTCTTGGAAAAAGATGGATCGATCCAATGAGGGATGGATCAATCTGGTTTGGTCTGGAAAATTCCTGCGCGCCAGATGTATCGGGATCGCAATCCAGGTTTGGATTGATCGATCTGATTCGGTCTGGAAAATTATTGTGCATCAGATATGTCGAGATCGATCGATCCAGATTTGGATGGATCGATATTTCTCCTTCTAGTCTCGTCTCCTCGACATGCTTCTTCTACTCGCCAGATTGACATGTCTTCACGAAAATAGCATAACTTTCTAACCGTTGATCGGAATGACTTCAAACCACCGACAAATTAAAGCTAACTCAAGTGGCTATCTTGTCTCCAAGTTTTATCTCAATCCAATTAAGAGAAATCTTTCAAAGACTATCGAACTTCTGAAGCTTGAGCATGATCCCACATCTTCATATGCCTAATTGCACCCAAAATACCGTGTTTCTGTAAAGACTCGATAAAAGACATAAAAAACTCTAAAATCATACTTTGATTCGATAAAAGACTCAATAACAAACGATAAAAACGCGTAAAAATGCCATACATCAATCTTCATAAGCATTCACCACCCAAGGCAACATAATGGCCGATTACTTTTTTTCTCTCAAAGCAACAAAAGACGTATCAGTTGATATAGAGAAGTCTCGCTACTCATAATTGCAAGACAAGGAAGTGAATCTACAACGTTTAAAAAATAAACGATGGAGATAAATCAAGAAAAATAAGAAAAAAATCGATAGAAATTATAGAAATTATTTTGTGTAACTGTGGAAACGGATTTCTACACTCAAGAATTTGTATGTTTTTAGAAAATATGTTTGGGCTATAGATTCTCTATATAAGACGGATAACGAGTAAGAAATGATTCGACGAATTGGATTTGATTGATTGAATCGGATTATACGAAGAATCTCGAAGGAGATGTGTTACAGAGAACTCGTAGAGCAGATTTTATCTTAGGATCCTCTCCTCAAGTCGATCATTGTCTTTATATCAGCTACACGGGGCCAGCCTAACTACCACGCATATTTCGGGCCCACATGCTCTTCAGATTTCCGAGTATCTCGCCAATTCTCAACCATTCTGAGACCCTTGCTGACTTATTCCAATGCCGTGACGAGCTAACCAGCCTGTCATTTCCTCCGGCTGCCTCCTCGTAGATCCGTGTTGGACCAGATATTCCATTTGTGGGCTTCGAATAGCTGATTCGGTGATGGATTTTTATGGACCGAATTTGGTGCCAAATCCTGCTCCAACAGTAACCCACTAGAATTAAGATCGAATTTTCTGAGACCATGATAAATTGATGGGAGTAAGAACACAAAAGTGTTTAGGAAAAATTATTTTTAGACTCTCAGGAGAATAAAATTACAAGGTACATTGATTTATATAGAGAATGAGCTAGACATAATTTTTTTAATTAAGATAAATAGTATATTTAAGATAAAACTAAATTTCTTAAACTAGGATATTGACAAATATCAACAATCTTCTAGATCTTTTTTATCTTCATGATTTCCATAATCTTGACCGTTCGATCTCGGTAGTTCTCGTCAATCTCCCAATGATAAGTTAATCAATCGATTGCTAATTGATTTTGAATTGAAAAACCATGAAACTTAACATGGTATTAAAGGTCGAACACATGCTGTTCCAATCCGAATTAAAATTGATCTGAGGCAAAATTCGTCTGATCACTCACACGTAATTTTTGAAATATGTTGCAAATCACCCCAAAAACGCATGTTTATATATAAATATCTACTTGACCAATAAAATAAAATTTTGAATGATGTATATAAAATATGGATGGATCCATTCACTGTTATAATTGATTTTAAATTAGAAACACATTAACCTTCACAACTTTAAACATGTACGAAATAAATTTAACCTTTTACTTGAAAAAAATCTCCGTCAAAGTAACATAGTTGAAAAAATGTCAATCAGGCCAATTATGCATTGTTCTCATGCAATACATGTGTATTAGCATAGTCGAGCAAAACAAATATATAATTCAACTAAATACTTAACTTGTGGTAAAAAAGTCAATCAGGCCAAATGTATGTACATAATTTTTATATTGAACACCAAATGATTTTTCCATCGAATATGCCGATAATATAGATATCATATAATTCATCCAAATTACCTAGCTAATTCATGCTTAGCTAAGTCTGAACCGTAGGATACATATATAACGGCCATATATAACACCCATGTGTATATAATATTGCTGTCAAACTCACAAGATATGATAATATTCAAACAAAGAGCCTTTTTAATTATTCAACCAACTTTCACCACTTTTTTTGAAGTAGTCAACTTTCACAATCAAAACGAGACAAAGACACACGAGAACACATATAAAAAACATGTACCAAACGCATAAGGACGATTTTAAATATCACATGGCTTTTGACCAACTGCGTTAGCAACAAGCTGTACAATTTATCATTGACTAGCCCAAATCTAAAACCAAATCTCTGGACATATATTATCTAAACCGTATTTCAAATTTTTACTAGTTAAGTGTGTGTTGATAAACAAAAAACAAAAGTAAAGTCAAGTGTGTATAACTAAAGAGAATCAATCTTTCATTTTATTCAATCAACATCACGATTCACGTTTTGATTGCTTTTTCTGCTTCTTTTGTATCTAATTGTTCTTCTCCTCGTTTTTTTTTTTTTGATTTTTGTGTGTATGCAGTGTGCTCATTCGCTCGAGCTCTTACATACGAGTACTGACCCAAATTGCAGCCAATTATAATATGTCAATCTTACAAAACTTTTAGACATTATACCCAAAAAATAAAGCTTTTAGACATAAAATCATAATGATAGATTTTGAGTAATTCGATTAGACGTGAGACTCATCAAGTTTTACATTCTTTGGTATTAGACGTGAGACCCAAATTGCAGCCGATTATACCTGGTCTAAAAACATTTTTACCTTTTCAAGCTCTTCAACCTAAAAAATAAATAATCTAACAAAAACTCTTAAATAAATTCTAAACGTTAAAATACTAATTTGTGTTATACGCAATCCATCATCCATGAAAAGCCGAATATATAGTTTCACTTTGTTAGCAAGGATTCTCTTTGAAAAAACAATTGAGTTTTTGTTTCCGAGTTCCACCGGAAATGATTTATAAATATATATATATATATGTTTTAACAAATACTATCAGAAATGGTTTCGTGCGGTAGAAGTGATTGTGAACTGAAGATTCAAAAAAAAAATTATTAACAAAAAAAAAGTGAAAAAAACACGAACTGAGACCGTCATGAGATCCGAAAATCAAGATTTAAGAAACAACAAAATTTTTGGCTGTGTTTCAGTAAATTCTAACAAAAAAAAAAAGTAAAACAAAAGGTATGGTGACTAGTTTAGATCATCCAAAAATGCCCTAAAAAGTTTCAAAATATCAACAAAAGTAACCATACCAACCAAACAACCATCTTCATCAATCACCCACACATAACTCACTCTATGAGTAATCGCTTGTATCATCACCGCCATTAACGAGCTCTTCCGATTACACACTATCGCCACCGAATTCCTCGCCATCCTCGCCGCGCTACTCACCGACCTCCCATACGACGTCACAGTCCTCGTTCTCCCCGCCGCCGGAGATTCTTCGTCCGACGACGAAGACCCCGACAAGGAATCGACGAGTGAGATCAATCCCACCATCGCTTTATCTTCCAAACGATTCCTAACGACTCTGACGAGACTCTCCGGCGGACCGCTACCGTCTATATACGACATCAGATCCCCGGCGGAGAGTGTAGCAACCGCTGCTGCGGCGGTTTCGTCGCAGCAAGCGAGTGTCATCGGTGAAATCTCACCGATTAAAGCCACACGTGGATCTTCTAGATCGCATCCACTGTCGACGACCGCGACGGAGATATTGTCGACGAGGGCACGAGACATGGCGGTGACGGCGGAGGCGGCGGAGGAGTAGTAATCGACGGCGAGGAGAGTGTGTGCGCTGTTAATCACGCCGAGATCGGAGATAGAAAGCGACGGTAAAGGAGAGAAGACGCTAATGGAATCGAGAAGGAATCGGATTATGTCTTCTTGTGTGATCCAGCAGAATTGGAGGTTGTTTCTGTGTGTGGTTGTGGTGGTGGTGGCGAGCGGAACGACGACGTTTCGGGTCAGGAGTTTTTGCTGTCTTCTCTTTGTGATAGATCTTGTCTGAATCGGGACAATCAGATTCTGAGCTCCTCGGATTATCAGATCCATGGCTTCAATTAACCTGAAAGATCAAAACCAAAATCCAAGTTTTAATCTCTCTATAAAAAAAAAAGAGAGAAATGATAAGAAACCAAATGTTTCTGGATTTTGTCACATACTTGCAGGTAGATTGGACATGGACGACGAGGACACGAGATTTGGGAAGAAGAAGAGAGACAGATGCGTCGAAAGCAGAGGAAAGAGACAAAATGTTCTTGTCGAATTTAGAGAGGTAACAGATTACATCAGCCATACAGATCTTACCCAAACACTCGCACTTGTTGTTGGTATCATCGTTTTCATCGTGATTATTAGAGCTCCAGACGCTGAGGAAAGGTTCGTCGGAGGATTTGAGAGCAGCGATGGCGTCAGCGACGGTGGCTGTGGCGGCGGAGAGACAACGTAGCGGCGGTTTGCCAATACAGAGGTCGGATACCTCGTGGGACAAAAGGGTTAGTGCCATACAAGAAGGGTTGAAGAAAGAATGAGAAATATGGTTTCCGACAGAGACTAGTTTATAAAGAAGAAGAAGAAGAGAGATCCTAATGGGTACGGGTGTAAGTACATACACAAACTCTGTTGGGGTCCATCGAATCACTACACGGTAGACTACAGCTAAGATTTTTAACCTTTTTTGTTTGTTCATTACAGAGATTATTTTGTTTTTACTACTATAATGTTTGGAATTTAATTAAATATTCACATGTGCTGACCAGGAACATTGTGCCTGCTCATTCGGATAGATCGGGTCAATTTGGTTCGTTTGTTCGGTTCTTCTGGTTCTTCTGGTTCATGGTTGGGGAAAATGATTCGGTTGATTCAGACATCTTGAAAATTCGGTTTGGTTTTAGTTAAATTTTTTTTTTATCGAATTGGACTAAAATTTTAATTTCGGTTCAGTTTCTGTAAAATTTCTGAATAAAAAAACAAATAAGACGAGAAGAGACGAAAAAGAAGGAGGAGGAAACGAACTAAACTTTGGTTCAGTTCAGCTCAACCAATTCGATTTGATCATTATTCATATCCCTAAAGAACATTATTATTTTATTTGTTTGTTTAATTACTAAATCATTGTAGCCTAGAAAAAATCTTTACATTTTAGAAATGCTTGAATCTTCAAAAAGTTTGCACTAAAATTTTTCATTCAACAATAGATTCCACCATTGCTGATTTTACTAATTTTTTTTTGTTTATATCTTTTTTCAAATTTTCAATTATTTATTTATTTTTTTAATCTAATTTTCTATTTTGGTCGCTTCCTTCTCTCATAAGTCATTTTTTTATTTTTTGTCATCTAGATATATAATATTAATAAATAAGCGTATATGATAATACAAAGGCCGGTAAGGGACAAATTCATCCGTATCCATGCCACATGACAATGAGACCGATAGGAACCTAAGCCCAAAAAAGAGAAATAAGGCCCAAACAGGTACCGAGAGACATAGCCTTAACAAAGGACCCAACAACCGAAAGAATACAACCCAAGACAAACTCTGGAAAGATACGACAAACACTTACTCTGAAAAGGTAACAAGCGGCAAAGACACAGGGACTGGAAACACAACCACCAAAACCAACAGAGGCAGTGATTATAGCGAAGTCAAAATCTGAAGATATGACAATGAACCGCAAGAAGAAGAAGACCACCAACAAGAGAAAATCAACCTAATCACCCGAAAATACTTCAACTGATATTCAACGCAAGACCACACTAGTTAAAGGGAGCAAGCTGTGGATGCACATCGCCGCTTGAAGTTTATTCTGAAAAGAAACGGAAAGAAAAGGCACCAAACTGCTGGGCGAGGAAAGAAGACTCGAAAGCAACTTCTTCCATAACAAGTAGTCAACCAATAAACTTACCAATCCACAAACATCTTCACCTAAAGAACACTAAAGAGAGGAGCTATACCAAACCCAAAACCAGAGAGAGCAATGTGATATATCATGATTTTTACCGGTTTTCAACCATGATATTTACTGTTTTATCGAGTCTTTTCTGTGTTTTTAGAGTCTTTTCAGGTTCCAAGCTGTTTTGGAGGAAAACAAGATGTTTTGGTTGCGAATGAGAATAAGAAGATGCATGATCGTGTTGAAGGGTCAGAAATTTGGCATCAGTTGAAAAACTTTCCATCAATGGATTGAGCTCAAATCTTGGCACAAGCCAGAGCATTGAGTTAGCTTTCATTTGGAAGTAATTTGAGGTAATTCCAACGGTGCGATCGAAAGTTATACAAGTTTTAGTGAAAATATGTCAGTCTGGCGAACAAAAAAAGCACGTTCAGAATATAAAAGGCCAGCCCGAGCAGGCTAGCACCCAGCCCAAGCGGGCCATGGATAAAATATGCTAACAATGCGGCAGGGAGTTCAGCCCGAGCAGGCCACCAACCCAGCCCGACCGGGCCAACACCCAGACGAAAAAAGGAATTTCTGAACTTTCCTGTTTCGTCCTGGAATCATCCCATCTTGAACCAATCTGATTTCAGACTTATATATACCTTATTTTTAGCCTCTTGGAGGCTATGCTTTATTTTATTCTTCAGAATTTTTAGCTTTTTCTCTGTAAGCTTTGGGGAGACGAATCTCTGACTCTACATCTCTTGAGAAGATTTCTGAATCCCTTTGGTTTTCTATTTATTTGATTATGAGTTTTTATTCATCTCCTTCTTGTTTCACTGCATCCATGTCTGAGTAGTTTCATAGTTAGGTTTAGGGTTTCAAGGAAATTTATGAATCGTTGAATCATACATAAATAGGAATTTATCATCTTGTCTTAACCTATCGTTGTTCTCATTGCTTGGATTAAATTGATCACTTAATCTATGATTTAAGGTTTTATCTATTCATCAAAAGTATTATAGATTGCATGATAGAACATAGGTGATCGAATTATCCTTAGCCAACGAAAGCTGATGTTAAGGCAATTCGTGAACATATCAAACCTGCTCGTGAATGCTTGTTTAGAATTCTAAGATCAAACGACAGTTTAGATTCTTAGGTTGCTAGATAAAATAATTGATACCACGACAATGGATTGGTTAAACATTCATGTTTGAGTTTGAGACTGCGCTTTATCGTTCCCTGAATAATTGTCTGGTTTATGATCTCTGAATTCCTGCGAATTGCCCTTGGCCTAACGCTTATTTTTAATTGATTTTACATCATTTTTAATTTACTATTTTTCTTTATCATTGCCACCAACAACCATATTGCCATCTTAACTTAGTTTCATTCATATAGATTCGTAGTGTGATACTTAGTTCTTATGGATTTGATCTCTAAATACTACTTCGTTTGCTTTGCACTTGCAATGATATTTTAGGGTTAAACTCTGTGTATCACAAGGGAAGCACAACGGCAAGGATCAACAAGTTCTCAGAGCAGAATGAAAGAGTCGACGAAGGCCAAAACCGACACCCGAACAAAATCAGATCCACACCTAGAACCCAACAAGCTTAAGCGCACAAAATGCCAAATCTCGATACCATCCCAGAAACAAAAAGGAAGCTTGATGCTACCGGAGGGTGAAGGAGAAAGCGAGCCGCCGCTGAATCCAGAAGTAAGACATGAAGAAAGAGGAACTAGTAAAACCTACCAATAAAGACCTTGTCCTCAGAAGACTTCATTGAAGGAAGAGCAGCCATCCCTTGATCCAAGAATAGATAACCCACATCTACAGAGCTCACTTGGAGACCAGCTAGACCGACACAGATCTAGAAAGCCTCCAAAGCTGACACAACCCATTCAAAACCAAAAGCCTCCAAACTCAATCCCAACAGACCCGATGACAAAGAGAGAAGCAGATCAAAGAGAAGCAAGGGACCGGGTGGTGGATCCGGAGGAACCACTAAACCCTAACCAAAACTACCGGCAAAAACAATCCAGAGCTGCCACTGAGCCAGAATCAACTACAGAGCTCAAAGATCTGAAGCCACATCGATGCACCGTTGAGATCCAAAAAAGCCCATGAAGACCTTCACCGTCCTTAAGCGAAGCACACTTCGGGAAGGAGATAGAGCCAGAGCCACTTCCACTTGCCAGAATCGTCAACCAGATCAAGCCAAAGATCCACGAACCAAACTCTATCCACCGAAGACAGAAAGAAGAGGAACCGAAAAGGGGAAGGAAAGAAAAGCATAGAAGAGGAAGAGGTGGTCCCTCTCACGGTGGCGGTGAGAAAAACCGGTCACTAGAGAGGGAGATCGGAGAAGATCGACGATGTGCTCTAGGGTTTGGGAGAAGCTAATCGCCGCTCAAAGGCCATGCTCTCATAAGTCATATCTAAATGGTGAGTATCTCATAAGAAAATAAAAACGATCGAAACAATTGAATTTAACATTGCAAGTAGTAATAAATATATTATGATGATATGCTATTTGCGGTTAGTTCGCCCTAGCAGTTTCCTCCCAAACCCGGAGGTCGCAGTCGAGATCTAACATGAGTTTCACCCACCAGTGACAATCCTCCTCCTTAGCGGCACAACGTCATCTTTCTCGGGTTCGACCAAGCTTCACCTGAAGAATCGATCTCACTCTCAGCCAGTTACTCTCATTGCCGGTGAGAACCTTTCCGCCATGTATTGCTCTATTTTTGGTATCTTCCAACCCCCTATTATCTCTACTTCTCCATGGCTACCGGCCAGATTCTTCGATGCTCTCTGTTTACCCTCCGTCGCTTGTCCCCGTCACCGTTGACCTTTTGTCCAAGTGAGTTAAATTTCTTCTCTCACCGTAGAATGCTCTCTTCCCCGCTGAACACCCTTGTTCCCCCGGAGCCACCGGATCCACAAGATCCGCTAGATTCACCCAGCTTACCTTCACCGCCTCCTTCCGTTTCACATCCTCAAAGATCATCATCGTCTGATCCTTCATCCATTCGCCCGAGCTTTTCCGTCGAAGCTTTGTTCCTCCATTTAGACAAACCACTGTTAGTTGCTGGTTTATCCATTGTGTGCGTTTATCCTGGTGGAATATCCATTGTGTGCGTTTCTCTGATCAAGGTATGCTCCTGCTCTTTGTCTTCTGCCTCTTCGACTTCGAAAAATTGCAGGATGTTCATTGAGTGGGTAGCCTTGGTCTTGGTAGATCCAACCTTTTCTCAGTTAGTCCTGATTGCTTCGGTGTCTTTTGATGTTCCTATTGTGCCATCCTGTGGCATCCTTGTCGCATATGTGCGATGTCTTACTGCGATATGCATGTCACATTCCGTTTTTGTTGTGACGGTATTTGCTTTGAGGTTGGTTACTCTCCTTTTGTGGCATATTGGAAAGAAATCTCTTGTCAATTACATCCTTCTAGTGAATCTGGTTTGTTAGGCTTTCATTGCTCTGTTTTCTCTTTTATGGAATTTATTTTTCTCCCAAGTCTTTCACTTGTGTATAGTGATATCGTTATAGGGAGTAAGAGTACCCAATTTGAAGGTGCAAATACGCACAGATTTATCTCCTCAACATTGGTATCAGAAGTCCTTGCTCTAAAAGCCGCCTTAATCGCAGCTTCCTCTTCCGAGATCAGAGACATAAATGTGTTGTTGGCATACCCAACTCCGGTGGTGTGATCAACGAGCTGAAAAGCCGTCTCTTTGACATTCGTTGCCTATTGAGATCCTTTTATTTTTCTATCCAAATTATGTATGTCTCTCGTTTAGAGAATGAGATTGTAATATCTCTTAACCTTTACTATGTGTAAGGTTTTATTTTTGAAGTAATGAAACTTGGTTTGATAAAAAAAAAAACAATATATATATATATATTATGATTTCGTTTAGCCATGAGCTGGGTTCATAGACCCGTGATACCTCACATTGAATGGGCATGGCCCATATAACACATAAACCTAGCCAGTGTATTAATTGATGTTAATGTTACTGATGAGGCATAACATAACATATTGAGAAAATTACAAAAATATCATTTTTCTCCAAAATTTTCAAAAAAATACAATTTTCCCTAAATCTTCAAAAACTACCATTTTCTCTACCACCAAACATTTTTTTCTCTTGTAAATTTACTAGTTTACCCTACACACGTATTCTCCTCCATCTCTCTCTCTATCTATTTCTCTCTCTCTCGTCGGACATCTCTCTCTCTCTCTCTCTCTCTCTCTCTCTCTCTCTCTCTCTCTCTCATCTACGTTAATGAAGAAGAAAGTGGTGGACAAAAACGGAGACGGTGGTAGATGGTGGACAGAGATGGTGGTTGGCGACAGTGGTGGATGTGTGGACAGAGATGGAGACGGAGATGGTGATGGACAAAGACGACGATGGCGGTTGTGGATAAAGACAGTGACGACGGTTGTGGACAAAAATGGAGACGGAGACGGCGGTTTTGGACAAAAGCGGAGACGAAGACGGTGGTGGATAGTGGACAAAGGCGGAGACGGAGACTGTGGTGGATTGTGGACAGAGATAAAGACGGTGGTTGTGGACAAAGACGATGACGGCGGTTGTGGACAAAGACGGTGACGGCGGTTGTGGACAAAGACGACTGTTGACAAAAGCGGAGACAGAGACGGTGGTGGATTGTGGATAGAGACGAAGACGGTGATTGTGGACAAAGACGATGACGGCGGTTGTGGACAAAGACGGTGACGGCGATTGTGGACAAAGGCGACTGTTGACAAAAGCAGAGACGGAGACGATGGTTGTGGAAAAAGGCGGAGACGGAGACGGTGGTGGATAGTGGACAAAGGCGGAGATGGAGACGGTGGGGGATTGTGGACAGAGACGAAGACGGTGGTTGTGGACAAAGACAGGGACGGAGACGGTGGTGGACGGAGACGGTGGTTGTTGACGGAGATGGTGGTGGACAATGACGGAGGTAATGGCCGTGGACAAAGACGGAGACGGTAGACAAGGACACATTATGGACGAAAATGTATACCACGAAGTCATAACTAAGGGTATAAATGTCTTTTTCATTCCGTGAACAGTGTCACTGTGGTAGTTTTCGAATGTTTTTCAAAAAATGGTAGTTTTTGAACATTTTGCTTAGAAAATAGTATTTTAGGCAAAAAATCACTAACATATTTAGGTCAGTGCAGTAAATGCCTCATGTTCGATGTGAGCGCGACACGTAGGCAAAATTATTACTCACCAGATCGTGACACGTATTAATGTTCGAAAACTACCATTAATATAAAAAATATAATTTTTTCTTTTCTACATTTTTAAATCAAATTGTAGTGTAAGTAAAAGAAAATAATAGTCTAAAAAAATGAAAATAAAACATATTATTAAAAATATTAAAAAGAAATAGTAAATAAAAAATAAAAATAAAAAAATAAGACAAATTATTTCTAATTGTAGTATAACTAAAATGAAATTATAGTAAAAAAGAAGAAAATAAGAATATTATTAAAAAATTAAAAAGAAATAGTAAATCATAAAGACTAAAAAAGAAAAATAAGACAAATTATTTCCAAATTCTAAAAGTATTAGTGTGATACATGAAAAATTGATATTCATGAGATTACGAAATGTGTCAAAATTTTAATTTGGATATAATTTTCATATATTTTTTATAATACTTTTTTATTTCTTTACTAATATGTTTTGTTAATTTTCTTACTATTTGTTTAATATTAATGACATATATAGACATAAATTTTATAGAATGCATTATGCATATACTGTTTTTGATATGAAAATTTTCAGTATTATTGATTGACAAGGAATCCATAGAATAAAAATATGGTTTTAATATGATGGAATAGGTAGATAAAATGTATTGCGAGATGAAATACGTGGAGTTGAAATCCAGTTTGAAACAAAGTTATTAATCAACATCCAAAATAAGTGTGTGAGTAACCAATCAAAATCTAAATATTTACATCAACAAGATTTAACATATATTTCTTATATTTTCATAAAATTTATCTTTATTAAATTTAATCGATTACCGGCAACGGGTATTTTATTTACTTTTTATCATTTATAAATAAGTTATAATTAAAATCCCGCGTATTATGCGAGTCCTATCTAGTGAGATGAATAAAGAAAAAAAATTATAAAATATAATGATGAATATAAGATTGAAAAATTAAAAAAAGATAATTTTCAAAAATACCATAAAAATGATGAATATGAGTTATGGAAAAAATTTATATTTTCACTCATTCTTCTACATTATAGTATAGGAATATTTGTTGTTCTTAATTTTTGTTCCTTTTCCTTATTAAAAAAATGAATTATTCTATTATTTTCATTTTCATAAGAAACTATTTTTTTTTCTTGGTCAACTGCAGAAACAACTATTTATATCCTTAGTTACAAAAGGAACAAAGGAAATGGATGACCAAAGAGTTAATAAAAATATTTAATCTAATAACAACAATAATAATTTATGAAAATAGAATCTGAATTATAAATATATATTTTAATATTTATAATAATTCTATAAAGATAGAAGAGAAAAACAAGTGTGTAATAGCCTAATAGCGAAAATGCTCGATCCTTCTGTAATAGAAATTGAACTTTGTTCTAGTTCGAAATTTTTATGGAGAGACGATTTAGATTCCAAAAAGTATTATTAATGGTTGTTCATGAACTTAAAAAATATGTGGAACTTTTTAGTAAACGGAAAAAAACAGAAAGAATATATCCACCGAACAAAATAAATGAGACAATTAAGAATAATGATGTTGGATGGTTGTGGAGGCTTGATCTTTGCAAAATAAGTTGAACATCTTCCCCTCCAATCTCCGGGTTACCTATGTAACTAAAAAAAAATGATGATATATTGATATTAAGCAGGAGGTCCAGGACTAATTGACGTCGACGCTAGCTAGTGGCTACTTTTTAACGTGAATGAGTATTTAAACGTAAAGACGGATATTGCACAGCAGCGCATATTTATTTAGTATATATGCTACTATCATGTAAATCTACATTTTTATATAACATATACTTAGAGAAGAAAAGAGTAACGAGTATTATTTATGGAGAATGAAATTTTTGAAATAATAATAGACAGGCATGGTAGCATTGATGAATGACTTGTCGATGATAAAAGAAAAGAGAACTAAGCAATATATCACATAAAGATATAAAGATGTTGAAGAGAGACTACTGTAGAGATATCTAATAAAAACGTCATTTTAGATCTTGAGTACGTACTTGATTTCATACTACTTATTTTATCTTGGTTTGCCTCTTAGAAAAATTGTAGTCTCTAACCTAGAATTCTACATCAAGAAATTTGTGGTTTCGATCCAATTAGCACGGTTAGTTAATATATTTGATTATGATGAGAAATGGATCCTATCATCCATCACAGAAGACTTCGCTTAATCGATCGTGTTCACCCTGAATTCACCTTATGGAATGGCCAAGTCTAGGGGCATGAATCCAATCCAGCAATCCACTAAAACAGGTGTTACACACAGAACTCACGCAACAAAGATCGAGCTCAAGAACATATATAAGAGAATTTAGGAGGAAGAAGTGGATAAGATCAAAGAAGCTTCGTGACTTGCTTCTTATAAAGCTCAGACTATGTACCTTCTGTAAGGACGTCGTTACAGAGTCATCGATCTTAAACTGCTGCTCAAACCAGATTGGTTATTGCCTATAATCCACGCGTACCGGTTTTTAATTGATTTAAACCAAACCCTTCTTTGCGTTATAGAGTCTCTCTCTTATACCTTCCGACTTAAAGTCTTTCTCCTATCTAGAGACTCTCATCGACTTAATCAGCCAATATTCAACAGATTATAAATATCATCATATTTGATTGCTACTTTGCTACTAGATCGAAATCTAATACTACGTTTGGAGATGAATAGTTTACATTTCTTAGAGCTGCCATAGTATCAAGAAAAACCAATTTCTGACTTGTGATTTGTGAATTTACATAGCAAATGTCTACAACTTCTTGATTTGATAAAAAAAATTACGTGCATTCGACTTTACACATCACTGCAATTTTTTTGGAAAAACTACTTTTGTCTTTCTAAAGAGGAATCAAGACCATGCATATATGATATATCCACATTACATAATTGGAAAACACAAAAAGAATCATAACGTAGGAGCTCAAACTCCTAAAAATCTATATGCAAACTGACATGAGATGATTGCTCAGTCCTCGGGAAACTCATCAAGTGAAACAAAAGTTTACATCACCAAATTACTTTGAATGTTATTTTTTTCTCTTTGATTCAATTTAGATAGCAATGATTTGTGAATAGGATGCGAGACATTTTAGCTAGACATCAATTAGAAGACGAAACTCTTATATGTTTACCAACTTAAACTCTTATATGAATAGAAGCCAAGTTTGATTCTCAACTTAATCTATATTACGTTGAGGGGGCAAAACTATATGACTATGAGGGCATATGTCCTCAATGTTCAATTTTAAAATAATGACCAATGGGTTGTTGATAGGTGTGATCCAACAACTTGTAAGAACAGATAAAAGGTCCATTTTCGATAGTTATGTTTATATAAAAAATAATGATTTATATTTACTTTTGAAAGGTACGATAATGAAAGATTTGTATTTGATATATCTCCATGATCATATTATTGGTCGAAACCAACGATATGATCAACTTCTTCTAGTGTGTGTGTGTGATTGTGATATTTGGTTTTAAAAAAAAAGCGAAAGGGATAAACTTTGTCGCTTTAAATGATTTATAAACTAGGTATACGGAAGTTTCGTCGGAGGTCCGTTTCCCTCTTCGAAATTGGAATCGGAATCGGAAGCTCGCTTCCATGTCGCTTCCTAAAAATCCCCTTTGAAAATACGTTGGAAGCTTGCGATTCTGTTTGGGAAGCTTGCGCTTCCGTTTTGAAAACATTGTGTCGTAAATAAATATGAAGGGTAAAATTATTTTTGATATGACTCTCATTATAAAACAAAACAAAACCGAAAACTAATTTAGTATTTTGACATTTGTGCACACTAATTTTCGTTTTTTATCTATAAATTATCTTGCTTAGAAATAGTGTTTTAATCATATGTGAGATGTTAGAAGTGATTAATTTGATTAATTGAATGAGATTATTTTGAAAGATTTGAGTTTGGTGATTACAACATAGAATTTGAAGCAAGATTATTTGATGGAGTTGAGAAACTTGAGAATGAAGATGGATGGTGATTTAGATTTTTGATTTTGAATTATATTATTTTTTAATTATTTTTATTGAGTTATATAAAAATGTATTGAATTTTTGTACTTCTTAATATTTTTTTAAATATAGCATGATATTTAATTATATATATATATACGTATATATAATACGCTTACAACACATACCCGTTTCTTAATTTTTTTTTTTAAAAACCGCTTTCGCTTCCACGTACCCGATTCCAATTCCGATTCCATGCATCATAGTCTATAAACAACACTTTTAGATTTTAATTTTACTTTTACTCCATCAAGCTGTCACCGGATTGGACCAAATTTTCTTATGCCCTTCACGTTTATCATGCTCTTTTGTGAAACATTCTCAGCAGATCATGATTTTAGTGAAGAGGATTCATTTTGGACAATTTAACGAAAAGTTGGGGATACAAATTTAATGAAGAACTTTATGTTTTTTATCCTTCTAAATTAATATTTTTGGAGATTAAATTGTTTTTTCTCTAATTTTTTTAATCGAAGAACCTGATATAAAATTATCAGATTATAAGTAAAATTAGTTAGTCTCAGTTATATTTTATTACTCCTTCCTTTTAATATTAAAATATGTTTTTAATTTTCAATGAAAAATTAATTAATTTTTTGTTGTTGTAACATTTGTATCATACATGTTTTTTTTTGTCAATGCAATTTGTTTTATTATTAGTTAAATTAGTTTTATGTATATAATAAATGATGTTTTAGTTTATCTGCAAAAATCTTAAAACATTTTTAAAATAAAATAAAGAGAGAATATTATAAGGCAAAAGATGTATACAAAAAATTTAACTAATATGGTCTAGTAGGTCTGCACATTAGGGTAAAGGGTCGGGTAAGAGTATTTAGGATATCGAAAATCATTACTCGAATGGATAATTTAAGGGTAAGAATCGCATAAGGGTCGGATAAGGGTAATATGGATAGTTAAAATTATTATCCGAACGGTAATGTTGATCGTTAAAATCGCTATTCAAACGGATATTTAAGATAATATTAGCAAAAAAATTGTTAAGTTTTGAGATAATTTTTGAGATTACTTTGAAAAATGGTGGATAATTTAAAAAAAATGTTATAAAATCATCTCCAAAATTATTAAATGAATGATGTTTATCTTTTTATATAAATTTTTTAATAAATTTATATAATTTTAAAATTTTAACTACCCAAATAGATAATCGGATACCTGAGTAATTACATGACTCTTATCCTTATCCATTAAAATAAATTATTATTATTCAAACGAGTAATATCAATTATTTTTATCTAAAAGAACCAGATAATTTTAATTAAATAAAAATAGGATCGAATTATCCACTCTAAAATAGGCGGGCCTATGGCCTAGTACTCCCAATAAGTTTGCAGAATATATTCATAACTCGTACCAACCTTTGTCTCGTCATGTCGTTTGAAGTAAAAAAACACGTTTTCTTGTTTTCATCAAAACCTTAAAAAGTCGTACGTCACGGAACAAGTTGGCCAAGTTTTGTAACAACTCGTTTTGTGTTGTGTTTACTACTTGCAAGTTATTTCTAATGCTATTTTTTACTCAAGTTGTATCTATCCTCCATCATGATTAACTCTTTATTTGTATAAAGATTATGTAACTTTTCAACTTGAATTAAATAAAATATCTTTTGTCGAAAATAAAATAAAATTTGCAAATTGCACGTAGAGCCAAATTTATGTGTGTACAACTTGAGATAATGGCTTTGATTATTTAATTTTAACATGATAGTATAATTTGTATTACATTTTGTGGTTAGCATTACAGAAAATAATACTACTATTTTTTATCGTACTACTATTTTTTGTCACTATTTGTACTATTTTTAATTGTACTATTATTTTGTACTGCTATTATATACCATAAAAAAGTGTATTACCAATCGAATCCAATATCTCCCAATAAATCGACGTTTTGAAACAATTATAGAAAATCAATGAATTATATACATATCGACTTGTGAATTCAAGTTGTATATAAGTTTTAACGATGAATTCAAATAAATATGTTGGCCATTTACTCTGTAATAAATAAGTTGTAATCAAAGACTAAACTTTGTAACATTTTTATCTTATAACAGAAAAAATCATATACTCAACCATTTACACCATATTTTTATATTTTGAACGATTAATTCCATATTTTTAAACTATAACCCTGGAAAAAATAAAATAATAAATCTGAATATTTCCTATATGAACTTAACTCATTATTCTTTTTCAATTTTGTAAATACTGTACTTTTGTTCTCTTAGACTGAACATATGTTCCTTATGTTACTTTTTTTTTTTACATCGTTGATTACAATTCATTTCCTATAGAACTTAGCTCATGAGTATTCGTGGCTATCTATATGAATATATTCGCATATAGCCGCAAATAATCCATGACTATTCGTGGTAATATATATATATATATATATTCACCTCAAATGTTGTTGAGGGAAATAAAAAAACAATAATTCAAAATAAAATGTCAAAAATTTTAGAATCGAGAGAATGTATGTATAGACGAATAGATCTTGAGCGAAAATGTTTTTCAGATGAATTCGTAGAAGGAATAAATAGTTTTCTTTGTTTTGCTCATAATCAAATTTCTATATGGAGCGAATAACTTTATTGTGCCTGTATCTGTGTCTAAAGTGCAAGAACCAAAAGTGTCGTGATGATGATAATGTGGTGAGCCACTTATATATGTAGGGATTTACGAAAATTACTATGTTTGGATGAATCACGGAGAAAATTGCTACTACGACGGTGAGACATTGACAAGTAATTATGCGGTCAAACAAAAAACGTGGAATGAGTATTCTAATATTCAAGTTCCAGTAGATCAATATCATGATCCAAATGCAGATGTTAACATGGTACCCGAGGGTGTTGTCAATCTCGAAAATATACAAGAACCAATTTACGAGGAGATAAGTAATGATATCGTTTCTTAGGCGTTAAAAGCGACAATTCAACCCCTTTACAAGGGATGTGCTAATGGAATTTTCCAATTGTACATGGCCTCGAAAGTGATAAACTAGAAGACCAATCACAATTACAATTTGTCGTGGTTTCCTCTTGGACTAGATTCGTCTAGCTCAGGGGCTTCACGAGAACATGTTTGGCTAGCCGGCTTTTCGGTTAGGTTTGTGTCGAAGCATTCGTCTGCTCCTACTGAAGGTCTCTGTCTTAAGCAGCTTCGGACTGTGGTCTCAACTTGGCCCTTCTCGTTTCGATCTTAGGTCTTCAAGGGTGAGTGTAGCCTTATCTGAAATAGAGATTTCGATTTGGATTGTTTTTAATTGCTTCATTTCCTCGTTGCTCTTGCTTTATGTTTCCGTTGGTGGTCCTTTAGTTATTTATCTGGTTCGATCTCTTGCCGTACTTGACTGAATTCGGCTTTACCCGGTTTAAGGTGGATTCACTCCTTGTATCTAAGTAAAGATCTGATCGAGGTTTGATCAGTTCAAAGACTTCTACCAAGGGTCCAAAAGTCGTGATTTCGACATCGCTTTCGGAAGAATGGTGGGGAACTTGATTAATGATTAAAGAACTCGATAAATTAGTCATGGTTCTTTTTGCTAAATTAGAATTCTAGGAGCACTTTGTTTAGGAAGTAATATTACTTCACTATAGGCGGAATTACGTGTCGTTGTTTGGACTAGGTTTGTCCACTTCGGTTTGCCTTATTCATCTAGGAGTCAGAGAACTTTGTTTGGCGAGACTTTGTCTGATTGATTTCAAGTTTAAGTCGTGGTCTTTTGGTTCGTTTTTGGGCTATGTTACCCTTTGTTTTTAGTTTTGGTGTTGTTTTAGAAAAGGTCGTATGATTCCCTTGTTTAGGGTTTCGTCTCCAAAAATTTAATGTTTTTTGTCGGTTTAATTTTTGGGGCTTGTGTCTATATGCCTGACTTTGTATTCTTCAATGATTCTATAAAATATTTAAGATAACAAAAAAGATTCAATAGAAATATTGAATGTGTATGAAGAAACATTTACAAATCCCTCGAGATTTCTCTCTTTCAAAATTTGGTGTTTCCCTCGTGTCCTATATTGTAATTAGGCCTGTTAATTTGGGCCAAAGCCCGCGCGGCGGGTGCAGATAAAAAATTTTCAGCCCATTTACAAGCGAGTCTCGCGGGACGGGATATTTTAAATGCCATTTTTTCTAGTAAATCCCGCGGATTTGCGGGTTACCCGCAGGCTTTTTTAAAAATTAAAAATATATTAATTTTAAATATTTATCCAATCAATATTACTAAATTATTGAAATATTATATATTATATATAAATTAAGTAACAAGATTTTAATTTTTCAAATAAAATTATGTATTTATTTTTTATAATATTTAAATTTTATTATTAAATTAATTAAAATATGTATAAATTAATATTTTTTGTTTATTTAAAATATTCGCGGGTTATCCGCGAGCTCCGTAAAATTAAGCGGGGCAGGTGCAGATTCAATATTTTTGTTCTGTGAATTTTGTGGAACGAGTCGGGACGGATAAAAAAAAATTCAATTCGCCGCGGGCGAAATTAACCCGCGTTACAGGCCTAATTGCAGTCATAGATGTGAATCACAATCCAAACTAACACCGTTATAAGAAGAATGCCGTTAAGTCGACTTAAAATATAAAGAAATGGGCCTAGGCCCATATATGCTTTTCAGTTTTTATATGTATAAGTCATGTGCTTCACAATTTATCCCACATCGCTAATATTACAAGTAACCTCGTTCTATATAAGTCCGAGAGAGAGCTTCTTTAGTCACGACCTTACTTGAACAGGATCTGTTCTATAGGCTCGTACCTCTGTATCCTTGATTTCTAAGGAGACAGGCCCTTTAAACCTGGTTGATGATCCATGACCGTGCGTTCAGAGCGTGATTAACGGCCACGATCATCTCTCGATGTTATCCGGTGCTGTAGAGGATCGTTACTCGGCTTGGTCTAATCCTTGCCGGGGTGGTCGCACGGCGGTCTGACAGGCTCCCTTTTTTTTCAGTCGTTCGTTGTTTTTGGTCCTTTGTAAAATTTCCAAGCTTATTATTTATAGTAAAATAAAACGCAATTTCCATGACTCTTCTTCGTTATTTCAATGCAAATTGCGTATAATAAATATGTCATCGGAAACAATGGCCGTGTTATCTATGACTGTTTCTAAGAATTGTACATAACCTGTTCGACGAAATGTCTAAAAGAGAAAGTTCGTTCATTTTTTTTTTCAACATTCCTCAGCTGTTAATTTAAGTTTATGATCAAAGACTATATGACTGAAAACTTTGAGAATCGTCAGCTAAGACAACATTTGAATTATAAAAAAAACATGGAAACACTTAAAAAATTTAGTAACTCAAGTTAGGTTTTTAACACATATATCTGTGTTTGCTGTATCATCATTGCCACTTTTCAGTAAAAATGTAGTGTGCGGATATGTAATTGTGATAAAGACTCTTAACGTAGTAGTGAGCATCGACGAAATGTTTGCTAGAGAGAGAGATCAGGAGGAGGAGACAAAAGTGTAAATAGGCCTTTGTAACCCAACAGGCCAAAGATCAGGAGGAGGAGACAAAAGTGTAAATAGGCCTTTGTAACCCAACAGGCCAAAGATCAGGAGGAGGAGACAAAAGTGTAAATAGGCCTTTGTAACCCAACATGCCAAAGATCAGGAGGAGGAGACAAAAGTGTAAATAGGCCTTTGTAACCCAACAGGCCCAGATCTCTATGAATCAAACAACCCATGGATACTTGCTTTATGCTTAATTGCTTATTTATGATTTGACATCCCAACACCGATCACGAAAACGAGCAACACGGAGCATCTTGGAAATAGAAATAGTGAGAGAATAACTAACTCACTATCACTATAAAGTACTATGGCCTCCTCAACCGCGGTTTCCTCGTCCTCCAACTATATTTCATTGCATTTTGATAGGTCTCAATATGAGAACTAACCAATTTGTTGATCAAACAAGCAAGTCAAAGAAGTAAACACTAAGAACAATCGACACAGGTTTCTTTTGGGTAATTTTCATTACCTCTTTTTGTCTTTTTCAGTTCTTTAAATAGGAAACAACACATGAAGCAAAAGTGGGATCATGGATCCACAACAAACATGAAAGCAAACAACGTGGAATAGAAAATGAGTTACTCTGCTCCTTTATTCTAGGAAACAGATTTTGACTCAATTATTTGCATAATACGAAATAGAGAAACTAAGAAACATTTACTGGTTTTTGGGATTTGGTTTCCTTGGCCGGTTCGGTGTTCGGTTTAGAGTTGGACCATGAGCTGACTCATCACATTTTTTGAGTTGGTTTGATTAGCCTTCCTCCTCAGCTTTCTTTGTGAAGATGTATCTTCAGGAACCGACTCCCTTAGTTCGAATAATGAGAAGTTATGGAGTTTCGTAAAAATTTATAGGTAGCTAATGGCGATTTCATTGTAAAAGCTGCCACACTTTATAACTTTGTTCCTCAGCCGTGCAATATACACCATTTTGTGTTGTTAGCAGTTAGCACCAGTCGCAATCTTAGTGAATAGAGAATGCATGATATTCTTTGTTAAATGTTGATGAGAATGTTTGATCAAGGTCATACAAGGGGAATGAATGTGTATGGAAGGTAAAGTTTTGCAGAAGCTATTCAAGATTATCCCACATTGAGAACTGAACAAATAAGATGACCAAAGTTGGAGCAAATAAAAAATAAAGGATTAGGGCTAACTGCTAAGAATACCTTTCTCGGCCTTTTGGCTAACATAAAGTGTTATATGTTAGTATCCGTTTAATATCTGCTTCGTGGAACATTGCCTCACATGATAAATCTACGTGAGCTTATCTTCGAGTCTCCACTTCGCCTTTGTAGAAAAGGAACTTGTTTTGAGATGGTAAAATTACCCATGGGCTGAAAAACAACCAAGGGCCGAATATCTCACCAAGAGATATGCGTTATAAAGTATTATACTCTATAGTTTGTTAAGTATCCCACATCGGTGGTCTTAAAACAACTCAAGCATTATATATACATCTATGGAACAAGTATTGTTTGTCCCTTCGGGGACATCTGATAAAATTGGAATGATACAGAGAAGATTAGCATGGCTGTTGATTTCGTTGCATCTGTTTTTAGAAAAACGAGAGCATGTACTTTAATTATCATTGATCCTTTTTACGAAATAACACCGAGTATTTTTGTTTATATTATCTTCTTATTATCTTGGGATAAAATCTCTATATTGTTTCATAGATAGCGAAGTAATGAATATTCCAAGTTGCATAAAAGTTCATTTAGCTTCGCAACAAATCCAGTTCACATCATGCTGCCCCATCCAGGTGGTCCCGCCGAAAAGACAAATCCATAAATTTATTTATGAAAGTAAAATTTATAACCTATTTTTCTAATTAGCCTATATCTTATCCAGTTATCTAGACTCCATTTAAATTGAACTAGATGGATTCCGCACCTTGCGCAGAAAAATAAATATATTAGTATGTTAATAAAATTAAAACATAAATTTTTTGATTATCTATTTATTTTTCAAAAATACATATTTAAATAAAACAAATCGAATACGACATTTTTCGTGTATCTAATACTACGGAGAAAGATTTGAGAATCATAAAAATCAACTTAACCGACCTTATCTCGTATAATGATATATAACATATAACTTCTTTCATATTTATATGTAGTTGCAAATAATATGGATCTAATTGACTAAAAAAAAAAGATTAGAAATATAGATATATAACTTTTGCGTAAACACCATATTTTAGAATAAAAATACTAAAATATAACTAAAAAATAAAATATAAATGGATAATTTATAAATAGAACTAACGAAAATTTCAATTCCATAAAATAACTAAAAACTCAAAATCTTAGAGACTTTAAGATATTTTTTTATAAACCACATTCATTTTCTTCCATTCAAAACCACTCGTTTAAACAATACAATCCTATATATATTAATTAAGGAGACATTCACAAAAATAATCATAGTTGTCATTCAAAGAGAATTTTAGGGGACATGTCATTTAATTTAACCAATCAGAACAAATGATTAGTCAACCTATTTAATCACTTAAGTACGAATCGTGTTAAATTTTGTATGGACGGATTTAAAGAAAATCTAAAGTGTATTATTTTAAAATGTATATCTTTTGTTGTAAACAAAATTCACAATTAAATTAATATTTTATGTTCGTATCGACGAATGTCTGTGTTGTCCCAAAATGATTCACACCAACTTATAGAGTTCAAAAATAATTTATTAACAATTTATTAAAAGTAATCATTCACACCAAAATGATTCGTAGAAAAATGATGCCACTTATACCATTTTGAATTTATTATTCAATTTTTAATTTTTAGATCTCATTTTTAAAACCAGTATTCTAATTTTATAAGTAATTGTTATTTTTATATATAAGATTAAAAAAAAAAAAAATTTGAAGATAACCAATTTCATTATTTTTGATATTTTAAGTTTTTTTTCCTTATCATTGTTATCTTTTTTTTCCAGTGCCCACATTTATTATCTTTACTCAACGTAAATGTTTGTATTTATTTATATTTTCTATTAATATTTTTTGAAGAGAGCATTATAAAATTGTTCATTAACATTGTAACATCAATTTATTTTTAAAAAAATAAGGGGTACTAAACCCTAACATGGAAGTCTAAACTCTTATAAATGCACGTAAGCATTGAAAATAATTCATAGATCATAAATCCTAAATTCTAGCATCAAATCTTAAATCCAAATGCAAACACGTATAAATTGATTTTTTATAGTAATCATATGCCATCAAATTCTTTGATCAGGGATGTTAAACCCAAGCATGAACGTCTAAACCCTAACCATGCACACAATCATTGGAAATTATACATAGACTCATTTGATGGTTTACAGAAAATACATAGGCTAGGATTCAATTCCTCGATTCATCGTGATCCTCTATCAGCAATAAAATCTCCACATTATATCATTTCATAGAACAATTCGATCGATGAGTTTTAATTTGATTTTTTTGTTCTTGTTTTTACATAAAGTATTTGAAACACATGAGCTTACTGTTCGGATTTAGATAATAAGAATTTTTAAAAATATATATATATATATATATATATATATTTTTTTTGTCTTTTCTTTCGGTGGAGCGTCTGGTGTTTTCCTCTTTAACGCTAATTGTTTGGATCAGATTTTGGGTCCTCCCTACGGAGTCGTAGATTTCTTACATACAACTTTAGAGTGTCCTATGGGAATAGTCTGAGAGCTCCTGGTACGTTGGACTTCCGTCCTCCGCCTAAGTTGCTGTCTCTAGTGAGATATTCACGATGATTCTCTGGAGATGCGTTGGACCATACATAAGTAATATCGTCAGGAAGATCTTCGGAATGAGGAGAAGGGGTTTCCCTCTTAAAGACTCTCTGACGCCCAAGTCAGGCTACCACTGGAGAGTAAATTGATTCAAGAGGTGAGTGTGTTAATGAAATACATTAGTATGTTAATGAAATTAAAACATAAATTTTTTGATTATCTATTCATTTTTCAAAAATACATATTTAAATAAAACAAATCGAACACGACATTATCGTGTATCGAATACTACAGAAATTTTTTTTAGAATCATAAAAATCAACTTAACTAAACACCTTATCTTGTATAATGATATATAACATATAACATTTTCATATTTATACGTAGTTGCAAATAATATGGATCTAATTGACTAATAAAAGAGATTGGAAATATAGATATATAACTTTTGCGTAAACACCATATTTTATAATAAAAATACTAAAATATAACTAACAAAATCAAAATAGAAATAGATAATTTATAAACAGAACTAACGAAAATCTCAATTCCATAAAATAATTAAAAACTAAAAATTCTAGAGATTTAAATATTTTCATATAAACCACATTCAGTTTTTTCATTCAAAACCACTCGTTTAAAAAAAATAAAATTGTAGCATTTTAAAATGTTAAATTTGGTATGGACGGATTTAAAGAATCGTTGGGACGTTTATTAAAAAAAAATATAAAGTGTATTATTTTAAAATGTATATCTTTTGTTGGAAAAAAATTCACAATTAAATGAATATTTTATGTTCGCATCGATGAATGTTATGTGTTGTCCCAAAATAATTCACACCAACTTATAGAGTTCAAAAAAAATTTATTAAAAATAACCATACACACCAAAATGATTCTTAGGAAAATGATGCCACTTATACCATTTTGAATTTATTATTCATTTTTTTAATTTTTAGATCTAATTTAACAAATCAACACTCTAATTTTATAAGTAATTGTTATTTTGTATATAAGATAAAAAAATTCATTTTGAAGATAACCAATTTCATTATTTTGATATTTTAAATTTTTTTTCTTTTATCATTGTTATCCTTTTTTCAGTGCACATATTTATTATCTGTAGTCACCGCAAATGTTTGTATTTATTTATATTTTTTATTAATATATATTTTTAAGAGAACATTAGAAAATTATTCATTAACATTATACCATCAATTTGTTTTTCAAAAAATAAGAGGTGCCAAACCCTATTTCGGGAGCCTAAATCCTTACAAATGCACGTAAACATTGAAAATAGTACATAGATCATAAATCCTAAACTCTAGCATCAAATCTTAAATCCAAATACAAACACGTATAAATTGAATTTTTTTAGTAATAGTATGCCATCAAAATTTTTGATTAGAGATGTTAAACCCTACCATGAACGTCTAAACTCTAACCATGCACACAATCATTGAAAATTATACATAAACTCATTTGATGGTTTACAGAAAACGCATAGGCTAGATGTAAAGGATTCAAGTCCTCGATTCATCGTGACCCACTATTAGTAATAAAATCTCCACATTATATCATTTCATAGAACAATTTGATCGATGGATTTTAATTTGATTTTTTGGTTCTTGTTTCTACATAAAGTATTTGAAACACATGAGCTTACTGTTCAAATTTAAACAATAAGATTTTTTTTTTTTTTAAATAATATGTTTTGTCTTTTCTTTCGAGAAATAATTCATAGTTCCGTTTGTTTGGATTTTAGTGTTTATTTTATCGGAACAATGAATTAGTCATCAAAATAGACATAATCCGAACAAACCTCTTCATCGAATAAAAAACTCAAAAACAGAGGAAACCTTGTTAAACACGAAAAAAAGAGTATAGGTTCATATAACAAATTTCTTTCAAACATAAAGGGTAAAAATATTATAAGGAGATATCTTGTTGAAGAGGCAAAACCTAAAAGAAGAAGTAGGATTATTTGACAAACTCCTTTCAACAAAAAACGAAAATATGTAGAGATAATATTATTAGAAAATTACGTTATAGAAAAGGTCAAATTCTGGAAAAAAGAAAAATAAATAAGAATCATTACAATAGCAAGAAGAAGAAAATGAATAGATCAAATAACTAACAAAAAACACAATTACTAAAAATATATGTCATTAAAGATTCAAGACATGTAAACAAATTAATATTATTTTAAAATTTTAAAATAAATATTAGAACAAAAGTACATACCAAATTTAATAATAATAAATAAGATTTTATAATAAACAATTTTTTGTTAGAAATAAATAACTGATTATTGTTAGAAATAATATAATATATAAGTTACTTTGAAATTAACGAAAACGTTACAACCTATAAAATGAATACAATAAAAAGACGAATATAAGATAAAAAGAACACAAGCGGTATAATAGAGAACAAAACACATAAATTTAAGAATAAATAAGAACAAATTATACATCACAGAAGAGTTTAAAACCTATAAAAAGAATAAAACGATAATCATGAGTAAAAAATAAATAACGATTTCACAATATAATAAACAACATGTACAGTATAATAGATAACAAAACACATATACATAAACAACAAATATAAGAACGAATTATACCTCTAAGAAGAGGTTATAACCTATAAAACGAATAGAACGATAATTAGTAGAAAAATAAAAAGAAATAAACGAATAAACAACAAAACTAACAACATGCGCAGTGTATATTCTACAAACACAAAAACGAACAAAATAATACCTCGAAGACGGCGACATAACCTACCAAAAAAGAACAAATTAAACAATATCATTAGGACAAAAAGAAAAAGGTATTACAGAACAAACAATATGTGTAGTCTTTATCGTATTTATAAATAACGATAAAAATAATACCTAGGGTTTTAAAACAACCGACACAAACAAACGGGCAAATATAATAAACATTAAAACCCAAAACGGGTAAAATAGATGGGCCACAATAAAAACATACCAAACCTGATATACGTTCGAAATAAGGATATTTTAGTCATAAAATTTCGATGGCAAGTGATTGTAATTTAACGATTTTATTAATGGCATAAAAATAAAAACAGGTCTGAGAGTGATTCTGGAACCGCCACGTAGGATTTCGCACTTGCTAAATAATAGTATGATCCATCTAGTTTTTTTTATCAGATAAACTTCAACTAAATCTGGTAAAATCTGAAAAATATGCATACTGTACTTAAGCAGATCAATTTACAATATGTTAACAAACTCCAAGCCAAATTTATTCTGGTCTTTCTTATATATATTTAATACTATTTCTTTCATAAAACGAATAACATGACAAACAAATGATGTGAAAATGGGTTGCTTTACTGATTTAAAATGCACTCAAAGACTTTATTTGGTTCAAAGAATAAAAATGTACCATCTCAATTTTTGACATGTTCTAAAGTTTAAACTACTGGGGATATTTATGTTGCAAGACTTAAAAGTCTCCTAATTAATAGGGTTCTGGTAATTAACTCACTTTTCATGAAAATACAAAACTTTTGAAACTGTGAGAAACAAATCAACAAAAAGTGACTTTTATATACCCAACGAAACGAAAAGCATAGTCTCTTTTTCCCACTTCATTGTTTGATTAATTAAACCGTAATACACCAAAAGTTAGGTCCAAAGCAAGAACATCATGATGATGAACAATTTTCAGAAAGTAACATAAAAGAAGTGAAGAAGATTAGAAATCGCACACTACCAAAGTCCATGGGGTCGTTTCTTATAATTAAGAGTAGTTTATTCAGGAATCAAAAGCATATACTATAACAAAGAAGTCTTCATTTTAGCAAAAAAAAAAACAAAGAAATCTTCAGATATAATATAACCCAGGAAGAATTAATGTCTTGCATTGTTTACACTTCTTTTTCAACTTCTGAGGCCTAGAGGTCCCTACACTTTTATCACGCAATTATGGCGTTGAGAATTGACAATATATACGTAGAAAGAAGCTAAAATAAATATGAATTTTAGAGCTATATATATATTTTCTATAATTTATTTGGATAAAAACTTCTAGCTAGGGTTGTTTTACAAGAGAGACTCCTACAATGGATTCTCAAACTATCCATTATTATTTTCAATATACGAATCATCTCTTTTACTTAGTTCTCCAAACTATTCAATTCTATAAGTATATCTATGAGAGTAATAAAAAAACTTTATTATAAATGTAAGTGTGATATCTAAAGAAATTTGGATGCATACACGAGTTGCTCTATCTTTCCTTAGCGTAAAAGTAACGGCTACATAAAGACACAAAAAGCCCCCATGAAATGATTGAGATGCTTCCACGGTTTTTTTTTCCTTCTTTTTCTCTCTATATTTTAAAGTTTTCTCACTCTGAAAAAAGCCAATTATTGATTCCTCATGTCTTCCATAACATTAACACATATTTGACAATTTTTCTAGTCTAGTTATCCGATTGTATTCTTACATTTTCAACGTACTATCACAATTTCCTAAATTTGAATTTGAACGATGATACGGCAGGGTACTTTGAAATCTACAAAATGTTTGGTTAATCTCCAATCGTATAATTCCCTTCTTCGACAACATATATTTTACGAAGTTATCGAATAATATCAACATAGCGATGACACCAATACAAACTAAATAATATATAGCCATCTCCCATCATATGCTTATTAAAAAAACCTATTTAATATATTTTCTGGTATATTAATATTATATTTGATTAATATAATAAAATATGTATCATCCAATTATTTTTAAAATGTGAAAAAATCATTTTTTCGACAACATATATTTATATGTTTACGAAGTTCAATTCGAATAATAACAACACAATGATGACACTAATACAAATTACGATATTATATATATGGCCATCTACCCATCTCCCATCATATGCTTATTAAAAAAACTATTTTAATATATTTCTCTGGTATATTGATATATTTGATTAATATAATAAAATATACATCATCCAGTTATTTTAAATAATGTGAAAAAACTATTTTTTCGACGACGTACGAAGTTGAATTCGAATAATAACAACACAATGAGGACACTAATATAAATTAGTATATCATATATATATAGCCATCTCCCATCATATAATATTTCTCTGGCATATTGGTCTATTTGATTAATATAATAAAATATGTATCATCCAGTTATTTTAAATAATGTAAAAAAGCTGCTTTTATAGAAGGAAAGAAAATCTAAGCTTTTCACGGGTCGACACTTTTTAAAGCAATTTGGAGGCGTTGATTCTTGTACTTGTATTAATTCTATAGTATATGGTATTCTAAGTTTTTTTTTAAATAACAATAATACGTGGCTTGTCTCATGTAAATACTACAAAACGAGCAATAGACCATATAAAGGTATATGTTCCGACAAAAGGATCTTCGGATCCATGGTTCATTCACATATTACCCTACACTTGTGCTCTTTCTTCTGTATATTCATACGAATAACAGCTCGGTACGGTCTTTACTATTTCAACCTTTTTCTTTTGTTTTTTTTACTCTTTTCCTACTTTTTACGTTTTTCCGTGGTCTTTTCACATTTCTTTTTTTGGTTTTTCTGATTTGAACGTTGGAGAGCTATCGGAAAACATATCCAATCGTGTTTTTCCGGTCTTCACATATTTATTGATCGTGCAGAAACATATTCCCCCAGTGATAGTTCGTAAGGACCAAAAACTCCCCGAAACATCATTTAAATTTAATAACATATGTGTAATGATAATACAAATACATGTAACTTGTGAATAAATTTAGAAAAAACAAAAAAAACCATAGAATACGTAAAATGTTTTTAATAGATTAGTGGCAGTTGCTAACCATAAATAACCAGAGTAGATTCATTATAATATCCACAAGAAAAAACTTTCTTTCTCTAAGAAAAATGATAAAAATGGTAGTTTCCACCGAAAACGCCAATCTCTTTCTCCGGCATCTTATCTTCGCCGTTCTTCTTTTCTCCTCATTCGTCTCCTCTACGAAGTGGCTCGATATCGATTCCTCAAATCTCAAAGCTCTTCAAGTCATAAAAACAGAGTTCGGAGTCAACGGTAAACGTTCTTCATCTTCGTCCAGTGGTGTCATCAAACTGTGTGGTCGCGGAGGAGTTTTCTGTGAGAGACAGTTCCATGCCACCACCAGAGAATACATTCTCCGTGTCACGAGGCATGCTCACAGACGGGGCTCTTTACATGTCACTAACAAAGCACACCCCGGTAACGATGGAAGACGCTATGCTGAAGGCGAACGCTGAAATCAAATGGGAAGAAGATAAGGAACAATGGTTGGCTGCCACATTAACAGCTCGGTCGGACATAACAAAAAGGTCCCAATACAACAAAGGCGATAAAAAGGATGGATCACGCATCAGTTAAGACGAAAAGCAGGATGCGCTCAATGTGAACGCGACACATATGCAAAATTATAACCATCAGATCATGACACTTGTCATTGTTAATTTAGAGTTTAACACGTGTCAATATTAATAATATAAAAATGTAATTTTTTTTCTTTACATTATTTATTTCTTAAATCAAATTGTAATGTAACTAAAAGGAAATAATAAGCCAAAATAAAATAAAAATAAGACATATTATTAGACAGTTCGAAGGAAATAGTAAATCAAAAAGACTAAAAAAAAAAATATGACATATTATTGTCAATTTCTAAAAGTATTAGTGTAATACATGATAAATTTGATATTCATGAGATTACGACATATGTCAAAATTTAATATAATTTTCCATATATTTTTGTTAATATAATTTTATTTATTTAATATTATGTTTTGTTGTTTTTTAAAACTATTTGTTTAATACTAATGATATATAGGGTCTAAATGGTACCGGTTGAATCTGGCTGAATTGCAGAATCTAGCTGAATTTTTTTGTGATTTCTTGCGGAATCTAGCTGAATTTTTGGTGATTTAAATGGTAACAGCTGAATCTGGCATAATATGGCTGAATTTTTCAAAATAAACTAATTAGCTAAACTTATGAAAATATTAATTAAACATTGTTTTGTTAAAAAAAAATATTTATCGTTATAAATGTACTAAATTTTACAAAAATAATGGTATTTTATTTAGAAAAATATTTTTAAAAATTTGATAGAAAGTATTATATATTTATTGTTTTGATATGAAATGTTTGGCTCTTATTAAATGACATAGAGTGCATGGAGTAGAAATTTAGTTTTAATATGATGGAAGAAGTAGCTGTGTTGTATTGCAAGATGAAGAGTGTGAAGTTGAAATCCAGTTTTAAAAAGAGTTACTAATCATAATCCAAAATAAGTGTGCAAGTAACCAATAAGAATCTAAAATAAGTGTGCGAGTAACCAATCATAATTTAAATATGGAAAATTTTGTCAAATAGGCACTTTTAAGTTATATAATTTGAGAAATAGGCGGTTCACTATTTACAATTTGAAAAATAGGCGCGTTCACTATTACACTAATACATACCTTCATTTCTAATGCACTATTCGCGGTGGATGGTGCACACACTATTCACGATGGACACTATTCACGGTGGATAATGGACACTATTCATGGCGTGCAAACTGTTCACAGTAGACATTATTCACGTTGACACTATTCACAGTAGACGGTGGATACTATTCACGGTGGACACATTATTCACGGTGGCACTATTCACAATGGACACTATTCATAATGGACACTATTCATGGAACACAACGTACTACGTGAATAGTGTCCGCTGTGAATAGCATCTACCGTGAATAGTATCTCCACCGTGACCCGTGAATAGTTTCCATCGTGAAAGTATCTGCCATGACCCATGAGCAGTGTCCGCCTGATCCGTAAATAGTGTCCACTGTGACCCATGAACAGTGTTCACCGTGATCCGTGAACAGTGTGTGTGCCGTAAACAGTGTCCGTCGTGAACCGTAAATAGTGTCTACTGTGAATAGCATCCACCGTGAACAGTGTGTCAACTGTGAATAGTGTCCACTCTGAATAGTGTCCGCTGTGAACAACGTCTGCCGTGAACGGTTAATAGTATCCGCTGTGAATAATAAACCGTGAATAGTGTCCACCGTAAATAGTATACTGTGTGAATAGTGTGTCCACCGTGAATAGTAAAATGTGATTATTTTACTAATTATAATAGTGAAAATGTGCATATTTTACAAATTATAAATAGTAAACTGCCTATTCTCCAAATAAATTTTGAAAATGTGCCTATATTCCTAATTCACCCTTTAAATATTTACATCAATAAGATTTAACATATAGTTTTTACATTTTCACAAATTTTATCTTTATTGAATCTAATCGATTACCGATAACAGATATTTTATTTTGCTTATTATCATATATAAATAAATTATTATTAAACCCACATTTATTTAGGACATTTTTATCAAACCGAAACAATTTTTTTTTTTTTACAACAACCACTTAATTATTATAATAATTTTCAATAAGACCATCTTAGTTATCTAAATAATACAACCACTTATAGTTTTCGAGATAAAAGAAGACCAAATGTAAAGTTCAAAGGAAAGCAGGAAATCAAAAGAACGAAAGGAAAGCCGATTAATCGAAAGACTATTGAGCCCCAAGTTCGAAAACTAGAGTGTGGCCTGAATCGAGTCCTGTGAAATTGATCGGACTTTCGAGTCGATAACATTTCTGCAAAGAGAACAATAAGAATCGAAAACGACAAATATTTTGTTTAAACAAAAAAAAGTTGTAATGAACCTAGGCTGATGTATCGGTTCTTCAAGGCACATTCCTTGCTGTGTTGCAAATTTCTTAAACGCTGCAACTGTATATTCCAAAAAATTGATACATGCTTGAACTTATCTGTTAGTTGAGGATAACTCCAGCAGCTGTAACCGAATGCATAACAGTAGGTGGCATCAAAATTAAATTTGTTGGCAAACAACATCTTCCTTCGTACATGTATTCATGTAAGTTTTTTCTTTTTTTGTTAAAAGTTCTTCATATTAAAAAAAATTTGGTTTTTTTTAAAACATACAATGCAGTTGGAATAATAAACCAGAAAAAAAGAATAAAGCCCAAATTTAACCCAATTTAGGACCCGGTTTGGAGCAAACTCTAAACCGGAGAAACCCAGAACCAGGTTTAAACTGGGAACAAAAAAAAAAAATCCTAGGTCTAAAATGGAGGAGATACCGCCGCCAACACCAGGGAGATTGTCGCC
Organism: Pseudoturritis turrita; assembly: GCA_900406555.1. Classification (NCBI taxonomy): domain Eukaryota; kingdom Viridiplantae; phylum Streptophyta; class Magnoliopsida; order Brassicales; family Brassicaceae; genus Pseudoturritis; species Pseudoturritis turrita. The sequence continues at coordinate 496,060 of OVBL01000172.1, read as the reverse complement.
ATCGAGGTCAGGACCACCACTCCACGGCCAAGGAACCATGCTCGCACACACTTTGCCGCCTTGAGCCCCGCAGGAGAAGGAAAGAAAATTATAGTTTTGAGGAGGAGAGAGCCGAGCCGGCACACACCCTAGAACCACCTTGCGAGAAGCCGTCGAAAAGCACCGTTGCCGTAAGTCAGCGGTCACCGAAAGACCCCTTTCAAGAATCGCCTGCATCCTCCAAACAAGCGGCCTTACTCAACAGTCACCGGTAGTTCAAGCTTCCAAAAAACTCCACGCCACCGCGATGAAAACCGCTCCACCAGAGAGCCCACGACCACCAAACCGCCGGAGAACAAAAGATACTAAACGCCATGAAGAGAGGTTGGTCGAGAGACACCAGAAAGCGAAGCATGAGGAAGCATCACCAGATCTTGTCCTCATTGGATCCGTATCCGCAAAGCCTACCTCCAAAGAAACAAGCTACTCTCCGCGGTAGCAAGGGCGAGAGGAGAGTAGCGGCCATCTTCCTTTAACAGTAGAGACTCTCCCTCACCGCACCACCTAGATCTAGATTTCGTTAAGAAATCAATGACGGAAAACTCCTAACGCCTCCCGAACTTATAAACAGAAAAAGAAAAGAGGTAAGAAGAGGAAGGAGACCGGCACCGGTGCTAGGGAAACCACCGATCACCGGCCTCCAGAGAGAAAGTTTGTGCGGCGGCTCTTATGCAAAAGTGAAGAGAGAGAACAGAGAGAAAATTAGGGCGACTCGTCCTTTTAATCGTCAAAATGAATTCGTATTCATGTAAGTTAAAAACAATAATCAAGCTTGTTTCCTTCACGTCGATAAATAAGCAATGTATTTTGCATGTGCAACCATATATAAATATTTTGGTCCATTGAAATAATTTTTTTTTTGTGAAAGTACCTGAAGAAATGAGATTGTATGCAACAGCTTGCTTTCTTTTCTCCACTTTTGTTTCAACTATTTGAATATAATCATTTTTCAGTCCCAATCTTGGCCACCTATCAAAATGAGTAACATTAAATTATTAATAGTATATGAGAGATGAAGTTAAGTGCGTCTTGGTGGAAATTTAGTATGACGAGACATGACTGATCAATCACCTGGACATGTCCGTGTGGTTGCCTCTCGAGCGTATATCAAAAGCTAAAGCGACAATCAAACAAATACCAGTTGAGAATAGACCGAGAATCAAATTCTATTATGACTTACATTCAGAATGGCGGCGAGATTAAGGATTTTTTGTCTTTTGTAGAAGGAGATGAGTAATCAAGCGGCCGAATAAATGTATAAAAATTGTGATTACGTTTAATAAGTTGTCATGTTATGATGAAATTGGTGAGAGTAATTGTGGAGTTGACACACGAGCATTTTCTCCAAAAAAAATTCAGACTTTGGGAAGTGGTTTCACAGATTCCTAGAGTTAGAATACGAATAAACCGAATACTCATTTGACTTGTCAAATTATTCAGCATCCCAATCAGCACATTTAACGGATAAACTAACACCGTAATCAGTTAGGTATGTGTACGCTTAATTTTAAAAGTTTGGATATGATAATTTAAATATTATTGAGTTTGGGTATGTTTAAGCACTCTCTCACATTATAGACATGAAGTTTCGCACTAACCCGTAGTTCGGGCACGAATAAACTGAAATGCTTTTTCTTATATATATGGATGGTTATTGCTATAATATAGGGATGGGATAAGCATACATCAGCTAGGGTATTTAGTGATATTGTAACCGATTTATTTTAAGAAATAACCTTAATATATAATATTGGTTATGCAAAAATTTTAATGACATTTTGTCTTTATAACTTTGCATGGTCTCACAAAAAAAACAATTTTTTTGTCAAAGGATCTCACAAAACTCACCATGCTATAAAAGCATCTCCAACCCAACACCAAATTCCATTTTGATGTAAAATTCTCTCCAATCCAACACTATTTCCAACACCAAAATGGTGTAAACTCAATTTTTACATTATTTTGGTGTTGAACTTTTTTAAATATAGAAAAATCCTTCAAATTTTAAAGAATTTCAAAATTGATTATTATAAAGATCAAAACCAATTTATAGATAAATTATCCAAAACAATTTACAAACAAATGGTGATGATTAAACCAAAATCTAAAATGTTTTGTTATTTTATATGACGTAATGTATGTTTCTTTGTATAATAAATGTTAAATTCAAATAATATTATAATTTATGAAAGTTTAAAATAAAATAAAAATAGTTAGGGTCAATTCATAAATTTTAAAGATAAAGTGTACTATTAATAATTAATAGTAAAATTAAAAAAGAGAATATACTTGAAATATATTTTTTTTGATGTAAAAAATGGTGTAATACATTGGAGTAAAACTCAATACTATTTTGGAGTTACACTATTTTGATGTAAAAAAATGATGTAATACATTGGAAATGCTCTAATATTCAAGGACACTAATCGTTTGAAAGTAAAAGAAAAGTGTGCAAGAAAAAAAGAAAAGCTTTTAACTTCATTGATAATTTGTTGTTTTCCTTAACTAATCAAGCATGTATAATAATATAAGTAACTAAAACGTTCACGCAAATATAAAAGAAAGAAAAAAAAAGACAGCAAGAATACAAAAGTCCAATAATCTGTTAATCCAACGGTCAATATTTTCACACTTTCACAAGCAACATCCAAGTCAAAAAAGCATTACTAAAGACACAAAGATAATTGCCGCTGAAGTGCTTATAGCTTTCTACTTCCACTCTTTATTAACCCCTTCACCTTCTCTCCTTCTTTCTTCATCATCCTTCTTCTTCTTCTTCTTCTTCTTCTTCTTCTCCATCATCATCATCTTCATCTTCTCTCTCCAAATGTCTCAAATCTCGATAACTTCTCCAAAACATTGTGCCAAGAAAGGAGGGATTAACATCAACAATCGCCACAAGAAACTCTTTTTCACATTCTCAACTTTCTTCACCGGCCTTCTCCTCCTCATCTTCCTAGTTTGGCTCATCCTCCACCCCGCGAAACCCGAGTTCTCCCTCACGGAAGCCGATATCTACACCCTCAATCTCTCCTCCTCCGCTACTCATCTCCTCAACTCCTCAATCCAACTCACTCTCTTCTCCAAAAACCCTAACAAAAAAGTCGGAATCTACTACGACAAGCTACTGGTATACGCAGCTTATAGAGGACAACAAATCACTTCAGAGGCTTCTCTTCCGCCTTTTTATCAATCCCACGAAGAAATCAATCTTTTGACTGCGTTTCTTCAAGGGACTGAGCTACCCGTTGCTCAGTCCTTTGGTTATCTAATCGGTCGTGATCGGTCAGCCGGTAAAGTAATCATCGGTTTGAAGATGGATGGGAAGCTACGGTGGAAGATCGGGACATGGGTCTCTGGCGCATACCGGTTTAATGTGAATTGTGTTGCAATCGTAGCTTTTGGAGCCAACATGACCACTGCTCCATTAGCTTCAATACAAGGGACTCGTTGCTCTACAACTATATGAGATACATAGAACAATCAACAATATATACCCTATAGTTTTTCGCTTATGCTTAATCGTTCTTTCTGTCAAACTCTGTATTTTGATGATGTTTTGTGTTGGTGATTAGTACTTCTTGTAAAGCTACATTGAAATGTTTATATAGAATAAATATAGATGTATAGATGTACTCTCCACCGATGTATAATAACAAAAACAGAGCAATCTCCTTGGTTAAAAGCAGAGGAGAATTGAATTGGCTATAACCGATAAAAAAGGCGAAGAAGATGAAAATAGGCAGGAGCAATGTTTTTGCCCTATTGGCCAAGCAATTCACCTGATTATTTTGCCCCACTTTTCTTCAATAATTCATGGTGCTTGTATCTTTTTTAGAGCTCTACGCTTAAAGATTTGAGATTGTTGGGGTCCATATGTTGTGTGTATTTCTTGAAATCCATTTACTTTTTTTTTTTTTTTTTGAATATCTTTACTCTACTTTTGGGAAGAATCAAGTAAGGCCCTTTTTTCCTCGTGAAGTTTCTCTGTTTTTCATTCAATACGAGGAAGCAGAGCAAGAGATTCATGGATTCATAAGACTCGGAAATCCAAGAATATTGCAATTGAAAGAAGTGATTCTTGCAAGAATAGATTCTTTATGTTCGTTAATTATTCTTTTTTTTTGTGGCAACCTTTATAACAACTAAAACAACAGTTCATTAAAGTTTTTTTTTATTGAGATAGAATCTATGAAAAGCAGAGCATAGAGGATATTCTATATACATAATAAATCAATTTTAGACAAATTAAACCGAATTAACTATCAGAATCCAACAGAACAAGAAGCTCTCTGTCTCAGATTGTGATTAGTTTCATGTTAATACCACACAATTGGTAGATGAAGAATGCGTAAATACCAGTAGGGAACTACATAAATAGCTGGTTGACCTGTGGTTACAAAAACAAAGATTGTAGTGAGAAAGTATCACTTCACCGCGGATAATTAATCAAAAATTGGAGAAGATTGAGAGCAAACCGTTCTGGTTTGATTGGTTATTGTGAACCCTAGCACCAATATAAGCAAGTTTGCAAGTGGCCACTCGTCCGTCTATGATCGGATTTGGAATCTCGCAAGCTCTTGTTGCACATTCAGCTTCTCTAAACGTGACCTGAGAATATTAACTCAAACTCATGGTTATCAAATAATTACTCTACATGTTACATATTGTTAGATTATACTTACAAAACCAAATCCCTTTGAACGTCCTGTTGCTCTATTGCAAACCACATTAGCTTTGACAATTTCTCCAAATTGTTCGAAGTAACTTCTGAGACCTTCGGTTTTTGTTATCCAAGGCAAACCTGCCACATATATCTTTGTTTCGGTATCGTTTGGCTGAAACACGGCAGAAGAAATTAGAATTCTAATTGAGATTCGTCGAAGAGATTAGAGAAATTAATAGTTTTGTTAACACATATCTCTTTATATGAAAAAATAGGCAACTATCTTTTGTGGACAATGATATGGAGAGAAGCACACTGTCTTGTTCAATTCTTTGTAGGATTTGCCACAATTTATATCGAAATTTTAAAATTTAATAAAATAATTTCTAGAAATTTATTCTTTGTAACCAAAAATATACAACCCTAGTTAGTTAACCGAGTGTTTTGGATATACACGAAATCATGATAAATCTTAATTTGATAGTATAATGATGATAGAATTGTTGTCAATATCAAATTCAATTTAGGCCTTGAATGGATGAAGGTTTTGTATAGTTTTTGTTTTTTAGGTTTTGGATGTTTAGATTTTAAATTTTTTTATGAAAACCAAAGTAAAATACTTTTAATTTTTCTACTATTTTCTAAATTTTGATTAGATGATTAAATGAATTTTTGGAAAACAAATACCAAAAACTCATTTAAAACTACTACCATTGAATTTAACCAGCAGTATTTTGCATTGAGAATGAGACAAGAGCGGCGCTCTAGAGTTTTGGGAAAGGCGATTCCTAGGTTGTCAGATCTGACCTAGGATTCATCATTTTCTTCCTCGTGTGATTCCCTAGTTTCGTCGATCCTTGTTTTCTCTTCTATATCCTTTGTTTTAACCGTCTAGGGACCCTACAGTACTATACTGTGTCTTCAACAATCGTCTTTGGCTTTCAACATCCCTTCAAGACCTTCTAAGATGTCTTCCTCTTCACGCTTGGTGGCCCATCGATACTCCAGGGAAGAAAAAGGCAAGGGAATTGCAGGATCCAACCGATGGATACGAGAACCCCCAATCAAACTACCAGAAGAACCCCAAGCATATCTCATAGAGGCAAATCGGTTGACTCTGATGGGTAGGATTTTGAATCTAGATATCCAACGCCCCTTGGCTCTGATCGGATATATGATTCAATATTGGAGACTTGAAGGACGTGCCATAGGGAGAGTGCTTGGTCGAGACCGTTTCCAATTCAAATTTACATCCGAAGAGGATCTTGAGGCAGTTCTCAAGTAGGCACTGTGGGAGTCGAAACTAGCACAATTAAATTTTTCGAGGGTTTGTTAAGGGAACTGAAATTTCTGCGTATAAACCATAAAAAGAAGATCCAAAGATGGTTTTATTAAACTGTTTCGAAAAGCTTTTCATACAAGAGTCTGAGAGCAAAAACTTTAGGGTTTTGCTAAGTAAATTTCGGATCTCTTTCTTAAGGAATGTACATGGGCATTTATATAAGTCTAAGTCGGTTAGGGCTATCCTTAAACGATAAAGAAGAACTTCCTTATTCTTCGGAATTTCTTTTCTTCTCGGATTTGTCTAAGTTGGTCTGGGTTTATGGCCTTTGTCTTGGGCTTGCGCCTATGCAATCTTGATTTGGATCGGAGCCCATTTCTGCGAGTTGGCTCAGCACTGGAACCTACAGATCAGTCCAGCGTTGAAACCCACGGATCGGCCCATCGCTGAGCATACGAATCGGCCCATCGCTGAGCATACGGATCGATCCATCGATGAGCATATGGATCGGCCTATCGTTGAAGCCCATAGATCGGCCCATCGCTGAGCATACGGATCGGCCCATCGCTGAGCATACGGATCGGCCCATCGCTGAGCATACAGATCGGCCCATAGATGAGCATATGGATCGGCCCATCGTTGAAGCCACAGATCGGTCCATCGTTGGGCATACGGATCGGCCCATCGTAGAGGCCCGTAGATTGGATCCAATTTGTATGGTTCGGTTTGGTCCATTCCCATACTTGGTCATTTTTAGACTGTTGATCTTATTGGGGTGAAATCCGACCCCAACAGTTAGCCCCCCAGCTCGGCAGTATCAGTGATGATAGTGTCGAGGTAAAGAGAACCAAAATTAATATCAACATTCTAAACTGCATTATCGTGCCACCGAATCGATATATATATATATATATATATATATATATATATATTTTTTTTTTTATGATGCCGATATGCTGTAGGAAGAGCGCGCCGACCTGTCGAGTGATGTGTGTGCCGATCCATTGCACAATGAGTGCACCAACCCGTCACATGATGTGTGTGCCGATCCATTGCACAATGAGCGCGCCGACCCGTCACATGATATTTTTGGCTTTGGCTTTCAACATCCCTTCAAGACCTTCTAAGATGTCTTCCTCTTCACGCTTGGTGGCCCATCGATACTCCAGGGAAGAAAAAGGCAAGGGAATTGCATGATCCAACCGATGGATACGAGAACCCCCAATCAAACTACCAGAAGAACCCCAAACATATCTCATAGAGGCAAATCGCCTGACTCTGATGGGTAGGGTTTTGAATCTAGATATCCAACGCCCCTTGGCTCTGATCGAATATATGATTCAATATTGGAGACTTGAAGGATGTGCCACAGGGAGAGTGCTCGGTCGAGACCGTTTCCAATTCAAATTTACATCCGAACAGGATCTTGAGGCAGTTATCAAGGAGGCATTGTGGGAGTCGAAACTAGCACAATTAAAATTTTCGAGGGTTTGTTAAGGAAACTGAAACTTCTGCGTATAAACCACAAAACAAAGATCCAAAGATAGTTTTATTAAACTGTTTCGAAAAACTTTTCATACAAGAGTCTGAGAGCAAAAAGTTTAGGGTTTTGCTAAGTAAATTTCGGATCCCTTTCTTAAGGAATGTACATGGGTATTTATATAAGTCTAAGTCGGTTAGGGCTATCCTTAAACGATAAAGAAGAACTTCCTTATTCTTCGGAAGTTCCTTTCTTCTCGGATTTGTCTAAGTTGGTCTGGGTTTATGGCCTTTATCTTGGGCTTGCGCCTATGCAATCTTGATTTGGATCGGAGCCCATTTCTGCGAGTTGGCTCAGCACTGGAACCTACGGATCGGTCCAGCATTGAAGCCCACGGATCGGCCCATCGCTGAGCATATGGATCGGCCTATCGCTGAGCATATGGATCGGCCCATCAATGAGCATATGGATCGGTCCATCGTTTAAGCCACTGATCGGTCCATCGCTAGGCATACGGATCGGCCAATCGTAGAGGCCCGTAGGTGGGATCCAATTTGTATTGGTTTGGTTTGGTTCATTCCCATACTTGGTCATTTTTTTACTGTTGATCTTCTTGGGATGAAATCCGCCCCAACAGGCACCGTTCCACTTCAAGTGCTGGATGTTCATCCTCCAACGCTGGGAACCAATCATATCCGACTCCTTTCCATCCTTCATTTTGTTTTAGATCAAAATACAAGGTATTCCCCTTCATGGCGGATCGGTGGAAAATCTAAAGGCTATTGGGAAAAATTTGGGTGATGTCTTAGGTCACGATACATATGAAGGACGGGTCAGAGTCCATATTAATGCACTCAAGCCTCTGGTGATGAATAAGATGATTCAATTCCCATTGGGAGAGGAGGTTTTCATTGAGTTCCAGTATGAGAAACTCAAGAAGCATTGTTTCCGATGTCTGTCTCTCTCACATGAAGAAAAAAATTGTCCTATCTCGACTCCGGCTACACGTGCTGGACCCGATAAAGCTAGGCTTAACCAACTAAACACAAGACACAAGCTTGATCTCCACAGAAAGCATCATGAAGACTATAAAAATAGAACATCCAAGAACTCTCGCCACCCTCATTCTCCGAGAAGGGAGGGTAGAGCTACTGGATCATATGAACAGAGGAGAGAGATACACAAGAAGGATCCTAGAGAATGGGCAAAGAACCGAGGAAGTAAGAGCTCATCCTAACCAGAATATGAAAGACGGCATCTGGTTCAAAACAGAGACTGTTTCTCGGTCAGAGGAAAGATACACTAAGATAGTATATCACTCCGCTTCTGGCTATCATCCCCAAAACAGAGACAGAGATACATAATAAAGATTGATCTCACTATTTACCTCGTCATGAGGATCCTTCCAGATCACGACAAAGTTTCTCTAGGAACTATTCCCAGGTCTCACGACATCGTAACCGTGAAACCAGTGAGAAATCACAAACCAGAGGTTTCAAAAACACTGATCCGGGTAGGGATGGCATAAGATCGGAAAGGAGCTCACAATGGATTGCTAAAGAACCTGCCCTTCAACCTACTATTGGTGTTCACGTGGAAGAGGCAACTCTAGAGGCTAATACCAATACAATTATTGAGCATATCCAGCAGAGGTCGGGCTCAAATCAAAGAGATCAGGATGACTCTTCTTCAAACTCTAGACAAAGAAGGCCCGCTCTTGAAAGATTGGTGGAATCTCTATTCCACCGAGAGCGCCAACTTCGGCTTCTGACATCCGATGAGGATAACTTACAGAATATCTCGATCCAGTATGTTGAAGAAGGTGATCTCCGTTTCTTGGAAGTGGTGGTAAAAATAGGGAGCTTACGAAGAACCAGGGCATCTCTTCTTCTGAGGCGATAATATCGAATGAAATACCTGCTCCAACTCGTTTAGGGCCACAAGGAACCAAAAAGAAACAAGAGAAAGATACGAGAAAAGGTACAAAAAAAGATAGAGCAAGACTAACAAAGCCAGTCCAAGGAAAAGAGTCCCTCGAAGCCCACTCCAAGGAGTTGGTACAAAGAAAAGATTAGCAGCAGCAACCCAGCATTCAAGGAAAAAGCTTTGTACTTCTTAAGCAGATGGTCTAGCATCTATTGTACCTCTTAATAAGGAAGCTTCTCATTCAGCCCAAGTGGCTTCTATTTCAAAGGTCTTAGTACCTCTGACTTGTAAGGGATTGGTGGTTTCCCAAAAACCACATCCTTTTCAATGATTACAACCTGTTGAAACTGTCAAGGACTTGGGAATTCCCTTACAGTTCGACGTCTTAGAGAAATTAGACTCGATCTATTTTCGGACATAACGTTTCTCATGGAGACAAAAAAACACGATGAGTTTGTCTTCAATTTATTTCAGTGGATGGGTTATCATAACCATTTTATGGTTCCACCAATAGGGCTTAGTGGCGGTTTAGCGCTATTTTGAAAGAAGGATGTTCACCTGAAAATCTTATCATCATCTCCCAATTTTATCGATACACGGATAAAAGCCAAATCACACAGCGGCTTAGCTCCAATTTTCGAGATTTGATTCCAGACCTCTAGTCATTTATGGCTGATCACCGGGTGACCATATACGAAAGTAAGATAGAAAGGAGGTCCACCACGACATGAGGGATCCTTTATTAACTTTTGCAGCTTTGTCGCTCAAAATGGACTATGGGATGTTAAGTACTCTGGCAACCATCTTTCTTGGCGAGGTATGAGGTACAACCATTTTGTCCGAGCTCGGTTGGATCGCTCTCTCTCTCTAATGATGCATGGCTGGAAGAGTTTTCATCAGGAGGAGCTCAATATCTTCGATTCGAAGGCTCCGATCATCGCCCCTTAATTTCCTACCTTGATGACTCTCGGATCAAACGAAAAGGCATCTTACGGTTCGATAATAGGCTTCGGGATAACACAGAGATTGAGCTCCTCATATCAGCGGTTTGGAACAATGACGAAAGCACATAGGTGGAGGAAAGAATTTCAGTTTGTCGAAGAGAGATCATTCGTTGGTCGAAGGAACAAAACCGTAATAGTGCTCTGATAATTAAAGATAACCAGGAAAAGATAGATGCAGCCTTATCATCGAACTTTCCGGATCCTGATATCATCGGACACCACACGGCTATTCTCGAGAAGTCATACAAGGATGAAGAGATATTCTGGAAACAAAGAAGCTGCATCCTTTGGCTCCATAGTGGTGATCGAAATACAGGATATTTCCACGCTATAACAAGAGGAAGATGCTCATGTAATCAATTTACCGTGATGGAAGATGAAAATGGAGTGGTTGTTCACGAAGAGCACCAGATTGCAAGTGTCATTAGCCGTTACTACCAAGATATCTTCTCTACCCGAGTTCGGGAAATTTTGTCGCGGTCCAAGAGACCCCTTTACCGTGTGTTACGGAAACAATAAATACCAAACTGATCTGCATTCCTGATGATATTGAAATCCGTGAGGCTGTGTTCGCTATCCACGCTAGCAAAGCCCCGGATCCGGATGATTTTTCAGCTGGTTTTTTCCACTCCTTATGGCCGATTGTTGGTGCCAAGATAACAGAGGAAATTAAAAGTTTTTTCATCTATGGAATCTTTTCCCCGCGTATGAATGAGACCCATATTCGGCTAATACCAAAAATCACAGGCCCTCGAAAGGGTTCTGATTTCAGACCAATCGCACTTTGCAATGTATATTACAAGATAGTGGCTAAGATCCTAACCAAGCGACTGCAACTCGTCCTTCCAGCCTTGATTTCAGGAAACCAGTCTGCCTTTGTACCAGGACGAGCAATCACGGATAATGTTCTTATCACCCATGAGACACTACACTATCTCCGCACCTCTAAGCAACAAAAAGAGGCGCAGTGGCTGTTAAAACAGACATAAGTAAGGCCTACGATCGAATTGAGTGGGGTTTTTTGAAGGCAGTGTTAGGAAAAATGGGTTTCCATAGCATATGGATTGGTTGGATCATGGAATGTGTGGTTACAGTCTCTTACTCCTTTCTGATTAATGGTGCCCCACAAGGGAAAGTAATACTGACAAGAAGACTCCGCCAAGGCGATCCTCTCTCACCGTGCCTATTCATCTTATGCACCGAGGTTCTTTCAGGGCTCTATAGAAAAGCACGACTTGATGGTTTTTTACCAGGAGTTCGAGTTTCTAAACAAAGCCTGCCGGTTAATCATTTGCTTTTTGCAGATGATACCATGTTCTTCTGACGATCTGATTCGGTTAGCTGCCAAGCTTTAGCATCCATTCTGCAGAGCTACGAAGAGCTCTTGGGACAAAGTATCAACTTGGCAAAGTCGTCAATTACTTTCTCCTCCAAGACACCACGAAGCCAAAGAGCCAGAGCAATGCGACAACTCCGTATTCTTAGTGAAGGAGGCGCTGGCAAATATCTCGGCATTCCAGAGGATTTTGGCCAAAAGAAACGAGATATTTTTGCAGGCTTAGTGGATAAAATCTGCCAACGATCACACAGCTGGTCCACCCGCTTTCTCTCCTCGACCGGGAAAGAAACTCTACTAAAATCGGTGCTTTCATCTATGCCCTCGTACTCGATGTCATGTTTTAAATTACCAACATCCTTGTGTAAGTAGATTCAATCCATTCTTTGTCGATTCTGGTGGGATGCTAAACCAGGAGAAAGGAAGATGAGCTGGGTGGCTTGGTCCAAACTCACAGCCCCAAAAAACACAGGTGGATTGGAGTTTAGAGAAATCGAAGCTTTCAATGACTCCCTCCTAACTAAAATCAGTTGGAGAATCTTACAACAACCTAATACTCTCCTAGCTAGAGTTCTCTTGGGAAAATATTGCCATAATTTCTCCCTCATGGGGTGCTCAAATCCATCTAACCCCTCTCACGGTTAGAGAAGTATAGTCGCAGGTCGAGAAGTTTTAAAACAAAGTCTAGGATGGCATATCGAGAATGGAGAAAGTATCAAGGTCTGGTCCGAGCCATGGCTATCCCTTGATCAACCTTCTCGGCCTTTTGGCCCTATCCCAAATGATGATACAACTACGAGGGTTACTGAACTTTTGGACCCTCTATCCAATAAATGGAACTAGGAAAGATTCGTTGCTTAATTCCTGCTCATGAAAACCAGATTTGACTCCTTCCATTGAGTTCTTCAAAATGACCTGGCACGATGATATGGCTCCCATCAAAACGTGGTGTGTATACCTCTAAATTAGGGTATAGTTTGTTGACTCTCTCTCAAGTCAATTCTATGTATGTGGAATTTGATTGGCAGGCCAATATATGGCGTTTAAAAGCTATACCAAAAGCAAAATATCTCCTGTGGAAGGCAGCTATTGGAGCACTACCGGTGGGTGAGCAACTGCTCCATAGAGGGATACATGTCGACCCTTGTTGCAAGCGATGTGGAACCTTGGAAACCATCCTACATGTCTTTCGTGACTGCTCCTTTGCGCAACAAGTTTGGGATGCAGCTCCTATCAACAGCCGAATAAGCTCTCATGGCAATACTTTTCTGCAGTTCCTCCTCGAAGCTAAATATCGGTCCCTTTACCACCTTCGGGGGTCTCGGAAGCCCACTTGTTCTCTTGGATTTGTTGGTACCTATGGATCACGCGTAACAGTGAGCTCTTCTCCGATCGCAAATACTCTCCTTCAGAGGTCCTACTCAAAGCTTTGACTAAGGCAAAAGCCTAGCAAGAAGCGCAGTCACAACTAAGCAAACCAAGGCAAACAGAGTCGGCCTCTCTCACGCTGCCAAAACAGAGCTTTGGCTACACTTGTTGTACCGATGCTGCCTGGAACGCAACAACTCGAGACTGTGGATTAGGCTGGGTCATTGTTTCTAATGTTGATCCTAGCCAATCTTTCACCGAAGCAATAACACGATCAGACACGATCTCGGTCCTTGCAGCCGAAGCAATGGCAGTTCGTGCAGCAATTTCATTGGCCTGGGAGAAAGGATGTCATGATCTACAAGTTCTCTCGGACAACACAACGCTTGTCCATTTAATCCGTTCTGGTGATTCACATAATGAGATTTTTTTCATCTTATGTGATATCCGAGAACTAATTCTCTTATTCAATTTCTTTTCGATAGGATTCATTTCACGTTTGGAAAATATAATGGCTCGCCAAAAAAAGTTCTTCAAACTTTCAACATTGTTTGATTTCTTGGATTAATAAAACGGTTTGACCAGAAAAAAAACTACTACCATTCAATACTTAAAAGTATCTTGGAATCGCAATTACATCAAATTTGAAGGTCCTGTTCGAGCGCATTAAAACCATGTTATGTCGGATTGATTAAAAGAATTCGGATTTTTAAGCCTATAAATTATTTGCTTTTTGGCCATAGAAGGGAAATTTCTCTAGACATTAGATATTTGAAAAAAAAAAACAAAATTTTCTCTAGTTCACCAAATCCATTTAGAGACACACCGCTGATGAGACCTGTCAAATCTCTTCTTCTTTTTTCTTTTGTTCGTCAGAGGAACCTCTCAAATCTATGATAATATAGTGCAACGTAAAAGAAAAGGGGTTTATGTTCAACCGTTTAACTAACATTAGAATATATTAAATGTTTAATATATGAATTTGTAATTACAAAGCTGATTAATCGCAATTAGTTTTAGTTATCAACATGAATCATTTATACAATCAGTTTATAAGATAACTACAAAATAGGTCAATCGCAATTAGTTTTAGTGATCAACATTAATCATTTATACATTAAGTAGGTTTCATCATGATATACCACGAAGTATTAGACAAGCCATATGTTTTTTAAACAAAACAGGTCGGTCCAAAATTAATGTTTTATGGTTCAAGACCGACCCATGGGGCACACGTGTTAACATCTTCAAGACTTCATCTCAAATTTTCTTTTGTTCATTAAGAATGTTCATTGATCCGAATCTGTTACATTCCCACCAACTTTTTCACCATCCACTCCAAATTAAACACAACCCATGCTTTTAATAATTGAAGGCCTTTAAATAAATACTCAAACGGACCCTCTTTGTGTTTATATATATATAAACGCATAACAAGAAGGTGAATCTCACAGCTTATTCTAAGGAAGATACAAGTCACTGAAGCAGAGGATCCAAGAACGATACACAACAATGAAGAAGAGACTAAGCTTGACGCAAATCTTGGTGACTCTCTCCGATGCATGTTTGTGCATAAAACATCTTGAGAATGAGAGTAACAAGATTCAAGTTTCTAACACACAGATCAAGAACGTATTTCCCGAGGATGATTCGGTGTCTGAAGAGAAAGCTGTAGCAGGAGGAAGGAGAATCAAAGTGATGATAACTAGGAAACAGCTTGATCGCTTGTTGGCGAAGCAAGTTTCGTTGGAGCAGCTGCTTTTTTTAAATCAGAGAACGTTTCTCAGATCTTTCGACGACAATAAGTGGAAACCAGTTCTTGAATCTATCCAGGAAACACCTGAATTGTAAGGATTTGGTGTTTAGATGTTTCTTCAGATTTTTTACCGCTGATGGTATTGTACTATGAACAGATGTTTTGTAATAATTTTTTAAAACATAATGTAAATATCAGAAACTCTTTTTGTACTTCAGTGTTGTTTTACTAACGAAGTTTTACAGAGAAACAGAGCAAAAACAGGGGGGAAACAGAGCAAGACAGACGAAAACATTTTCCGGTTTAATCCAAATATCCAGATTATCGAACGATGAAGTTGTATGCTAACATCAAACACAGGGATATTATTGCATGTTCAAAGAAACAAGTGTTGGCACTCAAAATGTGTTTGATAAACACTTTATTAACAAGAAAGAAAACTCCAAAACGCCTTGTTGCTTCTTATTTCGAAATATCGACTCTAAAATATATTTCTTTTACGCTACTCCTGAATCAATCAAATCCCCAAATTTCTTTCTTTTCGTACCGCAAATGGCATTACCCGCAGCAAAACCGCGTTCCTTCTTTTCCCACTTCAATCTCTCCTCGTCTTGCACACAGTGAAAGATGAGCTCATGAGTCGACCATTTCTCTCGCAGAAAGCTATAAGTCCTCTTAAGAGGATCATACTCCGAGGGAAGACTATCGAGCAACATACTTGCCACGACATCATCGGGAATATGCATCCCGAGTTTCTTCAACTTAGCTGCAACGCTCATCTTCATCATAATATACTCTCTAACACTCTCATTCGCAGCGAAACTCAGCTATCACCATGCCGATCTCTGACATCTCATTTTTCGCTAGCATTTCTCAACCGCGGCTAAATATTCTTTGGCTGTTGTAACAAATAGATCCATGAGGGCAAGAACAAGTAACAAATGTTCTTTCCATTCCGAAAAGTTTGATCCGTTTGGCATCGGGATCGACTTGACATTAGAAAACGCAGATGTAAATCCAAACGCTGAAAATAGGGAATAAGATTGTGTCACATATGATAGCAAATTTGGAATACAATTGCTAGAAGAAATTGACATAAAATCTTAATTCTCTACCATAGGTTACATGAAATTCTAAGTGAATGCAGCAAAATATAATCTAATGGACCAAAAAACATGGGTATCTCCAAATTCAAACAAAGAACTAAACCAAATATGGAATCAAACTACAGATAAATCGCCGGACACCGTAGCAAAACAAGAGCTTAATGACCAGACATAACGGAAAACATCAAAGTCACAAAATACCCTAATCTTCGAGCTCACGCTTAGGGTTTGGTGATTCGGTAACACAACCGAAAGATTCTCACACAATTGATCAATTGGCCATAAAATTGACATGCGTTTCCCCAAATTCAGAGGAAAGACCATGATGATTAACAGATCAAAGAGGCACGAACCCGAAAGAAACATTAACCTCCGTTGTTTTTTAAAAAGATGGTCTTTTTTTGGGTGAGAAAAAAAACGAATCGCTTCGAATTAGCAATGATCGTATAACCCTAATTACAGAGATATCGAGAACATAGACGATTAACCTGGATTCATGATTGGTTTCTGATTGAAGTTTAACCCTAATTACTGCGAAGTTTGGGATATTTTCTCACTAATAATACAATGTGATGGTAACGAATTGGATCATCAAAATACTCTCTACGTTTATAAATCTTAGGGGTAATTTGGTCATCTGGCTATGTTTTAAAAAATACCCATTACTCTCTACGTTTATGAATCGTAGGGGTAATCGTAGGAGTATTCCAATTTTTCTTTGTGTTTGGAAGATTTTGGTAGTGTTGATGCAATGTATGATAGATTTATTCTAGAACCTCTAAGATGGTGGGCAGTCCATGGATCTTCAGTACCAAAGCTTCAAGCTTTAGCAATTAAGTTGCTTGGACAACCTTCTTCATCATCGTGTTGCGAGAGGAATTAGAGCACTTATAAGTTCATACATTCTGCAACAAGAAATAAAATTGCGCCTCAAAGAGCAGAAGATTTGGTGTTTGTGCACACTAACTAAGAAATTCTGCTTACAAAGAAGGTCATAATAAAATGTAGGATGTTGGAGGCGACCAATTTGACTCATTGGATGATATTAACCTTGGAAACTTTGAGTTTGAGGATCTTTCTCTTGATGAACCAGAGTTGGAGGCGGTTCTGTTTGATGGAGCTGATGAAAATGAGGATGAAAACGATGATCTAAATGTTTGACTTTGAATGTTATGATTTTCTTTTAATTTGTTATTTTACTTGATTTGATATTGTTTAAAATAATTTATTTCAATATAATTTGGTATTTAGAATTTTATTATATATATATATATAAACGCTTCCAACACGTATCCGCTTCCTAATTTTTTTTTTAAATCGCTTCTGTGCTTCTATACGTTTCCGCTTCCGCGTACCCGCTTCCAATTCCATGCAACATAGCTTATTAGGCTAAAATTAAGCCGCTATATACGTTAGAGTTTTGGGTCAGGTCACCAATTTCCCAATTGAGGGAAGATTTGATTGAATCTTTGAGGAGAATCAACTAGATATGTGAAACGCTAATTTCATGTATTTTTGAGTTTTTTTTTTAATCAACGAACATGTATTATATCTGATTGAGAAATTTTGAGATACGCCACTTCTCAACTGCCACTTTGCAAAAATACCACTGTTTAAAAATCTTTACATGCGTGTCACTTCTTTTTTCCATATCCCCATATTACCATTTGACTCATTTTAACATAACTTTTTGTATTGATTTTTTCAGATCTTGCCTCCCAACTCGAGAATTCCTCTAAAATCGCCGTCTCCGATCTCAAATCTCTCTGTCTCCGATTTCAGATCTCTTTGTCTTCGATTTCGCCGTCTCCGAACTCTGTCGCGATCTCCTCTGAGAAAATTTGAGAAAGAGTTGTTGTTGATCTGGTGGTGCGTTTGACGAAGAACATCGATCTGAGATTGGATTTGGTAGATTTAGGAAGAAGAAAGGTTGTTTAGCCCAATTAATGACCCGATTTGTTGAAAATCCGACCTGTGTTAGGTCAAGAACGGTGGAAAGTCAACTTCCGGGTAATATCCAGGGAAGGTAGAAAAAGAAGAAGGAGGAAAAGAAAACGCAATCGCGGAAGAAGAAGAATCGGAAACGCTTTTGAATAGATTATAAAAAAATTTAAATACCTTATAAAACCTTTTAAATAAGGTTTAGTTTTGAAGGTATAGCACTTGGAGTGTTTACAGGAATAGTCTTTTAAATACCTTATAAAACCTTTTAAATATCTTATAAAACTTTTTAAATAGGTTATAAAACCTTTTAAATACCTTATAAAATATTTTAAATACCTTATAAATTTAAAAACATTATAAAACTGTTTAAAAACATTATAATACCTTATTGTTTCTTGTGATGCTTGATTTTGTTGTTTACATAGTCCGATCAATTCCTACACGAATACTTTTGTTCTTGTTTTGTCTCTGTTGATGCATAAACTTCTGAGAGCACTTGAAGTGTTTGTAGGAGGAGTCTTTTAAATATCTTTTAAGTACCTTATAAAACATTTTAAATACCTTATAAAACTGTTTTAAAACATTATAAAACTATTAAAAAAACTCATAAAGCACTTTTTTACGCAGTTACAGAGATCAATCGTCTACACCTTTAGAAGATATCTATCTAACAGAGATTCTAACATCAAAATTATGTTATAAAACATTTTAATTATGTTTTAAAACTTACAAAATATTTTAATTACAAAACTGTAAGACAAAAATAAGGATAAAAAAGAAGAACATCGTTTGATAAAATTAAAAGAAAAAAATAGAAGAAGAAGAACATTCAACAACAAAATTAACCCAGATTGAAATTAATCCCAAATTGACAAATTGAAATTTACCCCAAATACAACCCATATTTATTACTACATTCAACAAAATCGAATAAAAATCTTAGATCTGTAACCCAAATCGAATCAAAAACCCTAGATTTGTAACCCAATCAAAAACTCAGATATGTAACACAAATCAAATAAAATCATATTTGCGAGAATAAAAAACCAGATCTGTAACAAAAAAAATGACAAAATCCGATCTAGATCTAGATCGATATGCGAGAGAGAGAGAGAGAATCAGATATCGACGATGAGAGATCTGAGCGTGAGAGATCTCCAACCCAGAGAGAATCAGAGATCGAGGAGGGAAGATTTGAGTCAGAGAGATCTCCAACCCAGAGAGATCGATGAGAGTTGAGAGAGGGAGAGAGAAAAATAAAATAAAATAAAGTTTGATTCATGGCTTTTTGACAGGGATAAAGTAGACAATTTGTTTGTAAAAAATGGCACAAATGAAAATGGCCACATGGGAGTGACACGCTTGTAAAAGTCACTTTCAAATGTGGCATTTTTGCAATTGTTCCTATCTGATTTGAATCCGGATATCGACATAATGCAAACTAATTAACGGCAATAAAAGCAACAAAACTTTTTGACGTGTTAATAGGTTGAGGTTTAGTCTGTTTAGTTAATAACTAGATTTAGGATCCGCGTATACGCGGATTTGTAATAAATATTTTTATAACATCTTATTATATAAAATAAGATGCGCTCAACGTGAATGTAATATAAAAATTCAGCATTTAAATTAGTAAATGTAAATTATAACATGTGTCAAATCTAATTGGAAAAAAAAATTACATGTATCAAAATCTAATCGATTGACTTGACACGTGTCGCGATCATGTTAATTACAAAGTAGACGCATCAAACTTTATATAATAAGATAATCCCAAAGATATTTAAATTGTAAATTAACAAAATTAAATTGTAAAAAAAATATTAAAAAAAGTTTGTAAAATTAAACAAGATATTTTGCCATGATTTGAGATTTTAGGAAATATTTAAATTGAATTCTATTCGGGATTAAAAAAATATACCATAAAATAGCACAAAGATTAGTTTTTGTTCAAAATCTAACACACCAAATTTAAATTCCAAAAATAGCACAAATTATTATGTGAAAATATTTGTTTGCTATAATGAATTACAAACAAAATTCAAGCATTGTTTGGGTTCCCATTTTTCGTGTTTAGATTTCTCCCATCAGTAATGGATTTTGAGTCATTTTGATATTAAATTTGTGCTATTATTAAAAATTTAAATTAGTAGTACTATGTTTGAAACAAATACTTAGTGTGTTATTTTAGAGAATTGTTTTAAAAAATGAAAAATTCAGTGTTAGAATTAAGAATTTTTTTTTCACTAAAAGAAATCCTTATAAGTACCGAGTATATAAACTCATAATGAAGTAGGAACAAGATTCAAGACTCAAAGAGGCAAAGAAAATACAAAGAGTCATCGATCATCAAACGATGGAGATTGCAACAATACCACAATACCACTTACAGAATAAACATGAATTGAAAAATTGAATCTTGTTCAGTATTGAAACAGAGGAGATGCAATGGATATATAAATTTATAGATAATTAAATTTAGCTATATTATAGTCATACAAACTAAACAGTCTGAATTTAGCAAATATAACAAAGAATTTCTCTGACTCAGACAACAACAACAACAAGAGAGATGGCTCATAAGTCATAAGCCAGGTTAATTAGTGCATCTAGTACGGGCCATGTTGTGTCCAAAACCAAAACTGTGGGTAGGGATAATATGGGTAAACCGGATAATGCTGCTGTACATCCTGAGGGTACCTGAACATGAAAACAAAAAACAAAACAAATCAACTAATTTCATGTTAATACCACAATACTGATTTGGTTTTATCGGAAAGAAAGAACAATCAGACAGATAAATTATAGTGAAGAATGGAAACATTACCAGTAGGGTATATACGTAGCTAATTGTTGACCTGTGGTTACAAGAACAAAGATTGTTGTTTTAAAAAAATGTATCGATGTGAAGAGAAAACAAATTAAACCGAGAGGATTGAGAGTAAACCGGTTTGGTTATTGTGAACCCTAGCACCAAGATAAGCAAGATTGCACTTGGCCACTCGTCCGTCTATGGTCGGATTTGGATCCTCGCAAGCTCTCCTTGCAGATTCAGCATCTCTAAACGTGACCTAAATAATTCATTCAAAATTCCTCTATAAAAAACTTAGGTCCTGATTATTTGTTTGCGTTTACGTTTCATGTTGTAACATTCTATTTATCAAACATGGAAACACATACCCAAAAAATAAAAAAATAAAAATCGAGGCCTAAATCTCCGTTCTCATCTATAACATACTTTATTTTTTCTTGCTTTGAAATTTTACCCAAAAAAACAAAAAATACTTATCTTTTCTCTGCTCAAAATCATTGGTTCTATATTTTTAACTAGTGCGGAATAAAATTTACATAAGATTTACATATATTAATTGTTAGATACTTACAAAGCCAAAGCCTTCTGATCGTCTTGTTTCTCTGTTATAGACCACATTAACATGGATAATTTCACCGAACTGTTCAAAGAAGCTACTCAGACCTTCTTCTCTTGTTGTCCAAGGCAAGCCTCCGACGTATATCTTTCTGTATATTGTGTCGAAGTTTTGGTTTGCGTTATATTGAAACATGTTTCTGTCACAAAGTCTAAAAAAGAGTAGAGAAAGTCGAACTTTAGTGCCGATTCGTAGAAAAAAAGAGAGGTACGAGCTGAAAAAGTGTTTAAAACCTAAAAAGTGTATATATAGAAGAAATTAAACAAAATCATATGTGGAGTAGGAATAGGAAAATATGCATACTATTTTGTCCACTTTTAAATAGGGATTGCGAGAAGATACTAGCAAATTGTAAGTTAAATCATAAGTGACCGAAAATAGAAATTATTGAAAGACATATGTATATCTAAATAATAATATAGAAAACGAAACAGAGTCAAAGCAGGACTCTCAAATATATATACACAACAAGATTATGACCCACATAATATGCGGGGTTTTAATATAATTTATTTATAAATAATAAAAAGTAAAGTAAAATACCATTGTCGGTAATCGATTAAATTTAATAAAGATAAATTAACTTTATGAAAATGTAAGAAATATATGTTAAATTTTGTTGATGTAAATATTTAGATTTTGATTGGTTACTCGCACACTTATTTTGGATGTTGATTAGTAGTATTTTATCTCGCAATAAAATTCTACTTCTTCCATCATATTAAAACCATATTTTTACTCCATACATTCCTTGTAAATCAATAATATCCAAATTTTTCATATCAAAACAATATATGCATAATGCATCCTATCAAATTTATGTCTGTATATGTCATTAGTATTAAAAAATAGTAAAAAAATTAACAAAACTTATTAGTAAAGAAATACAAAAGTATTAAAAAAAATATATGGAAATTATATCCAAATTAAAATTTTACACATATCGTAATCTCATGAATATCAATTTTTTCATGTGCCACACTAATACTTTTAGAAATTGGAAATAATTGGTCTTATTTTCCTTTTTTAGTCTTTTTTATTTACTATTTTCTTTTAATTTTTGAATAATATGTCTTATTTTCTGTTAGTTACACTACAGTTAGAAATAATTTGTCTTATTTTTCTTTTTTTGTCTTTTTGATTTACTATTTCCTTTTAATTTCTTTAATAATAAGTCTTATTTTCCCTTTTTAGACTATTATTTTCTTTTGGTTACACTACAATTTGATTTAAGAAATAAATAATATAAAAAAAAAGTTATATATTTTATATTAATATATTGACACATGTCACAATCTCAATTAAAATTAACACATGTCACGATCTGGTGAGTTACAATTTTGCCTACGTGTCACGCTCACGTTGAGCGCACCCTACTTTATATAATAGAATTTCTTTTTTTTTTACTATTATTTTCTTATAGTTACACTACAGTTAGAAATAATTTGTCTTATTTTTCTTTTTTGTTTGTCTGATTTACTATTTCCTTTTAGTTTCTTTAATAATACGTCTTATTTTCCTTTTTTAGACTATTATTTCCTTTTAATTATACTAAATTTTGATTTAAGAAATAAATAATGTTGAAAAAGAAAATTTATATTTTTATATTAATATATTGACACGTGTCATAATCTCAATTAAAATTAATACATGTCATGATCTGGTGAGTTACAATTTTGTCCACATGTCACGTTCACGTTGAGCGCATCCTACTTTATATAATAAGATATTGTAAAGTATATATGTCATTAGGGACTCAATTGTAATTAGTTGATACATAATTATCTCATTGTACTCCTATAAATACTTGTAATCTCTATTATAAGAAGATAACACATTCTCTCATTCTTACATGGTATAAAGAGTCTCTATTTAATAACCTAAAACATTTCAATTTTTTTTTCTTTCCCACCTATCGCCGCCGCCTCTCTGTTCTTCATCTTCATCATCAATCTTATCATTAAAGAGTCTCTATTTAATAACCTAAAACATTTCAAGTTGTCTAGATCCAACAACTCTACCCCTACAATCAGAGCCGTCCTGAAAAAATATGGACTCCAAGCTAAAAAAATTATGGGACACTCATTAATAAATTAAAAATAAAATACAAAAATATTACCACGGAGATTCAAAACTCTCACTCCAAAACCTACAAGTATGAGTTTGAAACCAACTGACCTAATGAATATTATGACATAAAAGTGGGTCGGAAAATTAGTTATTATCTGGGAGGCCACAAGCATATGCTTGACTAGCTTCCCCTCAAGGCCGGCTCTGCCTACAATGGTCAACGACACCATCACCATGAACACAAATCAAACGCTTCTCAATGTCAACATGAGCAATTTCTCCAAACTCACATCCACCAACTACTTGATGTGGAGTCTTCAAGTCCATGCACTCCTCGACGGCTATGATCTCGCCGGTTATCTTAACGGATCTACGACTGTCCCCCCATCAACTTACGCGAAGCCTAGTCGTGGCCACATCCGACAACTCACCACTCAACTCAAATAATGGGTCAAAGGGACCAAATCCATCGATGAGTACATCCTTGGAATCACTACTCGTCTTGACCAACTTGCTCTGCTGGGAAAAGCTATTGATCATGAAGATCAAATCGATCACATCCTGGTCGGCCTCCCGGATGATTACAAAACTGTCGTCGATCAAATCGAAGGCCGTGATTCACCTCCTTCTCTCACCGAAGTTCATGAAAAGCTTATCCATCATGAGAACAAGCTTCTTGCTGCTCTGCCCAATGATGCGCACCCTATCTCGACCAATGTTGCCAACTACTGCGGCAACAACTACTACAAACAACAACACCAGCCGGAACTACAACGATGACAACAACCGTAACACTCAAAACTGGCAGCAATCCACTCCAAGATATTTTGAGCAACGAAACTCGAAGCCATATCTAGGTCGCTGCCAATATTGTGGTACTCAAGGCCACACGGATCGCATGTGTCCACAACTCTCTGCCACACCATCACGTGTTATGAGTGGTTCCGTTAAGCCAACGAATCCGTCCACTCCATGGCAGCTGAGGGTCAATGTTGATATTGGTTCTCCATACAATTCCAACAATTGACTTCTCGACAGTGGAGTATTTGGGATTTTGGTTACCCATGAATTGTAACATTTGGGATTTTGGTTTAAAATATTTAGACGAAATTCCCTTTTCTTCAACCTTTTGATTAGGGTTTGGGGATTTGATACAGCTAAGTTGCAATTATTTTTTTGTGAGCAACTAAATTTTTTTTTGTTAACCTGAGAATTTAGGCTGAAATCTAGATTAATCTACCGAGGCTCATATAGTTTTGAGTTTTCTTGCCACTAAAAACGTTACAGATAACCAAAAATAATTGAAATCGCAGTGAGAAGACTCAAATTTTGTCCAAAAAAGACATTGAGAGTGAATCTTTCAATCAACAACCAAAATTGCAAAGATAAAATAATTGTTTCTATTTTTTTTGTAAAATCATGGAGATAATCCTATGTAATTAGCTATTTAACTCCTATATGGAATTGGAAACGATTTCAAATTAAAAAAAAGATATTATTTGTATAGTTTATTTAATTTCTGTGTACTTTTCATATACACACAAATTAATTTTTTTTTTTAAAGTGATTTACTAACAACAATAACATTTTTAATGTTTTATCTGTTAAGATATAAATTTATAAACATTTTAATTGTTTATATAACACAACTAAATAACAAAAACAAAAACAAAAAACAAAAAATCCTGGTCATGAATCTATCTAAACTCGATGTGTGTTTGTGCGTAAAACATCTGGAGAGTAACTAAGTTTCTAACCCAAGGATCAAGAACAGATCTATATGTCCCGAGGATGATTCGATGTCTAAAGAGAAAGTTGTAGCTAGAGGAAGGAAAATTAAAGGAGAACAATCGCTACAAGAAAGGAACCTAATTCTGATGGCAAACCCGTCGACTAGCCGTCAAAAATACCATTAGAAATTGCTCTTTCGATGAAATTCTGAAGAATTTAGGTCGTCGGTACTAGGTCGTCGAAAATTGCATATCCGTTAGAAATATGTCGAAATTTTCAACAGACTTTCGACACTCTTTTCCGATGAATTAACGACAGAATGTGATCGTCGAAAAAATTCCAACGGGCCCTTTTCAACGGTTTTCCAACGACAAACATTATGACGGATTTTCGATAGAATATTTCCGACGAAGTTGTAACCGCTATTGATAAATTTAAAAAAAAAAAATTAAAAATCGACGGAAATCCTTCGGAATATTTTCGATGGAATCGAGGAATATTTTGTTTTTTAAAATACTAATTTTATTATTTATATTAGTTTAAATATTTTAAATATTTTAAAATTTGAAATTATAAAAACAAAAAATAGAATAAAATTATAAATAAAATTTTGAAACATAATTTAAAACTTAGTTTAAACCATAAAACTAAAACATAAAAAATATTATTGTTTGATTGAAACGGGAAGCGATTAATGAAAAGAATTCGGGAGCTGATTCCGCAAAAAAACTCTTATATCAGTATTATCTTTTTTCAGGATCTGGATTTCAGCATCCTTCTCCTTAACTTGCTCTTTGTGTTATGAAACAAAACAAAAACAAAAATTAAACAAAGAAGCAAAAAATAAATAACTTACCAGCTCGACTTCGCGTGCTTCGAAGGTCATCGCATTTGCGTTGTGCATCAAAATTTCCTTACCGCTTCGGTTATTCTTCCGGTTCCTGGACTTTGTTGTTGAAATCACTTTCGTCGACACCAATTCCCAGTACTTTTGCAAGCCTTCCCAGATATTTGCGTTCATGCTCTTTAAATTTTCTTTGTCCTTGATCTAGCTCTGCTTCCACTCGTTCATGTGTTTGGTTTAGGATGTTCCCACCTGCTTGTGGAACTCCATATAAACGATGGTACTCCATACAAACGATGGTCGTATGTTCCAGTTTCCATGTGAAAATTTGCTACGAAAAGGAAGAAGTTATAAAAGTACACTTAGTTATATTAAAAAAGAAGTAAACTTACCAGAAAAGACCAAAATCACATCTCTTGCATGTCGCTCCATATGTCTTCGTACGTCGGGTACAGATAAAGCAGCATCATCTGCAATATGTGCAAAATGACTTTGGTGATGCAATTTAGAGAGAAACCTACCAATATGAAAAATAACAAATATTAGTTATTAAATTACAAAAGTAAATTTTAATTGAAAAATGAAATAAGTATACACTTACCAAGTAGCTCTATCCTTGCAGCGCGGATGAAGTTTTGTCAGAAGTGTTAGCTCCGGTTGCCGGACCAACTGCTCCACCAACATTTGAGTTTGAGTGGTGGAGTTTTGTGACTCGAGAACATGAGATTCAGACGGGTCTTTGGATCTGAATCTCATGTTCTTTAGGTTTTCAATTATTTTAGATCAAAGCAAAACAGGTGAAAACATTGTTCTTTGGGTCTTCAATTATTTTAGATCTTTAATTTATTAGGGTTTGACGATTTTTTAAATCATTTTAAACCAATTAACCTGAATTCATGATTGAGAAGTGTATCACAGTAGATTTTCTGACTCAATGTCTAATTTGGTGTATTTTCACAGTAACGAAGGTTCTCTCTCTTTCTCTCAACATTCTCCATCATCATGTACTATATAAACTTAAACAAGTGACGCTTCGTAAAAGATAGAACTAAACGAAGTATTTAAGATAAACGTATTTAAGATTTCGTGAAATACATATAATTAATATCAAATTTAATTCTCCTTGCCTTCGATTTATTAAAAATTCTCCTTAGCAAATTCTACTTGGACTATAAAAGTAGCATTGACCGAATATAACTCCATAATTAATTAATCAAAGCAACTGTTTAGTGTTTACAGTTTACAGGCACAAGATTAAAAGAAGAGGCAAAAAAACGAAGACACAAAAAAAAGGTCGTAAATTCACCAAACTCCATAATTCCTAAATCTGGCTGCTTTCGTCGGACACTGATCCAGTCATCTTCTTCACCGCTCTAGACGGAGACGAGCTCGGAGTCGCCGTCGCCGTCACCCTGTACGATTCCATGTCGCCGGAGAACGCAAAATTCGGGTTTGGCCTTAGTATCTCCGCTAATGGTCCTCCGGGCGTGGCGGACGTCGGAGCAAGCCAGCTCGACATCTCCTCCAGCGGAGACACAGCATAAGGACCGTATCCGTGATGATCTTCACGACCCGACCCGATTATCCCTAAACCCATTTGGATCAGGCCCATTTCGTCGTGGCCCATTAAGTTGTTTCCTCCTCCCATGGAAAGATCAAGCGAGTAAAGAGAGAGACTGCCATTGGAAGAAGAAACAGGGGTTGAAGTTGTACTCTGTTTTTCAGATGATCTTACTCCATCTGACCAGATATCGATGAAATTGAGATACTTGTTTTCTTGCTCAGTTGTTGCCGATACAGGAAAGATCTCGCTTCCTCTGTTTTCAATTCAAAAACAAAAACTAAAGACGATCAAAACAAATCCACAGATTTCAAGAAAAAAGAAACAGAGTATGGTTCTGAGAAAGGAAAAACAGAGTATGATCCTGAGAGATATCAAAGAACAATACTTGGATTCTATGTAGTTTGGGAGGGATGATGAAACCTCCTTTGGCTCAAGTATTTTGTCTTTTACGGAGCTAATAGATATTTGTTGAGGAACATTTCGGAGATCTCTGTTTTTCTCTGAACCACCATTGTTGCTGGGGCGAGAATAAGGAGGTTCCACATGCTTTCTTGAACGAGGACGGCCTCTGTGTAAGTGTCTCTCACAGTATTTGTGATTAGAGACGACCTCTTTCGAGCATCTCCATTTCTTCCCATCCGTTCTCCGGCATCTTCCCGGCTCTAAGTCTCCGGACATGTTTTTATTATTACAGGGAGAAGCAGAGGATGATGATGATGAGACAAGGAGATCGAAAGGGACGGGAATAGATGCGATCATGTACTTGTAGATCATCGCTTGTCTCTCGAGCTCTTTCAATTGCGCGTTTGTGAAAGGGTAATAATAATAATAACAACCCAAAACTCCATTTCCTGCATCTGTTACAAATCATGAGAACAACTTCGTTATGCTCTGCTTTTATCTCGGTTTTGAGAATCAAATCAAAAGAACAGAAGAGAGAAGAGAGGTTGTTACAAGGAGTAATGACATGAGGATGAGGATGAATCTCCATGTCTCTGAAACCAAAAGACGACTCTTTGTATTGTTGCTGATTCAAACCAAACAGAGAATCACTTCTACATGGAGTTGTTGTCTTGTCCGAAACCTTGAGAAAGTCCATGAGAGAGGTGTGAGATTTAAAACTCTTGTAAAGATTCTGAGAAAATTTCCCTTTATATCTTCATGAGGAGAGACTGAAGAAACATGTGGCTTTTTTCAAAACAAAGAAAGAAAAGATCCGTTTTACTGAAGGTTGCAGGTTGTGTGGCCTATAAATTTGGTGAGAAAATGGAAGCAATGAGTAAATGTTGCTTGCCTTTACTTCATATCATAGTAATGTAACATGTGTATATATATATATGTAGAGAGAGAGAGAGAGAGAGAGAGAGAGAGAGAGAGAGAGAGAGAGATTGGGGTGGATGCAATTGATATGGAGTAGTGATGGGTTGCCGCCAAGATTGTCCTATGCTATGCTTCCATGCCTCCGACATTTGGATCAATCCTTAAAAGACAGACCCATCTTGAGACCATGATCATCACTTAGGGGATGTAACGATCTAACGGTGTAGAAGTTTTCTCTGTAATCTAGTTAGTAGATTGATGTTTTTTTTTTTTTTGGGTCGAGGCAGATTGATTTAAAGTTTACTTTGGCAATGTAAAATAGTAAAATAGTAAAATAGTTGGTTATTGAGAACGTTTTGCTTTAAGCCTCTAAAAATATGGAAAATTGAACTCATTGCATATACTAAATTTATGGATGTTGTGGTGGATAAAAACTCTACGTCTAGCATGAATATGTCGATTTGCAGACTTCTCAGTAAATATTTGAAAAAAAGTCTGGACTAGGCTCGGTCCGTAAAACCAACCAGCCAAAAATCAGTTAAGCCAAACCAAAACCCTCATTTAGTTATTGTCGCAGGTGTGAGATTATGAAATTCTAATTCACAACAGATTGAGAATGAGATCCATATCTTTTATATATTAGTATTGAATCATCTTTCGTATATTTTATATATTAGTGCTGAATCATTTCTAATTCCAATATGGGATATTCTAATATGCTTCCTCGAGATGATAGTTTTTTTATCCATTCATGTCGGATTGAATCTCACATTCTTTTTAGAGCGAATATAATCTATTTAGGATTCCTGGGCTATGATACCATGAAAGATTATAGGTTTCCAACTAAAAATCAATTGACAATGAGTAGAGAGATCCATATCTCTTATATACTAGATAATGTTGAATGATCTCCACTTTCAACGTAGGATTTCTAACACCGAGAAAATTATGGCTAAAAATCCAAAACTTCTTTGTAATCCAAAAAGGTAGAAGAACAGACTAAATCATAATCATATTCAATACCGAACATCATAAACTGGTCCATCCCAACATCCTTAGCTAAATCTCATAGATTAAGTCGTCTAAAAGACTAATACTCTAACAAACCCATTTGGAACAAATTGCATAGATCTTTTTTTTCTCTCTCTTTGTTGTGGACATGAAAAATTCTCAAAAGGAATCAATGATACGTTAGATGTAAGGAAAATGGGTTGAGATTGTGACAAGAGCAAAGAAAGTGAAGTTGTTGGGTAGCCAAGTAACGAACGTCTTTCTATTTGTCTCAAGCTTTGAATCCAAAGAAGCACGAAGCCACGAGACCAAATAAAATGGCAAAAGTTGATGTGGACACTCTCTTCCTCAGGACCCATATCCCCACTTATTGTCCTTTTATTTTTATTTTCTTCTGACCTTCTCAGTCTCTTCCCATTTCAATATTGATGCTCTCTTCTTTCCCATCCAATTATAAGTTATATTGTTTTAAACGCATATGCTGTGTTGGCTCTGTAAATGCAGAGTTTTTTTGTTTTAATTTGTTTTTGTCAAATATTGTTTGGTAAAATTTAAATGTTAATGTCAAATGCAAACTATAGCTTTAATACATTTTGTTTTCAATCAGATTTTAGTACTATATATATATTAAGGGATTCCCTCTAAAACTAACTGGTATTAGAGTAATTTTTGTTGTGTTTTTTTGTCCGTCTACTATATTATCATTATTTTTTGTTTTTTATCTTATTACCAACGATAATTTTATTATTCATTGACGATGAAAATCACTATCATTTAAAAACACAATAAATGATATATGACACCACAACAAACAATTCTATTCCCACTATATATATCCACAGTAGACAGTTTACATGCATTACATTCACGATTGACAATTTTATTATTAATTTATAAGATCACGACAAACGGTTCTATTTTACATTTAGAGATTTCAAATAAACATGTCTACATAATTTATATATTTCACATTTTTAAAAGTCGATTCCTATACATGGTGTAAGTACATTAAATAGATCATTAGTCAATCACTATATTAAAAAAAATCCCATGTGTTTTTGCCTTTTTCAAAACAAGCATTTTAGAATTTTAGTAGCATAGTTTTTTTTAACAAATAATATTAGAAAAACTTCAATATTTACGTTTTAAATCTGTAACGGCAAAACCAATTGGACAATTCATCATTCCATTTACGTTACACATAGGAGTATTTTATTTAGAATATCTGAGTTTATTAGAGTTTTTTATTTATTAACGAAGTTTACCTGAGTCGATTCTTATTGAAGGAATTAACGAAATTCACCGGACCATTTTCTTAATTTCGATAGAAAAGATTGTATAAATGAATTTTAACCATTTGGCTACAAATATTTCCAGTGAGATTATTGGACCCATTAAACCATTTGCTACTTTTGTGACACTAATCTATCTAATAAATATGTAACTTATGAAACAAAGATATATAGTCTAGACAAATAATAAGAAATGTTAGAATTGTAAATTCCAATTAAGTGGTTGGATGCGATCCCAAAGTCTCATCCAACATTTGCGTTTCAACAATGTTTTTTACTTTTAGAAAGAGGAAAATGATGGAACAAGATTGAGTGTCGTATCTACATAACGAAAAGTGTATAATATATAATTATGAAATATATATATTAGGTGGACTTCAAATTTGAGGAGGTGTCGGGTGATAACGAAGCCACCATACCACCGCCAAGGAGACAAATGCATCTATCTCGACTTTCCATTTCATTTTATTTTTCTTTTATCTTCTTTCACATCGGAATCTGTCACTAGCCAAACACCATGTGCTCTCGACATGTATTTCCATTATGATTCCTTCTTTCTTTTCCCTATTTATTATGTTTCTTTAATTTTGTGAAAACTATATTTAGTTTCTTAAAGCGAGATATTGTTTAACGGGAACGGTAGAGACCTAGTTGATTCTCGTAATGGAGAAATGGCATTAAAAAGAAGAACAGTTACTCTTGTTACATTTACCTAAAGTTCGAAACTTTATTAGTAGATTTTAACTGATTTAGAAATCCAAACACAATTATATGTTATTAGATGAGTGATTTAAAAAAATTAGTCGAAATTATTTGTTATTTATTCAATGATTTATAATTATTAGTTGAAATCCGATTTTATTGATTTAATGATTTATTATTGGATTTTCAAATTCACTTTTTTAACAAATCTCTTACATAAGCGGCAAACAATTTTCTTTTAATGATGCTTGCATTCAACGTTTTTGTTTACATTTTCCAATTTTTCTATATTTTTTTTTTTAAACCTAACTATTTAAAAATATAACTTTGTTCTCATATAAACGTAAAAAATAGTGTATAAAACATAAGTTTTTTGTTATACGATTGAGGTTAGAAAAAGATTGGTAATATTTATGTGTATTAAATTTACGATTATCGGCAAGACTTGTTCATATTTTTTCGGATTGATGATCTATTTCTCCACGAAAACTATCGTATAACGATATATACTGTCTAAACTAAAATCTTTTTATATATTTCTCCGAAAAAAGTTTGAAACCTATATCCTCCGATTTGAAAGTTAAAAATCTCAGAATCCACATCTGTCGATTTCAATCGGTTTCAATAGTTCAAGATCTAAACCCGGTAAATCTGATACTAAACCGAATCAAAAATCCAAATCAAATTAAAATCCGACCCGTTCAATGATTAAGCCTACAAAAAAAATTTCTTCCTGCGATTGTTTTCCTAATCTCCAATTTCTGGACTTTGTCCTCGAATGCTCCGTAATTTGACGGCAATTCTTCAATTTTGAATGGTAAATCATGCAAATGATACATTTGATGATTCAGATTGAAATGATATCGAAGCTTCATTAGGAGGAGATATTAAGGTGACTCACTCGCTGAGAATGGCGATCGGGTTACCAACCGAGTCAACGAGCGTGACTCAATTTGAATCGCCGATGCGGCTCTTTTGCTCGTCATCGATCGCGAGTACGATCGGCACCGACATGTTGAGGACGGAGCCGTCTTCGAGCCGGATCGAGTTGAAATGAAATGTTTGGAGGAACTCGGACTGTCTCATAAACCTATAGAGCGGGCTTGTCCAGCCTTCGCTCAAAACGTGTACCCACTCCAGATCGACACTATTTAGCCGGATCCGTACGGAAACCGTCTCTGACTCGCGTTTCATCACGCGACGCCTCGATTCTTCGACCACGAGATCCATGAGTTTTCCTCCGTCTGGCTCGATTAGCTCCGATTTGACGACGGTGAGACCGCGGCGGGAAACAGCTCGACGTCGAGGAGAGACGACGAAGGCGGAGGATCCATGGGCATAACGGTAAAGCTTCAGTAGGAGATTCGGAGAAGACGATGACTGCTGAATTTCTCGATTTGGGTCT
The DNA here is from genome assembly GCA_900406555.1 of Pseudoturritis turrita. NCBI lineage: Eukaryota > Viridiplantae > Streptophyta > Magnoliopsida > Brassicales > Brassicaceae > Pseudoturritis > Pseudoturritis turrita. The sequence continues at coordinate 462,786 of OVBL01000172.1, read as the reverse complement.
TTTTTTTATATATTTTTTAATTGTGGTTTGGTTATTATGCTTTAATCGGGAGATAAACCGGTTTTAATCTGGTTTACTATTATTTTTAGTGGTTAGTATATAATTTTAAAACAGTAAACCAATTAAAACCAATATCTATGGTTTCAGGTTTCAAACTATGTTTCTGGAGCGATATAGATTTTTAACTTTCAAATTGGAGATATAGATTTTGAACTTTATTTCGGAGAGATATATAAAGAGGTCTTAGTTTGGACAACATATATAACTATACGATAGTTTTCGTGGAGAAATAGATCGGCGGCTTTGTTTTTCTTTAATGCAAAACCATAAATTCCAAACGAGATTCTGACAGATATGGAACATCTGTTCTATTGGATTGGGTCTTACCCCATATAAAGAAACTGTGCTCCTTGGTTTGGCCCATACTTTGATTCAGGAAATATCAGATTAATCTTGGTAATAGTCAATGGTCTTTGCTTATCTTCACCATAACTCCTGGATCTTAAGCTACCTGTAGATTTAAGCTTTGAATGTGGCCTAGATAAAAGTGCATCTGTGTGAAGAAACAAGATCCAAAACAATAGATCGAAACATAAATTTTTTTATGGCAAGTGTTACAGGAAGCTTCAGTCCATAGTAGACTACCTTAACTTCATTGTTTTATAACAGTAGTCATACAAGAACTTCCAAGTTATTCTTAAAGAGAAAAAAAAGCATCTCAACTCAAAAACATCATTAGCAAGCAGAGAGTATCAATGTCGGGACAGATGCTAATCAGTTGTCTCAGCAAGTTGAGGAGCTTCACTTTGTCTCAAGCTTTCAAGAGTAGAGATCCTTCTATCCAGAGAGTCATGAAAGGCCTTTGCCTGTAAAAACAGAGAATCGTATATACAGTCAATGGCCATATGTTGGTATTATAATGCCGTTTAACGCTACAGAAAAAATGCTGCTATGGATATTAACAATGATAACGGTTATGCCTCAACTCAACCCATACTCACATCACCAAATGTTTGACAGTTACAGCCTTATAGGAACACTTTGGCATCTCAAGATTCCAAATGTATAATGCAAACGCAGTATAATGAAAATGTATCCTATACCATCAAAGCTACAGAGAAAATGCTGCTATGGATATTCACAATGATGACTTCAACTCGACCGATACTCAGCATTACCAAATATTTGAAGGGTTTGCTCGTGTTAACAATTTGGCATCTCAAGATTCACAAAAAAAAAAAAAACATTCGAAAGCATGTTTTAATAATGTAAATGCAGCATTAAGAAATCTGTTGCTATGAAACTTAACCATGTACATAGCCCAGAACCAAATCTCACAAGTAGCTAAATGGCTACAAAACTAGAAACCCTAATTCCAAAATGAACACGAAAATTGTGTGATTCCTGTTTCCACAATGATTAAAACAGGTTGCATCGGAAGCTGAATCGCAAAGAAAGAGAGAGAAAAGAGTAACTTGATAAAAAAGAGTAAATACATGAACCCTAGAATGAATGATCTCCCCAAAATTTCTCAACACTTTGTCCATTACAGATCAACAAATTTCCTTGTTAACAGACTATGCAAACGAAATGTATAGATTCAGGCTATTCGCGAATAAGATTTCATGGGCAAATAACTTAGTCCCGATACGAGAAACAGAGATTCGAATCGATCGCAAACCTGCTGAGAAATCGATTCGTGAGCGACCTTGTAATCCTTATAGAGAACAGAGAGCCCGATAAAAGACGCAGTTGCAGCTCCGGCGAAGAAAGAAGCCAACCTTACCCTCAACACGTACCCCATCTTCTTCTTCTTCCTCCTCCTTTCTCCTCTCAAATCTCTCTCCGATTCTACGAATTTGCTTAAGAGAACCAGCCGCGAATCAAAACGACATCGTTTCTATGAATGGCTTAGGAGACCAGTCCGCTGACCAAACGACGGCGTTTACGATCCTTTTGAAAACGGCGTCGTTGTTGTCTTCTTTCTATTAGTCCTCTATAAATATGGATTAATCTCCTTCATTAGCTCTAACACCAACAAGGCTAATTCAATCACAGTGTTTACGATCGACGACGAACGAGAAGTTGTTTCGTTCGTGCTGCTCAGATTCCAATTCCGGCGGCGAAATTACGGTGGGTTCTTCTTCGTCTATTTTTACCCTTCGTTTTGTTCTTCGTAAGCATCAGAACACGTCGAAAAACCCTAGCCTGACTTGTGATCTTTCAGTGCTCTGTCTTTTCTTATGGGTCTGGTCAAGATGTATGTTTTTAAGTCTTCAGCCGAATGTTTGATGTTGTTTATTTGAAAATTCTCTTCATTGGAAGGAGAATTTTGATTTGGTTAGGTTAAGGTTGAGTCGAACTTGAATTGTAGGAGAATTTTGTTGAATTTCAATTCCAGATCGTGTCTCTGAAACTTTCGTTTTCAATTTTGTTATGCAGATTTAAGTTTTCTACATAAGAAAACATATGGTTGGTAGAGGGAAAACGAATCAGGCTCGTTAGTCCTTCCAAAGGGTTGAGTCAGAGGTTTAACGAAGATATGATAAGCGAATTACCTGATTCTTTGATATGTCAGATACTTTATCATCTTCCCACTAAGGAAGCTGTTAAGACAAGCGTTTTATCCGCCAGATGGAAGAGTTCTTGGCTTTGGGTTCCTGGTTTGGATTTGGCATCTTGGGAATTCCCAGATTTCAAGGCCTTTGTGAGTTTTAGTGATAGGTTTTTCGATTCCAGTAGGGTTTCATGCATACAAAAAGTCAAGCTAACTATTGATAAAGACAACGGTGTAGATGATGCCTCTTATCTCAGATCATGGATTGATGCTGCGGTTAAGCGGAAGATTCAGCATCTTGATGTTCATTGTCCTCCAGGTTTTTATTATGAGATGCCCCTAAGCCTTTATATCTGTGAGACACTAGTATCCTTGAAACTCTTTCAGTTGAATGTGGTTAATGCCGAGTTTGTTTCTTTACCTTGTCTGAAGACTATGTATTTAGAAGATAATTGGTATCCGAATGAGGCCACTTTCGAGACACTTGTCTCATGCTGCCCTGTCCTTGAGGACTTAAAGATTGACGTAGCTTGGAATGATACAAAAGTCTTTCGGGTGCACTCTTGGTCATTGAAGAGGCTCACTTTCGTACGAGTTTCTCCTTTCAAGTTTGATTCTGTTATGGGAGTTGTGATTGATGCTCCTCTGCTATGCACTTTGAGCATCAATGATCACGTATCAGAAAGCTTTAGAGTAAACAATTTTGAGTCCAATGCCAAATTAGATATTTCTCTGCTCTTTGGTTTGAGGGATTGTGGTGAAGCAAGCATTTCATCGAGGAGAAATAGCATCAGCAATTTTCTCCCAGGGATTTCAAGGGTCAGGGAAATGATAATATGTCCGCGCACTTTCAAGGTATACATACATGTCAGCGCAGGTCTTGGACATGTAAAGTTTCTATCATGAAAGATTCTGACCCACATTCTTTTATGCTTGGTTCCAGCTCATCTACCAATACTCGAGATTAGAACCACTGCCTCAATTTAGTTGCATGTCCCGTTTGTATGCGACTCTCTGTGTATCCAATTTAGAATGGTTGTCAATCTTTCTTGAGAGCTGCCCGAATCTGAAATCCCTCATCTTGGTAATGAATCTGCTAAACTCTGTATATGATTCTCATATCTCTCTGTTAAGTGTTCTGCCTATTTTTTCATTGCGTTGACATCTTCTCTCTTTTTGTTTTCCTTCTCAGGATTGGAATGGTAACTCTAAGAAGATGCATATCGATGAGATGAGTCAAATCAGTTTTTCATCTGTGCCCGAGTGTTTGTTATCGTCTCTCGAGCTTGTCGATATCAAAAGCACCATCTTGGGATATGCTGTAGAAATGAAGATAGTAAAATACTTCCTAGAGAATTCGACGACCCTCAAGAAACTCAATCTATGTGTGCATTATCATGCAATTCAAGATGACTTTGTAAAGAAACTCTTGAAAATCCCAAGACGCTCTATCACATGTCAAGTCGTGGTCCTTGGATTGGAGAGAACATGTGAAGCTTGTGTTTGATTGGTTTAATCAGTTGACGTAGACAGCAAGAAATGTAGGTGTGTAAAAAAAAAAAGTGTGGAAATAATTAGGTAATTCTCTGGTAATCTCGTTGTTTTTGGTTGCGAAATTGGAGTTATTTCTCGTTCGGTTCTGAATATTTTTACAGACCAAAACCGTGCGAAAAACTGATAAAAATCAAAGTTTTTTCTATAAACAAAAAACTGATCTGATTTGAGTTTAGTTTATCCGTATCCAGACATGACAAATCTTCAACGAATGGCTCAAGAGAAACAAAACGACGAATTATATGAATCTCCCCGTTTCTAACTCGGCTATCACTAAAACGGTGTCGTTATAAGATCCTCTTTCCACGCACAGATTTAGTAGTCCCTTATAAAATCTACGCAATTAATTAATTTGATTAGCTCTCTAATACCAACAAGGCGATTCATCGGAGTGGTAGTCGGCTGATTCTTCTTCTTCGTCTTCTTCTTTTAACGTTTGGTTTTGTTCTTAGGAACCATCAGAAAACGTCGAAAACCCTAGCCTGACTAGTTCTCCATGTGATTTTAGTCTTGCTCTTTCTTTTTGTGTCTTGAGCCGAATGTTTGATGTATTTTGTTTATGGGTTTCATCTGGTTTTAGTGGAGATTTTGAAAATTCTCTTGGAGAAATTTGATTAGGTTAGAGGTTAAGTCGAACTTGAACTGTAGGAGAATTTCAATTGTCTGTCTGAAATTTGATAACGTATCAAATAGCTTTATAGGGAACAATTTGGAGTCCATTGCCAAGTTAGATATGTCTCTTGTCTTTGGTTTGGACGAGTTTGATGAAGCAAGCGTTTCAACAAGCCAAATGTGGATGGATTTACGAGGTTTTGTTCCTACACGTTTCTGAACAAACTGAGCATTGCTCTAAATATCGAATTTAAAAAGAACCAACTGCTGCACTAAGCCGGCGAATCACATAAAATTTCCGTAAGCTCAGCTCTACGAAATAGAGACAAACGAAATTGGCTAAAAAAAACAAAAACAAGATGTAAGATAACTAGTGCGATCGAACTCCGAATTTGAAACTGGAGAAACCGAATCTAGCCAAACACACCTCGTCAAACATACCTGATAGAAAGCAAACCGAAGAGGATTAGAAAATCCCAAGCAACGATAAGCTGTTCCTCCTATAGCCCTCCAGCTTTTCAATCCCATCATAAGTTTAACAAAATATAATTCGGATATAAAAAAGAAAAAAAACACCAGCTACAAGGCAAAATTTGAACGACAAACCAAAATTTTGCCCAAATCTGAAAGTGAAACCGGATTGATGGGCCGAAGCAGCTTGGCCCAATAGGCCCAACAGGATCAGGAACACGGTCGTCACTCTCAGGAGTAGAAAATTGGCCAAATGATCGATTCTGTAATTTCACAACTTTGTTGGGGTCTTCTCTGTCGCTCGCACTTTTGTTCGTCTCTCCTGCGTCAAACATTTCCACCATTTTCGTTCCTTAAACCTTTCTCCAGCTCTTCTCTTCGTCAATCGTTGTTTTTCATCATCTCTGTCTGCGTCTTAGCTAGAATTTCTAGGGCTATATACTTTAGGGTTTTATTTTTTACTCACTTTTCCGATAAAACCCTAGTTTTCTCAGTGGATCTTTGGTGGGTTTCTTTCTAATGGAGACCGCTTCGAGCGTAGCCGCAACTCGTGGCGGTTCTCTTCAGAATCCGCCGCCGACTCCGTCTAGGAAAGAGTGGCGCGCCGTTTCGGATTCACATAACGTTGGAAACGCCACAGACTACCTGGTAATGTATTTGCTTCTGAATCTCGAATTTTGCTCGTCTGATACTGTTTTATCGTTCGAATAGTGTTCTTGGTGTCAACTATAGCTCATTTTTTATTTTAATATATATCACTGTAACTCTGCTGCTCTCTTTAGCGATGACATTTTCGATATTCGTTTAGAAAGTTGAGGAAAACTTGGTTTGTGTTGTTTTCTCATTTTGACTGCCTTTGTCAAATTTTGTTGTAGGATTTGGAACAGTTAAAGCTAAACCAGACAGATGAGAGAACCATATACGAGGTTAATTACTTCTGTCTTGCAATGCCACATAACTTTTTTTTGCTTATTGGAGAGTGGAAACAACATTTTTGTGGGGTTTCTTGTTGTGCAGAATGGGAGAGAGCAGGTTGATTTGGATTTCTACTCCATTAGGATGGATGGTAGTTGTTCAGATGGTGAACTGCTGGAGCAGCGAATTCATACCGTTTCTAGACAAAAAGGAGAACTACAGCAGTTGGAGATTGAGCTTCGAGCCCAGATGATGGCAATGGAAATCCAGAGAAACTTTGAATCTCAATCCGCAGAGTATGCTAATGCTGCTGCTAGAATGCAGGTTGATTCTCATTCTCCTTGATTGTTTTTGTATTTCATCGAGCACTTCAATGTTGCATGGAAGATAAAGGAATGTTTTCGAACTTTTAGGAGCAACTTCATGACAAGGAGAGATCTATTCGGGAGATGGAGAGAAAGATAGAAGAGAAAGACAGAGAGCTGCATGCGATTAAACTAGATAACGAAGCGGTATGTTGGTTTATATTTTATTCCAAGGTGTTTGTCAGATATAAATTGATCTGAATGGTTTGATTCTAACTTGTCCTTGTACTCCTACCAGGCCTGGGCGAAAGAGGGTCTCCTAAGAGAACAAAACAAAGAACTTGCCACTCTCAGGTGCTTTTAATTCTTGAAATTCTCTTCTCTTTGTTAACGTCTTACATATTTTCCTTTCACAGTTAACTTTGTGAGGCATTTATCTTTTATGGGGTTCTGCTGTTTTTTCTTCTTCTTTTTGAACTATTAAATTGGGCCTTGGACTTGTATTTAGATAAGATGTTTTTAGGAGTGTGTATTTGGAATATGTAACAAATCACATTTTTTCCTTTCTTAATATGCAGAAGGGAGCGTGATCACTCAGAAGCTGAGAGGTCCCAGAATTTACATAAAATATCTGAACTTCAGGAGCATATTCAAGAGAAAGAGAGCCAGCTCACTGAACTACAGGGACAAGTTAGCTTTCCCGTCTTTTTGTTACACGATCAAATCTGTTCGATCGTGCAGTTATATCTCATTATCATGTTCGATATTTTAAAACACTAAAAACAGACTTCTTATCCTTAACGGCTTGTAGAATAGGATTGCTCAAGAAACTCTCATGTACAAGGATGAGCAATTGAGAGAAGCGCAAGGTTGGATTGCGCGTGCCCAAGAGATGGATGCTTTACAATCATCTACAAATCATTCGTTGCAGGCTGAGTTGCGAGAGCGTACTGAGCAGTATAACCAGCTTTGGCATGGTTGCCAGAGACAGGTTGATCCCCTGAATATCTTCCAATTCCTAATTGGTTTTCTTTTGAAACGATTCAACTCTTATTTCTGTTGTTCCTTGTCGTTATGTTCAGTTTGCGGAGATGGAAAGATTGCATTTGCATACAGTGCAACAACTTCAGATTGAACTTGCCAATGCAAGGGAAGGAGGTGGCTCCAAAATAAATTCCAACAGTGCCTCCCAGATTATCCAGAACAGCGGGAACCAATTTGAGGCTCATGGAAACAGTGCAGAAAGTGCAAATGTTAATGTCCATTCGAATGGGAAAACCTCAGATAACATCTCATCTTTTACTTCAAGTGATGATAAGGCTACCCAGGTACATGTTTGTTTCTGTGGATTATCTTAAATAATCTCCCTCTGTTTCCAGCATAGTCTTCATTTGGCAATATATGTTTTGTGATATCCTATTTGGAAATATATGTTTTGTCCCTTGTCTATTAAATTTTATGCTGATTGTTCATAATTCTAGATTTGTCATGTTCCACATCATATTCAGTCTGATGGCTTGTGTTCGAGCCAATGAAACAATCCCTGCTAAAACACTTGAAAGGGATCCTATCTTAACCGTAACTGCCTTTTTGCTCTTGTGATTATTTGTAGAACAACCGTGTTGATCATGGGTACCTTCAAGCTGGTCAGATGAGCCCTCTGCATGCTTTTGTCATGCATCAACAAGAGATTCCTCAGGTGGTTCAGCCTCGGGGCCCTTCACCTCATGTTGCACAATCAGTGTTGCTGCAGCAAAAGGTGTGAACTTAAGAATGCATCTTTCTGTGCATTTTATTACAGTTAATGACCATAGACTTTAATGCTTTTTTGGCAGGCTGTACCGGATATTTCACAGATGCCTATGCAGAATCATGTGCATCCATCTCAAGGTGTTCATGGCTTGCTAAGTTCTGATGCGAAGAGTGAATACCAAGTACCTGCCAATGGACAGTCCCTGGGTCAAGGATACCTGGATGTTCAAAATAGCCAAGGAGCACAATATGGATCTACTACACCATCGTCCTCTGGGAATGAACAGGTAGGGAATGTTCTTGTTTCAGTGTGGTAATACATGTTCGATACGATACCGTCTTAGAAAATACTCCTTAACAGGCATTGGAATCTGGCAATGGAGATTATCTTGGATCCAATAGGTCAGAGAATAGCTTTCAAGACATTTCTTCACAGTTCCGTGATGTGCTAAGGCTAGATTCCCATGCCCTAAATAAAAAACCTGAGGTATGCAATGCACATATTATCTGGTATATTTTCTTTTGGCTTGTGGAACGTAGTTTTGGCTATGGGTAAAATATTCTGAATTTTTTTTTTCAATTTGATCTCTCCCACCAGGAGGCTAATGGTCAGGTTTCACCTGGTGAACAAAATGGTACTGGATCCGTTGTGCGTGAAACTCTAGTCTCATCTGGGAAAGCTGAGAGGAACTTAGAGAGTGCTCTTCTTGATGAAAGGTCGCTTTTGGCATGCATTGTTCGTACTATACCAGCTAGTGGAAGAATCAGAATCAGTTCAACGGTGAGAGCAAACAAATCGTAACCACAATTAGAGTGAAGTATTGAATGGGAAATGGGCTTTCGTATAACATCAGCTTTGTATGTCAATTACAGCTTCCAAATCGTTTGGGGAAAATGCTAGCACCTCTGCACTGGCATGACTACAGGAAAAAGTACGGGAAGCTGGACGAGTTTGTTGCTAGCCACCTCGAGGTCTGTTTCATCCCAATCCCGGAACAATTAATGTCTTCTTCTAAAAAACCTGAAAGTGTTAAATTTTGGTTTTGGCTGCAGTTATTTGTGATAGAGGATGACCACATTCAAGTAAGAGAAGGTGCACAGAAAATGGTAGCAGCTTCAGCTTCAGCAGCAGCAGCCAAAGCAGCAGCTGCAGCTTCACCGTCTCCAAACTCGATGTATGTGGCTATGACTCCTATGGCTCAATCTCAGGGGTTAAAGAAAACAGTCCAAAGAGAAAGCATCTCAAATGTTAAGATCTTGAGCAAGCCACGACAGAGCTCGGATTATATGGCGAAGCAGTAAGGAAGCTTCAGAACAAAGAAAGCTCTGATTTTACTGTGTGATTGGAGGAGAAATATGAAAGGCATATAAGAGTGAATTGCCACAATCTGTTAAATCTTATTTATTTTAATTTTAGTTTTTCGGTGTCTGAAATCTTCTAATCATCGAAGCTAAAAAAAAAAAAAACTCATTGTTTAAATTGGAGTCTTGTTTTATCTTGAAATAAATTGACGATGCTTATTTGACCTATACTAAGAGTAGCCATTGAAATTTAGAAACTCAACTCTATCATCATTGTCACATGAGAACTTAGCAATAAACTGATTCACATGTGTCTTTTTACACACATAACAAACACTCACGGTTTAATAATTTCTACATACAAATGATAAATCTGACATACAAATGTGTAATAAACTAACAAATGGAAGACAAGTCGAGTGCAGCCCAAACCCGAGTTGACTATTTGGGGTTTTGGGCAAACACTAACACAAGTTATTGATTTGTTCTAATTACAAGAGTCTCTATAGAAAACACGTCTGGTAGGGGGAAATCGAAACAGGCTCGTTCCAGTCAGAGATTGAAGGAAGATAGGATAAGCCAATTACCAGATCCTTTGATATCTCACATACTTTCTCATCTTCCCATAGAGGACTCTGTTAAGACAAGCGTTTTATCCACCAGATGAGGAGTCTGTGGCTTTGGATTCCTCGTTTGGGTGACAGGTTTTCCGATTCCCATAGGGTTTCATGCATGCATAAACTCAAGTCAAAGGAAGTAGATGATGCCTCTTATCTCAAGTCATGGATTGATGCTGCAATTAAGCGTAAGGTCCAACATCTACATGTTTGGTGTCCTACAGATTGTTTTATGTATGAGATCCCCATATAAGCCTTTATAGCTGTGAGACACTGGTATACTTAAAACTCTTTGAGGTGGTCTCGTATGATTCCAATGCCAAGTTAGATATTTCTCTCGACTTTGGTTCGGATCTTGATGACGCAAGTGTTTCATCCAGGAGAAATAGCATCCGCGATTTTCTGCCGGTCGGGGAAATGATCATACATCTAGACACTTTCAAGGTCTTTACATAAGTTTTCTATAATGAAAGTCTCTTACCCACAATACTTTGGAGAAATTTATCTCAGGCTCTCCGGTTCTGGAAGATTTAAAGATCTTTACATGTTGGCATGGTGGTGAAAAGGTTTTACAAGTGCGCTCTCAGACGCTGAAGAGAATCCGCATAGATGAGAGTATCCAAGTTGTGATTGATGCACCTCTACTCCAGTGTTTGAGGACTAAGATTTACTCAACAAAGAACTTTAAGATCATCAATTTGGGTTTCTCTGTCAAACTAGATATTCATGTCGTCTATAGTTGTGCGATAAAAAGTAAAAGCGTGATTCGCGATATCCTCACCGATATTTCGAGGGTCAGGGCTCTAGTTATTAGTAGTGATATGTGGAAGGTATACATGCCAATATTTGAGCATTTGAATATTGTTCCATGAAAAAGTTTCTAACCAGCATTCTTTTTTTTTAAACTTATGTGACCAGGTCATCTGTCTATACTCGAAATCAAGACCGCTGCGTCAGTTTCGTTACCTATCCCGTCTGCATGCTAGATTTTCTAAATCTAATCTGGAAATGTTACCAAGCCTTCTTGAGAGCTGCCCAAAACTAGAATCTCTCATATTGGTAATGAATAGCTTTAACCCTCTGATCATTGTTTGTGAAAAGGTTTTTATGTATCTCTCTACTCAGTTTGTTTTCTTCTGTTTTTTGCAGGAATTGGTCAAGGACCCATCGATGCGTCATAAGAAGGAGAGAGAACCAAATGTGATGTTTTCAACAGTGCTTCAGTGTTTGGTATCATCGCTCAAGTTTGTGGAATTGAAACGTTCGATCTCCAGGTATGAAGGAGAAATGGAGCTAGTAAGATACTTGCTGAAGAACTCAACAATCCTGGAGAAGTTAAGGCTTGATATTTACTATACGAAAAAGACAAAGTGTGCCTTCCTTGAAAAACTTGTTGCAATGCCAAGATGCTCTACCGCTTGTGAAGTTCTTGTTCTTTAATGTCTAAAAGAACATTTTGTTTGAGGTTATTTGTGGTCGTTAATATTGATTTAAGGGAGGCTATTAGGCTTTTGCAGTTAAGTCTTGAATTTTATTTTGTTCATGTAATAGTCACCAATTTTATTTTGAATTTGATAAAGATTTCCCCAAATTATTCAAGCACTAATTAGGTCTTTATATGTTCCTTAATTTGCTGGTTCTTGTCTTGTTTAAGATTTGTCAAGTTGTAGTTGCAGGAAGCTGTTCAACGTAGACTTTATATTCTAGAATTGTACAGAGAGGCACAGAAGAAAACACAATGATTGGTAGAGGGAAAGCGAAACAGGCTCGTTACAAAAGAGGTCGAATCGTAGATTGAAGGAAGATAGGATTGATGCTGCAATCAAGCGTAAGATCCAACATCTACATTTTCATTTGTAGCCTCAGTTTTCATAGGAAGCCCCTAAGGGTTTTATAACTGTCAGACACTGGTATACTTGAGACTCTTTGAGGCGACTTTGGATGATGCCGAGTTTGTTTTCTTCCCTTGTCTGAAGACTATGCATTTAGACGATATTTGTATCCCAATGAAGCCACTTTCAAAAACACTTGTCTCATGCTGCCTTGTCTTGGAAGAGTTGAGGGATTTTAATTTATGGGAATGATGCAACTGTCTATCGGGTGTACTCTTGGTCTCTCGAGTTTGTTGATTTGAAAATCCCAATCCAGTGACATGTTGAAGAAGTGAAGCTAGTAAGGTACTTCCTAGAGAATTCGGCTATATATCCTCAAGAAACTGACTCTAGATTATGACTTGGTCAAGTAACTCCTCAAAATCCCAAGACGCTCTACTAACTGTCAATTTGTCGTCATATGATCCGTAAAGCTTAGAGAGAACATGTGAAGATTGTCTTTTGATTAATCAGTTTGATGTAGGAAACTCTCTTGCCACACAAGAAATGCAGCTTTAGGTTTCCTTATGTTTGTTTCTTCTGAGTAAATAGAGATGAAAACGTTTAAAACTACTTTTGCAAGAAGTCGTGTGTGTTGTTGTTGTTTATGCAATCAAGTATATTACTCTTTTTTCTTTTGTTCCTTAATCTCTTAACCAGGCATTGTCATATATAGTCACAAAGCTACGGGCGAACCAGATATATCAAAGATTATATAGAAAAACAAAAAAAAACAAATCCGTAAAAGGTTAAAAATAAAATATTGGGCCTTAAACCTATATATGCCTATGTCCATGACTTTTAAATTTTCCAAATCATTTGATATGTGACATTCTCTATCATCTTCCCACCAAGGAAGCTGTTACGACAAGCGTTTTGTCCACAAGATGGACGTGTCTCTGGCAAAGTGTTCCTGGCAACAGTGCCTCAGTGTCCCAATTTCAATGACTTGGCGAGTTTCGCAAACAGGTTTCTCGACTCATGGATACGCAAATTCCGGTTAAGTATTCATGTTCGTGATTATGTTAATGACCCCCCTTATGTCACCCTGTGGATTGATGCTTTAGCTATGCATAGGATCATTCAACATCTTGATGTTTGTTTGGATACTACAATCAGATTGCGGCACTACAGATACCCTTGAGCCTGTATACCTATGAGACACTCGTGCACTTGCGACTCTTTGGGGCCACCTTGTTTAATCCCGAGTTTATTTATTTGTCTTGTCTCAAGATCATGCATTTAGAATATGTTACATGTCCCAACGAGGCCACTTTGGAGAAACTTATCTCAAGCTGTCCAGTTCTTGAAGATTTATCCATCATCAGATGTAATGATAAGTTGTCTGATAGTGCAAAGGTTTTACAAGTGTCGTCTCAGACGCTAAAGAGAATCGACGTAAGACAGTTTGCGCAAGTTGTGATTGATGCTCCTCTACTCCAGTGTTTGAGGATTATGGTTTACTTAACAAAGAGCTTTAGGATCATTTATTCGGATTTCTCTGCAAAAGTACATATTGATGTCCACTTAGGTGGTGCATTTAATCAATTTAACTTATCCGAAAGAAGCGTGGTACGCAATTTCCTGACCGATATATCGATGGTTAGGGATCTAGTTATTAGAGTGAAACTTGGAAGGTACACACATGTCAACTTTAATTTCAGCATATTCCACAAAAGTCTCTAACTAACATTTTTTTTTTTTTTTTGGTTTCAGGTCATCTACCGATACTCGAAAGTAGAACCACTGCCTCAATTTGGTTGCATGTCCCAGCTGTGTGTTAGTCTCTGTGCATACGATTTAAATTGGTTGCCAACTTTTCTTGAGAGCTGTCCGCATCTGAAATACCTTATCTTGGTGATGAATCTGCTTTAAACCTTATGATTCTCTCACTTCTGTGTTGATCCCCTCTCTTTTTTTTTTCTTGTTTCCTCAGTCTAAGAAGATGTGTTCCGAGGGGAGGGATCAAATCAATTTTTCATCTGTGCCTGAATGTTTGTTAACGTCGCTCGAGTTTCTTGATATCGAAAGAAGGAACTCGGGAGGTGCTACAGAGATGAAGCTAGAAAGGTACTTCCTAGAGAATTCGGCAGTCCTCAAAAAACTGACTCTACGTTTGCATGGTAATGCAATACAAGATGTGATCTCCAAGGAACTCCTCAGAATCCCAAGACGCACTATCACATGTCAAATCCTCCTACTTTGATTGGTATATGCTGCATATATTTGCATCTTCCATTTCCTTTGGGCTTTACTACTCACAGGAACATTAGGATTTGTGTTTTGCTTCTTTTTTCTTTTTTTTGAGATTAGCTTAGGATTTCTATTAGATTTTGGTCTTTGCCGGGCATATAAACAGGGACTAAGGGAGTTGTTTACCCTTAGCCCCTTGTTACCTTTTGCGAAAAAAGCTCTTGCTGTCGTTATTTTCGGATATTGTGAAAGAATTGAACAGTCATTTTAGTTAACTGGTATTCGACGTTACCAATACTTGGAACATGTAATCTAAGATCTCAGGTGGAAATGGTGATAACTGATACGCGTTGAGTTTTGAGCATACTGATACTATTAAAACGGAAAAGTAAAATCGAATGTATATTTTAGCTTCGAGGATCGGTGACAAAAAATAAGATAGGAGATTGTTTGCCTCACTCTTATATATGCCTTTCACGTTGAAATGACTTTGTACCTCGACAAGGAATATCAGAGCTTTCTTTGTTGCTTTGCCATATAATCAGAGCTCTACCTACCTCTTTGGACTGTTTTGTCGTTCTTCTTTAGCCCCTGAGACTAAGCCATAGGAGTCATAGCCACATAGATTGAGTTTGGAGATGATGAAGCTGCTGCTGTTGCTGCTGCTACTTTGGCCGCTGCTGCAGAAGCTGAAGCTGCTACCATTTTCTGTGCACCTTCTCTAACTTGAATGTAGTCGTCCTCTATCACAAATAACTGCAGCCAAAACCAATTCAACACTTTAAAGTTTTCAGAAGAAGACATTAATTGCTTGGGAATTGGGATGAAACAGACCTCGAGATGGCTAGCAACAAAATCGTCCAGCTTCCCGTATTTTTTCCTGTAATCATGCCAGTGCAGAGGTGCTAGCATTTTCCCCAAACGATTTGGAAGCTGTAATTGACATATGAAGCAGATGTTATACGAAATCTCAATTCCAAATTCAATTGTTCACTCTCATTGTGGTTACAGTTAGTTTTGTCTCACCGTTGAACTGATTCTGATTCTTCCACCAGCTGGTATAGTGACCTTTCATCAAGAAGAGCACTCTCTAAGTTCCTCTCAGCTTTCCCAGATGAGATTTCACGCACAATGGAACTAATGCCATTTTGTTCACCAGGTGAAACCTGACCATTTGCCACCTGGGGAGAGAGATCAAAATCGAAAACACATTCATAACAATTTCCAAATAGCCAACCTAACTAGGCTCTACAAGCCAAGGAAAATTGTGAGGTAACATGTGCATTGCATACCTCAGGTTTCTGATTTAGGGCATTGGAATCTAGCCTTAGCGCATCACGGAACTGTGAAGAAATGTCTTCGAAGTTATTCTCTGACCTATTGGATCCAAGATAATCTCCATCGCCAGATTCCACTGCCTGCTAAAGAGTACTTTCTAAGGCGATAATATATCAAACATGTATTACCACACTGAAACAAGAACATCATCTACCTGTTCATTCACAGAGGATGATGGTGTAGTAGATCCAAATTGTGCTCCTTGGCTATTTTGAACATCCAGATACCCTTGACCAAGGGACTGTCCATTGGCTGGCACTTGGTATTCACTCTTCGCATCAGAACTTACCAAGCCATGAACACCTTGAGATGGATGCACATGATTCTGCATAGGAATCTGTGAACTATCTTGTACAGCCTGCGGAAAAAACATGAAAGACTATGGTCATTAACTGGAATAAACGAAACAAAAAGATGGATTCTTACGCTCACACCTTTTGCTGCAGCAACACTGATTGTGCAACATAAGCTGAAGGGCCCCGAGGCTGAACCAGCTGATGAATCTCTTGTTGATGCATGACAAAAGAATGCAGATGGGTCATCTGACCCGCTTGGAGGTACCCATGCGTCCCAAGATCAGCACGGTTGTTCTACAAATAATCACAAGAGAAAAGACAGTTACAGTTAGGATAGGATCCATTTCAAGTGTTTTAGCAAGGATTGTTTCATTGCCAAGAACACAAGCCACATACTGAATATGATGCGGAACATGACAAATCTAGAATTCTGAACAATCAGCATAAAATTGAATAGACAAGTGATGAAACAATTACTTCCAAATATGATATCACAAACTTCTATACGGGCCCTCTTAATTTCCAGTTGCCGCGAATATTCAATTATTTCACTTTCGCTTAACAGTTTTAACATCTAACAATTTACTGGCTGACGAGCCCAACTGAATAATGCAAGTGTACAGATTCATCTCAACATACGCTAACATTGTATTGCGGGTAAAATATCATCTTGTAGATCCAACACAGAAAGCCAAACAGAAGGAGATTATCTAAGATAATCCATATAAACAAACATGTACCTGGGTAGCCTTATCATCACTTGCAGTAAAAGATGAGATGTTATCTGAGCTTTTTCCATTTGAATGAACATTAACATTTGCACTTTCTGCGCTGTTTCCATGAGCCTCAAATTGGTTCCTGCTGTTCTGGATAATCTGGGAGGCACCATTGGAGTTTGTTTTGGATGTGTGCGCTTCACCAGAGTAAGGGCCACCTCCTTCCTTTACATTGGCAAGCTCAAGCTGAAGCTGTTGAACTGTATGCAAATGCAATCTCTCCATCTCCACAAACTGAACTCAATGACATGGAACAGTATAAGATAAGAATAGAACTGTTTCAAAAGAGAACCAATTAGGAATTGGAAGATATTCAGGGGATCAACCTGTCTCTGGCAACCATGCCAGAGCTGATTATACTGCTCAGTGCGTTCTCACAATTCAGCCTGCAACGAATGATTTGTAGATGATTGTAAAGCATCCATCTCTTGGGCACGCGCAATTCAACCTTGCGCTCCTCTCAGTTGCTCATCCTTGTACATGATATTTTCTTGAGCAATCCTATTCTACAAGCCATTAAGGATAAGGACTCTGTTTTTAGTGTATTAAAATTTCAAACATGACAATGGGATATAACTGCAAGGTCCACAACCATGAGATGTTTAAACAGATTTGATCGTGAAACAGAAACACGAGAATACTAACTTGTTCCTGCAATTCAGTGAACTGTCTCTCTTTCTCTTGAATATGCTCCTGAAGTTCAGATATTTTATGTATATTTTGAGACCTCTCAGCTTCAGAGTGATCACGCTCTCTTCTGCATATTAAGAAAAGAAAAAATCTAGTCAGGTATATATTCCAAAACCTCACGCCTAAAAATGTCTTATATAAGTAGAAGTCAAAGGCCCAAAATAATACTTTTAAAACAAAACAAAAGCAGCCGAACCCCATAAAAGATAAAAGAGTAACAGAGTTGCCTCATAAAGTATTACACTCGTGCGTACTTAACAAAGAGAAAAGAGTTTCAAGAATTAACAGCACCTGAAAGTCGCAAGTTCTTTATTTTGTTCTCTTAGGATTCCCTCCTTTGCCCAGGCCTAGTAGCAGTACAAGGGAAAGTTAGAAACAAATCATTGAGATTTATATCTGACAAAAACCTAGGAATAATGTATAAACCAACAGACCGCTTCATTGTCAAGTTTAATCGCATGTAGCTCTCTGTCTCTCTCTTCCAACTTCCTCTCCGCCTCCCGAATAGATCTCTCTTTCTCATGAAGTTGCTCCTAAACGTTCAACAGCATTCCTTTATCTTCCATGCAACATTGTGCCCAATGAAATAGACAAAAATCCAGGAAAGAAAAACCCTGTCAATATATATCAGAAGAAATGAGCAGTGTAACCTAACCTGCATTCTAGCAGCAGCATTAGCATACTCTGTGAATTGAGATTCAAAGTTGCTCTGGATTTCCATGATCTCGTGTCTAGCAATCATCTGGGCTCGAAGCTCAATCTCCAACTGCTGTAATTCTCCTTTTTGCCTAGAAACAGTAAGAATTCGCTGCTGCAACAGCTCACCGTTTGAAAAACCATCCGGCTCCCTTCCATTCTGCACTACAAGAAAGCCCACCACAAGGTCGTTTCCACTAAGAAACATTACATGTTAAAGTACAAATTCCTTCATCTTCCATTGATATTTCATTAACTTTATTTTGTTAGTTTTCTTCTCAAGTAAAAACAACTTAAGTGGCATTGCAAGACAGAAGTAATTAACCTCATATATCGTTCTCTCATCTGTCCGGTTTAGCTTCAACTGTTCCAAATCCTATAACAAATTCAGTCAAAATATGAACTGGTAAACAACCAAAATGATGCAGATAGTTAAGAAGGGAGTTCCGATCTAGAAATCCTCTATGGATTTGAAGAGAGGAAGAACCAAAACTAGGAGATAACCAAAGGGTAGAAGGATCATCTCGAAGAGATTGGAACGATGATGAAGAAGATGATGATGATTCAGAGTAAGAGAGAGAGGAGGATAGATAATATCTTTTTCTGATTATTCTGCAAAATGCCAAAATGGCTACAAGTAGTACTATGCTCGTACAAACCGACACTTAACCAACGAAGTGGTTTAACAATTGAAAATAAACTAAACCGGGAATAGACAGAACCAAGAGCAATTGCTTTATCTTATTAAACCAGCTGAAAGCTAAGAGAATCCTGCATCAATACTCCCCTCTTGAGAATATCCTTGTCCTCAAGGATGGAATGCAGGGTGCTTGCTGATGAAGTCCTGATAAAAATCCCAAGTAGCTCGCTCGGGAGGCTCTCCTTTCCACTGGACTAGCACCTTTGTAACAGCTTTATTGTGTCGTTTAACCATCTTGGTCTCGAGAATCAGTTCAGGTTCTTTAGTGTCACTCAGATCAAGCAGGTACTGAGGCAGAGGAGGTGGTGTTGTAGGTGGGTTGGGGCAGAGCTTTAGCTGACTGACATGGAAGACATCATGGATTGCCGCTTCAGCAGGGAGATCAAGTTTGTAGGCCACTGCACCAACCTTATCCAGGATACAAAAAGGACCATAGAAGCGAGGGGAAAGCTTATGAGGTACCTTTCTGTTCTTGAGTGAGTGTTGGCGATACGGTTGCAGTTTAAGGTAGCCAAAGTCCCCAATTTGGAATTCTCTGGCAGAGCGATGAGCATCAGCTAATTGTTTCATCCTGTTCTGGGCTCTGAGCAAGTGAAACTTGAGCATGGCGATTACCTCCTCTCTTTTCTGTAAACTGCGATTCACTACGAGGGAAGAGCTTTCACCGGGGAGGTACGGGAGGTGCAACGGTGGTGGCTGTCCAAAAATAATCTCAAAAGGAGTGCTTTTGATGGCTGAGTGGTAGGTTGTATTGTACCACCATTCAGCTAAAGGTAGCCACTTAGACCAAGAGTGTGGAGTCTCAGAGGTCATACATCGGAGGTAACTTTCTAAGGTCCTGTTGGTAGCTTCAGTCTGACCATCGGTTTGTGGGTGGTAAGATGTTGAAAACCGCAGGTCAACTCCATGAACCCTGAATAGCTCAGTCCAGACTTCACTTAGAAAGGTGGGATCCCTGTCACTGACAATATCCCGAGGCATACCATGTAGCTTGAACACATGATCCATGTAAGCTTGAGCAACATCTAAGGCTGTATAAGGATGGGAAAGAGCAATAAAATGGGCATTCTTACTCAAGCTATTAATGACAACCAGGATGCAGTGTTTTCCAGCAGAGGGAGGGAGGCCCTCAATGAAATCCATGCTGATGGATTCCCAAACACCTTGAGGCACGGGAAGAGGTTGGAGGAGCCCAGGTTTTGCAGCAGCATCATACTTGTTTTTCTGGCAAATAGAGCAATTCCTCACATAGTGTTGGACTTCCCGATTCATCTTTGGCCAGTAAAATAGAGATTTAACACGGTGGAGTGTAGCATCTCTACCAGAGTGACCTCCAATAGCGGAGTCATGAAGCCATTTGAGGATATGGAGTTTCGCTTCTGCATTGTTACCTACCACCAACTTGCCTTTGTGTCTCAACTCATTGTTAACATAAGAGAAAGAAGGGTGAGATGAACCATCAGCCTGTAGAGCTGAGATAAGCTTACTGAGATGAGGATCAGATTTCCAGAGAAGGACAAGAGAATCGTAAAATCCTTGATGAGCTTGAGAAAGAGTAATGTGGAGGAGCTGTGAACCCGTAACTCTAGAGAGAGCATCAGCAGCATAGTTCTCTTTCCCCTGTTTGTATTGAATCTCAAAAGAGTAGCCCATGAGTTTGGACAACCACATATATTGGAAAGGAGTAGAAACCTTCTGCTCCACCATCCATTTCAGACTCTTCTGGTCAGTCTTAATGATGAAGGGTCGATGAGCTAAGTAAGCATTCCAATGTTGCACAGCATGTACCACAGCCATGAGTTCTTTCTCATAAACAGAGAGGGCTTGATGGCGAGGACCAAGAGCTCTGCTAATGTAACAAATAGGATGTCCCTCTTGCATCAGAACTGCACCAATCCCGGTGTTAGAAGCATCAGTCTCAACCACAAATACCTTCTCAAAATCGGGCAATGCAAGAACTGGAGTTGAGGTGAGGGTTGTCTTCAAAGCCTTGAATGCTTCATCAGCTGCAACACTCCAACAAAATCCATCTTTCTTGAGCAGGTTTGTAAGAGGTCTTGCAATGATACTGTAGCCTCTAATAAACCGTCTGTAGTAATTGGCTAAACCCAAGAAGCTGCGGAGTTGTTTCTGAGTAGTTGGAGTGGGCCAATGCTCAATAGCTTTGATCTTACTAGGATCTGTACTCACACCTTCAGCAGAGATAAAGTGCCCTAGGTATTCAATAACCGTAGCTCCAAAGGTACATTTAGAGGGTTTCAGGAACAGTTGCTGTTGCCGGAGAATGGAGAAAACCATTTCAAGATGACTGAGATGTTCCTCCCACCCAGGACTGTAGACAAGGATATCATCAAAGAACACCAATAGAAACTTCATAGCAATGTCCTGAAACACATGGTTCATCAAGCCCTGAAAAGTACATGGAGCATTGGTCAGCCCAAATGGCATGACTAAGTACTCGTAATGGCCAAAATGAGTTTTGAAGGCCGTCTTGTGAACATCCTGAGGTACCATTCTCAACTGGTGAAAGCCAGCCCTAAGGTCAAGCTTGGAGAAGTACTTAGACCCGCCAAGTTCATCTAATAAGTCTTCCAAGAGAGGAATAAGATACTTATCTTTTATGGTCTGTTTATTGAGGCCCCTGTAGTCCACACAAAGACGCCATGTACCATCTTTCTTCTTGACCAATACAATTGGGGATGCATACGGACTGGAGCTGTATTGGATGGTACCTTGATTAAGCATCTCTTTAACCATTTTATCAATGACATCCTTCTGCAGGGAGGAGTACCTATAAGGCCTTTGATTTACCGGATTAGCTCCAACTTCCAATGGAATCTGGTGATCAAAACCTTCTCGGAAAGGAGGTAGCGCGGTAGGTTCCGTGAATAGGCCAGCATAGGAGTTCAACAGTGGTTGTAACGCAGATTCATTAGCTGAAGCGGTGCCGCTCGCTGAGATATGAGAGAGCCAAGCACCTGGAATCAAAGAATCAGAAGTGTCACAGTCACGAATCTTTCTTACCTGTAACAGGGCTATCTCAGGGGAACGGAGAAGGAGTTTATTGAGACTGCCTCCTCTGATTATTTTGCAGCCTGATTTGGTTGAACCTCTTAACACATGCTTCACTCCCCCCAGATTAAATTCCATTCTGAGGTTAGAGAAGTCCCACCAGATTGGACCCAGAGTGATAAGCCATTGAACTCCCAACACCAAATCGCAGCACTCTAAAGGTAAGGTCCTGATCTCTGTGGTGAGGGTATGACCCTGCAACCTCCAAGTAAACTCTGAACATTTGTAACTAGTTATCATGTCTTGCCCATTAGCAACCGCCACCGACATGGGTTTTATCAACTCCAGCTTGCATCCCAGATCTTTAGCTGCTTGCATATCGAGGAAATTATGATTACTCCCTGGATCCACCAAGATATACAACTTCCTCTTACTGTGTTGTCCAACCATTCTCATACAGTTGTAGGTAGTAGAGCCGCTCAAAGCATTAATGGATATGGTAGGGGTAGGTGCTTTATCTCTGTGATTCTCAACAGCCTCTTCTACTTGCATCTCAGGTGTTGATTCATCCTCAGATAGCTCTTCATCCTCGCATTCCATGATAAAGAACTGCGATTTCTTATGTTTCAAATGATGGCCTGGTGTGTAAGGATCATCACAGAACATACAGAGACCCTTGTTCTTTCTCTCCTGCATCTCCTGGTAAGAGAATTTCCTGGGGGCTTTGTCGGACATATTCTTTGGAATGAAGGGAGGTCTGACCACATCAGAAGGTCTAGGTGAAGGTAACAGTGGTCCAACACTGGTTTTCTGATGATACGATGTGTTGTTGTTGGATCTTTGGGGAGGACTGAAGGGAGCTCTTTGCTGCAATTTAGTGGGAGTGTGCAACAGCTCAGACTCATGAAGTTTAGCTATTCGTGCAGCAGCAGCCATGGTTTTAACCTCGAATTTCTGGACCTGGAGAGCTAGATGAGGGTCCATATTACTCAAGAATATACTCAGGGAGTGAGCTTCGGGTAAAGACAGCCGAGTCAAAGCATTTTCAAACCTCTCCAAGTATACCACAGTGGGTTCACCAGCTTGTTTCAGACTCACCAACTCAGCTAGTGGATCATCATACAACTCTCCGAATCGTGACGACACAGCTACAATGTACTCAGGCCACGATGGAAAGTGACCATACCTGTTGCTGATGTAGGTTTGGTGCCACTGTGAAGCTTTGCCTTTCATATATAGAGAAGCTAACCTCACCTTGTCCTCTGGTGGCGTACCATCAAGCATGAAGAACTGCTCACAACGGTGTATCCAATCTCGAAGATCATACCCATCAAAACCTGGAAACTCGATCTTCGTCAACCTTGTCGAGAGCCCATTTGGTAAAGATAATCTCCGATCTGCCTCAACCGTGGGTTTTTCATAAAACCTTTGTCCAGATCTGTGTAAATCGGGAGGATCTGGTGGACGAGAGTTTACTGGGGATGTGGTCACGCCTTCCGATGGTGAAGCACTCGTCTCCTGTGTTGATTCCTGAAGGATCGGTGATTTCAGAGATAGATGTTGAGTCATCAATTTTTCCAGCCTCTTGATCGAATCATTCAAGGAGTCGGTCGTCTGTTGTTGTTTTTCGGCCTGCGACGACTGTGCTTGACGGATCTCATCGATCTGTTTACTCATTTCGGCCATCGTTTGCTGTCGAGTTTCCATCGTCATCCTTAAGCTCCGAGAATCGGTGCTCTGATACCAAAGATGCAGATAGTTAAGAAGGGAGTTCCGATCTAGAAATCCTCTATGGATTTGAAGAGAGGAAGGACCAAAACTAGGAGATAATCAAAGGGTAGAAGGATCACCTCGAAGAGATTGGAACGATGATGAAGAAGATGATGATGATTCAGAGTAAGAGAGAGAGGAGGATAGATAATATCTTTTTCTGATTATTCTGCAAAATGCCAAAATGGCTACAAGTAGTACTATGCTCGTACAAACCGACACTTAACCAACGAAGTGGTTTAACAATTGAAAATAAACTAAACCGGGAATAGACAGAACCAAGAGCAATTGCTTTATCTTATTAAACCAGCTGGAAGCTAAGAGAATCCTGCATCACAAAAGCAAACCACATAAGCCCAAAAACACAATTGAGCTACACACAGAGAACACTATGGCAATAAAAAAAAATCCAGATTCAGTCTACACATTCCTCAATATAAACATAACCCAGAAGCAAATACGTCCCAGAGAGAACATTACCACATAGTCTGTAGCGTCTCCAGCGTTATGCGAATCCGAAACGGCACGCCACTCTTTCCTTGACGAAGTCGGCGACGGATTCTGAAGGGAGCCACCACGAGTAGCGGCTGTGCTCGAAGCGGTCTCCATTAGAAAGAAATCCACCGAAGAGACTCCAACTCCACTGCTAGTGATCGCACTGAAAAACTAGGATTTATCGGAAAATTGAGTAAAAAAAAGGAACCCTAGAGTATATAGCCCTAGAAATCCCAGGTAAGACGCAGACAAGGATGATGACGAACAAAAACAACGATTGACGAAGAGAAGAGCTGAAGAAAGGTTTAAGAAACGAAAATGGTGGAAATGTTTGACGCAGGAGAGACGACCCGAAACTTCTGAAACTACAGAATCAATTATTTTGGCAATAGAGTGAAGATCGTGTTCCTGATCTCTTTGGGTTTGGTTTCAGACTTTAGTTTCTTTTTGTTTTCAACCCCATATTTTGTGGGAAAGCATACTAATTCCCCCTCATAAATTTCATATAACACCATATAGACACAAATTTTTGACCTCGTACAATATCCCCATCATTTGAAAGTTACATTCCAGTTTCCCCACCGAATGGAAGATGAATTCCAATTTCCACACAGAATTAAAGTTAAATTCCAATTTCCACACATATTCGATTAATATTGGTTTACTGTTGACCAATATCAGCTTAACCAACTGAACATGAAACAAAACCAATGTTAAACTGAATTTAGGGTTTAGATTACACCAAATTAATTGGATTATGACCCGATTACACCAAATACCCACCCATTTTTGTTGCCAAAATCAGAAAAATCCCCAAATCATGAAGAACCCTAAAATCCCCCCCAAATGAAAATTCCCAAAATCTAGACCCTAAATCCAGAGTTGCGAGTACTCTTTTTGGCAATGGCACTGGCATTGGCACCAATGTCGACACCTGACGTGGATTCGGATGGAGAAGATCGAGAGGAACGGAGGGAATTTGACATCGAGCAAGCTTTAAGGGACTTCGTCGACAAACCTCCAATTAGGCACAATGTGTGTCCTAATACGGATAGCAATGAGGAGGACGAAGTCTAGCGGATGTTTACGAGGCGCCACGAGATCAAGCGAGGTGATGGTATCTTGTTTGAAGGATAAGAGTTCATAAATGGAGTTGCGTTTAAAGAGGTTGTCCTCGACTACGGGTTGAAAACATGTCAGAATATCAGGCAATACATGTATGACAAAAACAAACTCGGTTTCAATTGCGAAGGAGATGGTTGTCCTTGGCGTATCTACTGCTCAACCACGAGGAAAACAGGAAAGTGGCAGGTTAAAGTGTATAAGAATAGGCATAGTTGTATTCCTAATGGTTCGCGTGAGATGGTTAGAGTTCCTGTCATTGCACGTTTGTTTCTTGACAAAATCCAAGATGAACCAGAGTATTTCATGCCGATGAAGCTTGAAGAATTGACTAGGAAGATTATTGTGTCTAGAGGTCAATGCCAGCAAGCTAGGTATAAAGCTTTGGCATGGATTGATAGGGAGTATGATGAGCAGTTTTCTCGTATCCGTAACTATAAGGGTGAGATACTAGAATCAAACCCGAATTCTTCTGTGGAGGTTGAATGTCTCACAAATGAGGAAGGTTTAGATGTTTTTCACAGGTTCTATGTTTGTTTTGACAATCTTAGGAGATCATGGAAAAAAACTTGTAAGCCTCTTATAGGTTTCGATGGGTGCTTCTTAAGATCAAAAATGGAAGGGCAGATCTTGGTAGCTTTAGGTCAAGATGCGGATAATGCTATATATCCTATAGTATGGGCTGTTGTGCCAGCAGAAAACTTTCTCAACTGGGTGTGGTTTGTGAAGAAGATAAAAACAGATTTGGAATTAGGAAATAGAGAAGGATTCATTATGATATCTGATAGGCAAAAGGTAAAACATTGTTGTCTTTCTGATTATAGAACTTTCTGGTTAATTATCTTTGTGGTTAGTTAAATGTCTTTGTATTTGTAGGGATTGATTAAAGCTATGCAGCTTGAACTTAATCTTCTCAATCTTCTCGAACACCATCTTCTCAATCTCCATTCTCTCTGTTGTAAACTGTTTCATCTCTTGTTCTAAAATGGTAGTACGAGAAGCCAAAGACTCGATCTCATCCAACAATGCCTCCTTAACCCACTTGAAAGTGTGGTTATCATCAATGAGCTACCAAATGTATGACCAACAACAATGAATTGGGGATAGTTACAAATAACAATGATAAACACACTAACATTACCTTACGTGCTGCAGCAAACGCACAACGATAATATCTCTGGTATGGATTTGCCTCGGATTTGGATATCTTGGCCACAATTTTCTCACCACACCAACATCTCTTGGGCACACCAACCACTCTTCCTCTTTGTCTTTGTCGGCCAGTTGACGTTCCACTCGAAACTCCAGAAACATTGCTCATGCTTACACAATCGGATCCAGAAGCTATAAAAACACAATCCATCACCACGACTTTGAAATCGAAATCAATACCCCTAAACCTTCTATGCTTTAAATCGACCTCTATATACTACGCAAATGAAGAATATAAACATTATATGCCCTCATTATAGACTCACCCTACCTTGAGAAACTTCAATTTCGGAAATTGTCGATTTAGGATTCTTCGTTTGAATTTGGGGATTTTTTCCGTTAAACAAAACGAATCTGAATTTTTGGTTTTACACGGGTCGATTCTGGGTTTTCGGTTTTACATGGGTCAGGTTTTAATTCCACTTGGGTTTCAAATTCGGTCTACTAATGGGTTTAACTGAATCTGATCTGGTAATGTTATAAACCGATAAAACCGACAACTGTGGGGAAACTTGAATGTAACTTCCAAATGGTGGGGATATTGTATGAGGTCAAAACTCTGTGTCTATCTGGTGTTATATGAAACTTCTGAAGGGGAATTAGTACGTTTTCCCATATTTTTTAGGTTACTTCGTTGAAGATTTGTCATGTCTGGATTAGGATAAGGTAAATCATAACATTTTTTTTTAAATAGAGAAACTTTGATAGAGCGTCTTGGGATTTTTGAGACTTTGTTGATGATGTCATCTTTTGTTGAATGAGAATCCAATCGTAGCCTTAGTATCTTGAGGATTACCGGATTATCTAACAAGTACTTTACCAGCTTCATTTCTGCATCATATCCAAATATGACAGTTCTGATATCAACAAGCTTGAGCGATGACAACAAACACTCAGGCACATATGAAAAACTGATTTGATTCATCTCCTCGGAACGCAACTTTTTAGAGCCATTCCATTCCTAAGAGGAAAAAAAGAGAGGATAAATCGCAATGAATAAGATAGAATCATCGAAGAGCCCTTCACATAGATGAGAAAATAATAGGGTTTAGCATATCATCACCAAGATAAAGTACTCCAGATTCGGGAAGCTCACAAGGAATGTTGGCATCCATTTCAAATGGGATACATCGAGAGTAACATGTAGGTAGGACATGTAACGAAATTGAGGCAGCGGTTCTAATCTCGAGTATTGGTACATGAGTTGAAAACTTTCATGATAGAAAATGTGCATGTCCAATACAGGCATTGACACATATACCTTGAAAGTGTCCGCACATAACGTCATATCCCTGCCACTCAAAATCCCGAGGAGAGAATTGCGGATGCCACTTCTCCTTGGTTCATCAAAATCCCCCGAATCAAAGAAGAGAGAAATATCTAACTTGGCATTGGACTCCATATTGTTAACTATAAAGCTTTCTGATGTAAAATCTAATATGCGCAAAAACATAGTAGAGGAGCATCAATCACCACTCCGGGAATAGAATCAAGCTGGAAACATAAAATTCATACGTAATTGAGCCTCTTCAGTGACTGAGAGTGCACCCAAAACACTTTTGCATCCTCCTCATGAATAAAAATCTCTAACTCTTCCAGGACAGGGCAAAATGACATGAGTTTCTCGAAAGTGGCCTCATTGGGATAGAAATTATCTTCTAAATGCAAAGTCTGAAAAAGAGAAAACTACTGACACTTATACTAACTCAAAAATTGGCACATGATTTCTCTACAAAAAATATTACTAGAAATTTCATTTAGAAGCACTTACAAGTTTCTCCTAAAAGGTTCTCCACAAGATCAAGACACAACTTGACTTGTAAACTGAAATCTCTAGCCTCACACGTTTACTGGATCCAATACACAATTCAGCAAACCACACACCACTCCTTAGCCCTTAGCTTTTGCTATTCTTACTGGAATCCCAAAAACTCTATGCTAAGAAATGATTTCCCCAAGTGCGCCGTCTTTACAAAGTGTGAGTGTATCTATTTATACTCATAGACTACACCACTTCAACCTAACAACTATCCGAGTAGAGATAACAGCAAATCTCTGTTTCCGTAGTTATCCAATCCTTTGATTTTCTCCAAGGGATTAGCTTGAATCTTTGTAATGCAGATCGCCTATAAGCTGATCCTCCACGCTTCTATAATCCTCTGAATCGTCCAACTCAGCTTCCGTCTTAGTCGGTCCAGCTCAGCCATCTTGTTCCACGTCACTTGCTCCACAGATGCTTCGTGAGGTACTTCTTGAGTGACACAGAATGTACCTCTGACCAGATACATCTCCAATCTCCCCCTTTTTAGCTTTGTGCGTCTCCTTAAGCACCTGCAAAAACATCACAGCACACACACCAAGGCAACCAGCAACATAGGACACCGAATATCTGAAAACCTTCATTTATAAAACCAAAAGAAGAAATCCAACAAGGTTTTTCAGTACATATCCGAAACGATTAAGGGGAGCCAAAAAACAAATCCTATTACTCCCCCTGAATCCTTGAATGAGTTAAAATAAACCACAAAAAAAAGAAACAACAAATCCCATTCACTTCCCCTCAAAAATAGCCTCTACTCATCTGCCTCAGCATCTACCTCAGCAGAATCATCAGGCTCAGCAGAATCATCAGCCTTAGCTGGATCACTCTTTTCTCCCCCTGCTAGAGAGTCCACTCAAGGAAGTAGATAGAGTGAAGAACTAAGGGTAGAAAACATACCTTCCAGCTGTTCGACCAGGTTTATGACTGTTCCATGAGTCACAAATAGCAGCTGAGCAATAGACTTAAGAGCTTTGACAGCATCAGCAACTGTAACGTGAGGACCTTCAGGAATGTGAAACGCAACCTGTTGTACATCAGCTGGTCCTTGAGGCGCATTCTGGTTCGCAACAGCGTGATTAGAGGTGGATGCATGAGCCTTGTCGGAGACTGACTGCTTTGCACGATTCTGAAGATACCACTAACCAGTCCTTTTGTCTCTTGTATACCTTGTGTGACCTATGAGCGCTTCTCCATCACGCAACTCAACCATGTGTTGGTTTTTCAAGATCCCATAGAAATGTTGGAACCTACAAGTTGGTGATTGATTCTTCTTCCTAGCCACTGAATCGTACTTCTCCTTCATCCTCAGTTCACGATTAGGGTTTGGTTCCTCGTCAGACATCTCTGGTTCCTCTGAATTCGCTTCTTCTGATGCATCAGAGGAGATCGAGTCTTCTAGGATTTTAGAGAAACTCAATTTCTCTGTCTCTGTCATGGCTGAATCACCTGCAGGTTTAGCTCCATTAGCTTCTTCATCATCAATGAGTGAGTTTTGCTCGACATTCTCTTCCGAATCGCTGAGGATTTGAGCCTCTGTGTTGATTTCGTTCACCGGAGCTGGATCTGAACTGGAACTCTGGCTGATCTGACCACTGCGAGTAGCAAACACCATGATTTCGTGATGGAATCGTCTTCTCCAAGAGAACGCAGAGAGAGAGAGAGAGAGAGAGAAAAAAAAGATTTTTGAGGAAGATTTTCTTGTTCTGATTTGTCGTGCCTCTTCCTCTTCCAAAATCCTTTTTATATTATCTTTATTTTCCCTCTCCTTGTCTAATTAGGACTCGATTTTTTAACCGCAAAAACCAACGAAAACCGGCTAGACTTTGAAGATCTGAAACCCGAACCAACCCTTTAGTTTACTGCAACATATTTTTCTTTCTTTTAAAACCAAAACCAAAATCAGTAGCATATGCCAAATATACCAACATTAACAACCACATAAATCAGATCAAATGATGAGAGTTAGACCTGCAATGAGTTTCACATGTGTCACAATTAAGATTTATCACACAAAAAATAACCTTGATTTTTTTTTTTTAGAAAACTCACTTCTCTTTCACAGATATCCTTGTGGGAGTCGAAATCAATACAATTAGAATTTGTCGGAGGTTTGTTAAGGGGGATGAAATTTCTGCGGATGAACCACAAACGAAGAGATCCAAAGATGGTTTTTATTAAGCTGTGCCGAAAAGCTTTCGTACAAGAGTTTGAGAGCAAAAAAGTCTAGGGTTTTTTGCTAAGTAAATTGCGGCCCCCTTTTTCAAAGGATGTACATAGATATATATACTAGTTTGAGTCGGCCAGGTCAATCCTAAAGAGATAAGGAAAACTTCCTAATCCTTTGGGATTTCCTTTTTAGCGAAGTCGGCTTGACTTCGTGGGCCTCTGTATCGTTGTAGGCCGAAGATGGGCTTGTTGTCTTCGTATAGAAATGACTTTGGCCGCGTCGTCTTCCAGCTCCGTATAAAAATAACTTCGGCCGTGTCGTCTTCCAGCTTCGTATGAAAATGACTTCAGCCAGGATTGTCTTCGGCAGCTTTGACTTCGGCCAGACAGTTTCGTATGAAAATGACTTCAGCCAGGATTGTCTTCGGCAGCTTTGACTTCGGCAAAATAGTTTCGTATAGGTTGGACTTCGGCCGGACAGCTTTGTATAGAATCGACTTCGGCCAGGCAGCTTCGTATAGGATTGACTTCGGCCGGACAGCTTCGTATAGAATCGTCTTCGGCCAAAATTGGCTTCGGCCGCAATTTGTCTTTGGCCGAAGTGGCTTTGTTGCCGAAGTGAGCCTGTTGGCCGAAGTGCCCTATGGCCGAAGTGGCTTTCGGCCGAAGTTGACTCGCTTGCCGAAGTGCTCTGTTGGCCGAAGTGGCTCGTTGCCGAAGTGGCTTCATTGGCTGAAACGGCTCGTTGCCGAAATGGCTTTGTTGCCGAAGTCAACCTGTTGGCCGAAGTGCCCTTTCGTGCCGAAGTGAGTTGGCCGAAGTGCACGTTCGTGCCGAAGTGGGCTGTGCCGAAGCCGTTTGCCGAAGTGGGCACTTGCCGAAGCTGCGGGCCATCGCCGATGTGGAGCTTGCCGAAGCCATTTACCGAAGTGGGCACTTGCCGAAGCCGCGGATCGTCGCCGATGTGGAGCTAGCCGATGTGAGCTCCCGTTCCAATGTGGGCCTGCCGATGTGAGCTCCCGTGCCGATGTGGGCTTGCCGAAGTGGAGCTCTCCCTGCCGAAGTGGGCTTGCCGATGTGAGCTCCCGTGCCGATGTGGGCTTGCCGAAGTGGAGCTCTCCCCATTCGTTGCCTAAGTCTCCGTGTTTGCCTAAGTCTCCAAGCTTGCCAAAGTCTCCAAGCTTGCTGAAGTCTCCAAGCTTGCCGAAGTCTCCGTGTTTGCCTAAGTCTCCAAGCTTGCCGAAGTCTCCAAGCTTGTCGAAGTCTCCAAGCTTGCCGAAGTCTCCGTGTTTGCCTAAGTCTCCAAGCTTGCCGAAGCCTCCAAGCTTGTCGAAGTCTCCAAGCTTGCCGAAGTCTTCAAGCTTGCCGAAGTCTCCGTGTTTGCCTAAGTCTCCACGCTTGCCGAAGTCTCCAACCCTGCCGAAGTCTTCAAGCTTGCCGAAGTCTCCGTGTTTGCCTAAGTCTCCACGCTTGCCGAAGTCTCCAAGCTTGCCGAAGTCTCCAAGCTTGCCGAAGTCTCCGTGTTTGCCTAAGTCTCCAAGCTTGCCGAAGTCTCCAAGCTTGTCGAAGTCTCCAAGCTTGCCGAAGTCTTCAAGCTTGTCGAAGTCTCCGTGTTTGCCTAAGTCTCCAAGCTTGCCGAAGCCTCCAAGCTTGTCGAAGTCTCCAAGCTTGCCGAAGTCTTCAAGCTTGCCGAAGTCTCCGTGCCGAAGTGAGCTTGGCTTGCTGAAGTCTCCGTGCCGAAGTGAGCTAGGCTTGCCGAAATCTCCGTGCCGAAGTCTCCTTTGCCGAAGTGGCTAGGCTTGCCGAAGTGACGCTGCCGAAGTGATTAGGCTTGCCGAAGTCTCCTTTGCCGAAGTGGCTAGGCTTGCCGAAGTGAAGCTGCCGAGGTGGCTAGGCTTGCCGAAGTGACGCTGCCGAAGTCTCCTTTGCCGAAGTGGCTATGCCGAAGCGATGCTTCCTTCGAGGCTTGCCTAAGCGGAGACAAAGCTTGCCTAAGCGGAGACAAGGCTTGCCTAAGTGGAGACAAAGCTTGCCTAAGCGGAGACAAAGCCTGCCTAAGCGGAGCAAGGCTTGCCTAAGTGGAGACAAGCTTGCCTATGTCTCTCCTCTTTCTTCGCCGAAGTCTTCATGCCGAAGTGAGCCAATCTTGCCGATGTCTCCTTCTTTCTTTGCCGAAGTCTCCATGCCGAAGTGAGCCAAGCTTGCCGATGTCTCCTTCGTTGCCGAAGTGGAGCTTGCCGAAGTCTCCCCATTCGTTGCCGAAGTCTCCGTGCTTGCCTAAGTCTCCAAGCTTGCCGAAATCTCCAAGCTTGCCGAAGTCTCCGTGTTTGCCTAAGTGGGGACAAGGCTTGCCTAAGTGGAGACAAGGCTTGCCTAAGTGAAGACCAAGCCTTGCCGAAGTCTCCATGCCGAAGTGAAGCTTCCTCGGCCGAAAATGGAGCTGCTTTGGCCAGAACGGCCTCTCTTGTGCTTAAGTGGACTCGTACGGAAACGACTCAGGCACAATTTTGGCCTTGTCCGATTCTTCGTATTTCCATACTTGGCCATTTTCCCATTGATCACAGTTGGGTGGGTTTTGACCCCAACAATCCTCTTTTCACTTGAGGTACTGCAGAGACTAAGTCAGCACATAACACATATTGCAACTTGCTCTAGCACGAATTGTAGCATCTAGTTATCAGGACCTCAGTGGCTAGCTTCATACCATTGCGTCTTTATCATGTTCCCACTCCGTTTTCAACCATTATTCATCATGAGAGACAGCTGCTAGTTGAGCACCATCACTTGACTTCTCAGTTGCAAGACTGCTTTTGAGTGATTTTTTTTCACCAATTTTTGTTTTGCCTTTTTTTTTTTCC
Organism: Pseudoturritis turrita; assembly: GCA_900406555.1. Classification (NCBI taxonomy): domain Eukaryota; kingdom Viridiplantae; phylum Streptophyta; class Magnoliopsida; order Brassicales; family Brassicaceae; genus Pseudoturritis; species Pseudoturritis turrita. The sequence continues at coordinate 429,684 of OVBL01000172.1, read as the reverse complement.
CGTGGACTGACAAACGTGTTAGCAACATCCCGTGATTTATCAGCTACTAACACTTATCAGTCCCTTTCTTTGGTTTTTCAAGCTTTCCTTCTCGATGTGAAACTTGTACTTCGTCAAGAACATGATGACACAATGGACAGCTATTTCACTGAGATACCTTGACTCTAAACAAAATCTGAGCATTGTATACATCCTGAGTCAGTACCTGCTCAGCCCTGCACACCTCAAAAAAATATTTCACAGATTCCAATGATATTTTTTAAGTTAACGAATTGATTAAAATCCAATGGTTTTGTGAATAGATCTGCGAGTTGTAACTCAGTGACAACATGCTCAATCATTACCTATCTTTCCTCCACCAATTCCCTGATGAAATAGTGCCTTATGTCAATATGCTTTGTCCTTGAGTGCTGAACTGGATTCTTTGAGATGTTTATTGCACTTTTTTGTCATAGTAAACCAAGAGTGGTCCAGAATCCATCATGTAGTCAGCTGACATCTGCTTCATCCCAACAATTGAGTATAACAACTTCTCATGGTTATGTACTCAGCCTCCGCGGTGGATAGAGACACTGAATTTTGCTTTTTTTCTCAACCACGAAATCAGATTGTTACCAAAAAAACATCCTCTACTAGTGCTTTTCCTGTCATCAACACTCCCAGCCCAATCGGCATCACAATATCCAGCTATGTTCTGGTTCGAACCTTTTGAGTAGTATAACCCGAAGTTAGTCGTTCCCTTGATGTACTTGATTATCCTCTTCACTGCATTAAGATGAGATTGCTTTGGATTGGCTTGATACCTTGCACATATCCCAACACTCAAGCATATATCAGGCCGACTCGCCATAAGATACAACAAACTCCCAATCATGCGTCTATAAATTTTTTCATCAACAGCCTCTCCTGCATCATCTCTTGAAAGCTTTTCTGTTGTGCTCATTGGAGTTCTTGCTTCCTTGCAAGTGTCTAGTCCAAACCTCCTTACCAGATTTAGTGCATACATATTTTGTGAAATAAACACCCCTTCCTCTGTCTGAGTTACTTGCAGTCCCAAAAAGTACCTCAGCTCTCCAACCATGCTCATCTCAAATTCTTGAGTCATGTTGCTCACAAAGCTATCCACTAGCTTCTGTGATGTGCCTCCAAAAATGATGTCATCGACATATATTTGCACCATCATAATGGCCTTGTCTTGTTCCAAGATAAACAGGGTTTTATCCACACTTCCTCTGACCAACGTGGTTAGGTTTCTGACATTCATGTGCCCCAGCTTCTGGTCCCACAAATTCAGATAATCTTTTCCACTAAGACACTTGTTTAACTCACTCCACGTGTAGCAATTATTTCCTGCACGTACTCAATTCAAAACATCCATTCCATTTTCATCAAAGGCTTTGCAATCATTTTTCGTGAAGGTGACTGTTAATCCATCATCACACAGTTGGCTCACACTTATCATATTTACCTTCAGTCCTTCAACAAAGTAAACATTCATCAAATTTGGAAGTTCTGCATCACATGTCTTACATTTTCCTTTGATGCTTCCTAGGCCTCTATCGCCAAATGTGACTACACCTCCCTTGGGAGGCTTATTCGTTTGAAGGTTTTCACGTATCCCAGTCATATGGCGTGAGGAACCACTGTCGAAATACCATGGACTATTTTCCTTTTTCTCAGTAGACAGAAAAGCCATGTTGCATCTGGAACCTATTTCACCAAACCGATCTGTCTCAGTTCTTGATGCAGCTTGATATAGCTCAGATTGCTTCACCCAGATCTGAATTCTGTGGCGTCCATTCCAGGTGAAATTTCCTTGCTTTCTGATTCTGTCAATCTTTTCCCAAAGCCTGTAGCAGTAGGCTTTAATGTGACCTTGTCTTCCACAGAAGTAGCACCCCCTATTTCTTGGTGCATCTTTCCTCAGATCGATCTTTGAAGTCTGATGCATACCTCCTAAGACAAATTCAATTCTGTCCTTTCTTAGTTCAGTTCCTCCAGTGTATCCCAATCCTCTGTGAGATCTCTCTGTCCTTCCAAAAGTCAGTATCTTGTCGAGTTGTTTTGTACCGGTAAGCATCTTGATATTCTTATGTTGTTGATGAAGTTCACCCTGAAGTCTCATGGTTTCTGAATTTGCAACACTCACAGCCTTTTCCAGTTTATCAGCCTTTGTTGCCAGCAACTGCTTCTCCTTCATTAATGCTGCAACCTCTTGACTGACTTTTCTTTCAGCCTGCATCTCTTTCTACAGTACCTCAACGAGTGCCTCAATTCTTTCACCAAAGCTACGTTTTCTTTGCCGACTCTCAACAGTGTGTCACAAACTTCTTTGTATCCTTCTTTTAAGTCAGTTTCTCCTTCTTTCTCTGAATCTGACTCAGATAAACCATTTTTCTCCACATACTCAGTGATTCCAACAAAAGCAACAAAGTTACTCAGATCCTCTTCATCTTCACTTTCTTCTTCTTCTGAGTCATCCTCATTTATTCCCAGCAATGACTTTTCATTCTTTTGTTTCTGGTCACTAACATATTCCATCTAAGTGTGACCAAAACCTTTACACCCAAAGCATTTTATTGCCCTTCTCCTAACTGTCGGACAATCAGATTTGAAATGTTTGTAACCTTTGCATTTATGACACTGTGCATCAGTTTTCTTGAAGGACCTATCGGTTTTGATATTCTTCCTGTTCATACTTGTTTTCCTATGTCCTTGTTCAACCCTTTTTAGTGCACGATCAAACCTTCTTACGAGTAGTCCCACAACATCTTCCGTTTTTTTCTCAGTTCTTTCAGCAGCAGCATGAGCAATCCCTTTCAGCTTCTTTGTCCCATCTAGTTCCATCTCGTGAGCCTTGAGTATCCCCACAACATCATCAAAATTCAACTCATTGTTGGGGTCAAAACCCACCCAGCTGTGATCAATGGGAAAACGGCCAAGTATGGAAATACGAAGAATCGGACAAGGCCAAAATTGTGCCTGAGTCATTTCCGTACGAGTCCACTTAAGCACAAGAGAGGCCGTTCTGGCCAAAGCAGCTCCATTTTCGGCCGAGGAAGCTTCACTTCGGCATGGAGACTTCGGCAAGGCTTGGTCTTCACTTAGGCAAGCCTTGTCTCCACTTAGGCAAGCCTTGTCCCCACTTAGGCAAACACGGAGACTTCGGCAAGCTTGGAGATTTCGGCAAGCTTGGAGACTTAGGCAAGCACGGAGACTTCGGCAACGAATGGGGAGACTTCGGCAAGCTCCACTTTGGCAACGAAGGAGACATCGGCAAGCTTGGCTCACTTCGGCATGGAGACTTCGGCAAAGAAAGAAGGAGACATCGGCAAGATTGGCTCACTTCGGCATGAAGACTTCGGCGAAGAAAGAGGAGAGACATAGGCAAGCTTGCCTCCACTTAGGCAAGCCCACATCGGCACGGGAGCTCACATCGGCAAGCCCACTTCGGCAGGGAGAGCTCTACTTCGGCAAGCCTAGCCACTTCGGCAAGCCTAGCTCACTTCAGCACGGAGACTTCGGCAAACCAAGCTCACTTCGGCACGGAGATTTCGGCAAGCCTAGCTCACTTCGGCACGGAGACTTCGGCAAGCCAAGCTCACTTCGGCACGGAGATTTCGGCAAGCCTAGCTCGCTTCGGCACGGAGACTTCGGCAAGCCAAGCTCGCTTCGGCATGGAGACTTCGGCAAGCCAAGCTCGCTTCGGCAGCCTCACTTCGGCAAGCCAAGCTCACTTCGGCAGCCTCACTTCGGCAAGCCAAGCTCACTTCGGCAGCCTCACTTCGGCAAGCCAAGCTCACTTCGGCAAGCCAAGCTCGCTTCGGCATGGAGACTTCAGCAGCCTCACTTCGGCAAGCCAAGCTCACTTCGGCAGCCTCACTTCGGCAAACAACTCGCGGTCATCGGCCATGACCCACGGTCTTCGGCCATGACCCGCGGTCTTCGGCCATGACCCACGGAGACTTCGGCCATGACCCACGGACTTCGGCCATGACCCGCGGTCTTCGGCCATGACCCGCGGTCTTCGGCCATGACCCACGGAGACTTCGGCAAACAACCCGCGGTCTTCGGCAAACAACCTGCGGTCATCGGCCATGACCCACGGTCTTCTGCCGTGACCCGTGGTCATCGGCCATGACCCACGGTCTTCTGCCATGACCCGCGGTCTTCGGCCATGACCCACGGAGACTTCGGCCATGACCCACGGTCTTCGGCAAGCAACCCGCGGTCATCGGCCATGACCTACGGTCTTCGGCAAGCAACCCGCGGTCTTCGGCCACTTCGGCCAAGCTGGCCACTTCGGCCAAGCTGGCCACTTCGGCCAAGCAGTCCACTTAGGCCAAGCTGGCCACTTCGGCCAAGCTGGCCACTTCGGCCAAGCAGTCCACTTCGGCCAAGCTGGCCACTTCGGCCAAGCAGGCCACTTCGGCCAAGCAGGCCACTTCGGCCAAGCTGTCCACTTCGGCCAAGCAGTCCACTTCGGCCAAGCAGTCCACTTCGGCCAAGCAATCCACTTCGGCCGAACTGCCTTGCCGAAGTGAAAACCATACGAAACTGTCTGGCCGAAGTCAAAACCATACGAAACTGTCTGGCCGAAGTCAAAACCATACGAAACTGTCTTGCCGAAGTCAAATCTATACGAAGTTGCCTGGCCGAAGTCATTTCTATACGAAACTGTCTTGCCGAAGTGAAATCTATACGAAGTTACCTGGCCGAATTCAAGTCTATACGAAGCCAGAAGATGACGTGGCCGAAGTCATTTATATACGAAACTGTCTTGCCGAAGTCAAATCTATACGGAGCTGTCTGGCCGAAGTCAGAGTTGCCGAAGACGATCCTGGCCGAAGTCATTCCCATACGGAGCTGTCCGGCCGAAGTCATTTCCATACGAAACTGTCTGGCCGAAATCAAGTCTACACGAAGCCAGAAGACGACGCGGCCGAAGTCATTTCTATACGAAGACAACAAGCCCATCTTCGGCCTACAACGATACAGAGGCCCACGAAGTCAAGCCGACTTCGCTAAAAAGGAAATCCCAAAGGATTAGGAAGTTTTCCTTATCTCTTTAGGATTGACCTGGCCGACTCAAACTAGTATATATATCTATGTACATCCCTTGAAAAAGGGATCCGCAATTTACTTAGAAAAAACCCTAGACTTTTTGCTCTCAAACTCTTGTACGAAAGTTTTTCGACACAGCTTAATAAAAAAACCATCTTTGGATCTCTCCGTTCGTGGTTCATCCGCAGAAATTTCATCCCCCTTAACAAACCTCCGACAAATTCTAATTGTGTTGATTTCGACTCCCACACTCATCCGTGTTCAAGGACACTGTCATCGCTGCCTTGTATGCTGAGAACTTAGATGGCAAACACTTGAGAAATTTCTTGACCAATTCTTCTCTTTGTACTTCTTGCCAAGAACCTGAGCCTCCTGAGCTATTGAAATGATTTGTGCACTGAAATCAGCGATCGACTCATGCTCATCCATCCTGAGGTTCTCGAATTTTGAAGCCAGAAGATCCACCCTTGGTCGTTTCACCTTCGTTGTTCCTTCAAAATGCTTATGCAGTATGTCTCATGCTTCCTTTGCCATCTCACATCCTTGCACCAAATTGAATTGTTTCAACGCAAGGCTGCAATGAATGGCTGTGAGTGCTCTTGAGTTATACTTAGACATTTTCTTCTCTTCGTCGGTCCATTGAGCCTTAGGTTTAAGCGTCACCACTCTAGCAGCATCAGTCATCATTGGTTCAGTCCATCCAGACTCCGTAGCCGTCCAAGCATCCTCGTCGATGCCTCTGATGCATTGTTTCATTTTTGACTTCCAATAACCATAATTATCTGTATCTAGCATCCACTTGTAATTTATCACCAAGTCCTTGTAGCTCTCCATTTTCCTTCCATAGGATCTCACCTGTATATAATACGGACAAGTGCCCGCTCTGATACCAAATGAAAAAGAGAAAACTACTGACACAGACACTAACTCAGAAATTGGCACAGGATTTCTCTCCAAAGAATATTACTAGAAATTTTATTTAGAAGCACTTCCAAGTTTCTCCTAAATGGTTCTCCACAAGATCAAGTCACAACTTGACTTGTAAACCGAAATCTCTAGCCTCACACATTTACTGGATCTAATACACAATCCAGCAAATCACACACCACTCCTTAGCCCTTAGCTTTTGCTATTCTTACTGGAATCCCAAAAACTCTATGCTAAGAAATGATTTCCCCAAGTGCGCCGCCTTTACAAAGTGTGAGTGTGTCTATTTATACTCATAGACTACACCACTTCAACCTAACAATTACCCGAGTAGAGATAACAACAAATCTCTGTTTCCGTAGTTATCCAATCCCTTGATTTTCTCCAAGGGATTAGCTTGAATCTTCGTAATGCAGATCGCCTACAAGCTGATCCTCCACGCTTCTAGAATCTTCTGAATCGTCCAACTCAGCTCCCGTCTTTGTCGGTCCAGCTCAGCCATTTAGTTCCACGTCACTTGCTCCACGAATGCTTCCTGAGGTACTTCTTGAGTGACACAGAATGTACCTCTGACCAGATACATCTTCATAGTCTTCAGACAAGGGAAGGAAACAAACTGGGCATCATCCAAGGTTACCTCAAAGAGTTTTAAGTATACCAGTGTCTCACAGTTGTAAAACCTTAGTGGCTTCGTATGTGGCTTCGTATGAAACTTAAGCTCTCCACACCAACGAAAAATCTAAATGTTGGACCTTACGCTTAATTGCAGCATCAATCCATGACGTGAGATAAGAGGCATCATCTACACTGTTGTCGATTTCATGCTTAATAGTTAACTTGAGTTTCTGTATGCATGAAGCCCTATTGGAATCGAAAAACCTGTCACCAAAACTCACAAAGGCATTTAAATCTGGGAATTTTCTGGAATTAAGCTCCAAATCAGGAAGCCAAAGCCAAATACTTCTCCATCTGGTAGACAAAACGCTTGTCTTAAAAGCTTCCTTTGTGTGAAGATGAGAAATTATGTGACGTATCAAAGGATCTGGTAATTGGCTTATCCTATCTTCCTCCAAACTTCGATTCGGCCTTTTGGAATGAGCATGTTTTGCTTTTCCTCTATCAAACATGTCTTTTCTTCTGTGGAAAAGTTTTCAGAACAACGAAATCTGCATACAAAAAAATTGAAAACGTAAGTTTCAGAGAGAAGATTTGGACGCGTGGTTAGCTTGCGACCAACCTAATCAACATTAACGTGAAAACGAATCAAACAAGAAAAACACTAAGAATAATAGTTGTTGGGGTCAGATTCCACCTCTTGAGAATCAACAGTTAAAAAACGACTAAGTATGAAAAAATGCTAGCAGCTTTTCCCCGAACTGTGAAGAGAAGAGTTGGATCGGGTTTCCCCTAAGTGAAGGAGTTGGATTGGGTTTCCCCGAACTGTGAAGAGAAGAGTTGGATCGGGTTTCCCCTAAGTGAAGGAGTTGGATCGGGTTTTCCCGAACCGTGAAGAGGAGAGTTGGATCGGTTTTTCCCGAACCGTGAAGAGGAGATTGGATCGGTTTTCCCCGAACCGCGAAGAGAAGAGTTGGATCGGGTTTTCTCCTAACCGTAGTAGGGGAAGGTTATGCGAGAACCCCTGAACCATGGGCAATTGGTTCGGGCACTGGTCTCAATTGAAGACAAGACGGGTCAGGTTCGAAGACAACCGTCAATACCAGAGCCGTGAACCATGGTGTCACCCGAGCCGTGAGCTATGGTGTCACCCGAGCCATGGTTCAACGATAAAATATTTGGGCCAAGGAGACGAGCCCACAAATTTAAGCCCACAAAAGAGATGACAAGGTTAAAGCCCATGAATAAAAGTCCATAGTGGTAGCCGACTTTGGTAAAAGGAAATCCCTGGAAATTAGGAGATCTTCCTTCTCTTTAGGGAGGAACTTGGCCGACTGATTTTTAGTATATATACTCATGTAAACCCTACGAAAAGGGGATCAGCAATTTACCTAGCAGAACTCTGTATTTTTGCTCTTATACGAAAAAGCTTTCTAAACAGCTTAATAAAAACACCATCTTTGGATCTTCGTTTGTGTGTTTTGGTGGTTTTTACTCAGAACTTTCGGATCTCGCTAAAAGACATAACGAATTCAATTGGCGTGGATTTATACTCCCACAATTTGGCGCTAGAAGGAGGGGGACTTGAAATTTTCTTACACCGAAGAACCACCACAAAACCAATCTGAGGACGATGACCAACGACGGAGACGATAGCGCAGCTGACACCATAAACGTCGGCGTGGAGGATCAGGCGAACCAATCCAAAGACGCTGGGGAGACTTCGACAACGTTCACGGAGATGAAAGCCATGCTGGAGACACTGCTCAAAAAGGCGGAGGCGCAGGACAAGCTGAACAACGCAATGACGGGTGAGCTGAAGGCCCTTACAACGGCAAGTCGAACCCGAGGCACGGGATCAGGTCTGGATCCAGCAAGTCGAGTCGGGAGGCATCTCAACCCGATGGCCCTGGACTTCACGACTCCGCTCAACCCACCGAGGACCCGAGGAAGACTACCACTACTACACCAAAGCTCAGCAAACCTAGCCTCAAGAGTCCAAGGGGCAGACGACACGCCAATCGAAGAGGAGCCTGCACCAATCATCAATCTAGAGGAGGAAAACCGAATGGAGCAAAACATGGAGAGCCATGACAATCCTGAACACCTAGCAACTGGTCAAACCCGAACCGAAAGACGCGAGGCCATCCCCGAAGGAGATCAAGAGCTGACCGAGGAAGAGGAGAACATACTCTGGGCTGAACAAGCACGGATGAACGAAGAGCGCCGACCAGGAGTCAGAGCCCAGAAAGAAGAGATGGCTATGATGCGAACAGATATGGATCGAGTAGCTGCCGACATAAAAGCCGTCCGGTCCATGATGCACAAAGCAACTAGCAAGGTGCCAGAGATAGATCGTGTACTGGAGGAAGCACAGAACACCCCGTTCACAGCACGGATAACTAGCACGAGAATTCCGGACCCTGGCAAGATGAAAGTCCCGATCTATGAAGGAAAGACCGATCCGAAGGAGCATCTGACGGCCTTCGCTATAGCCATGGGACGCTCGAATTTCAAGGAAAATGAGAGAGACGCCAGACAATGCCTTCTCTTCGTGGAGCATCGTAAGGGACTAGCACTCCAGTGGTTCTCAAGACTCGAGCGGAATTCCATCAACAGCTATAACCAACTATCTGCGGCATTCTTGAAACATTATTCCATCTTCATGGATCCCGGAACGTCTGATGCCGACCTGTGGACCCTAGCTCAAGGGCAGAACGAAACACTCCGGAGTTTCGTTGGAAGGTTTAAAGCTGTTATGTCAAAAGTGGAAGACCTGAGCGACAAAGCAGCCCTACTAGCCCTAAAGCGAGCACTCTGGTTCAATTCCGATTTTTACAAAGAAATCGCGCTGAACACCCCCACGACAATACAGGACGCTATGCATCGAGCCGTAGACTTCATCACCGAAGAAGAAGAGATGAAAATCCTAACCGAGAAGTACGGGAAGGCCAAGACAACGAACCATCCTCCTCAAGTTTCAGCCCCTTCCAACACTAGGAAGAACAACCAAGGCTCCGGCTATATCCAACACGAGGGAGGCTTTCGAGAAGCTCATAACTATCAAATTGACGCTCCTGGATTCGGTCGAGGAAGAGGCCAAGGCCGTGGAAGAAGCTCATGGAGCACATGGACCAAAAACGACAGTTCCTATGACGAGACGGCCTACTGCGAACACCACCACATCTACAGACATTCTACCGCAAACTGTCGAATTCTAGGCTTGAAGCTTGCTAAAAAATTAGCAGCCGGCGAGCTTGGAGAAAACATCAGCCTCAAGGATTTCGAGATGGATGTAAACACATACAAACCCGACCTGACAAAAGAAGATCGCACCAAGCGCGATAGAAGGGATGACGAAACGCCGCCCTCTGGATCAAGCAGAAGAAGGATTAGCATGATAATGGGAGGATCCCACTATTGTTCAGATACCGTCTCATCAATCAAAGCGTTCCAACGAAGGGCAGACGTCAGCATCAACTGGTCTAAACCATCTAAGTTTCCAAACGACGTGATATCATTCGAGAAAAGAGAAACGATCGGAATCGACAGACCTCATGATGACCCTCTCGTGATCGAGTTGATCATCAACGACTGCGATGTGGCACGCGTATTGGTAGACACTGGGAGCACCGTGGACGTAATCTTCCTTGAAACTCTCAGAAGAATGAATGTGGACCTTTCCGAAGTGATATCTATTCCCAAACCCTTAACAGGATTCTCTGGAGAAACCACCATGACTACCGGAACAATCAAACTGCCTGTCCAAGCTGGCGAGGTGATGAAGATAGTCAAATTCTCCGTTGCCGACCACCCGGCCATCTACAATGTTATCGTGGGAACCCCCTTGTTAAATTCGATGCGTGCAGCCGTTTCAACCTACCATCTCTGTCTCAAGTTTCCTACACCATACAGCGTGAAAACGATTCGAGGAAATCAAAAAGAGTCTCGTGTCTGCTTTCTCGCCGCACATAAGCTCAGAAACCCGGTGACTGATCCGACGGCAAGTTCAAAGCGCAAGAAGATAAAGACCGACAGAGAACCGGTGAAAGAGCTTTCGAAACTGTTATAGCAATTACAGATCGCGGTGGATCGCGAAGAAGAAGTGTCTAAACCAACTTGCGACCCCGTCATATCAGTCTGCATCGACGACAAACATCCAGAGCGATGTGTAGAAATTGGAGCAATGTTAGACGGAAAGATCAAGGAAGAACTCGTGGCGTTCTTGAAGAAAAATATCAACACCTTCGCATGGGAAGCAGAAGATATGCCTGGCATCGATATCAGCATAACAAGCCATGAATTGAACGTCGACCCAACTTTCAGACCAGTAAAGCAGAAAAGAAGAAAACTTGGACCGGACAGAGCTAAAGCGGTCAACGACGAGGTGGAGAAACTACTGCATGTCGGATCGATAACTGAGGTGAAGTACCCGGACTGGCTAGCTAACCCAGTGGTGGTCAAGAAAAAGAACGGCAAATGGCGCGTGTGCGTGGATTTCACCGACCTGAACAAAGCCTGTCCAAAAGACAGCTTCCCCCTTCCACATATCGATCGCTTAGTCGAAGCGACGGCAGGAAACACACTCCTATCTTTCATGGATGCTTTCTCAGGTTACAACCAGATCTTGATGAACCCCGACGATCGCGAGAAGACCGCTTTTATAACGGATCGTGGAATATATTGCTACAAGGTGATGCCATTCGGTCTGAAAAATGCTGGAGCGACATACCAGCGACTGGTGAACAAGATGTTTGCGGACCAACTCGGCAAAACAATGGAGGTTTACATAGACGAGATGCTGGTGAAATAGCTAAAGGAACAGGATCACGTCACTCATCTCAAGGAATATTTCTCGCAGCTGAACTTTCACAACATGAAGTTAAATCCGACCAAGTGTAGATTCGCTGTCACTTCGGGAGAGTTCCTTGGTTATCTAGTAACTCACCGCGGCATTGAGGCAAACCCTAAGCAGATCGACGCACTCATCAATATGACTTCGCCAAAAACGAAAAGGGAAGTCCAACGTCTTACCGGGAGGGTAGCTGCACTTAACCGATTCATCTCACGAGCCACCGACAAATGCTTACCATTCTACGATACTTTGCGAGGGAACAAGAAGTTCGAGTGGACGGACAACTGAGAGGAAGCTTTTCAGCAACTCAAGAACTATCTAGCCACCCCCCCAGTTCTCACAAAACCAGAAGCAGGAGAACCACTCTTTCTGTACACCGCAGTTTCTACCACAACAGTAAGCGGCGTGTTGATTCAAGACGAGCGCGGCGAACAGAAGCCGATATTTTACGTAAGTAAAACCCTTACAGACGCGGAGACAAGGTACTCGCAGATGGAGAAATTGGCGCTATCCATAGTTATGTCGGCAAGAAAGCTAAGGCCATACTTTCAGTCTCACTCAATCATCGTCCTGAGCACCTTTCCGATAAGGTCTGTTCTGCACAACCCAAGTCAGTCAGGAAGGCTAGCAAATTGGGCAATCGAACTGAGCGAATATGACATTGAGTATCGCGGACGCACGTGCGCTAAATCGCAAGTTCTAGCAGATTTTCTTATCGAACTACCTGAAGAAGGCATTGACGGCGAGATGCAGAGTCAGCTGTGGAAACTCCACGTCGATGGCTCATCCTCCAAAAATGGCTCGGGAGTGGGGATACGGCTAACTTCTCCAACTGGTGAACTACTGGAACAATCATTCCGCCTTGGCTTCCACGCATCCAACAATGAAGCAGAGTACGAAGCCTTGATTGCCGGGATGAAACTTGCTAATGGCCTGAAAATCGAGCAACTCCATGCATTTTGCGATTCGCAACTAGTCGCAAATCAGTTCAGCGGTGAATATGCAGCAAAGGATGATTGGATGGAGGCTTACTTGAAGATCGTCAAAGGATTGGCTGCACAATTCAAACGATTCATCCTAACGCGCATCCCACGAGGGGAGAACACCCCAGCCGACGCACTCGCAGCTCTTGCATCGACCTCCGATCCGGATTTAAAGAGAATAATCCCAGTGGAATTTATCCGATACCCAAGCATCAGCCCTTCCGACGCGGTGAACGCCTTAACTCGTTCACAAGCGGCTAGGCAAGCGACAGAAATCACAATCGGGCAAGAAGCGGTGGGTAAAGTGCAGGAAGAACTGACCAACCAACCACCCGCAGAGCCGGATATTGTCCCAATGGAAGAAGACGTTCTAGCAACCATAGGGAGCTGCAATGACCCTGTCATCGAACCTGACGAAGCAACAAATGGGGACAACAGTGCAGAATATGGCTGCGACAAGGAATGGCTCGCCGCAATCAGAGGATACATATACGACGGCGCCTTGCCAACAGAAAAATGGGCAGCTCGCAAGCTCCGAGCCCAGGCTGCACGTTACGTGTTACTTGATGGGAATGTCTTCAAGTGGAGATTCTCGGGACCGTTGCTAACCTGCGTAGAAGGAAGGGACGCCAGGAAGATTATGGAGGAAATTCATAACGGTTCATGTGGAAATCACTCTGGAGGGAGAGCACTAGCCATAAAAGTCAAACGTCACGGCTACTATTGGCCAACAATGATCGAAGATTGCAAGGTATTTTCGGCCAAATGCGAAAAGTGCCAGCGCCATGCGCCGTTGATTCACCAGCCGACAGAAGTACTTTCTTCAATCTCGTCGCCATATCCATTCATGCGATGGTCTATGGACATCGTCGGGCCACTGCATCCATCAAAACAGAAACGCTTCCTTCTGGTTTTGACAGACTATTTCTCAAAATGGGTCAAAGCCGACTCCTATGCTAACATTAAAGATGCGCACGTAGAGGCCTTTGTCTGGAAAAATATCATATGCCGACATGGAGTACCATACGAGATCGTAACAGATAACGGCTCGCAGTTCATCTCAAATCGTTTTGAAGGTTTCTGCGAGAAATGGAAAATCAGACTCAGCAAGTCTACTCCAAGATATCCACAAGGGAACGGACAGGCCGAAGAAATCAACAAAATAATCCTTGACGGCCTGAAGAAGCGCCTTGATGAGAAAAAGGGACGTTGGGCTGAAGAACTGGAGGGAGTACTTTGGTCTCACCGCACTACCCCACGACGAGCAACAGGAGAAACCCCGTTCGCCCTCGTATACAGAACAGAGTGTGTCATCCCCCCGGAGATACATTTCCCAGGGATTCGCCGGAGGCTATTACCAGAACAAGAGGGGCTCAATCACCTATTAATGCTTGACGAACTGGACTTGATCAACGAAAGAAGGGACCAAGCCTTGATCAGGATCCAGAACTATCAAAATGCGGCCGCAAAATACTACAATTCTAACGTTCGAGAACGAAGATTCTACGAAGGCGATTTAGTTTTGCGGAAGGTTTTTCAGAACACCGCGGAAACAAATGCCGGCAAAGGGTACGTAGGCAGCTCGTCTTCGGACGGGTTCAGTTGCCCCCCTCCTTTCAAAAAGGGGGGGGGGGAGTGGGTACGTATACGCATACTCGTATACTCTCATCTTTGTAACAGTTTCCACTATCTTTCGAAGCTTTGCTTTTAAAGGCAATTTTTATCTAAACGTCCTTCAAGGATCACTAAGTCTTAACAAAACAGACATGTTTGAGCAAATCAGACTACAACGGGCATCTCGCCACACCCTCACTATTGCTGGCCACAATAGAGAATCCTCGCATCCATTTCGGATCTAAACTCTCACATCCGTCTCAGGATCAAAAGCACGCTATACAAGTATTCGTTCATTGTCGGAGCGGATACGTTTATGATAACTTATCCGTAAACCGAAATGCTCGTCCTAGACTATGCAAACAAATGTTCATTATTGGAGCAGATAAGTTTATGGTAATCTATCTGTAAACCGAAATGATCATCTCGAGACTGATCATCTCATAACTACGCAAACAGAAACAAACGCAAGTAAGGCATTCTCGAATCTTTTGTTAAACGAAAGACATATATATTCAAATGCAAGGGTTAGCTAAGGTAGCAACCAAGTGATTAAAAAGAGGATAATAAGTTCTTAGACAACTCGGATAAAGCCGTCCAGGCATAAAACAAAAAAAGGGAGAGTTTTAAACTAGACAAAGAAAAGAGGATCATAATCCTCTGTTATCTCAGGGGTCGTGATCACCCTTTGTGCTGTCTCTGCCGCCTGTTCGGCTACATCCGCTTCAGGCGCTTTGCCTTCCTCCAACGTCTCAGCGAACTCTATGACGATTTCCTCTATTTCGGCCTCGTTGGCTTTTTCAGGAGTTGGTTCGGGAACTGTTTCCTCAACGGTCTCCTTTGAACTTAGCTCAGCTAAGCCTGGCGTTCCTTTGTTAGAACCAGAAAAATCTTGGATCCCGACACTTGCAGCGGCAGTCTCCATAGGCTCACCAACGTTGAGCTCCTTCACAATGTCAGAACGGACAGGAGATAGCCTTAGCACCCCTCTCATCTCGGCCACAAGCTGAGCAAACATTTCATGAGCTCCTTGTAAACCCTCTCTCTGTTCGGCTAAGCTCGTTGCCTCGGCATCGAAAGAAGGTGGCTCATCACTCTGAAGCAGCGAGATAAATTGAAGATTACCTTCAATTTGTGCAAGGTCGAGCATGTTTTCTTTCGGCTCACCTTCAATCTGGCCAAGGAGCTTCTCAGCTCGGGAAATTTTGCTTTCAAACATCAGCAGCACCTCACGTTTGGCTTCTATAACAGCTTGTTCAACCTTGCTCTCATGAAGCTCAATCGCTGCTTCTAACTGCCTCGTCAGGCTGGCTATATGAGCATCGCGTCGCACCTTGCCAGATTCCACCCTCATAATCCGCTCGTCGGATTCCTTTATGTGCTTCTGACGCCCTTCTGTGATATCCTCAAGATCCTTGATCTTCTTAGCAGCTCTCTCTCTCTCGGCGGCGTGGCTTGCCTCAGCTTCTTTGAGCTTCCCGTCCAGCTCAATGGTTTTCCGCCTAGCATCTTCAATTTTCTCCCGATCCTTACGGGCGTCGGATTCATATCCAATGACCATCCTGTTAAGATGGGAGATAAACTACAAGAACAACCAGAATACCGTCATTACACAAGCCAAAGATTGTTCGAATCAAAATAAATAACGTTATGTATACCTTGACGCCCCGAAGAGACATCTCGTTGTAGGTCTTATCCTTGAGTAGGGTATCAGATGGCGGAAAACGATCACCTGGACAAGTGATCTTGGAGAA
Organism: Pseudoturritis turrita; assembly: GCA_900406555.1. Classification (NCBI taxonomy): domain Eukaryota; kingdom Viridiplantae; phylum Streptophyta; class Magnoliopsida; order Brassicales; family Brassicaceae; genus Pseudoturritis; species Pseudoturritis turrita. The sequence goes on along the minus strand of OVBL01000172.1, from coordinate 413,872 downwards.
GATAGTCGTAGACGCAGCACCATCGTTGTAAGCCCCCTCGGCATTTAGGGGAATGGTAGAGAGAGGAATTTCTTCGGGGACAGCTCGGTTTGCTTCCGCGCGTCGAAGTCGCTTCGACGCCCCCTCGTCCTTGTCATCCGCAGATGACTGTCTCTTTCTGCTCGGGGCCTTCTTCTCCTTGGCCTTCCCTTTGCCTTTGTCCTTGTGAGGCAAGATTTGGGAATCGGCTGGCCGAAGCCCCAAGATAACCCCCCGTGAGCCAAAGGGGAAGGAGTCGGTTCGGAAAGATTTTTAACAAGGGTTGGCTCGGGGGCGACGGCGGCGGCAAGCTGGGAACTTGGGAGACGAGATTGATTCAACGCCTTCGCCTGTTGTGCTCTCTCTTTAGCCTCCGCCTCCGCTTTGGCTTTCGCTGCCGCCCGATCCCTGAAAGTTGGTCTTCCCATAGTATCTCTTGAGGAATGAGAGGAAGATGACTGATCAACTGATTGTCCTTCAGAAAGGGCTCGGGCTCTCTCCACTCGTCGAAGATTGAAATCCCTTGACCAGTTACACCTGCGAGCCGAAAGCGCTTCGTGAACCTCTGACAGATCGGGGGGCAATGAAAGACGAAGATGGCGCACTGCAAGACAAACATTTATACAAGGTTAGAAAAACCTAAAAAAAAAAAAATATGTTAATTAGAAACCCGAGCCGTGGCCCAAGTCGAGCAACGGATCGGCTACTAATTTCTCCCCAGCCAGACTTGACAGATCGAAGGCATGACGAACCCACCGACGCTTCGGTGATAGGAACAAAAAAGAAAAACTCTTCCCAATTATCGTCTTTGGACGGGAAATCCCTTATTATGTTCCTTCTGGCTTTGCCCGACACGTAATACTTCAGTTCTCTCTTATTACGGCGTCTAAATTCAAGCAAGTGCGTCAGGTGTTCGACGCTAACTTCAACATCGCATTCGTAACTCCTAGTCAGAATGCCAACCATGTGCCTGATTCCCCGAGCGTTGATTTGAGAAATGGCCAAGTTATACTTCCAAAGAAATTGTAGGATAACTTCAGGGATCGGGAACCACAACAGGCAGTGGTAGAAGAAGCCTTCGTAGAGAGTGAAATGATGAGGGGGAGGATGATTAGCTCGGTCTGATGGTGAAGGAAGAACAAGCTCAATTTCTTCTGAAATACCGAATCTATGCCTAAGGGCCGTCAGTGAATCCGTGGTTGAGAGGGTTGAACCAGGTGGATCAGGTCGCTTTTTCTTCTTTCTCTTTGGAGCCTGACTGTTAGAACCCATCAAACGCTTCAATTCATGCCTAGCCACGGTTGGGTCAAAAAACCAGTCTTCTGGTTCGATTTTTGGCGGATCGGGATCCACTACATCAGTAAAGGGGTTCGCGGCCTCATCGAAAGGAGAATCGTGAAGCTGAGGTATCTCAAACTTGGGAGAATTCCCGGAATTGCTGCTTGCTCTCGAGGATTCGGAAAGCACCATTTTCCTACCAAGAAGAGAGGGTCCAATCCCCGAACAACTTGGGTCATCCAGATCCTCTGAAACACGTGCACCAGAAAAATCCTCTCGGGTGCAGTTTTGGATAGGAAACGGATCGGATGAGAAAGAGGGTTCGGGAAGCGAAGACTGTCCTGAAACGCCAAACAAGCGAGTATACGGATCGGGGAACGCAGACGACTTAGACATCCCTTTTAAACTGAAAAACGGATCGGGGACTTTGGAAGATAAAAACAGATCTGGACCCCTAACAGTTCGCGAAATGGAATCTAGAGTTTCTAAGTTTCAGAAGACGGATCGGGGTTCTCAGCAGCCTATCAAAACAGATCAAAGCCTTTAAGAAATCGAAGAACAAGTTGAAGATCCTTTAAGAAGAATGAGTCAATCCAAATCTTCAAAGCAAACCGCCGGGAAACTCGAAGACAGCGGCGGAGCCAGTTGAAGATGGATCGGGAAATTCGAATGGATCGGCGGCAAAGGAAGAACAACGGAGGATCAACTTAAAAAAAAACTTAAGCAAAAATTAGAGAGAGGTTACCTGATGGAAAGAAATTTTCGGAGAAATTGAGTAGTGGAGAAATGAGAAGTATCACGGATTATATAGGCAAATGGTGACGTCATTCGCCTCGGGAACCAGCAAAAATGCTTGCACTCCCCGATAAAGGTATAAGGACAGCAAAACCCCGAACTGAGTTTACGAAGGCATACCTGAACTGAATCAGCAGTACTACGAACACGGCGATACTGTCACGAGATGGTTCGGGGCTATCTACGGATCACGGTTCGGGATCGTCATCGAAAGACAGTTCGGGGCAACCACAAGAATCGTTGATCTCACTCGACCACTTACAGCTCGGCATTAACATTACTGATACTGCCAAGCTGGGGGGCTAACTGTTGGGGTCAGATTCCACCTCTTGAGAATCAACAGTTAAAAAACGACTAAGTATGGAGAAATGCTAGCAGCTTTTCCCCGAACTGTGAAGAGAAGAGTTGGATCGGGTTTCCCCTAAGTGAAGGAGTTGGATCGGGTTTCCCCGAACTGTGAAGAGAAGAGTTGGATCGGGTTTCCCCTAAGTGAAGGAGTTGGATCAAATTTTCCCGAACCGTGAAGAGGAGAGTTGGATCGATTTTCCCCGAACCGTGAAGAGGAGAGTTGGATCGGTTTTCCCCGAACCGTGAAGAGGAGAGTTGGATCGGTTTTCCCCGAACCGTGAAGAGAAGAGTTGGATCGGGTTTTCTCCTAACCGTAGTAGGGGAAGGTTACGCGAGAACCCCCGAACCATGGGCAATTGGTTCGGGCACTGGTCTCAATTGAAGACAAGACGGGTCAGGTTCGAAGATAACCGTCGATACCAGAGCCGTGAACCATGGTGTCACCCGAGCCGTGAGCTATGGTGTCACCCGAGCCATGGTTCAACGATAAAAGATTTGGGCCGAGGCGACGAGCCCACAAATTTAAGCCCACAAAAGAGATGACAAGGTTAAAGCCAATGAATGAAAGTCCATAGTGGTAGCCGACTTTGTTAAAAGGAAATCCCTGGAAATTAGGAGATCTTCCTTCTCTTTAGGGAGGAACTTGGCCGACTGATTTTTAGTATATATACTCATGTAAACCCTACGAAAAGGGGATCCGCAATTTACCTAGCAGAACTCTGTACTTTTGCTCTTATACGAAAAAGCTTTCTAAACAGCTTAATAAAAATACCATCTTTGGATCTTCATTTGTGTGTTTTTGTGGTTTTTACTCAGAAATTTTGGATCTCGCTAAAAGACATAACGAATTCAATTGGCGTGGATTTATACTCCCACAATAGTCTCAGACATATCCCAAAAAGAAAATCAAGCTCAAAAGAGAATAGCTGAAGAAAGCTTAAAGGAACGAAGAATATGGTGGAAATGTTCGACGCACCGAAGTGCGAGGAATCCGTAAGGTTGAAATTGCAGACTGATTTGATAACATTTTTTGTTACTCGTGAGAGTGAAGAAGGTGTTTCAGTTTCTAATCATTTTCGGCCTATTGGGCTCAATTATATAGTTAGCCCAATAGTCCATCAAAATATAGGATGTGGCGCTTTTTTTTTTAGTATTTGCAGTGAATAGCAATGGATAACTTCGTAATTGGAAATATAACAAAGCTACTATTTGAATAATTATTCATATTTTGTTAATCCTATTGTCCCCTCGTCTTCCCATTTTCTCTCACATCTCTTGCTTATCTCTGTTGAAAACAAAAAGAAGAGATTCGTTCCTTTTCTTTCTTTATCATCTCTCTGCTTATCTATCTTGAAAGGAGAAAGAGATCCTTAGCTTATTTCCTCCTCTTCTTCTTCTTAAAACTGTTGAATCTGTCAAGATCCATGGCTATTTTTTCCAACAAGTTTTGAGATTTCATTTTTACCCGCGACGAAGCTTAATCGGAGACGATGAAGCATCTCACAAGCAATTGAGCTCGATGTTGGAACTCAATTTTAAGACATAGTGTAACAGAGTATACTCCTATGTCAAAATTGTAGTTTGTTTGAATGAGAAATGCTTGTTCTAAGTTTGTTGCTTGAAATGCACGAAATGGACATAACATATATTATGGAGAAGTCCTAACAAGGTTAAAAACCTTAGGACAATTGTAAAGAAGAGTGAACCCATACTAAACCATGCGCGCGCCAAGTTGAGCCAAAATAGACTCGGACTTAGGTTCAGGTTTAGGTGCGGTTTCGGATAAATGGGCTTTCGGTCCAATAACCTATCTTTTGCATCAAGTTTTGGTTTTATAATTGATCACTACAAAATATCTAAATTTGGTCAAAATATAAAATAAAATAAATGGCACTCTTAATTTTGGACAATTAATTTAGAGATTAATATTATCCTTAATGACCATAATAAAAATCTCCACTAATTCTCTTTGAGAGAGTTACATAATGGAAACCCATGGCTTTTTATAAAGCATTGGTGTTCTTCAATCTCATTCATAGACAATAAACAACAACAATCTCTTACACTTCCTCTCTTTCTTCTTCTCTTCTTTTGGTTTTTCTCCATGAGAGTACAACACAGAAAAAACGTTCGTTAGATTCTGTTCTTGAGTTGTGCAAAATAGAATTGATTGCAGTTGTATCCTGGGATTCGGAACGCCACACAAGTCACACTACGGGGAGTTTTTAGAATTAAGGAAAGAGTGTCTCGCCTCTACAAATCCAAATCCGTTCTTTTCCTAATTCTTGTATCGGTATTATTGTATTATCGATTTATTTATGTATTTCAATTTACAAATATCAGTTTGCCCATATTGTAGTAATTTGAGTTCCTACACTCGAAACATGACGAAGACGATTACCATGAGCCAATCTGGTCCTTACTCTTTAAATCATCACATATCTCTTCACAATCGCTCCACTATCTCTTCTACGAATAGAGATTCCTATTCATTTTCGCCGGAATCTTGATCGGATCCATTTTTTTTATCTTCCAACCTTCTCTCCTGTTTACATGCCGTCAATTCCACCTCGCTCATCACCAGATCTGTTTCCAACATCGCCATGGATAATCATATGCCTCCCATAATGAGTTTTTATCCTCGTGGAGGTAAAACTGGTCGTGTTCTTGTTGGTATAGGACGACGTAGATTGGAGATCGCGATGACTGGTGGAGTTGGATTCTGTTGGGTTTGAGGAATTGTGGTTTTGTTGGTTTTTAGAAATGACTTTGATTGAACATGTCCTTTGGTCTTACCGGCATCGGAGCAGCTCCTCTTCCTCTCGTCCTTAATCGGACGGTTCATCTAGTTAAGAGAAGAAAGGTGGGGAAGGACTAGGAGCTAGTGATGCTCCATATCGGCGACGATGGTATAGCTCGCCGGAGAAGATTATGTTTATTTTCAGTTTAACTTATTACAGTTTCTTGTAACGCGATAAATATTATAAGTTATTGGAAAACATAGTTTTAATCGGTGAATTATTGTTTTAGCTGAATATATATTTTAGTAGCGAGGTATATTTATTTTTAGCGCGTTAAATAAATTATTAACATTCATACAATAGAAAACAAGAAAATATAATTTTCTCTCATACACATACATCAATCTAAAAATGATCTTTAACATTTATATTTAAAGAGTGGAGATTCGAATCATCAAAGACAGAGAAAAAATGGGAAAACGCATATTGGTATCTTTGGTATGTGTGATGATTTATACATGAATTTTAGAGGGCGTGCTAAATCATATATTAACATTAAAATCATGGCCAATACATATATTGACCAAATCAAACCATCAATAATGATGAGTAATCAATCTGAGTCAGCTGCAACATCAGTCGAATCATTTATAATGGTTGAGTCACCTGCCACGTCATCTGCCACGTTGTCCAAATTTAAAAAATAAAAAATAAACGATAGATTTTCTATATTTATTTTTGCCTAATATTTTACTGTTTCATTAGTCTTAGATAACCTTAAAAGAGTAATTTTTTTTGTATCTTTTGAATTTACTTTGAATTAGAATGAGTAATTAACTTATATTTTTTGTGCAACTAACTTTTAAAAGAAAATAAATTTCACACTTACAGATGGGTAAACAAACCGAACCTAACATAACCAAATTGAATTTCATCAATTTAATTTCAAACCAATATTTATTTTAATCTGAACGATATAAATTTCATATACTCTATTTTTCAAAATTTAAACTACGCGAAATCCAAATTACCGAAATCAAACCGACCGAATATCCGAGTGTCCAGGCTTACATCCACGATTCATGTCCAAAATTTTGATTTCAGTTTATTATGGATGTAAATAGGCCTGGAAATTCGAATATTCAACTCAGTTCGGTTTTGGTATTCCGAGTACTTAGTAATTCAGAGGTTGAACAAAAATCGGGTTAGTTTACCATATAATGCCAAGTTCGATTCGGATAATCCAATATAGAAATTTTATATAATTCAGGTTAAAATGAATTTAGCTTCAGATTCAAATTGATGAATCAATCGTGAACTTTAAAAAAAATCATAAACGTAGAACAAAAAATATATATATAGACTGTGAGAAATTTTAGGAGCTTTGAGTGATTTTAGGAAAATTAAAGTGTGATTGAGATAATTTTGACTTTAATTTTTTTATGTGAGCCAGAATTGACATGTCTATAACATTATGGGTTAATTTTCCAAATAGCTATATTGAGCATTCAAATTAAGAATGGTTATGCGTGTAACTTTGTCAAAACTATGGTTTTTTATTTTTTCTATGTGGCAAACAAAATGTGATACTTTTCTAATCATTTTTGCGTCAATTTTTTGTATAAATTTATTCAAAATTGTGATTTTTTTGAAAAACAATAGATTTTTTTCTTTCAATATGCCATAATTTTTTTTTTTTAAACAAACATAAGTTAAAAAAAAACACATATTTATTTCTGCATCTCACATAGTTTCAATTGTTAAATCAGACATATCTTTTTTTAAATATGGGTTAGTGATAGTACTTACGAACTCATCTCTCTATATAAAACTCGCATTAGCCTATGTGTTTTACATAGACTAATATAAAGTAGAATAGACAAACAAGATGAGAGAGGGAAAGAAAAATAGCAAATAAGATGAAAGGGGGAGGAAATATATTTTCTTCGAAAAAAAAGTGAAGTGAAAAATAAAAAGAAAAAACGTGGAATCGATTCATTTATGAAGTGAATTGGTATATGCAACCATATCATGGAATTTACATGTGTAATTCTATATATAAATAAATATGTGTTATTCTATATATATATATATATATATATATATATATTGACATAGAATCGAACGAGGCGTTCGTACGTTACTTATCTATTGTTTTGAAAAATTTGTGTCCGTTTTCAAAAATTTAAATTATGGTATGTGCGGAAAAAAATCTATGTTTTTATAATATGATTCTGAACTTGAATATTTTTCAAAAAGAAAAATGTCAAACAAATCAGATGGGAGGAAAAAAAAAAGAATAAAGAGAAAGAGAGAAGAAGAAGAAAGATAAAACAAAAAACATGTGTAAATATATCCCAATAGTAATTTAGAATATATTGTAATATATACATAGAATATAGTAACCAAACTTTATTACGGTCATTTGACCAATTATAATTTTTTTCTACGTCATTTTTGCCGAATCCCTTAACATTATCCTTGATTTTTTAATTCTTGTAAATAACTTTTTTTTAGTCTTAACATTTTACCCGGAAAAATAATCTTAGTCTAGTATAATATTAATAAAATCCAAATTGAGCATGTACCATTTTATTTGGTACTGAGCCCTTTCTCCCATCATTGGTCCGCCAGTCCGGTACGTTAGAGATGACAAAAAAAAAAGAAAAAAAAGTCAACCCTTTTACACAAGTATAATTAAAGACCATAATCTGTTTCCAAAATAATAACTTTTAAACTGAAACAAATTAATCATGTAATGTTCCTCGGTTCTCATACTGCAATATTCTGCTCAAAGCCTCTAATACAATCAATCAATTTAACAAGACAAAAATAACCTCAAACATTAATGTTCGACAATATATTTTTAGTAAATTAGAGAACAAGTACTTCACAAGCGGTAGAGCATCTTGACATTGCAAGAAGTTCTTTAAGGAAGGCACACTTTGCCTTATTCGTATAGTAAGAAGTATCAAGCCTTAATTTCTCCAGGATTGTTGAATTTTTCAGGAAGTATCTTACTAGCTCCATTTCTCCTTCATACCTTGGAGTCGAACGTTTCAATTCCACAAACTTGAGCGATGATACTAGACATGGAGGCACTGTTGAAAACATCACCTTTGGTTCTATGTTCTTCCTATGACGCATGAATGGGTCCTTAACCAAATTCTGCTAAAACAGAAGAAAAAAAATTGAGTATAGAGATCACATAAAAGTTTTGCACAAACAATATGTGTAATTCAGAGGGTTAAAGCTATTCCTTACCAATATGAAGAATTCTAGTTTGGGGCAGCTCTCAAGAATGGTTGGCAACATTTCAAGATCGGATTTAAAAAATTTAGCATTCAAACGGGATAGGTAACGAAACTGAAGCAACGGTCCCGATTCCGAGTATAGAAAGATGTCCTGGTAACACAAGTAAAAAAAAAATATGTTGGTTAGAAACTTTTCGTGGAAGAATATTTAAAATGTTTAAATATTGATATGTATACCTCCCAAATAACACTACTAATAACTAGGTCCCTGACCCTTTCAATATCGGTGAGGATATCGCAAATAAAGCTTCCACTGTATGTCGTACGCTTAGAGAAAACATCAATATCTAGCTTGGTAGAGTTCCCCAAATTGATGATCTTAAAGTTCTTTGACGAAATCTTAGTCCTCAAACACTGGAGTAGAGGAGCATCAATCTCAACTTCGGTACGCTCATCTATGCGGATTCTCTTTAGCGAATGAGAGCGCACTTGTAAAACCTTTGCATTATCAGTTGAACACCTGATGAGAGTTAAATCTTCCAGAACTGGAGAGCCTGAAATAAGTTTCTCGAAAGCAGCCCCGTTGCGACAACTAACATATTCTAAATGGATGATCTTTAGACAAGGTAAGGAAACAAACTCCGCATTAACCAAGGGGGCCTGATAGAGTCGCAAGTGTACCAGTGTCTGGCAGGTATAGATGCTCGAGGGTATCTCAGGGAGATAATAGGGATCAATATGAAGATCGAGATGCTGAATGCTACGTGTAGTCACAGCATCAACCCATGGGGTGAGAACACAGTTACCATTATGATCATGAATACTTAAACAGAGTTTGCGTATCCATGATGACTTCTTGTGTGAGTCAAAAAACCTATCAGCGAAACTCACAAAGGCATCCACATTCGAGAATGCACGGGAGTCTAAGTCCAATCCAGGAACCAATTGCCAAAGAGTTCTCCATCTGGTGGATAAAAGGCTTGTTCTTACAGCATCCTTTGTCGGAAGATGACAAAGTATCTCAGATATCAAATCATCAGGCAACTTGTTTATCCAGTCTTCCTGTGGCCCTTTGTCACATATTTTGGTTTTTTTCTTTCGACCCACCATTTTTTTTCTTCTTCACGCAACTAATCAAGTTTAAGAAAAAAATTGAAAGTTACAGAAACAAGCATCTGATTTCGAATGAAATATACGAAATACGGACACAGATAAATTGCGACAAAACCAAGTCAAAATTCAACCCTAAACAGACATATATTGGGTAACAGAGCCAGAAGAACACTGAGACAGAGAGAGACAGACAGAGAGAGAGGAACTTAAAATCAGATGCTTGAGATTAGGGTTTTTGAAGATGACTAAAATCAAGGAACAGTAGAAGAAGTAGAAGAAGAACGCACCGGAATTTAATTAGCACGTATGATTAAACATGTTTGTCTTCCTCCACGGTCATGCTTTCTTCTCTCTACCAGATGATGGATGATTTCGTGTGCCCTAGACCAGACCAGTGTGGCTTTTAGGGTTTTTATGAGAAATGGAAACGTTGAATTAATGCAAACGCCTTGCCGTTTATGTTTGATGAAAACGCTGTGTTGTGTTCGTGATTCTACAAAACGACGCCGGTTTCAGTTCAGGTATTAAATTAAATTGAAATATTAATTTACAATTTGCCACGTAAGTATCACGTACAAGGGGACCAACTCGGTTTTTTTCCGACCCCAACCGGTAAACCCCGAAGATACATGGTCCAATCCAAAACATTTCGGATATAGCTAAGTTGACTTCATCTTCTTAATTTTTGGTCAAATACGATTTAATCGAATTGGAAAGTTTTAAATTAGGATGTCCGCTAATGACTCAATTAGACTAAAACATTTTGAACTTTTGATATAAGATCATGGAGCTGCCATGGAAATTCAGAAACCATGAAAGCAAAATAACAAAAGCTAGTTTTTTTTCGCTCAACATGACTTTCCTTTAGCCTATACGTGAATGCAAAGAAGGCTTATAAACCTCTGCACAAGATCTAAGCCAGTTTAGCTTAATAAAATACAGCCTTGGTACATGATTCAGAAAAGAAATCGCCTCCTTAGCTAATTTATCCGCCACTCTATTTTCTGTTTCAAGAGAGAACACCACCTGAAACTCCACGAAATGACAGTAGCAAAGTTTGAATGACTGTAGACTCTAGTTTTTTTTTTTTTTTTTTTTTCACTGAAAGATTTTTATTTATTACACATCCAAAGATATACAGTAGAATACAACTCCGGTTAAACCATAACACAAAATCCGAGAGTTTTACGGGTAACTAAACCCCGAAAGTTTTACCAGGAAGACATAGCCCAAAAGTTTACTGGGAAACATACATTACCCGAATGATAACTGGAAAAAAAAATCTCGAAATAGTACAGAAAAACAGACTTTAAACATTAAGGTTATCTAGAATTCATATCTAACACATAACTCAGGAAAATGAAAGAAAACCTCGCATAGCAAACGGAGAACGCGGAAAAAGCAGTAGACGCGGGACTACAAAACTCACAAGAAGACGCAGGGGAAAGGAGATACCGCGTACCAAAAACCCAAATACGATGAAAAACCAGAACAAATAACCACGGTCGAGAACCTTAACTCCTGTCCACCTAATCTTCACCTAAAAGAGTTTAAATCTAGAACTTTGCATCTCCACTCGAGGTTAGCCTTACAAGAACTGACTACGGAAGACTACATATGAAAACTGATTATTGACTAAGCTAAAGAGGCGATGGAAGGAGTCCGAATAAGATTCAACAACATAACGAATAATGACATAAGGGGTGTAGATTTGCATTTCAAATGAAATTTTGAATGATTTTTAGCAAAATTCCCAAAGAAAATAAGAGATTATTGTTTATAGTTTTGTTTATATAATAATATTTTAGTATAAACCAGTTTTATTGATTTTACCATGTATTTGTTTGATTTCTAAATTCATTATTTGGTTTTCAATAGGCATGTCCATTTCGGGATAGGAAACCCATCCCGACCCGTATCCGTCCCTAATTTCCCGTCCTATTCCTGATCCCGTTCAAATAATTACCCGTTTGAGATTGTTTATTTTATTCAAACGGGTATGGAAAGGGTACGGGAAGGGAACAAAAATGAGATAGGTACCCGAATTACCCGTTTAAAGATTAAAATTTTAAATATTTCCCGAAATTTTCCGAAAGTTCCTGAAAGTTCCCTAAATTTCTCAAAATTACCCGAAATACAAGTCTCGAAGTTGACCTTTACTCAAATTATTGAGAGTTTGAGAAGAAATTTTAGTTACGAGATTTTCCCGAATCCGTCCCGTTACCCGAACTTCCCATCCCGTTTCTTATCAAGAATACTTTAGGTATTGTTTTTCAATACTCAAATTACCCGTTTCCGTCCATTTCCCGCGATTTCCCATCCCGTTTCCGAAATGAACATGTCTAGTTTTCAAAACCATATTATTTGATTCTTAAATCTACCTTACTTGATTTTTAAATCCACATTACTTGATTTTTAAATCCAATCAATTTTTAAATCCAGTTTATTGATTTTGAAATAAAAAAAAATCTATATGGATTTCTAAATACATGAACCAATAAATTCCCCTCAAGAAAATTCGAAATAATGTTGAAAATATTTTAATAATTTTAATAACTTATATCTAATTTTAGATATTTTTAAAAAATATTTAATTATCTATTGAGGTAATTTGGATACTCCGATCACCCGACCCATATCTTTCCCGGTTAAAATAAAATTTCTTGACCCCACATTAAGTCCACAGGCCCTATTCTCAACACATTTAGGTACACATAGAGACGACCAATGTTACTTTTGGTATGTGTGCGTAGGACTTAGGGAGGAAAGCATAAGATGATGGGCTACCGATCAAACCATAGATCTTCTAATCGAGCTGTTTCGTCCAATCAAAGTGTTCCCATTCGCGTGCAAAGCTCACAACCGCCTTCTTCTGGCTTTCCACCGACTCCTGCCTTCTCCGTCTGTACATGTCTTCTTCCGGCAACTCGAGCATTCCTCTGATTACATTCAGTCCAAGATTGCTATTGAACTGTTGCTCATCATCAATCACGTGAGCAAACCCTTTGTCTAGACCAAACTCAACGTGGAAGTAAGGGAAATTCTTGGGTATAGAGTTCCTGAGACCCTTTACGCTAGTGTCAATAAGCTTCTTTGCATTGTGCTGACTCCACTCACTCTCAGCTTCATCGATTGCCTTGTTGAAGTAAAGAGGACCTTCTTTTGCTATTTCCTGAGGAATCGGGATACACTCGATCAAACAGTGGCGACGCTGCTGAGACAAACCAATCACCGTCTCCAGAAACACAGCGTCTTTTCCTTCTTTCGCAAACATCATTACAAGACACTTCTTGAAATTACGAATCTCATCCCAAACATTGTCGTCTACACTTCTGCTGGCTGCCTCGTGCTGTGCATTCAACAACTCTCATCAATACAAGAAGCAATTAAGGTCAAATACAGAGTCTCTTTACATGTACAAATATATACCTGCATTGGTAAGATACAGCGCCTGGGACAAGGGGCTCATGTTGTGGTAACATGAGATAGGTGAAGTTTGCGATCGACACAACTAAGTGTTTTGGCCGCTTTGGGTTCTCAAAACAGAAGAGACAACGCTCTTGCCGAGTCAAGATGCGTTTTACGCGGTTTTCCCTTTCAGGAATGTTAATGGACGTTTCCCGCTTCCGGGACTTTTTGCTTGGAGCGTCTCCATAGTCATACTCATCATCAGCAGCTTGATTAGATGTTTTGTACTGTTTGTTCTGCATTATGCTTTTGGCTAAATGCATATCCGTATTATCATCTTCATTCTTCCTTCTACCCGACACATCTTTAATAGGATATCTAATAAGAAAAAGAGGAATTATAAAATCAGTACGATCTGACATAAAAAGAAAAGCCCTCAACAGCTCAGAAATAAAAAAGAAAAGCCTTCAAATACTCCCGACCATTACCCTTTAAATAAAACACGTGACGAAGTCAGAATATTAGCTGTCACACTTGCCAGTCTGAGACAGTAGTTACCTTAACGGTTCAAGTACCTTTTCAGAAATTATTTCTGCATCATTCTCTTCATTTTGCCCTCTTCTTCTATTATTTATGGCATTCAAATGGGCACGAGATGGTGCTGCTCTTTGAGATGCCACGGACTCAACAAGGTTACCAAGAGAACCACATCAAATGATAAGGCAATACTCAAAAGCCAACGAGACTATGCTAAATCATAAATAATTACGAAATATACCTCCTCAAGACTTTGCCCTTCTCTCGCACCCTGTTCCTTTGCACGCTTGAGTGCTTTCATTCTCCAACTCACACCCCCATCTCCAACAAGAGAAGGTGATAAAAGCTGATCTTTACCGTTGTCTTTTCTCAGATTCTTCCTCTGGATAACCGGGTCCATTTCATTTCAGATAAGGATTCAGTTCCCTTGGGTTTAATTTAGTTACCTGGTCAAGAAAAAAAAAGCATTAACTAACCAACTAATCTGGACCATTTAGATAGAAACTCGGAATCAAATTGTCTCATCAATACTCTTTGGATCAGCCTTCAGCATCCAATCGAGACCAATACTCTTTCTAACAATATATCCCCTTGAAGCAAGTCGTCAACGTCTCCACCCTTGACAATATTCTTCCCGTCTCTCCTACCTTCCTTTCTATCAATGTCCTTGTTCCTTTTTCTTCTATCCTTGCCACCTTTAGATTTCTCCATCATCATCATCAATTCAGGATAAAAGGAAGCTACTAACTTTACCTCATCAAGAGGTATGATCTTTATGCCAGAAAACATGTTAACAATATGTGCTGACTTGTTCCCGTTGGTTGAAGAATCAACAAGAGACAGACTTTAAAGGCAGATTGAAGCAAACTTGGAAACGGAGAACATAGCAAACCGCGTTGAGACTACTAAGCCAAAGCTAGGGTTTTCAAGGTCTTATGGAGAATGAAGATGATGATACACAGAAGAATAGAAAAGGTCAAGGAGGAAGAAGAAGAACCTGTACAGTGTTTTGGTCGTACGGAATGCCGGAACTCTAGATCGTGATTTCGCCGACGCCGGAACTGTGTGCGTTTCTCTGAGCTCAGATAATATAATAGAGTCTTCAGTCTTGCGTTACACAACAATCGAATACGGCAAACTCTGTTTGGGGTCAAATTTGTTTATTTGGTTAGTTTTTTTAATTTTTTTTTTTGGTTATGCAGCAAATTGACCCAATTGTTTATACAGAAAAGACCATAAATTGGATTAAAAATGTTTGATAATTGATATCACATGTAGAAAACCAATTTTATAACATACTAAATCAGACAAGTATCCAATCAGAGCCTAAACAGAAATGATAACTACATGAGATCAATTATCAAGAACACATACGAAAGACTATAACTGCATTGCTTGTGGCTAAAAAAGCCTCACATGTTCCACAATGTTCTTTACTAATCAAAGAAGAACAACTTCACATGCGCTAGAGCATCTTGGTATTGCAAGGAGTTGTTGGAGAATGACATGCTTTGCTTTTTTCCTATAATAATTCTCAAACCTTAGACTCATTCTCTCCAGGATTCTTGAATTCTTTAGGAAGTATCTTACTAGCTTTATTTCTCCTTCATATCCCAAAACCGGACTCTTCAATTCAACAAACCTAAGCGATGATACCAAACATGGAGGCACGAATGAAAACATCAACTTCGGTTCTCTATTCTTCCTAGGACGATCAACCAATTCCTGCACAAACGAAAAACCAAAAGAAGAAAAGAAAAAACAAGTTGAGTAGATATATATTCAGAGCTTCACTACCAATATATATATATATTAGAGGGTTAAAGCTATTCATCACCAAGATGAGAGATTTGAGTTTTGGGCAGCTCTTAAGAACTGTTGGCAACATTTTCAGATCGGAGTTAGAAAATCTAGCGCTCAACTGGGATAGGTAACAAAACTGTAGCTGAGGTTCTAATTTCTTGAATTGAAAGATGACCTGATAGCAAAAATAAGAGAAAATCTTAGTGAATTTTTTTTTTTTTTTTTTAATGGAGGTGAGATTTATATACTCAGATGTTTTCACATGTATACCTTGGCAGTATCATGACTAATAACTAGACCCCTGACCCTTGAAATACCGGTGAGGAAATTGCGAACCATGCTTATCTTGGATAAGTCATTTGGATCTAAAACACTGAGCACACCAAAAGAGACAGCAATATCTACCTTGGGAGTTAAACCTATATTGATGATTTTGAAGTTATATGTTAAGTAAGCCTTGATCCTCAAAAACTGTAGCAGAGGAGCATCAATAACAACTCCCAATTGTTCATCATACTGGATAAACTGATTTATATCGACTATCTTCAGTGTCTGAGAGCGCACTTGTAAAACCTTTAAATTATCACTCGGAGCTCTAATGATGGTTAAATCTTGTAGAACTGGGGAACCCGAGATGAGTTTCTCCAAAGTGGCCTCATTGGGATAGTGATTACATTCTAAATGCATGATCTTGAGACAAGATAAAGAAACAAACTCGGCATTAACCAAGGCAACTCGACATAGTCGTAAGTGTACCAATGACTCGCAGGTATACAGGTTCAGGGGTATCTTAACTGCCTCAGCCTTGTAAAAGTATTCACAGCGAACATCAAGATGTTGAATCTTAGGCGTAATCACATCATCAATCCATGAGGTGAGATAAGAGTTACCATCAGGATCATGGATACTTAAACAGAGTTTTTGTATCCATGAGTCCTTGTGGGAATCGAAAACCCTTTGAGCGAAACTCACAAACCCACTGAGAAACAGGAAATCGCGGGAGTTTAAGTCCAATCCTCGAACCGATTGCCAAAGAATTCTCCATTTGGTGGACAATACGCTTGTTCTTATAGCATCCTTGGTAGAAAGATGAGTAAGTATGTGACTTATCAAATGATCAGGTAACTGGCTTATCATATCCTCATGTGATCCTTGATTCGACCCTTTGTCACATATTTTGGTTTTTTTCTTTCGACCCACCATTTGTTTCTCTTCACACAAGTAATCTGCATCATCAAGTATAAAAATTGAAAAGTTACATAAAAAGACCATCTAGTTTCGGATAATCTAGGAACAACATTGTCTTGCGAGCAACCTAATCAAGTTCCATTGAAGATAATTTCAATTAAGAAAACCACATGAAAGCCTGACGCAGCGATTAGATCGTATGTTGAATTCTAGAAAACCAATGCAGCTTGAAGAAGAACTAAGGAGACAAATCAGAACAAATCCGCAACAGAACTTGTCGGAATCATCAAAATCCGCCGGAAAACCTTAAACAATTGACTGTAAGAATAAAAAGAAGAACGCACCGTGATCTCGCCGACGGAAATTAAACTTCTTCTCTTCCTCTACGATCAATCTTTTTTCTGGTTTTCTGTAGGATGTAGCAAATGACTTCGTTCGTGTGATGTATATATACGGTGTGTTCTGCTCGTCTTCAATTTTTAATTATTTTTCTTTTTCTTTTTTTGGATATAGAAAAATAAATTATTTCTAAAAAGTTATATCTTTCTGATTTTGTTTTGTTAATGACTCTTCTATTTGTGTTCACTCAATTAATATGGATTAAATTGCAACGTTTAGGATATAATAAAAAAATATATCCAACTTTCAGAGTGATATGTGTTATTTATCATATACTATTAATTAAACTATTCTTAATCTTGAAATTATTGTTTTAAATTTTCAAAAAATATCTTTTTAACACTATAAATATCGAAAAGGTTTAACATATCAAATAAAATACTTTCAATCTAATGCTAAATATAAATATTTTCATAATTTTTAACCAAAACTAAATTTAAACAAAAAAAAAGTAAAAATTATCAATTTGATGGCCTAATCTTGATTTTTTCGAGTGATTGGAAAAATAATTAAAAAAATATTGGTTCACTAGATCTCCGGAGGTGAGTTTTTTATATATAACTTCGGTAATCCAGATTAGAACCTGACTAATTTCAAAGTGTTGAAATTCGTTTGGTAAAAATAATTACAGTAAAAACTCTATAAATAAATAATGTTGAAACTATAATTTTTTTATTAATTTATAGAGTTATTAATTTATGAAAAATATTTTAAAATAGTTTGGCATAAAACACAATTAAATCAATGATAAAACAGTTTGGAGGATACAATGATTAGAAAAAAAAATTAAATAATTTTTCATTGAAAGCTGAAAACATAATATAACTTAGAACAAAAAATTTCTCTCTAAAACATTACTTACCAACCAGATTTTGTAAAATACCATATGATATTGTCCTTCATGAACGTCGGAGATATTACAGGACCTATGGAAGTCGGGGCTCGTTCCCGGTCAATATTGGATCAAACAAAACAAGCAATAGGGGCCGTAGCACTGGCCTCTTTTTTTATTGATTCAATATAATAGCATAAAAGTTTGTACAGTTTCCTACCGAGACAAGAGAAACTCTTAACAGATCCTCCACGCGCTGGGCATACCTCTTCCGTGCGTCTTTCTCGTGGCAGAAACATAACAACATGGAAAGACCTGGCCGACCTGTCCAGGGCTCGAGGGCGAGCTTTATTTAAGAGAGAATGGGGAGCAAATCAAAAGGCTTCCATTTCTGTTTTTGGTTTGGTTCGGGTTCCTCTCAATCTTTTTCGTATTAGGAAAGGGGAAGGAGTCTAAATCTATGGACATTAATGAACCATCATTGATGGACGTTGCACATGACACGATCAATTCGACTCAAGGTCTGGCGCTAATAGAGGTTGCTTACTTTCCTAGTAGCGAAGGAAAAAGGCAGGGATTTTTTCGTGGTAATAATGGGCGGGTCTCCTTTCGAAGTAAAGGCCTTCGCATTCCTAATCCGCCCCACCAACCCCGGACGGCTTAGTTTGCCCCAGCTTTGTGAATCGCATCAACGACATAGTTTGTGCACCCTTTACAGTTCTCGCTCAGTGTTTGCAACGGGCTGGGGAGGCAGTCGTAGAAGCGAATTCTATCGCCACGCCAACCATCAAATACGAGATTGGGCCCTTTCTCAACGATTTGATGGAATGGCCCACCCAATATCGCTTATGTCATATGGGAACTCATGGCTGGAAATAATCCTTATGGTTTTGATATCCGGTAGAAATAATAAGAATCAAAGTCCAGGTAGGTTGGTGAGTCTAGTGATAGGATACTATCTAGCTTGGTTCGGAGAGCACTTGTTGGGTTAAAGAATTTTTTTGTTGTTAAATGTTACAGCCTAAATGTTGAACTATTGACTCTACTCGTTCAGATGGGTGTTCACCCCAAAGTGTTCCCGGACTGCATGCATACATCTGTAAGTAACTTAGTGCAACATGGTAAATTTCATTGAGAGAAATTAGCAAAGAAAAGAAAAATGGGTCAACATCTTAATGTGAATTTGAGATCCTCGGGCTGAGGAGTGTCCACATGAGTTCGTTGAGGTGTCTACACAGGAATCAAAACCTCTTTTCTATTATGCCGAGAGTTCGAATTGCTCCACCTAAGTAAAATGAAATGGAGGAAAGATTTTGATTCTTTATAGCCCTTACCAGACCTTATGTCATTTCATTCGGTTTGGTTAGCTTTTTGGTAGGAAAGGCGATAGTAGAGTTGCGTCAGGTCCTTCGCGTCACTCTACTCTTGGTTTTCCTGGCAGAGATGCCCATTGTTCCATGCGATAACTCCTCCGATTCCCCTCTCGTTTCACTCGAGTCCCTATGGACCTCTCGCAAGAAATGCTCGAGTTCCCTCTTTTAAAAGAGTAATAAATTACCTTGGATCCCATCCTCTCTGATTTGGAAAAAGATGATCTTGCTTGGGCCACAAAAGAAGAAGATTGATTGAATATTGAGGAATTAGACTTAGCATTCTTGCATCTCTTGAATGCTTTGATCCATCTAACCCTTGACAAGCAAGCAGGAAGAGGAGAAATTGGGGGACTTTTGGGATAATTATGGTTTTTGAAGATACTGACAAAGCCCACTTGATAGTTTGAAAAGCCCACGTCCGAGTCCAAAATGGAATGGAATTACTTGGGAAGAGTTGATGGGGGACACAAAAATTTCCAAGGAAAGCCCAAATGAAAACAAATAAGAGTGGTCGTGGATAAGGGGACTCGTTGTACTGAAAAAGCTATTGCTAGTGCTAGTGTTCACTTACTCTATACCGGTCTTAGTGGACTGACAGAGTGAGCTGGAAAGGGGCTTTTCCGTCTTTCCGGGGAAATCTAATCAAGAGAGCTAGCTTCGGTCTCACGTAGCTCACCTAAGAAAGGACGGAGCTGTCGAGTGAGGATTGGCCGAGGGCAGTTCGAGATGTTTTTGGGTACAAATCAGCCAATAAAAAAAAAGACAAGTAGAAGCGAGTTCAATCAGAGTAGGCATGGCTAAATAGTGCAAGTAGGGTACGTAAACGAGGACAGATCACATGCTTTTGTACTGGTCAGCTTTGAGCTGTCGAGTAAGGGTGCTCTATCTCTTAAGAAAGGGGCTTTGGAAACCTGCCTTATTAGACGAGAAAGGGGAGTACTCTCTGATGTGCGTTCTATTATTGCCTCCTAATCCCGAGGAGTGATCAGAATTAAGCCGCGTGGCTTTACCCGCCAAAAAAAAGGACTATTTGATTCACTTTTTGGGTAGAGCCTTTCATACTCCAATCCGTACAGGCAAAATTTTCAGCGCACTAAAATCTAGTTAAGGGAGTTCCATATTCATGAAAAGCCGGGGTTGAACCATGTTACGAAACTAAGATAAGAATTATGACTAATAAGAAAGGGTTTAGCACCTACCTATACATAAAAGCTTCTTTCAGTCTCTATTTGGCAAAAAAGGCACTTAGAAGTCAACAAGAAAGTGAGTAAACATGGATATCGTGAACAGACTGGCGAGCATTCAACAAGAAATACAAACCGTGGACAACGAAAAGCTCCAATATGAGCAAATGCTTGGTCTGTTCTGGGAGCATCCGCCTGCTCTCAATCCAGAGGTCGTAGGTAGAATGATGCAACTTTTACGGACCGTATTTGCGGTCTGGAACACATGATTCATTTTCTCCTGGAAGAGCAGGAAGACCTAATTGTGCATGCTGTCATCCGCGGTCACCGGGAAGACTAGAATAGAAGAGTCTGTCAACTTTTCTTTCAATAAGATTTAAATAAGGAGTCCGTCGACCCAAAGTAGTGTGTTCTAATGCATGGCTTTCTTTGTTATCTTTCATGTTGTTATATGTCTTTTTTTCACTTAATATGTTCTTAGTTCACTTTGTAATGTTGTGTTTAGTTGTGTGGCTGGTCTACGGTGTGTAGGCTTCCTATTGCATGTACTTTTATATATCAAAATGCTTGTAGTGCTGGAATTGGAATGAATCAAATATGCTTTGTTAAATATTCCTTTTTTTTTTGCGTAATATCCGCTCTTCAATCTTCCTTAGATGTAGATGCTATTTCCCTCGTCTCGTCCACACTGCCCTTACAACAGATAATAAAATCCATAATAGCACGCGAAAGCTTATGGATGATTATATCCAAACCTATAGTAGAAGAAAGCCTACAAAACCATAAAGCTTCCCGAATCTCCTGTTTGGTAACAAACCAAAAGAAAGATAGGATAATAAAGATTGTTACCATAAATAGAAAGCGATCGATGATATCATTGGACACTAAAGGTTGAAACTTTTCTTTGTGGTTCCCACAACTCACTGTTGACGAAGGCAACACATAGTCGGCTGGGAAAGCAGTATACCAGAAAATCTCATTAATCTTAGTATGGAAGAGGCTCGTCGGGAAACGCCTTTTATTTTTGTTTATTACGAAGTGAGAGGTTTGTCTCAAAGAAATGAGAGAGTCACCGGCAAAGTCTTAACTAAACTATTCCGACTGAATATGAGTCTAAAAAAAATCCTAACTTCGAGGAACGCCTTCTCATTAGTAGGGGCCGATTTGACTCCATATTGCCAACGTGTCGCTAAGCAGAATCTCACTTCTTTCCATCCACTAATGGACCTCTTGATACTCGAAGCCATCAATCACATCTGACTTTGATCCATAAGTAGATATTCAGTAGGAGGGTAATATCTCGCTTCGAGGAATGCCTTGTACGTTCTAGCTCACTTCGTCTGCTTCAGAGTAGGAAAACAAGAAGGTAGAAAATCGAGGTAAGCAAAAGGCTCTTTCTTCTTAATACGCTTAGATAGTTCAATGGCTTACACTTAGATTAGATAGTTCATTGACTACGAGACTGGAATCTGATGCTTCTTTATGGTCCGATCCTAAAAGCAAGAGGAGCACAATAGTAGAAGTTGCGTCTTAGCGCTGTAGCTTTCTTTCTTCTCCAACCGGACCCTTTCTTATTCTTATTCGTACGAGCGGAGCCTCCCTTATAGATAGATTGGGAAGCTCTTGAAGGTGGACCAAACTTTCTTGTCCATGTCTAAAGGTCAAAAAGGAAGTGAAATTATTGTGTTCAGGCTGAACTCTGACTATTGTCACAAATGTGAGGCTGCTTCTAGCTTTCACCTTAAATCCTGGCATGATAGGCTAGATTGCTAATTCCCATACAGCCTATAGATAGTAAGGTGCTTGAATTCGAGGAACGCCTTTTCCGATTGGTTCAGTGTTAGGTAAGTAGCGGAACGTCTTCCTGTCAGGCAGAGCTTTGCCAAGAGTTCAGTCTTAAGGTCGGTACCTATAAGGTAAGGAGTGAGAGGTTTCAAGCAGATGAGAAAGGTAGATCCTAGCCGCTTATCCTTAACAAGATGGCTCGGAGCAAGCTAAGTCTTACGTTATATACTATAAGCGCATAAGGAGAGTAAAGACAAAATGAAATAGGTGGAGAGTCAAATTTCTTAATAATGCCCAAAAGCCTTATAGCTCTTCAGACTAAGACCATAGGATCTCACAGTGTAGGAATGAGTTGAAGACGAGAAAGGCTATCCAGTCGTATTGGCAGAGATCGCTAAACCACCTGTCTTTTTAGGCGTAATACTGAAAAACAGTAGCATAACGCGGAATGTTAAAAAGAAGCTTAAAAGTTGTAGTAGAAAGCCTTTCTCAATTCTCGTTCTTGAAAAACCAATCATCAGCCAGTGTACATGAGTAGAGGCTGGAACATCACTTGATGACAGAGTTGATCAAGAGACCGAAGCCAGTGAGTTTACATACTTGAGTGATTGGTGAAGAGCACTTCGCATTGTAAAGAGAACCTTCTTAAGCAAAGTGTTGAGTCCACCGGCCTGGATGTAGCTCGAGGAACGCCTTATGCCTTAGGAAAGAGAGATGTTAGCTCTTCCTGTCTTCCAGTGGGTAAGCAGAAGTGATCAACGAATGTAGGAATTTAGAGAATGGATGAAGATCAGAGAGTATAGAGAGAGAGTATCTGAATATTTCTTATATTTCTGTATATCCCTTTTCTTTACATGAGAATACACTTATATAGACAATTAACTAATCTATTTCGTTCATTGAGTCTTGTAGGGGAAGCTTTGTTGAATCTTCTCTAGGAAACTGGTTTTTACTCTGCCTGAAGTCTGCTGAAGTTACTCTGCCAGAAGTCTGCTGAAGTTACTCTGCCAGAAGTCTGCCAAAAGTCTGCTGAAGTTAATCTTCTGTTCTGCCAGTTTAACATTCCCCCTCAAGATTGGCTGGTGGAGATCCAATAAGCCTATCTTGCAATGTAGCTCATCACACACTTTTGAAGTAGTCGCTTTTGTGAAGATGTCTGCCAATTGGTCCGAGCTGTTCACATATGTTGGAGAGATTACTCCTGCTTGAACCTTCTCCCTAATGTAGTGACAGTCCACCTCTATGTGCTTTGTTCTCTCATGAAACACAGAGTTGGAAGCAATGTGAATTGCAGCTTGATTATCACAATGAAGTAAGATAGGTTCAAGTGACTTCACCCCAAGGTCTTTGAGAAGATTCTTCAGCCAGACAAGTTCTCCGGTGATGTTTGCCATTGCTCTATACTCAGCCTCAGCACTTGATCTTGCAATGACTTTCTGCTTCTTGCTCTTCCAAGTAACCAAGTTACCTCCAACAAAAGTGCAATAGCCGGTTGTAGACTTTCTATCAACCCTATCACATGCCCAATCTGCATCACAATATCCAACGATATCTGTGCTAGAGTTACGACCCATCATTATACCTTTCCCTGGTGTACCTTTTATGTACCTTAGGATTCTCTCAACTATTCGCCAATGGTGTCTAGTGGGAGCTTGCATATGCTGGCTTACTCGATTAACCGCAAAACAGATGTCTGGTCTAGTGATAGTAAGATATATCAGCTTCCCCACCATTCTTTAATACTGCTTTATATCCACAAACGATTCTCCCTCTGGCACCTCCTTATAGCTCTCCTCAATAGGTGTTTTAGCTGGCCTTGAACCTAGTTTCCCTGTTTCTGATAAGAGATCCAATGCATACTTCCTTTGAGAGAGGAACAACCCATAATCAAGTTTGCAAACTTCAATCCCAAGGAAGTACTTCAGTTCCCCCAAGTCTTTGATATCAAAAGATGCTTTGAGGAGCTCTTTAGTTTGCTTCACCCCATCTACATTATCACAAGTAATGATAATGTCATCAACATATATGAGCACAACGACAATACCTTTCTCCCCCTGAGTTGTGAACAATGTATGATCTGCCTCAGACCTGTGGAAGCCATTCCCAAGAAGACAGCTACTCAATCTTTGGTACCAAGCTCTCGGAGATTGTTTGAGACCATAGATTGCTTTCTTGAGTTTACACACCTTGCTACTGTTGGCTGCATCATGAAACCCTTCAGGAGGCACCATATAGACTTCTTCTTCCAAGTCCCCTTGGAGAAAAACATTCTTAACATCCATCTGCCATAAATCCCATAAGAGATTAGTAGCAATAGAGAGAAGAACACGTACTGAGTGAAGCTTTGCTACTGGAGCAAACGTTTCTTTATAGTCCTCTCCATATTTCTGAGTATATCCCTGGACAACTAGCCGTGCTTTGTACCTCTCAATCTCTCTGTTGCTTGTATACTTTATTGTATACACCCATCTGCTACCTACCAACTTCTTGTCATCAGGTAGATCAGCCATGTCCCAACTACCATTCCTCTTTTGTGAGTCAATTTCCTCATTCATGGTCTGAACCCATACTTTGCTCGTGCATGCTTCTTCATACGTATTTGGCACAGCTTCCTTGTCAATTTTGCTAAGGAATCCTTGGTGCTCTTCTGGAAGATGTGCAACAGAGCAATATCCTTGGATATGATGAGCAACAGCCTTGTTGTTGTAGTACACTCTTGTATTCGTCCAATTCTCAAGCCCAACCTTCAATCTCTCACTTCTTCTTAGAGGAGGAGCTGATTCCTTATCAGATTCTGTTTCTTCTGAATCATTAACTACAACATTTTCCAGAAAGTCTGAATCTGAATCCTCATCTAGAGATTCCCCTTCTCATGTAGTTCCATCTGAATCTGGTGTAGGCACCTCTACTTCAAGGTTACTTTCACCACTCAGAACTGTATTACCATCATCTTGAGTTGGAGTCCCTTGAACATTCTCTTCACAAGCGTTTGGCATCACTTGTGGACCAGCAAGAGTAACTAAATCATCAAGGATCTGCTTTAGTTTGGAGGCATGATCAATGGAGGATGCAAGGTCTTCCAAACTGTTCCAATTCTTTGCATCAAAATATCCCTTCTCTTCATCAAACTTGACCTCTCTAGAGACATAGACACGCTGGGTGTTTGGGTTGTAGCATTTGTACCCTTTTTGAGTAGATGAGTATCCAATGAACATACATTTGGTGCTTTTGGGCTCCAACTTATTCCTCTGCGCTTCTGGTACAAAGACATAGCAGACACAACCAAATATTTTGAGATGATCTATGTTTGGTTTGACTTTGTTAAGTACCTCATATGGAGACACACCACCAAGGTGTTTAGTTGGCAGCCTATTGATAAGATAACAAGTAGTCATCACTGCGTCTCCCCAATACTGCTTTGGAACACATTTGTCAAATAGCAGTAATCTAGCAACCTCCATCAGATGCCTATTCTTGCGTTCTGCCACCCCATTTTGTTGAGGAGTGTAAGCACAAGAAGTCTGATGTACAATCCCATGATTTCCCAACAGCTCTTTAAACCCATTGCTTGTGTATTCCCCTCCATTATCACTTCTGAAGACCTCAACCTTAGCCCCAAACTGAGTAGAGACATAGTTATGGAACTTAGAAAATGCCTCAAGGACATGACTCTTTGATCGCAGAAGAGTAACCCATGTGTATTTGGACTTCTCATCAATGAAGGAAACAAAATATTTGTATTGATCACGAGTGGCACAAGGTGCTGTCCATACATCAGAGTGAACCAGATCAAAGTAATCATCATACAAAGTAGTAGATTCTGGAAAAACAGTCCTACAATGTTTTCCTAGAATACACGCTTCACATTCTTGATGATCTTGAGTCAGGTTCGGTAAAAGGAGTTGAAGAGCCTTGAGATGAGGGTGACCAAGCCTAGCATGCCAAACAAAGCTCGTACAATTGGAGCTTAGAGCAGAGTGAGTAGCCGCACCATCCACAACAGGTTGCTTGTTGTCCAAAAAATCCAAAATATAGAGACCATCCTTGGAGCAACCTTCTCCAATGGTTTTTCCTAACTTAGTGTCCTGAAACCATACATCATCAGGACTAAAGACAGCCAAACAATCAAGGTCTTTGGTTGCCTTTTGGACAGACAACAAGTTAGAGGTGAATTCTGGGATGTACATAGCTTTAGTGTTCTTCCTAAACAGCTCTAAATCTCCAATTCCTCTAATTAAAACATCCTGTCCATTTGCTATGGTAACCTTACCAGACTGAGGTTTAACATTAGACAGTAGCTTGCTATCACTAATCATGTGATGGAAAGCACCAGAATCAACAATGATCGGTTTCTGAGTCTTAGAGGCAGTAAAACTCTTACCAGATTCGGTTAGCTTGGCAATGCTCTTGATGAGAGCATCCAAGTCAGACTTTCTCACAACTTCATCATCACCAGTTGTAGAAAGATTTGCTGCATATCCAGCTGATCTTCTAGAGGTCTGACCCATTCCTCTCAACCCCTTGGGTTTTAAATGTGGATGAAGAGTCCAGCACTTGTCTTTGGTGTGTCCCTTCATCTTGCAATGCTCACACACCCACAAGTTTCTTCTTTCTGCCTGTTGATAAGCTCCACGGCTTATATGAGCAGTTTCACTAATCCCTTGGAAGAGATCTT
Source organism: Pseudoturritis turrita (assembly GCA_900406555.1). Classification (NCBI taxonomy): domain Eukaryota; kingdom Viridiplantae; phylum Streptophyta; class Magnoliopsida; order Brassicales; family Brassicaceae; genus Pseudoturritis; species Pseudoturritis turrita. The sequence continues at coordinate 387,141 of OVBL01000172.1, read as the reverse complement.
TTGATCCTTCTTCCTTCTGGATCATCATACAAACTTCATTCAAGGTTGGCAGCTTCTCAAACCTTAGAATGTGGTGGATCAGTCCTTTGAACGATCCATTGAGAGTGAGGAGGAGTCCAAAGACCTGATCCTGCTCGTGCCTCTCCATCATCTCCAGAACATTGGTGGTAGGAGGTCTAAACATCTCCAGCTCTGCCCAAAGTGTTATGAAGTCCCCAAAAAATGTCTTGAATGACTTCTCCCCTTGTTGGAGATCATTCAGAGCTTTCTTCACCTCAAAAATACGACTGAGATTAGAGGTGTTACCATAAACACTCATGAGAGTGTCCCACAGTTCCTTTGCAGTTTCAACATATGAGTAAGCTGCAAGGATTGAATGCTCCAAGGAGCTCTGAAGAACAGCCAAAACAAGCTGATCTTCCTGGATCCACTTGGGATCCTCTTTGCTGGTTCCAGATCTGATAGGAGACTTCACTGCTCCCTTATCTGCTGCAGCGTCTCCCTGGACTGCTACAGCTTCTCCCTGGACTGCTACAGCTTCTTTCTTGTCCGTAGACACTTCTTGAGAGCCAACAATGTGCTCCCACAAGCCACGACTGCGTAGAGCAGTTCTTGTGGTTCTTGACCACAAGATATAGTTGTCTCCTTTGAGACAACCGGTAGAGTGATTTGCTTTTGATTCTCCATTTTTGTGTTTTTGGAAAGAAAAAGAGAAACCAAAAAGAAAAACAGAGTGAAAATTTTGCAGAAATGGTCTTAAAGGAGCTTAATGCTCTGATACCATGTAGGAGTTTAGAGAATGGATGAAGATCAGAGAGTATAGAGAGAGAGTATCTGAATATTTCTTATATTTCTGTATATCTCTTTTCTTTACATGAGAATACACTTATATAGACAATTAACTAATCTATTTCGTTCATTGAGTCTTGTAAGGGAAGCTTTGTTGAATCTTCTCTAAGAAGCTGGTTTTTACTCTGCCTGAAGTCTGCTGAAGTTACTCTGCCAGAAGTCTGCTGAAGTTACTCTGCCAGAAGTCTGCTGAAGTTAACCTTCTGTTCTGCCAGTTTAACAACGAAGACCAAAAAGCTATTATGTTATATAAAGCACAGCTGCCATTTCATTTCCTTTGCTACCGGCTTCTTTGTTTCCTTTTGTTCAAATCAATCAAGAATCAAAGAGATCTATCTTTCCGGCTTAGCCGAACTTCTCACCTGGTATGTCGTAGTTCTTTGTTCACACTGCTAACTCTGAGTTTTTTCCTACTTCTGATTTTGGTTTTCGTATCATGCATATTGGTTCACACTTTATGGAATTTCCCCCTCTCCGTCATCCACATGATGTTAAATCCTTCTCGTGCATGATACGAAAACCAAAATCAGAAGGATTTCTTGAGAAATCTTGTAGTTGAGGAAGTGAAAAAGTATCTGGACAAAAATATAAAAAGAAAATTCATGTCCGAGTTCCCCCGAAGTCACCTTTATATAGAAACGACAAGTTTCTTGAGTAAGGTGAGCGCTCAACTTCTACAGGATGTTGGATTGCCAAATACGGCAGATCCGGCAGCTATGCAATTACTTCATTCAGTCCACAATAATGTGGTGTCCGATTTTCGGCCAGTGGACAGCTATACCAATAATCCTCTATGCAATTGTATAAGATTTTTTCTAAAGGATTATCGGTGAGCAAGAATTCAAATGTAGTTTTGAGTTTCGTTAGTTAACCTACCTTTTTCTTTTGGTAGTGAGTTTCCTTTTTTATTTTTTTCGCTATGCACCGCTCCGTCAGCAAGGAGTGCCACACACAAAAAGAGCGAAAACAAACAAAGCAAGGGGAATTATTCGTTGGGGAAAATCCTTTGATTGCGTATTATAGATCCATGTCTTTCTTGTTCCACTAGCTAGGGAAAATTTGTACATGTCCATTTCGTTATTACAACCTTCTTTTTTGATGTCATAGATCCAATATTGATCCAAAATCTGCCAAGCCCCCTAATTACTGGAATATCCCACGGATCCATATATTCCTGTAAAATTGAAAGATGTCAGTCTTTCGTGACGGGGTTAATTAAATGATTGACCGTAAGATTAGGGTGTAAAATTCATCCTCTACAGTCTACAGTCTAATTTCAAAGGTCCTCTAGTGCCAAATACGGTTGAAATCTTCCATCCCTTGTCACACTTGCAATAGCCCGAGCAATTGCATTGGCTTGACCGGACACTACATGACGTTCCCAAGAAACAAAGTTCTTCAAAGCACATTGTAGTTTTGCTAGGACAGCTCGGACTCTCGGCCAATCTTGAGGATTGTTGTAGCTTCAACAGCTGCTACACAGTCCGACACCAGTCCCAGATAAGGTCCCATAACCCTTTTGTGGCCAGAGAATACATTTTAATTCTGCTCCAAGCTGTGTATGATTGTTTGTATCTATTGGAGAAAATTAATGCATCACGAGCATGGTATATGCTTGTCTGATCTTATGATCACGTAGGTTTTTTTTTTTTTTTTTGGGAATTTTTTACTATGTATCTTCTAGAGTGTTTTTTTTTTTAACTTACCAAAAGACTAATGCATCTTTGACGATAGTATAGTTTCAAGGTTTGGGACTCTCGGTTAAATCTCAAACCACTAAGACTAAAATTTCGTTTTTATATTTTTGCACTGATAGTTTTATTAAATCTAATTCAAATAACATCACCATAAAAATTAAAATAACACTGAATAGCATCGAACTACAAGATTAATAAATTGAATAATCTACAACTGGAACTTAACTTCACATATTAAACCGGTCAAAGCCATGTGATACGACTACTTGGCATTTGGTAGACGTCTTGGGATTTTGAGGAGTTTCTTGAACATGTCATATTGTATTGCATAATAGTGCAAATTAGGTAGAGTGAGTTTTTTGAGGATTGCCGAGTTCTCTAGAAAGTATCTTACCAGCTCCATTTCTGAAGCATATCCCCAGATGCTAGCTTCAAAATCAACAAACTCGAGAGACGATAACAAACACTCAGGCACAGATATAAATCTGATTTGATTCATCACCTCCAAATACTTAGAGTCATCTTCCCACTTCTGAAAAAAAAAAAGAGGAGAAATTAATAACACAATATGGAAAGATAAGAAAGAAATGAGAGAATCATTAGGGTTTAATATAGATTCATCACCAAGATAAGGGATTTCAGATTCCGACAGCTCTCAAGAAAAGTTGGCAACCATTTCATGTCGAATACACAGAATGTAACACAGAGACGAGACACGCAACCAAATCGAGGCAGCGGTTCTAACATCGAGTGATGGTAGATGACCTGGAACCAAACAGAAAAATATTATAGGTGAGAAACTTTCATGACAGAAATTTTACATGTACCAAGACTTGCATTGACATATATCTATATGTACCTTGATAGTATTTGAACATATTTTCATATCCTTAACCTTTGAAATCCCGAGGAAAAAACTGCGAACGCTATTTCTCTTTGATGGAAAGGCGAGAGAAATATCTAACTTGGCATTAGAATCCATATTGGTTATTGTAGACCTTTCTGATAAGTTATCGTTGATGCTCAAAAAGCGTAGTCGAGGAGCATCAATCACAACTCCTGAACCAAAATCTTGACGAGAAAAGCGTATTCTTATAGAGAGCCTCTTCAATGACCTAGAGAGCACTCGAAAGACTTTTGCATTACGATTCGAACATCCAACAATCTCTAACTCTTCCAAGATGGGACAGGAGGAGACAAGTCTCTCGAAAGTGGCCTCATTGGAATACAAATTATCTTCTAAATGCATCAGACAAGGTAAAGAAACAAACTCGGCATCATCAAAGCTCACTAAAGCGAGTTTTAGGTATACAAGTGTCTTGCATATATAAAAGGTTAGGGGCATCTCATGATACTCAAGATCTTGACACTTAACATCTAGATGTTGGATCTTACGATTAACTGCAGCATCAATCCATGATGTGATGATATAAGACGTATCATCTACACCAACGTCAATTTCATCAATAGTTAACTTGACTTTGTCTATGCATGTATCCCTATCAGAATCGAAAAACCTGTCACCAAAACTCACAAAAGCATTGAAATCTGTGAATTTACAAGATTCCAACGCTTGTACTAACAACTTCCTTTGTGGGAAGATGACTAAGTATGAGACATATCAAAGGATTAGGTAAGTGGCTTATCCTATCTTCTTTCAATCTTTGACTCGACCTTTCCATCTTCTACCAACAATGTGTTTCAGAAATGATCTACATACAAAGATTGAAAACTCAAGTTTTCAGAGAGAAAAATTTGGATGCGTAGATATTACGGAAACGTAGCTTGCAAGCAACACTAATCAAAATTCACCTTCGGTTTAAGTTCCAGTGAAGAGAATTTTCGAAACCAAATTGACTATACAGGGTAGGGTTTTCAAGGTCTTATGAAGATGATTTTACCCCCAAAAAAAAGGTCAAGGAAAAAATAAAAAAAGAAGAAGAAACAACACAGTGTTTTGGCCGACGGTAGTAATTTGGAATCGCTTACAAGAAAAAACAAATGTCGTGTGTATACAATAATGTTTGTGTTACCCTGAAGCCCAAGAGTCAATTCGGGTTTGGGTCCATGGTTAGTTGGTTAGTTCCTTGAATAAACTATTAGGTCGGGCGGCTAAACCAATCAATAACAACTCCTTATGTGAACATATCTTTAGTTTCCATTATTCTAAATTAGAAGTGAGAAAATCTCGGAAATTACTTATGTACGATTCTGTTATAGTGTGGATTTTAGATATATACGTAAATCCTCAAATATGTTGTTAAAAATCAGTTTAGATACGACATTATGCTAGTATTCAAACCGATTCTATACTAGCATTTTGAAATTAAAATACGCCGGTCCGATTACGATAATGCTAGTATCAGTGGTTCTTAACATAATATCTTTAATTTTAATTGGCCGTGTTGAAAGCACTAATTATTACTTGACAAAAAGAAGCACTTATTAAGATCGATATGATTAGCGAAGATCTCAATCAAAGTCAATATAGAATTTGCTTATTTGGTAATTCTAAGATAGGCTGAATTTTTCAATAATGAACAAATAAAATATATTCGAGACACTTGGCGTGGCTGTAAACCTAACGAGGAAAGCAATTCCGGTAAAGCAAAAGAACAACAAAAGTAACATGGTCCATGCCCAAACGCGTTAAAAATCAATTAAATAATAAAAAAGAAAGAAAAAATATTCACATTCCTTTAAAATAAAATAATAAATTCAAATAATACGTTATTCCAAACACAAATTGAAATTCCTTATTCTTCACGATTACATTCGTAAAAGATAAGAATCATTCACATTCATTGCTCTCTGTTTTTTTCATCATTATCAACTAACTAAAAACGAAAATTAAGCAAACTAAAACAAATCTCAAAAGAGAGAGGTCAAACCAAATCAATCAAACCAATATCAATTACATGCCAAACCAAACCAACAAATCGATTTAAAGATCTTTAGAAACATCGCAGATGGTTGTTGTGGTGGTGGTTATGGTTGTTGTGTCCGTGACTGTGACGGCGATGAGTCTCCTCGTCGATTATCTCTTGAACATGCTTAAACTCATCGACACGGCAAGGAATCGTAATCGGACCGGAGTGTTTGAATCCGTACTCTTTTTCAGCTTCTTCCAAGAGATCTAAGAAGAGAGGATGGCTCAAGAACACCAAAGGAATCACGAATCTGTGTAGTCCTTCTTCATCTCCTTCGTGTCCCACCATGATCGCTACACAGCCTTTCGGAACATGATGATGATGGTTATGGTTATGGTTATGGTTATGATGATGGAGTATGTGGAGATGCGGAACATGAAAGTGAAACTTGAACACCATCTGCTTGCTCTGTTTTGGGCTCTGTTTCTGTTCTTGTTGTTCTTTAAAACCCATTAAAAAAGATCCAATCTTTCGTACCGAAAAACCTATCGAGAAACACGACGATTGATTACAACGATCGACGACGGAGAAAAGAAGTATTAAGCGGGAGGTTTTCCGGCGAGGTTGATGTTAGAAGACGGCGATAGAAAAGGGCCAAGGATCAACAGCAGAAGAAATAATGAGAAGAAATATAGAAAGAGATGAGTCGGTGAGAGATCTGGGGATATTGCTCATGATAGGCTAAGCATATATGTTTATGAAGAAAAAAAGGTTTTTTGTTTTTTTTTTGGGGAGATTGAGAGGATTTTGGAAAGGGAGATATAAGCGTGTGTATATATAGGTCTAGGGTTTTGCTTCACGCGCACACTGCAAAGGCTTTTTCTCCTATTTAATTTTTGTTTTTAATTGATTAATGAGCTGGAATTGACGTGGTAAAAATTGCTGCGTGGTTACTTCTTGTTTGGAGGTCTTAGGGTTTACCGACTACGGGAGGCTTGTTAATTATTTTTATGTTTTGAAAAACATCTAGTTTTGAACAGTCAAATTCGTTTTTTATTTTTTAAATATATTAAAAAATATATATCTATGGGAATTACATAATATTTTTGCTGTTTCGTAGTTTTTCCTAGTTTTTTCCTCACCTATATATCATTTTAGAGAAAATAATTTATATCATTACCATATCTATCTTAACTAATTATTATTATATTAGAATTTTATTATTTTTAGTGGCTAATAATGTTAAAATTGAATGATGTTATAAATTAAATCAATAGAAAAGTTAAGTTATATTTCTATATCTGATTTTCTTATGATAATTAAAACGGGTATAATTCATTATTATAACTAAATTCTTTGTTTTTGTTGACGGAAAAAAATTATATTTTTTTATGAAAATAATGTTTTTTCTTCTAAAGTTATGTAAATAATTAGGTTTAGTACTTTGGCAATGTAGTGCTATCTGTAAGAAATATTAAATTTACACACATAAAGTTAGATTGTTTATCAAATAACATATTTAACTTACTAGATAAAAAAGAGCATAGTATTGTTTATACATATAAATCATTAATATATTTAAAATTTATAAATTAAAATAATTACTTATATTTATTTACCGCTAATTTGCAATTATTGTATATGGTTTGTATGACCATTGTAATGTTTGTGTTTCAAAAAGATAGGTTCGAATCAATGAAAGTGTACCAACAAATAGACAACAATCATTCGAAATCAACACGTAAAAGAAAATAATTTCACATACGGACGAAATGATCGAAGAAACAGTACATTTTCCTAAAACCAAATGAATACAAAAAAATTCAGAGGCAACGAAGAGAATTTTGCACACAAATAATACAAATGAGTAATTTCAACTAACAAAGGGAAATACTTGCATAAACATCGATTATTCCCCCATCTGATGATACAAATGACAACTTTACCACCACGATTTATCCACGCGTAGTAAATTTTTAAAATCGTTGATCCCGACAAATCATAGGTCAAAAACACATTTCTAAAGCCACATAAAAAACATAAAAAAAATTATTGATCCCGAACCAATGAAAAACCAAAACATTTAAAATATTATTTATAGATATCTTGTGTTTGATATGGTTTAGTATATGCTATATTTCTCACTGTTGCTCGATTCAATAACCACACCATTTTCTTCATCACCCGAATCGTCTCCAACAAACCTATGATCCTCTTCGACAAACACATCGCTGTGTTCACCTTATCGAGTCTCTATGCTCTCCAGATTCCTTCCATGTGTTAAAATTTTAAACACTATTAAAAAACATTGCTTTTCCGACGGAATTTTCGACGGATAAATTTTCGTCAGAAATTTTCAATGAATTTTGGACGGTTGACCGTGGCATCAGATTTTTCTCGCAGATTTTCGATGGTTTCAGCCATCAGTTATGGGCTTCTTTCTTATAGTGTAACAACCTCTCTGACCAAATCTTCACAAACATATTATCACATGTATTAATTTCTGGCCGAAAATAACGTATATACACAAATTAACATACAACAACAAAACAATCCAAAGAGAAGAAAAAAAAACCATAGAACTATTAAATAATGATTACTGTGTTATCCATCTAAAATATATCGGAAGTCTACAAAATCGAAAAATCACACGCACATATGAATGGAAAACTTTATACACCTTAGATGATTCAAAGAACATGATCTTGTAAGGATGCAGAGTGGATCTACAACAATCCACTTGGTTAACAACCTGGAATTTTTTTCAAAGAGGGTGTAAGCTTTGCTCTTTATAGAAACCTAGATTTTTTTGCCCTATAAGCAAAACAAAAAAACCCGAATAAAACGACTAGTTATTATAAAATAATAGGTGTATATAGCCAAAAATACGTAAATCACATAATTATTATCAATGACTGATCCACAAATAGTACTCAAAACCAACTTCAATTGACAATGTGCTAGCAGAGCTGAACCAACAAAATTCAGCGATTTAACAAATTTATACAAAGCTTGCATATGGACAACCGAACAAAACATTTCCAACAGATCGTATTTATAAAAATAATTGGTGACAAAGAAACACCTAACAAAATTCGTGTTTTTATCTTAGTTACGAAGTATGCATATCGACAACGAGACCGTTTCTTTTTTAACTCGTCGTCTTAAAAAGAACATAACAAAAAAACCAACCTCTTCATCAGTCAAAACCAACTCAAGTGTTTTACCATTAGAATCAGAAAACTAACTCCAAACTTGGAAAACTAAATATGACACTCTTTAACTTCAGAGTTTAAACGCGAACATTGAAATAATAATAAACGAAAGGCGAGGGAGAGAACATAAGAAAAGGAATATGTTTACGTAACCTAAATAATTGAACATAACATTTATGCGAATCGAAATAAAAACTATAAACAATATCAAGAGAAAACAGAAACATGGCCTTTTTGTCGATAATTACCAAATAACGATAACACCAAAGACACATTTTTATCAATATGCGATGAAAATCTCTTTTCTAGCTAATTTTTTTGGTGAACCAAGAACTAAAAAAAAATTAAAATTTCTTTCTGAAAAAACATCTAAAGATTTAATACTAACAAATCAAGAAAAAAATTATATACATATTTATATATATCATCCAAATCTTGAGTTATAGTTGGTACCAGTCGGGAAAAAAAAAATCTAATGGGAGGATGAACATCTATTTTTTTTATGGAGTCTCTTTATTTATTCACAATTAAAACAAAATATGAAAAAACTATCCAAGCCAAATTTATTGATTTATGCGAACCGAATCTTAAGTTATAATTGGTACAAGTGGATAAAAAGGAAATCTAACTGGGGAGGATAAAAATCTATTCGCTTTTCGCTCTCTTTATCCTTTGACCTCTGTCCTCTGAATCTTCTTACTCACATTCATCTACGTAGTTATGATCGAGATCACTCTCTTCATCAACGTTTTCTTTCTCACCGTATTCAGAATCGTCCTTGTCACATATTGCTTGTCGCCTTCATAGTCCTCGTCTTCATCATCGTCACCATCACTACCGCACTCATCATCCTCGTCACAATCTGAACTCGAGTCCACCTCGTTAACATCATCTATGCAATCATCATCAGATAATTCAGCCTCTTCAACCCCTTGACCATCTTTCACCAAAAACAAAAATTAGAGAATGAGAAAATGCCACATTAATTAGATCACATATACCTCAAAAAAAAAATTGATTTAAAATCACTCATACCTACACACAGTGTTCTAAAAAGCGGTCTAAACGGTCGTCTAGGCCCCGACTAAGCGCTAGGTGCTCAGACGACGCCTAGATGACCGCCTAGACCGTGGAGGTTACATATACGCGTTAAAATTATGTATTTTTGTTATTAAATAGATTTAAATGGTTTTAAGTGATCCGTTTAGAGCGGTTCTACAAAATCGTGAATCAATTACTCTTTAAATTAATTTTTTTCAGTGTATTTTTTTCAATTTCTAACTATATAGATTTAAAATTATAAGTTTTAATTCATATACGTGGTTATAAAACATTCATATGTTGTTTGATATGAATTAAATAAATATTTTTATTTAATTCTTGTTTATGATTTAATATTTTTATATTTTTAGTTAATTTTTTTGTATAAATTTTATCTATAATATCATATTTATAATATTTTATGTTGTAAACATCTAAACCGTCTAAAATCGCCTAGGTCCCGATTAAATATTTTAGGCGCTAAACACTGAGTTACCACCCACTTAGCACCTAGCGCTTTCTTGAACACGCCTAATGATTGTACATAGGAAAGCCTTGGAATAATCAAAATCTCGTGTGATAGCTTCCACGTCTTTAAGGTTAAACCCAAAAAAAAAGAGAAAAAAAAACTTGAGAAAAATATAATAAAATAGGAATAAAATAAAAGAAAGAAAACGATGACAAAAGAAAATAATATCTTACCATTGACGTGAACGAAGATCAACATGATATTTATTAGATTACGCGAGCGAATGCGGGACGAATCCATGGTATCAATGCACGATTTGTTTGGCATATGTAATAGGACATCTAAAGAGGCTGAAAAAGACAAAAGATAAAAAAAAAAAAAAAAAAATTAGATCGGTAAAAAATATGGACGTTGAGACTTTTTCTTAACAATATACATGATTTTTGCATTGGCACCAAAAGAGAAAAATAAATACAAACCATTGTAAATAGATGAAACTTCCCACGCAAACACATGTACAACTTTCGTAGGGAACAGAAGTGCACACGCAGATAAATTCACAAACGAATTTTCTTTAAAGTAAAGAAACACATATATATCTCAAACCCCTAAAAATAAAAGAAGTAAAACAAAAATTCGAGATTAAAAGAGAAGAGTGCATTTTTTTATTATGTTGGAGTTGACTAAAAAACCTAGCATAAATATATATAATAATGCAAGCGAAACACTCAAAATTAGAGTTTAAAAATCAAGTCATTAGGCCGAATTTTTTTACAACAAAACGTTAACCCATATATTTTTAAAAAAAAAATAGCCGAAAAAATTGGACATAAATTATTAAGAGTAAGATAATAATTCTAGAGTTCAACTTTCAACGTGAGCCATAATTATTTATCAAACAAATTCCATCATTTTATTTTTTAGTTGATGTAGTTTTATCATTATATGTTATTTTACTTAATAACGCTTTAACTAAAAAAAAATGTTATAACTTAAAAAATGAATCCGTTAGTTAGAGATAAATATATCTCACACAAAATTATAGAATCAATCTTAAAAAATTTCCTTAAGATAGACAACAATTGTCCAACCTCAACCTCAAAATAAAATTATCGTTGCAGCGATAGCATCTAGGTTGGGGATAACGATTTTTACAGTATTACCTTCTAAGCTAAGATAAAAACGTAATAATCAAAATTGGTTGCTGCTTTACATTGATCAGTTAGGCCCCTTTGACACTTCAAAAAGCCAACGACTCGGTAAATTAAATGATAAATAATATATTTTTTTGTTAACAGAATAATATTTTTTTGTCAAGAAAATAATATATATATACATTAAAAAAAAAAAAAATTAAATGTATTTGTGCCTTTGTGGAACAGAGATTGAAGTAATGTGTGTTTCGCTAGTTCATTGTCCATGTATGGCCACCGTGACTAAAAGGTAAATGGATAAACACGATTAAAGGTCAACCTATACAACCTAATCCGCTAATCGTAGAGATAAATGATCTATAGGTTGGAGATAATTACGATCTATTTAAATTCGTTTTCGTCTTTCCAAGAGGTGGTGCATGAGAAATTACATCCCCCGTAATCACATATTTTTTTTAATACTAATACGTAATCATTTAGGTAAGTTTTTGTATAATATATTTGACTTATATCAATTTAAGTAGTCATATGGGATTTAAGAAAGCATAAAAGCGTATATAAAATTCAGATATACATAACGTGTTAGATATATGATCCGTTATTCCGTTCGACAATATGCTTATTCACAATAATATGCCAATATACAATATCTAACAATGTTCAACGACTATAAGATACATATAATTAAACTATTATAAACCTATACAAAAATAGACTGTCAAGGATTTATAAACAAAATACTTGGGTGCTGACACACACAAATAATAAGCAACTGGTTATTGATTTTCTATCACTTGTGGGTGGTTTTGTATATAAATTTTAATGAATTAAACACAAAATTGAAATTTAGTTTATGAGAAGAAAAACAAATAATTGATTGATTCCAACGTTTTGAAAAATTGTGGGTTACTTATTTAACCAAACAAGAAACTTGTGGCTTTAGGTCTGAGAATGCGAGGTGGAAGGCATTATTCAATAGAACATGCTCGTGAAATATTCAAATGCCATCTTCATGGAAAATTTTCGAAGCTTAGTGGTTAAGGACTCTGCCACGTCAGCTGACGTGGGCCCATGAACTATGCATGAATATGTTGTCATTCATACGTCAGCGTAAACCGAGATGACGCGTCAACGGAAAATGACAAAAATGTCCTTTGCCGAATAAACGCCTCCTTAGGTGGCTAAAACGGCGCCGGTAAATCACCTATCGATAATCAAATGGCACGTGTTGCTTACTTGGTTTATTTGCGTTCACTTTGGTTTGCTTCTTAACCGGTTCTCTTATTATACTATTTGGTTATTAAAAACACTCGATTATGGAGTCTCATCAAAAAAGATGTTAGCCAAGCACGATTATTGCATCTGATCGAAACTAATTATGAAAAAAGAAAAATAACAGGTTTCATATGTTAACGAATAAAGTTTTATGTGAACCAACATCGTTGAAATTCGCTTTTTTAGTTAAATTGCTTCCTGCAATCGATAATTTTTGTAATCATTTGTGTTTTATTAGTTCCAGATATTTCGGTACATTTGATTTGAAATCATATAATTATTAGGAAGTTTAAAAAAAAAAAAAAAAAAAACTCGAACCAGATTTGGTTCAATCAAGAATTGGTTTGGAAGCAAAAATTTAAGACAGTTTTGAGTTTCGTTTTATTGCAGTGAAAATTTTATCCAGCCAAAATTTAAGACCAGGTTCGGTTTGTTCACATCCCCTCGGTTTAGATTGGTTTTGTCTCATTAGAACTTTTAGTAATTTTTAACGAAGAATAGAAGGTTCCAAAATTTGTTTGCGGATCAACCATCATGTCGGCACGATATGACAAAAGAAAAGATTAATAGCCGTTGGATTACCAAGAAAGTTGGAATCATGTACCCTTTGTTACTTCGATTATCATTTTTTTATTTTTCTTAATATAAAAGCGAACCACGACTTTTCCCCAAAGAGTCCATATATACGCGCCAGAGAAGGCAGAGTTAAACGCATTTTAAAAACCAAGTGTCGTGATTTAAGGTTATATAATGACTAGTTTACTCTAAATTAAGATTTGACGTTTGAATAGAATTTAATCAAACTCAAAACGCACTAATTAAATAGATATTTCAACATAAACCTAACTTATCTTCAATCGTAACAAAACAAACAACATACATCAAATTAAAACTAAACTGATGAACTTTAAATTGTTTTTTTTTCATAAAAGTTTATACGGTAAAATTTCTATTAACTAATAATATAAAAACTATGAATATAAATATAATCATTTCAATTTTAAAAAATAAATCGATGTAAATATTTATATAAATGCAAACTTATTTTACCAGCGATATACAACATAAATATTGTCCATGACTTTTATTTCAATCGTATCGATCACATGGTACTAAAAATCAGTTAAATACCTAGTGGAAAGAGAAAACCACCTTGACAACCATCCCACGATCCTTTATCTCATAGAGAGTTTCTTCCTTATTGAAATCCCATGAGAATTACTTTGATGTTGATCATTGATCCAATCTTCCATATCATTAAATGTCTATGCGAACATAACTTCACATCAAATATGAATGTGTTAAATCGATGTAATACTATGTCGTTATCCACAAGCAATGATGTTTTATCCATCAAGGCAAGAGCAGTGTGCCATAAGGGAATTTTGACCAAGTTATCAGTGTTTTTATATAGCCAAAATGGTCTAGCACGACTTTAAACAGTGGTAGAGGTAGAAAATGTTGTTACCAGTATCAAATTATTTGCTGTGAAATTAATTTTTAAAAACATATATATATATATATATATATATATATGTATATATAAACTGTATACAATTTTTTAAATAAATATGACAAAGTATTTTACAATCACTCATGTTGTATTCAAGAATACAAAACCCATGAGTTTGAGTATTTCTAATTTTAATTTAAGAAAAATATAAAATATAAATTTGTACATATCAAAATTGAATGGGGGAATTTCAAAAATACATTTTTTATGATGTCTCTTTTCAAAAATACTACATGTTGTTGTCAATTTTCAAAAAATATTCATTTTATACATTTTCATAAGATTATATATAAAGATTCAAACTTTTAAACATTCATAATAAGATAGTTATGGTAATAAAAAATAATTATAAACATTTATAAGTTATGTTTTAACATGAAAAAAAAATTGTAAGCATTTATATGCTAAGTTGAAAGAGATATCTTTGAAAATACTTTCAAATAGGGATATTTTTGAAAATAAGTATTTCGCAAAATTTCTCAAATTGAACGCATAATTGATTTTAATGTCTATGGTTTGTTGTTGTTAAAAACAAAATAAAAATAAAGTTATGTTTGTTTTGTAATTAAAAAATCATAAAAAGTTGTGTTTGTTTTGTAAGAAACAAAAATCAATTTCAGGTTAATTCTTAACTTAATCACGTAAATGTGCAAATTACTTTACTATCGGCTTTTAAATCTTAACACTAATTCCAGTAGAATTTTTTTTTCTTATGTGTTTTGGTTTTTTTTCATAGGAGTCAAAAAATTATTTTAGATTGAGGTCATTATAATTGTTAATAAACTACATATAATTGATTTATTAAAATTTGTAGGGGTCAATTGGCCATATGGTTTATGTATCTCTCCGCCACTGACTTTGAAAATGATAATTATGTTCACTAATCCATGTCATGTATTTTTTTTTAATGAAAATTCATTCATTTCATACAGTGGATGAAATCAAAAATATTTTACTTTAGTCTTGTGCATATATTTTCTGAGCTTTAGTAAAATTCTCTTTAAACACTTTTTCACAGTCATTCTTTCGCCATCTTTCAAAGCAGATAAATTATATTAATTTTAATCGCTAACGTGAATTTATTCTTTAACATTCATAAAAAATAGTTTCAAATTTTAAAGATCTATTCTTCTTCAAAAATTGAATTCCTTCTAATCTAATTTATATTAACATTTTTTCTTTTATGTTTTCTTGTGTTGTAATTTTTTTTTTTTACATTTTATGTGTTTTTGAATTATTGTTTCAATTAATAAAAAATAATAATATAAAAGTGTGTGAATTAATTGAGTTATTAATTTTAGTTTTAATGTTCTTATTATTTTTTTTTATGATGTGGACATCTTAAATGGAGAGAGAACTCCCTAAAATCAATTGAAACGGAAAATTTTTATTAATTTATTGAGTTATTAATTTATCGAGTATCAATTTATACATGTTTACGGTACAATGAAGCCTCTTGTTTCGCCACCGCAACGGGGCCGGCCCTTCTGCATCGATTTTCACTCACTAAATCCTTATTTTTTAGGGTATTAATTTATATATTTAGTTGACCACTGTTTTGATTTCAACTAAATCAAAACATTAAAGAGAACCAAACCAAATCAGATCAAATCAAAGGACTTTTCAATTCTAAATTTATCAAACTCTCTCTAAACCAAACCGAATAAACAGAACATCTACCCCTACAATTCTAATTACAAAATCAGAGTGCTTTTTCTGATCATAACAAATTTATGAATTGGAAAAGAGAAAAAAAAAAAATACAAAGGTCGAATCATATTCGTACTGTAGTTAATAGAATATGACCAAAGCATCATCGGGGTTTATGGGCCACATCCCACATGTTAAAAAAGGGTCGTCTTTCGAGTGGCTCAAACTCTCATCCAACCATTCAAAATATTTTTTAAAAAGTTATTTGACTTTAATAATCTATGTCAATTGATTAATTAATTGCATGTGCTTGTCCAAAAAGAGGTTCTCCACCCATACAATGCAAGCTTTCAAGTTTCAACGACTACGAGAATATAAGCGAACAACATTTTCTATGAGACTATGATTAGAAGTTATTTAGAACAACTTGTTAAGAAATATAGAAACGCATTAGCTCGTCATGTCAAAACCTCTAAACTCAATTTTTAATGTTTTCTCATGTCATTTTGACTATGCGTTAAAGTCTACCAAAAAAGAATAAGCCGTCGTAAATACAAACGACACGTCGGAGAGATTGATGCCAAACAAAATAGCGACGTCGACAGAAATATATTCTTCGTTTTCGTTTTGGCCTTGTTTTATTTTATTATTATGTTGTTGAACTTTAACCCATATTAATAGAAACATGTGATTTATCATTTATCTAGTTTGGATTTTTCATATGTTACTGTTTACTTGGGGAATGATGTCTTCCAGTATATATTGTTAAACGCAGTCATCATTTGGTTAAGGTTTATGTTCATTTTCAGATAAGAGGAGAAGAGGTAGAGCATATCGGGTTCGTCTTAGGTTCTCTCTCAAAAAAGTGGCAGCTACAGTTTACTTTTTTCGGCGAAGAAATTTTCGAGGTCCGGCATCCGGCGGCTTTCTCAGCGCCGACACCGGAGCTCTTGTATATTTGGCTCTCTGTTTTTAATCTCTTCGACTTAGACTTTGGATCTCAATCAAAGTTTTCTTCAAAGAGTTTGGTTTCGGGCTTTGAGCTCTGGTTCGATGGTTTCGGTTGCTTAACTTCGTCTAGGTCTTCGAAGGTGGGTGCGGATGAGCCGGTTCTAGTCATCGGTGCCTAGTCTTCGACTTTAGTGGGGCTCGTGGTCTCCTCTTTTGTTGGCTTAGATCTGAGATTTTGTGCAGGTTTCTACTGTCTCTCGCAGTTTGCTTTGGCCGGAGCCTGTCTCCGGAGAAGGTTTGGTTTTGGGTGTAGACTCCAAGTGCTCGAGTTCCTTCCTCCAATTTTCTTTCGGGCAGTGGTCGGAAGTTTGTAGTAGTTGCGCCTCTCCATCTGCTCTGCCGTTTGGTCCCTTGAATCATTGCTTTTAGGCTCTTTCTTGTTCCCTTTGCCTAGTCTTTGGTTAGCATAGTTCTAGTGGTTCTAGTCTACTTCGCTCGTTAGGATTAGAGTTGCTTTTGGTTTTATGCAGATTGTGTGTGCGTGGTCGTTGTGTTGAGATTGGATTTCTTCGTTTAGCATCTTTGTTATTTTGGTATTTCTATTACGGATTCTTTCCACCGCCTTTAGCTTTAGTGAATAATCAGTTTTCGCCTTAAGTCTTTCATGGTCAATTTTTGTAAGGCTAATATTTTGTGGGGATGCTAAAGTTCTACATTTAGACTAATTAGGGTGAATATTAGGTGGGTAGAATTCTGTTCGTGGTTACTTGTTCTTGTTATTCGTCGTATTGGGTATATTTCTTCGTGGTTACCTCTAGCCTCGTCCTCGGCTTGTGAGCTTTGTTAGTTCCGTGACTTCTGCTCTTTCCACACTATTCGTTGATTGCAGTTTCTTCACTTGTCCCAGCATTTTGTGGCATATTTGTTCTCTAGTGTTATGTTGATTGGATCTTAGTTTCCCGTTAAACTTTCGGGCTTTGTTTTATGGTAATCTTTCGGGCTAAATTTCTCATGTTGTGGGCTTTTGGTCTCTGATGTCGTAAACGTTGACAGTCGGACTTTATATCATACAATGTATTTCTCCCGGATTTTAATATAAAAGGTTTAGATGAAAAAAAATGATGTCATCATTTGTAATTTTTAAAACAATCAATAATTTAACTATAGTTTCGACTAGTTTATTGAGAATAAGATTATCTACGTATTTCCATAGACTTTTGGTCTTTTGTATATGTCTTAGGGTTTTTTATGTACCTATGCTAATTCAATAAAGACATCAAGCTTTTCCGCTAACTTTGACATGGTATCAAGAGCCTAGGGTTCTCGATTCAAATTTTTTTTTGACTGCGAGATTGCTTCGTTTCTTGTTCTACAAGTATTCTGTAGAACTCTTTCTTCTCTTTCGTTGTTTGAGGCTCTGTTAATCACAACCTCTGTTTCTCTGTTTCTGATTGATTTTCTAATTAAATCGGCGAGGTTTTCTTCTGGTTATCGTTATGCCTGGCGACGAAGACTCTTCTTCTGTTACGACCAAATCACAAGTTGCGGTTGGTCGTGATATCACCATCTTATCTGATTATTACTTGCCGGCTAGAGCACATCCAGGTCCAATCATATCTATTGTGTTCCTTAATGGTCCCAATTGCGACTGGTGGGCAAAGCTTATACGTAATGCTCTCAAAGCCAAGAATAAGTTAGGCTTTATTGATGGTTTGGTAACAAAGCCGAGCTTGGGTGCAGACGAGATTAAACTCTGGGGAATCATCAATTCGATGCTTGTTGCTTGAATTCTTAACACAATCGAACCTAAGTTACGCAGTTCTATTTTGTGTGCTGACACGGCTTTTGAGCTATGGGATGGATTGAAGAATCGGTTTTCAGTTGGCAATGAGCCTCGTGTTGATGAACTTAAAGTTGATGTTGCAACATGCAAACAAGAAGCTTACTCTGTCCAGGATTATTTTGGTCGTATGAAGCTTTTATGGGATGATTTAATCGAATATGAACCACTTCCTGACTGCTGTTGTGGTCAGAGTGATTGTCTTACCATTAAGAAGTTGTTGGATATGCGTGATCTTGAACGGAAGTATCAATTTCTTATGGGATTAGATGGCACTCGATTTGGCACAACACGCTATAATATTCTCTGTATGAAACCATCGCCAAATCTTGAAAGTGTTTTCTTGATGGTTCTTGAAGAAGAACATCATCAACTTGTTACAAAGGCATCTGAAAATCGTTCAGATCTTGTTGGTTTCTCTGCGTCTTCTTCAAGACCTCGTGTTCATGCTCGCAGCATTTTTACATATACCTATTGTGATCGTACTGGTCATGAAGAGAGAAACTGTTATCAACTCCATGGTTTTCCGAATGAGTCTGGTCGGGATCATAGCAGAGGACGTGGTACCAGCAATGGTCGTGGAAGAGAATCAGGTTTTGGTCGCGCAAATGTAGCTCAAGCAAACTTGGATCTGCATCATCTCAACAACACGTCATAACAAATGCAGACCGACAAAGCTTAGGAGTTAACAACGAATAGTGGGAGACATTAGTCACTCTTCTCAATTCGGCTAAGCCTGCTCCTCGCGACCGTGTTTTTGGTATTATTATTCGATTCAGGAGCTTCTGTACACTTAACAGGGACTCTTGATCTTTTATTTGACCATTCTGATATTTCTCCTTGTCCAATCGGGTTACCTAATGGAGAAGTAGCAACAACAACTAAATGAGGAAAATTGAAACTTGGGAATTCTGTTATCCTTTCTCACGTTGTTTATATTCCCCATCTTCAACCTACGTTATTGTTTTGTTGCTAGATTATTAAAAGAAAGACAGTGTTTAGCAATTTTCACTATAGGTTTTGCTACTTGCAGGACCGTGTTACGAAGATGCTGATTGGAGCGGGTAGTGAGTGTGATGGTCTATACTTCTTTCTGGGTATTTTTTATTTTCAAGTTAATGTTGTTGTGTCAGACTCGCGAGCACTTTGGCATCGTCATTTGGGTCATCCATCACATCATTTACTTTCACGTTTATATGGTGTTCTTCATTTCAGTTGTGATAGTTCCAATTCTAAACTTCCATGCGACGTCTGTGTCCGTGCGAAATCACCTATTTTTTCTTTCCCGGAAAGCAATAATACACAGCTGATATTTTTTCTCTAATCCATTGTGATGTGTGAGGACCTTATCAAACTCCAGCACTTTGCGGTTTCACTTACATTCTAACAGTGGTTGATGATCGTTCTAAAGCTGTTTGGGTTTTTCTAATGTGAGCAAAGAGCGAGGTCTCGTACCATCTTCATAATTTTGTCATATGGCTGAAAGACAATTTGACAAAAAGGTTTCTATGGTACATAGTGACAATGGTACTGAATTTATGTGTCTCACGTCTTTCTTTGCTACACAAGAAATATTACATCAGACATCGTGTGTTGGCACACACTTCAACAAAATGGACGTGTCGAAAGAAAGCATTGTCGCATCTTGAATATTGCACGTTCACTCTGATTTCAGGCTTCAATACCTATTAAGTTTTGGGGTGGTTGTGTTCAGACCGCAGCTTATTTAATAAATCGAACACCATCCTCGGTGCTTCATGGCCAGACACCTTATGAGATTTTGTTCGAGACCAACCGACCTACGATCGTATTTGGACATTTGGGTGCCTTTGCTATGCTCACAAAGGAACTAGACGTAGAAAAAAATTTTATGAACATGCTACTAGATGTCTCTTTCTTGGATTCCCTTATGGTCAGAAGGGATGGAAATTTTTTGATCTCGAACGTGAAGAATATTTTGTGTCAAGTAACATTGTGTTTAATGAGGATGTTTTTCCTTGTGAATCAAATTCCGATGTTGGTCCTTCGAATTTGATTTCTTCGAGTCAGTCTCCTGGTATTATCGAAGATGATATTGTTGATGCTGTATTGGTACCGGCTGTTGGTGTAAGGGGGAGCTCATGTATTTCTCCCATGGATGTTAACACATTTCCATCTCTATTGTTGGTAACGGAGATCGTACCTTCTGTGTCCTCCTCTTCGTCTCAAGAGAATCGATCCACTTCGTCTCCTGTTGTGGTTAATAATCCGAGTGTGACTCCTCCCATCGTTGTTGATTCAACTGATATCCTTGGTCGTGGAAAAAGAGAAAAAAAACAAATCAGTTTTTCTTGAGACATACGTCACTTATTCAACTCTCTCGATTAATGATCGATCACATTTCCCACTTCTCTCAGCAACCGGTCTTTCAGGTACAACTTATCATATTGCTTATCATCTTTCTTCTCATCATTTCTCTGCAGCATATTGTGTATTTATAGCTGCAATCACAACTGTAGCGGAACCTACTTCATTCTCTGAGGCTATGAAACATGATGTTTGGACCGATGCTATAGGAGTTGAGATTTATGCTCACGAAGATCAGGGGACTTGGGATATTACTGATCTTCCTCCGGTAAGAAAGCTATTGGTTTCAAATGGGTGTATAAGATCAAATCCAACTCGATGGTAATATTGAACGGTATAAGGCTCTCTTAGTGGCTCTTGGCAATCGTCAAGAAGAGGGTCTGGATTTTAAAGAGACATTTTCTCCTGTTTCTAAGTTCCCAACGGTTCGTATTTTTCTTTGAATCGCGGCTGCTCGTAACTGGGAACTTTACCAGATGAATGTTCATAACGCTTTTCTTCATGGGACTTTGGATGAAGAAATCTACCTGAAGCTACCACCGGTTTTTTCACATTCTTCACCAAACAAAGTGTGTAAACTTCGCAAGTCTATTTATGGTCTTAAGCAGGCTCCTCGGTGTTGGTTTGAAACTCTTCGAGCATCTTCTTCGCTTGGGTTCAGACAATCATCATATGATCCTTCTTTTTTCTCGATGTCGAATGATGGTCTTGAACTTTATGTTCTTGTCTACGTTGATGATTTGGTAATTGGTGGCAATGATCATTTCTCCATTGTTCGCTTCAAGGAATATTTGAGTAAGTGCTTTCATATGAAGGATTTAGGACATCTCCGTCATTTTTTGGACTCGAAATCGCACGAAATGAAGAGGGTATTTTTTTTTGTCAACAGAAATATTGTCTAGACATAATCATGGAGTGTGGTCTTCTCGGAGCTCGACCTTCGATGGTTCCTATAGAGCAAAATAATCAACTTGCTTTAGCTACGGATGAGTTCTTCTCGGATCCTTCACGTTATCGCCGAGTCATTGGTCGTCTCATTTATCTAACGATAACTAGGCCTGAGCTTTGTTATTCGGTCCATGTTTTATCTCAATTCATGCAAGTTCCTCCACAATCACATTGGGAAGCTGCGATGAGAGTTGTCCAGTTCCTCAAGGGTACTCCGGGTCAAGGTCTTCTATTTCGCGCAAATACCGACCTTCAATTAGTCGGATTCTCGGATTTTGACGGGGCAGCATGCCCATAAACTCCATGTTTGCTTACTGGCTACGTAATGACACTTGGTGGGGCTTTGGTTTCTTGGAAAATAATTAAGCTGTCTCGGTCTTCGGCACAGGCCGAGTATCGTGCATTGGATGATATTGTAAGTGAGATTAAGTGGCTTCGTGAGTTGTTGGCTTTTTTTAATCTCCCTCAAGATCGTCCGGTTCCTCTTTACCGTGAAAACCAAGCTGCTTTACACATTGCAGCAAATCCAGTGTTCCACAAACGGGCAAAGCATATTGAGAATGATTGTCACTTCACTCGTGATGCTATTAAAGATGGTTTGATCTCTACCGCTCATATTCGTACGTCTGAACAGCCAGCTGATGCTTTTACTAAAGCTCTTGGTAAAGATCAACTACTTCATTTACTTGGCAAGTTGGGCATTTGTGATCTTCATGCTCCACCTTGAGGGGGAGTATTGAGAATAAGATTATCTACGTATTTCCATTTATATGTAAATGTTCTTTTTGTCTTTTGTATATGTCTTAGGGTTTCTTATGTACCTATAAATACTTTGCTAATTCAATAAAGACATCAAGTTTTTCCGCTAACTTTGAGATAGTTACACAAATCGATAAAAGATTTTGGCAGAGAGACATAATGATAAACATTAAAATCTGACCCGAATTCGGGGAAAAAAATCTAAACCGAGTGAATTAGTCCATTTTTAATCCAAAAATACAATCGCACAAAATATCTATACATATCCAATTATAAACCCAACTAGAAACATTAAAACAACCTAATCCAAGTCAATGTAGCAACTAATCATAATCCAAAAAACATAAATTCTAAAGTAAAAATTGATTTAGGTGTAGAATCGATTTATGGTTTAGAATCAAACTTGGTGAATCGAATCAAAATTCTTGAATAAAAAAATGAATCGATTACGGCCAACGAAATCAAATAAGAAAAGGAATTTTATTCAATTTCACGAGACATGTCATACAATTTGCTGGGTGTGATTTCATTCTAACAAACTGAAATAAGGAGTTTCTGGATTTGAATTCGTATTAAATTGAATACAATAACTTAATTTAAAATAGTGTTGTGTATAATTTCATGTGGAAAATTTAATAATTACAATTTTGAGATTGACTTTAGATTTATGAACCGTCAGATTGACGTTTATGTTAATATATTAAATCAATATAAGATAATTTGTTGTTTAACTTTCTTTTAATTAATCTTTAACTATTAACTAACGGAAATCATCATAGTTAGACGCGAATCGTGGCCGTTTTAACATAGATGAAAACCAATTATTATTTTTTAATCTTTTAATGCATATTATTATACGTTAATTATTTGGGAAAATTACGTAGAATATCACAATTTGAATTTTAATTGCGCATAATGTTACATAGAAATATTTTTTGTATGGAATGTCACTTACACTAATTAATGACAAAAATATCTTTTGTGTATTGGAGAAGGAGTGTATGTATGATGTGCAGATAGCTTTTTGCTTTATTCAATTAGACTTATAGCAACTAACATTAAATGCAGTAGAGAGAGAATATCAACTATATAGATACGTACACAGAATGCTTATGATAATCTCATGTACATACACAAACTGCTTATTTGTTCATGTATGTAGATGACTGTATTTTAACACGACCACATTTGATGTACGATATACATTAACATACACATAGTGCTTATGTTGATCCTATATATTACAAATGTCGCAAAAAATTTCTTACAGCTGTCCGACGCGGCCAAATTTAGTGTACAATATACATGTACGTACACAATGTACATAGATATTTATGTTCCATATATTTAATCATATAAACTATACATAATTATTTAGGTAATTAAAATATAGTAAAATGAGTATCAGAAGATCGAAAAAATGAAATAATGTTAAAAAAAATCATGTAAGTGAAAAATGGAAAATGTGAAAACAATAGAAATGGAAAGTAATAGCAAAATTAAAATTAATTAACTAAAAAAGTTAAGTTTTTTGCGTGGAATGGAGATGAGAAAGAGAAATAATTTTATCACATTTTCATAATTACAAACAATGCAATATTATTTTTTCCTATACAATCTGAGTATACATATTTTTGTGTGTATGTATATGAGATCAGCATAAACATTACAATCTGAGTGTACATATCTTCTGTGTGTATAATTTTTGTGTACGTATATGAGATTAACACAAATATTAATATAGGTTGGTATATGTCATATTAACTATACATCATACATGAGTCTTAAGTCTATATATATATATAGGGGTATCTTGGTCATATATACGTGAAATAAGTGGCATTTGATGTGAAAAATATTTTGGTAGGATATTTGTCGTAAATAAAAGTCAAATATGTCACTTTTATGAAAGACACTTGAATTGTTTTATCATATACTCCCTCTGTTTCTTATAGAATGAAGTTTTATGGGATACACATATATTAATAAGCTGTCACTTTCAAATAATTGCATTTACTCAATTTGTGGTAAAGCTTATCTACTCTTCACCTTTTCTATTTTTTTAATATTGCAGCCAAATAAATTGATTTCAATAAAAACAATTGAAGTTTTGTTAAAAATTCAAACATTGCGCCACAGTCAATTGCTTAAAAATGAAAACAAAATTATGGAGGCAAAACCAAAATAATGATGTTTCATTGACTTTCTATATATTAACACTGATTTATAGTCATTTAGTAGTATCATCCATGGCTTGTCATAGTTTTAATCTAAATTCACCAATTCAAAATAATGAAAGAGAATTTTTGTTTGATTTGAATAAAAGTCCAACAAGAGAAGATCTGGAAAATGAAGATCCAGAGAACTATTCTCTTATTAATTCAGGTTTTTTGTTTTTTAGTTATTATTTCTAATGATTTGATATAAATTTTGTATATGTAAAATTGAGATTTTGTTCATAAGAAAGAAATGACAAATGGAGAAAGATTAGAGATTTACCTTGCTCTATTAGAAAGAAGCGTCGATGGAAGAGTGAAGAAAACCACTACAACGGAAGTTTCTAATTTGTTCTCCGTACCTTTGCTAACGGTACAACGAATTTGGAAACGGGCCAAAGATATTCCTCATGGCGAAGTTGTTGACGTATCACATAAGAGAAAGGGTAAATGTGGTGTGAAAAAAACTCAAATTGACCTTGAACGAATTGTTGGTATTCCACTTCATAGTCGAAAAACATTAAGGTCCCTGGCGGTTTCTTTGGATGTGAGTTGTTCGTGGTTGTTTCGACGTCTAAAAGAAGGGCTCATCAAACGTCATTCAAACGCCATCAAGCCATCTTTGAGGGAAGGTAATATGAGAGCTCGACTAGCATTTTGTGTCTCCATGCTCGACACTAGTACTTTGCCGGATAACCCAAAGTTTGTTGATATGTACAATATTGTACATATCGATGAAAAATGGTTTTATATGACGGTAATCTTCCTTCACAAATGGCTTGTGATCCTATTCTAGTACAAGATGTAATCAATTACTTAGCTACTTAAGTAAAACAAAGGCAACTTACTCAAAGGCAACTTACTCAAAATACGTAGGCACATATATCTTCAGCATGTGCAAAATTGTCTTTCGAACTTCGGGATGGAACTCTTCTTCCTCATAGCATGATTTATTCAAATCAAAATTTCAAGTGGGGATGAATTTGATCTTGTGAATCGGTTGTACATTCGATGATTCGCCTTCTTCATCATATACCTTATTCAAATCAAAATTTCGAGAACTATTGGATTTGATCTTGTGAATCGGCTGAACACTCGTTGATTCATCTTCTTTATCATCATATACCTTGTTCAAATCAAAATCACGGATAGTGTTTGATTTGAGATTACTTTTTAAGTGGTCTTCTTCTTCTTGTTTCACTTTTTTGTTCTCCTCTTCTTGATTTAAGCTGACTTCTTCTTCTTCTTGTTTCACTTTTTGGTTTTCTTCTTGATCTAATTCACCTTCTCCTTCTTCTTGTTTCACTCTTTTGTTCTTTTTTTTTTGGATTCATTATTTTTTTTTAAATAAGAAGACTCTCGTAAGTGAAAAATTCTAAAATGATGACTTATAGTAGTTCATATACAACAAAACATGCACATTTGATTTTTTTATTAATACAATTTCATTTATTTTCACTACTTACTTTCACTAATGTACTTTAAGTGAAAATTGACTTTTAAGTTTCTATGACAAAGACAACATCAATCTTTGAAAAACATTAATAAAATTCAAAACTTCATTCTATAAACAGAGGGAGTAGTTTAGAAGTAAATATTTTTAGCTGAGATGTGTAACGATGTAGCGAGCATCTGACAATTAATCCACTCTCACACGTAAAATCACTGACAGTTATCTCTAAAATGTAAAAACACCCAATTAATTTCGGCCACAAACTGAAAAAGGCTCAGAGCCTTCGTCTCCACTCTCTACTTCTCGAAGCCTTTTCAATGGCTTTCACATTGTCGACCACAAAGACTTTCACCAACATAAACTGCTCAAACAATCCTTCGAAGATAACCACCTTTAAGCCCCTCAAGCTCCCTCTGTTCTGGCCATGGCAAAAGGTACACGCCTATACGTATATAACCATAGCAGATACGTCATCAATGGTTTCTCTATTCGGTTGTAATCGGATGAATGATCGATGGTTTAGGTCAAAATGGGTCCTCTGAGTGTTTCTCCGATGGGTTTTGGGACATGGGCTTGGGGCAATCAGCTTCTTTGGGGATACCAGACCTCCATGGACGATCAGCTTCAACAAGCTTTCGAATTGGCTTTGAAAAACGGAATCAATTTGTTCGATACTGCAGATTCTTATGGCACTGGTAGGCTTAATGGCCAAAGTGAAAGACTTTTGGGCAAATTCATCAGAGAATCATCTCAGGGTCTGTCTATCTTTAATTTCCCCAGTCATTTTAGTAATGTGTTTGGTCTTACTGATCCAAAGTTTCTGATTCATTAGATAATTTCGGAAATTTCCTCTTAATTGGTTGCAAATTCAATCCTGGAGCTGTCTTTATATGTTACTGTTGCAATTAGGGTTTGTGTGTTGTGCTTAAGCTGATGATTTTCTGATTGCGAATGTTTGGCCTAAAAGGGAAACAAAACGAAGTTGTGATAGCTACAAAGTTTGCAGCTTATCCATGGCGGTTAACTTCAGGACAGTTTGTGAATGCCTGCAGGTCTCTAGTCCTCTCTCTTTCTACTTCTGGTTTGTTGGAGATTGATGATAAATGGATGTTCTTTTCCTGTATCAGAGCTTCTTTAGACCGGCTTCAGATAGACCAGCTCGGGATCGGACAGCTTCACTGGTCAACTGCAAACTACGCCCCTCTACAAGAGCGTGCTCTTTGGGATGGTCTAGTGGCAATGTACGAAAAGGTTGCATATCAAATCTACTGAAAATATGAAATCTCTTTTATCACCATTAGCACTTGGTAAGTTGATGATAAGGGTTCCTCTTTATCAGGGGATAGTTCGAGCGGTTGGAGTCAGTAACTATGGACCTCAACAGCTTGTGAAGATTCATGATTATCTCAAAACCCGAGGGGTTCCTTTATGCTCTGCTCAGGTGCAATTCTCATTGCTAAGCATGGGAAAAGAGCAACAAGAGATTAAAAGTGTATGCGACGAGCTAGGGATTCGCTTAATCTCTTATAGCCCTCTTGGTCTAGGAATGCTAACCGGGAAATATTCATCTTCAAATCTTCCCACTGGTCCTCGGTTAAGTATTTTTCAGGCTTGTCGATTGCTCAAAAGATCATTGTTTCTTGTTTGTAACTATGCTTGAACACCTTCTTAACAGATCATTGCTGTTTCGACAAATTCTTCCTGGATTAGAGCCTCTGCTTTTAGCACTGAGAGAGATTGCGGAAAAACGAGGAAAGACTATGCCTCAGGTAATTTCTTACTCCATAGGATTCTTGGGAAGAAGAAATGTGACACGTTGAAAAGAATGAGTTTATTATCTGTTTTTGCAGGTTGCAATAAACTGGTGTATATGCAAAGGGACAGTGCCGATACCGGGTATAAAGTTGGTTAGACATGTTGAGGATAATTTGGGTGCTATGGGATGGAGACTTACAAATGATGAACAGCTTCGATTAGAATACGCAGCTGAAGAATCACCAACGTCGATGATTCAGAACATATTTCAGACAAGATGATAGGATAAGAGAAGATGCTTTATACATCTAGACCACAAATGAGAACGATCTATGTAAGTAAAAGCGTTTATTCTCTATACATATTGTCAAGAACACGTTATTATTTCTGAAATTTCCGTTCTACAACTTATTATTTCATAACTAATTGTGAAAGTTTATACTATAATATGGATAGGTTATATAGTCTAGTTGATTATATCTCATAATACGGTACCGCAACAGAGGGAAAATGTGATTTGGTTTTAGTAATTGGTCCTAGCAAATATGTGTATATGTAGGACAAACAACATGAAGACATAATATTCATATTTACGTCTGTAGACATTATTTCAGCATCGTTGTGAGGGAAACATAAACAAAGTTATCGATTGTCGTGTTTCTGCTCTTTTAAAGCTCTCTATCTCCGCAGTGACCAAACTTATGATTGCAATTTCTGCATTTACAGAGACATTAACTTATCTTTCAAGCAACCAAATGTTTAGCCCTAGATGATAATAAATGTTTTTTTAAAACCTACAACTTGGCTACTAGTCTTTTGCTATTCTTCTCCATCCAACGAACTAAATCTCCTCATTCAAATCTTATTAATTTCTCTTCTTCGTTAATTGGAATATCATTTAAAACAATTATAGTTCCAAGAACATGCATGTATATTTTCATGACCATTTAAATAAAATACTCCATTATTAGATTAATGCTTTTCCATATGCTTTGTAATTTTTTTATTTTTTTATAAAGATATGCTTTGTAATTTAATACCAACTATATATATTCCATTTTTGGTTAATGGCTTAACGCGGCTACATTAAATTTCATAACATATCTTCGGCTTTATGTCAGTCAAAAAAGAAAGGCGTAGTTATTTTCTCTTTATTCCGTTCTAGGTAGCACGAAAGTTTCGTTGGAGGTCCGTTTCCCGTTTTGGAATTAGAATCGGAAGTTTTCGAAAATTTTTGAAAGTTCGCCTCCATGTCGCTTCCTAAAAACCTCTTTGAAAACACGTTGAAAGTTTGCGATTCCATTTGGGAAGCTTGTACTTCCGTTTTGAAAACACTGTGTCGTAAATAAATATGAAGGATAAAATTATTTTTGATATGTCTCTCATTATAAAACAAAACAAAACAAAACAAAACCGAAAACTAATTTATTATTTTGACTTTTGTGCACGCTAATTTTCGTCTTATAAATTATCTTGCTTAGAAATAGTGTTTTAATCATATGTGATATGTGAAATGTGAGAAGTGATTAGTTTGATTAATTGAATGAGATTATTTGGGAAAATTTGAGTTTAGTGATTATAACATAGAATTTGAAGCAAGATTATTTGATGGAGTTGAAAAATTTGAAAATGAAGGTGGTGATTTAGATTTTTGATTTTGAATCATATTATTTTGAATTATTCTTATTGGGTTATATAAAAATGTATTGTACTTCTTAATATTTTTTAAATATAGTATGATATTTAATTATATATATATATATATGCGTATATATAATACCCTTCCAACACGTACCATTTTCCTAATTTTCTTTAAAAAATCGCTTCCACATTTCTATACGCTTCCATTTCCACGTACCCGATTCCAATTCCATGCAACGTAGATTGAATTTGTGTACTTCTTAATATTTTTTAAATATAGTATGATATTTAATTATATATATATATATATGCATATATATAATACGCTTCCAACACGTATTCTCTTTCTAATTTTTTTTTTAAAATCGCTTCCGCGCTTCTATATGCTTCCGTTTTCACTTCCATGTATTCGATTTTGATTCCACGCAACGTAAATTTCGTTACATTTTTTTTTTTTGTGACAAATATTCCGTTATACACTACTCAAAGAAAAAAAAAGGAAAATGGTTTTCAGCTACTCGAAGAATGGGTTAATATGTAGATAACCATCCCAAATATAGAAATGTGCTTTAACCTACACCAACTAATATACGAAACATATCGACATACACGAAGTATATGCAGTCATGTTGCAAATTACAATTTGGGTTTTATAGAGTTTCAAACAAAAATTTGGGGTCAAACTATAATTATTTTCTTAAAAAATAATAATTTAAAAAAAATATCCAAAAAATTCAAAAATTTAAGAAAAAATAATAAATAAATTTTAGATAAAAATTAAATTATAGTTTCAGTTTTATATTTGAAAAAAAATTGTAAAATTCCAAAATTTCGAAAATTGAAACTTCAAAAAACTATTAAATTAAATATAAAAAAAAAATTTAAAAAAAATCCAAATTTTTTTTTTAAAAAATAATAATTAAATTTTAGATAAAAATTAAACTATAGTTTCAGTTTTACATTTTTTTAAAAATGTAAATTTGTAAAATCCCAAAATTTTTAAAACTACGAAAATTCAAAATTATATATTTTGAAACCAATTTAATTTGTTAGAAAAACAATAAAACAAAAAGTTAAAAAAATGTTTATTATTATATGTTTTGCGAAGGCGTTAGAGAACATATAAATCGCAGTATGTCATAATTTCCAGTGTTTTCGAAGTCCAACAATTTTAATCCAAAAATCCGCTTCTAGCCTATAGCTACAATCGGGTTGAAATATGCTTATGTTCTTAAAACATTTTCAAAAAATGAATTTTTCTCTATTTTAAACATTTTTACGAACGTTCTCTAACGCCTTCGCAAAATACTTTTTTGAAAATAACGTTTTTTAAAACCCATGTTCTAAACTATATTTGTGGACCAACATTTTTAAAAAATTTTGTTTTATTTTTTTTCTAACAAATTAAATTAGTATCAAGATATATAATTTTGGAAGCCTATATACCTTACATTTTCAAAAAAAAATTATAATTCTAGATTTTTTTGAAGTTTTGAATTTTCGTAATTTTAGAAATTTAGGCATTTTAAAATTTTTTAACTTCTTTTAACTTTTTATTTTATATTTTAACGATTTATATGTTCTCTAACGCCTTCGCAAAACATATAATAAAAAACATTTTTTAACTTTTTGTTTTGTTTTTTTCTAACAAATTAAATTGGTTTCAAAATATATAATTTTGAATTTTCGTAGTTTTAAAATTTTTTGGATTTTACAAATTTACATTTTTTAAAAAATGTAAAACTGAAACTATAGTTTAATTTTTATCTAAAATTTAATTATTATTTTTTAAAATTTTTTTTTGGATTTTTTAAATTGTTTTTTAATATATTTAATGTAATATTTTTTGAAGTTTCAATTTTCGAAATTTTGGAATTTTACAATTTTTTTTTCAAATATAAAACTGAAACTATAATTTAATTTTTATCTAAAATTTATTTATTATTTTTTCTTAAATTTTTGAATTTTTTGGATATTTTTTTTTTTTGATTTTTTTTTTAAAATTATTATTTTTTAAGAAAATAATTACAGTTTGACCCCAAATTTTTGTTTGAAGCTCTATAAAACCCAAATTGTAGTTTACAACATTACTGCATATATTTCGTGTATGTCGGTATGTTTCATATATTAGTTGGTGTAGTTTAATGCACATTTCTATATTTGGAATGGTTATCTACATATTACCCCATTCTTCGGGTAGCTGAAAACCATTTTCCCAAAAAAAAACCAGTTTCCGAAGTTTTGGTTTGGCTCAGTGCAAGGTATGATGTATGACTTGACTCGGCTCATACCAATCGGTTTAACTTGATTCATTTAATATCATGTTTATAATTTTGTTCGCTAGTCAAATGAATCTTTTGCTTTTTTTTGTTCTCCATGTATCAAATCGAATTTCAATACAACTCGTGGTTACATCAGTTTAAGTTGCGTTTCCGTCAAAATAGAAGCTCTTTTAGTTTTCCATTTCAGTAACACGATTCGTTTAGTTTACCACTTTCTCATGACCATTTAAAATGCAATTGCGCATTGAAAATTCATTAATGCAGATGAAGAGATGTCAAATAAAACTTTTGTTCTCTTAACATTAAAACCAAAAAAAAGAGAGAAAATTTTGTTGTTCTGTTATCTATAGCATCAGATAAAAAAAAACCAATCCAAGTCTAGATAATTTTTTGACTATCTCTTAGTAAGTACGATTTTTTTAAAATAAATTATGTATTTTCAATTCAAAATCAATTAATATTCATATACGTCTTATATTATTTTAGAAATATATCAATTTCAACTGTGGGACATTTTTTATAATTAGAGAATTTCAAGCCGAAATTCAAACTAATCCCAAATCGATGAAAAAATAAAGTTGTTTTGCCATTTAAGATATCTATAATATTGCAATGGAAAACTCGAATTCCGGTTATGCAATTTTCAGGATAAATTTTTAAACGTATTATTATTATTATTATTATTATTATTATTATTATTATTATTATTATTATTATTATTATTATTATTATTATTATTATTATTATTATTGTTAAAAAAGCTTAACCCACTGGATTATAACAAGGTCCATGAATTAATTATGTCGGACATTTTAACAAACTCCTTTCTTAAGTTGCTATTTTTTAATAAAATTAAGTTGCTAATTTGATATAGAGTTTCGACATATTTTCAATATCCTACCAAAGAAAAACTATTCTGAAATAGAGTATTTTGCATATACGCCATACATCTATATCCATGGTGTTAATCAATCTTAATAATACCATTAAGTAGGCTTGGGTCCATTAGGTCAACATTCTATGATTAGATTTGTTTTTTAGTAGAGAGCTAACAAAATTTACTTGAAAATCTATAAAATTAAATCATATAAATGATTATGTTCCTTCAAAGCCGCGGTAAAGGGAGACGAAATGAAAATCTTTAGCTTTTGACTTTTAACTTAAGCTCGACACGTGTCTCGTCTTCTTTGGTCACTCGGCGATTTTGATATTTTGTTATCGCGTAAAAATCCCACACAAACGAAGCGACTACTACATGGAAACGACGCAGTTTTACCATTATAATTCACCTACCAAAGCGCGTGGAGATTTAAAGCGCGTGAAGTATGAAGTACACGCGCGAGTCCACGCGCCTAAAGTAAAAAAGAAAAAAAAAAAGACAAGAGCTGAAAAAGAAAGAGCAAAGTGGTTAAGAGGGGCTTCAGTTGTTGGATGCTTTAGCTTTTTTTCTTCTTTCTTCTTTCTTCTTTCTTCATCTTCATTTTTTTTTTTTTTCAGTTTCGGCGTGCTGAAGAAGACGCTTTGACGAATCACAGTGACAGAGATAGAGAAAGAGATAGTGAAAGAGAAGGGCAAATCGGTCACTCTCATGCCGGATTTCTGCTGCCGTTTCTCAGACGGCGGAATCTTTCTTTGCTATAATCATCGGCGGAGTTTCGGCGGTGATTCGCCGTCGTCGATTATGCTTTATATTGAGGAATGGCGTTTTTTCCAGTGAATTTTTTTGTAGATCTCTGATGCACGACGGAGACTTTTTGTTATTTTGATTTGGGGGTTTAGATTTACGTTTTTAGGGGGAGAATCAGATGAAGGCGTTACGGCGAAGCTATACCTCATCAACGTCTTCGGGAAATTCTTCTTCTCCGTTACCATCTTCTTCTTCGTTGCCATCTTCTTCTTCTTCTTCTTCTTCTACTTCACCTCCTTCGTCTAATTCTACTTCTTCGTCGTCTTCTGCGTCTTCGTCTTCTTCTTCTTCTTCTTCTTCGTGGATCCATCTCAGGTCGGTTCTCTTCGTGGCTAATCCTTCATCTCCATCTTCAGTAACTTCTTCCGATCGGTGAGTGTCCCAAGACCTCCTAGATTTGTAATATGTTGATGGGATCTTTAGATTCTCTCTATTTCTTCTCTGCTGATCCGATAATATCGCTTTAAAAGTTGAATGTTCACAGCTCGGAAAGTTTATCAATTTATCAGTAATTCCGATCATAAAGTTTCTATTTCTGTTCGGATTGTTCCTTTCCTTTGCTGTTAGATTGACTTTGGCTTGGTGGCTCTGAGCTTGTATGATCTTCTAATTGCGACTCTTTCACTTGGTTTTCCTGTGTAGAAGCCGACGGAAATCACCGTGGTCTCGCCGGAAAAGAAAATGGGCGTTGACGCCGCATCAATGGAGGAGTTTATTTACACCGGACGGCAAACTCCGTGATGGTGGTGTTGGATTTCTGAAGAAAGTTAGAAGCAGAGTGAGTCTTTTGAACAAGCAACCATATATGTCTTGATTCTTACTTGTCTCTTTATGGTTGTGTTACAGTGATAATGCTTTTATCGTGTTCTGTAGGGCGTTGATCCAAGTATTCGTGCAGAGGTGTGGCTGTTCTTGCTCGGAGTGTGAGTGTTTGCTGTTGTTCTTTTTTGTGTTCTTGCTTTTTTTTTCACTCTCTTGGGATTCTCAACTTGCTTCTTCTACGTGGCAGATATGATTTGAACAGCACCAGTGAAGAAAGGGAAGCTGTGAAAACTCAAAAAAGGTTAGAAAAGATAGATCGATCTACTTTGATATATATAGGGTCAATGTTTGTATGTAGATGCTGAAAAAGATTGTCATTGTTGGGATTTCTGAATGTAGGAAGGAGTATGAGAAACTACAGAGGCGGTGCCAGTTGCTTCTCAAGTGCGGCAATGGAAGTACCGATAATCTTGAGGAGGAACTTCCTTCTGAAGAGGCCAACGATCAGTGTGTTCGATTCATTGATGATTATAAGACTATCGGACAAGCGACAAATCAAGATGTGGTCTCTGCTGTAAACACTGATTCTTCTGATACAGATTCTTGTGAAGACAATGAAGATGTTCAACTACTTCCATCTTTTCTGTACAGCGATGAGAAAAAACCGGAAGAGGAAAACAATAACAACAATTCTGAAGAGAATATTTCTCCTCCTGTTGCTGCTGCTGAGATCCAAGTAGAAGTTGCTGTACACGAAGATTTCTCTACGTGGCAACGTATCATCCGGCTTGATGCATTGCGCGCGGATTCTGAGTGGGCGACTTACTCTTCATCTAAAACTGCAATCACAGAAAGCAAAGCTCGCGGTTTAGCCGAGTCTGTGGGTTTGAAAGACTATGATCACTTAGAAAGCTGCAGGCTTTACCACGCTGCACGGCTCGTTGCAATTCTTGAAGCCTATGCTCTTTATGATCCTGAGATAGGCTACTGCCAAGGAATGAGCGATCTGTTATCTCCCATCATCGCTGTGATCTCAGAGGATCACGAGGCATTCTGGTGCTTTGTGGGTTTCATGAAGAAAGCGAGGCATAATTTCAGGCTCGACGAAGCAGGGATTCAAAGACAGCTGAGTATTGTATCAAAGATCATCAAACGCAAAGACTCTCAGCTTTACAAACACTTGGAGAATCTCCAAGCCGAGGATTGTAGTTTCGTTTACAGGATGGTTCTCGTGATGTTTAGGAGAGAGTTGAGTTTTGAACAGACGCTTTGTCTCTGGGAAGTGATGTGGGCTGATCAAGCTGCCATTAGAGCTGGAGTTGGTAAATCGCCGTGGAGCAGAATCCGGCAACAAGCACCGCCAACAGATGATCTGTTGCTGTATGCAATCGCGGCATTAGTACTACGTAGGAAACTGATCATACAGAAATACAGTAGTATGGATGAGATTGTGGAAGAGTGTAATAGCATGGCTGGTCAGCTTGATGTCTGGAAGCTTCTAGATGATGCGCACCATCTTGTCGTGACACTCCATGACAAGATCGAAACTCTTTCTTCTCAATCTCTGAGCATTTGATGAAGTCTCTAGTCAAAGCCAGAAATGAAGTGTTCTATTACACAAAAGCCCTTGCACTCGTCTGGCTGCGTTTTGTCAAGGTTTAAGGTTTGTCGCGGTTTGATTCTTACCGTTTTTACTTGTCCCTCGCATTTGCTTTCTTTTTGTTTCCTCATCACACGAAGAACACAATACTATCTATCACTTATATTGTAGTTCTAATGAAAAGACAAAACATTGGTTCCTGTTGAAAATGTAGTCTGAAACTGCGTTTTGCTCAATTGTAGAAATTCAGTTTCCCATTTCTTCATTTAGAGTATCTGAGAAATCAAAACTGAAACTTCTAGCAACAACATAGTTTAAGCAACTTCAATTTGGCAGAAGAAGCACTCTTTTATTATATCATCAAAAGTTTCAAACATCTCATGATAAAATCAACACAAACGAAACTTGCAACAAGATTGATTATTTGTTCGTAATTTCAACAAGAATCGGTAAGGAGTCCTTAAACCTTAAACCTTGACAAGTAACAGTATTTTCGGCAAGAGAGAGAAATACAGAAGAGATATTCTTGTGCTACTCTTTCTTGGTATACTGACGGACAACAAGAGCCAGCCCCAGGATGAGGATTGGAACAAGGAACTGCAGAATCTTGATAATGAATTCTGGTGTCTTGTCTTGGTTGTAGGCCGGTTGCTGTGGTGCAACGTAAGTCCTTGTTGCTGGAACACTAGACGAATCAATCTCACCAATGTAGTATTTCTCCATCATGTCTCTTGCAGTGTCGCTGTGACCAACGTCTTCAAAATCATTGGTAGCATCTTTCCCTGCAACAGCACCACAGCAGAAACAGTTTTCAAAAGGATCATAGAGTAACCAATGCTATAAATCATTAAGATATTTCCCCACCTGTTGAGGACAACAAGACTTCGTCGCCTCCAGGATGATCATCCATGAATGGGGTGACATCATACACCTGAGCTCAATGTTCAACAACCACCACAACAAGGAGAGAATCAAAAGCAGCAATCTCGGATCAGGATCAAGTAGACATCAATAACTATCAGCAATAAACAGAAACCATGCTTCTCCAGTGTGAATCAACAACATCAAAACCAATATACTCGAGCAATGTAAAATATCACTACATCTTTTTAGAAGAGATCAATTTTGCTTAAAACCAACCAAAATCAACAAAGAAAGTGATTTTAAATCGTATAAAAGCTTCTATAAGTAGTAACAATTCTAGGGACCAGAAACCGGCAAATCTTTTTGTTCATCCATCTAGACAAGAGATTTCCTCAAACAAAGAGACGAGATCTAACCTTGCCGGAGATAATAAGCCAACAATCCTTAGTTTTGTTGTGCTGTGAAACTTCTTCAAAAGCTAGAACCTTCCGATCTGAAGCCATATCTCCTCAAACTGCAAACAAGAACACATGAGAGCGAAACCATATCTAATGATAACTCAAGATTAGTACAGCAAAACAAACATGAAATATACAAATCGAAATCATCAGAACGATGAACATGATTATACAAATTTCCTTACGGATTTTCGAGAAAAAAAATGGGATCTTTCCGCTTTTCAGATTCAGAATTTCGATAGCTACAAAGCTTAAATCAGCAAATGACGGAAGAAAGGGGGGTTTCTTACCTACTTAATTGTGTTCAACTTCTTACTGAAAATACCAAACTACCCTTGAGACTTGGCCTAGGGTTTGGGTTGTTAGTAGGTGACCAGGGGTAGTTTTGGTCAACTTGGGCTTTGACTTTAAAACAACTAAAATCGAATTGGGCTTCGAGCAAATCAAATTGGAATTTGTTTTAATTATTTTGGTCCACGACGTCGTACATAGAAATATAATATGACGTGTGGTCTGAGTGTGCTGTTTTTAGCGGAAAAAAGGAAACAAATCTTAAATATTTTGTCACCATAAACACTGATGTAACCGTATTTTTTTTAAACCAGGCCATGCGACTAATTTTTCATGATAAATATGGCAGTCGAATAGCTATTTTAAATGTATTTGTTACTTGACTTGTCTTAATAAAATTTTATACTTGTTAAAAACGAGTAATGTTATTTCAAGTATTTGCTAAAAAAAATGGCTTACTTGTAAGTTACTTGCCCCGTTAATTTACTTGCCTATTAAATTACTTGTTATTTGCGAATACTTATAAATTACTTGTATACTACTTGCATGTAACTTATTTATTATTTTTCTCATTTTTAATCAATTTAAAAAAATTGAATTTATAACTTATTTAAAAAAAATTAAGACAGTAATAAAAATTATGTATATAAAATATTAAAATATAACGAGTTACGAGTAAATCAAGCTGAGTATTGAATTTTTTTATAATAATTGTTACTTGACCATACTTGTAAGTATATAAATTATATTACTTATTATTTGCCTTGATAATGACGAGTACTTGTTTTTTCAAACCGAGTACGAGACGAATAATGGGTAACGAGTATTTATGTACATCTCTATCATTTACCTGATTTTTAATGGGTTTAAAGTATGACATCATTTTGACTGATTAAATAGAAGTGATTAGATAATTCAATGCTAGAAAGAAATTGATGTCTGACGGGAACTATTTTTGGATTTTCTAATTGAAAAAAAAAAAATTTAAGATTTTTTACTAATATGCATAATTTGAATTCAGATAGTAACAGGTCGTTTAAGCACAAACCACTTAAATACTTGGTTATCCTATATATATTTTTTGAGAAAATATAGTCCAAAAAATTATAGGTATCATTCTAAGAGCGTTTTAGGGGACATATCATTTAATTTAACTAATCAGAATATTTTAATTAAAACTATATGTCATGGTGGAAATCTCTACATATTCTCATTAATTTTATAACATACGTCCATTAATACATGTTTGACAAATTTAAGCTCAACTAAAAGTAATATTTTAGACTTACTATATCATATATTTTTAATTTTTTTCGGATATATTAACAAGCTTTTTATTATTATATTTATAACAATATTATCTATTGTATATATATGTATTTAGATTAGTATACTATACAAATATTTTTATTATGATGTAATCTATTATACATATTTAATCACACTTACAAATATTTATACATTTCATTAGTGGAAAACATATATTATTTTGTCGAACAAAAAAAAAACATATATTATTTTTCGTTTGTTATGTCCGACAAATTCATATAAATCTAAAATTTATTTGATTTATCGTATACTTTATAATTTACACGAATAATGAAAATTAATTTTACACTTAAAAGATATTGAAATAAATAGCATTTGCATATGTTTTGATCAATTTTACATATAAAAATATTAAAACTAATGGTATTAACATATGTTTGATCAAAAGTATTCAAATTTATTACATTTATGCACAATACATATCATTTTTGTACGTTTATAGATATTAGAAATCATATGCTTTGTCATACACGTTTAAATATTAAAAAATTGTATATGTTAAAATTGATCAATCGACCTATTATTTTATTTTATTTTTAACTCGTAAATATTTCATTCATTCATATGAAGTGAGATGGTCCTCATGTAATATTGATACAATAGATGGAGGTACAAAGAAATATGAATTAAACAAAGTTGAATGGTTTGTGTCTTTAGCGAGATAATCTGCAGCTTGGTTGCTTCCTCTAGGGACCCATCGTACTTCCGATGCTTGGAATTTACTTTGCCAATGTTGAATGTCATTAATCCAATTATACATACGAAGGTTCTAAAGTATCTAAAAACACACTTAGCTTATGATAAAGAATAACTCTCTTTATTAATGTTTAGAAACTCTCTCAAAACTAAATACACAAAAACTCTTAATGTTCTTGATATCTTTGTCACAACTCAACAATGATATATATAGAGCTAGCACTCCTTTGCTAATCCTTTTCTTATTAGAATTAGATAACTCCTAATTCTATTAGGAAAATATTAAAGCCTATCTTATCCTAACCCACCTTGGTAAAGATATCTTGGGCTTCAAGCAATTCGAAGCTTATCCAACATTCTCCCTCGTAAGCTTCGACTTGATCTTGGACATGTCTTGCACACCTATCAAGCTTCTCATTTCGCCAAACTTGACTCTTGCCAATGTTTTAGTTAGTATGTCCGCCTTTTGCTCATCTCCCGGTACGTGCTCTACGTCGACAATCTCATTCTCAATACACTCTCGTATAAAATGGTAACGCTTGTGTATGTGTTTGCTTTTACCATGAAACACGGGGTTCTTGGTTAGTGCAATTGCAGATTTGTTGTCAATCTTGATGAGTACCTTCTCGGTCTTCCATCCCGTGATCTCGCTCAAGATGTCTTGTAGCCAAATCGCTTGACGTGCCGCCTCCGTTGCTGCCATAAACTCAGCCTCACACGATGAAAGAGCAACCGTGCTCTGTTTTTGCGAACACCAACTAATCGGTGATGATCCGAAATAGAAGATGTGTCCCGTAGTACTCCTTCCGTCGTCTTGATCGATGTTGTGGCTACTGTCACTGAATCCAACTATTCTCTTTGATCCTTCCCGACCAAATTTCAAGCCATAAGCCATTGTTCCCTTTAGATACCGTAGGACTTGTTTCATTATATCGCCGTGTGACTTGCGAGGACTTTGCATATATCGGCTAGCAACTCCAACCGCAAAGGCTAGGTCCGGTCTTGTATGAAGCAAGTACCTCAAGCATCCAATGTTTCTTCTATAACACGTAGCATCTATCTCCGGTTCTTCTTCAGCTTTTGAAACTTTCAGTCCGAATGCCATGGGAATTTTGGTCGGATTACAAGTGTCCATACCGGCTTCTTTCAAGATCCTTCTCGCATAAGCTTCTTGTTTGATCTCAATATTGTCTTCTCCTTGATGAACTTCAATCCCAAGGTAATAGGTGAGCTTCCCGAGGTCCGACATCTCAAACTTAGATGACATATCTTTCTTGAATTCACTTATAACCTTGAAAGTATTTCCCGTTACGAATAGATCGTCAACATAGATCGCAATAATTAGTAGAGTACCTTCTACTTCCTTGCGGTACACGGAATTCTCCTTAGAGACTTTCTTGAACTTCAACTCTTTCAAGATTTGATCCAGCTTTGTATTCCAAGCTCGAGGGGCTTGTTTTAACCCGTATAAGGCCTTTGAAAGTTTGTAGACTTTGTGTTCCTCACCTCTTACTTCAAATCCTTCCGGGTGTTCAACATAGACATCTTCTTTTAATTCTCCATGTAAGAATGCGGTTTTCACATCTAGGTGATGAATTTCCCATCCATGTGACGCTGCCAATGTAATCAATAACCGTATGGTTTCAAGTCGAGCAACCGGTGCGAATACTTCATCAAAGTCTATACCGGATTCTTGTACGTATCCCTTAGCTACAAGACGTGCCTTGTGTTTATTGATAGTACCATCCGCATTCTTCTTGATTTTAAAGATCCACTTGAGACCAATCACCTTTGTCTCAATCGGTTTTTCAACTAATGCCCATGTCTTGTTTTTGTTGATTGAATCGATTTCTTCTTTGCTAGCTTTTCTCCATTCCAATAAACCCTTTGCTTCTTTGTAGCTTCTCGGTTCTTCGTTTATTGAGAGTAGAAGTCTCTCAACTTCTATTTCAGCTTGGAGTAAGTAATCTTTAAGATGCCTAGGTTGAATGATTTGACGGCCGGATCTTCTAGGAGGTTCCACTTGTGGTTGTTGTTCTTCTTGTTGCTGTGGCACATCCTCATGACTGGTGTGAGAGTTTTCATCCGAGTTATTGCCATCGTCGTGATCATGATCATCATCGGAATCATTGTTAGTGCTCCCGGTTTCGACATGATCATGATCTTCGTGTTGATTGTTATTCACAACTACGGGTCCTTCTCCCGCGTCGATTACTTCACCCCATCTCATATGAAATATACTCGGATCCCTCCTTGGTCCGTTTATAGTCTTATCCCAGCTCCAACTTGTTTTTTCATCAAACACTACATCTCTACTTACCACTACCTTTCGTGTCGTTGGATTATAGAGTCTATACGCCTTGGTCCCCGGCTCGATCCCAAGGTGTACAAGAGTTTGCAATCTGTCATCAAGCTTTCTAAGGTGAGTAGCTTCAACCTTCGTGTATGCTAAGCACCCGAAAACCCTTAAGTGATCTAGGCTTGGTTTCTTCTCTCGTAAGCTTTCGTAGGGGGTCATATTCTCAAGAGCTCTTGTCGGTATCCTATTAATGATATAGGTGGAGTGACGAACTGCCTCTCCCCATAAGTAATTAGGTACCTTCATTGCCTTGAGAGTGCTCCTTGTCATCTCCATCAATGTTCTATTCCTTTTCTCCACCACACCGTTTTGTTGCGGTGTATACGGTGCCGTGAGGTGCCTCTTTATTCCTTTCTCTTCACAGAAATTATTGAACTCCCTTGACGTGAATTCGCCACCTCTATCAGTCCTTAGAGTTAAAATTTCTTTCGCGAGTTCCTTCTCCACCAGCTGTCTAAAGACCTTAAATTTTTCGAACGCTTCTCCCTTCTCCTTCATTAGAATTGTCCACATATACCTCGTAGAATCATCAATAATAACAAAGATGTACTTGTTGTTAGCAATTGTCGAGGGTGTTATGGGACCACATAGGTCAGCGTGTAGAAGCTCCAATGGTTTAGACGCTCGGAATGTTGCTGCTTTTGGAAAAGAATGGCGAGCTTGTTTCCCGACAAGGCATGATTCACAGATTCTGGTTTCGTCTTTTACCTTTGGTAATCCTTGAACCATCTCTTGTTGAAACATACTTTTCATTGTCTTGAAGCTTACATGTCCCAAACGTGCATGCCATCTCCATGTCTCGTCTTCTAGTGTTGTGTTTAAACACATAGGCTTTCCAATTCTTAGACTTACCTTGTAGAGTCTGTTTGGTGATCGTGTAACCTTCACTAGAAGTCTTCCGCTTGGTTCATGGAGAGTTAGGTAGTCATGCTTCATCCTTACATCACATCCGGCTTCGGTTGCTTGCCCGAGACTAAGGATGTTGCTTTTTAGATCGGGAATATAGTAGATATCCATCACAAGCCTTTGTTCTTCGGTTTTACTTTGGAAAAGAATTGATCCTTTTCCTCCGATGTCGATACATGATCCATCTCCAAATTTCACTTTTCCCTTTATCTTCTCATTGAGCTCGGAAAAGAAAGCTTTGTTTCTGGTCATGTGATTACTTGCCCCGTTGTCAAGATACCATACTTTTCCTTCCCCTTCTTTAATCTCGTAGTTCCTTGGAATTACTTTTTCTTCATTCAAAAATACCACTTCATGCATGTAAAGAGCTGCGTCGGCTTCTTCCGTCTCTGTCTTGTTTGCTTCTTGTGTTCTTTGAGTTCTTTCTGGACATGTGGAGGCAAAGTGACCAGGTTTGTCACACCGGTAACAAATCACTTTTGCTTTTTCCTTCTTCTCTTTGGTTTGGCTTTGATCGTTTTGATTTGATGACCTATCTTGTGAGTTAAACCTACCTCTCCCTCGTCCTCTATATCCTCTTCCTCGGCCTCTTCCTCTT
Source organism: Pseudoturritis turrita (assembly GCA_900406555.1). Lineage (NCBI taxonomy): Eukaryota > Viridiplantae > Streptophyta > Magnoliopsida > Brassicales > Brassicaceae > Pseudoturritis > Pseudoturritis turrita. The sequence goes on along the minus strand of OVBL01000172.1, from coordinate 343,667 downwards.
GATGTGGTGAAGTTTTGTTGATATGTATTGGTGTATAAAAGCTTACCTTGCATTTCTCCACTAGTCTCCTCATCGAGAATTCTTTCCTCGTATGCCTTTAATCTTCCAACAATATCTTCAAAACCCGTTTTGTTCAAATCTAGAACTTGTTCAAGGGAGGATATGATTTGAATAAACTTGCTCCTTGGTAAGCTATTGAGGAACTTCTTCACAAGTTTGGATTCCTCAATTGTTTTTCCAAGAGAAGCCGATTTTGATGCTATCTCCGATAACTTCCCCGAGAAGCTATCAATTGTGTCTTCGTCCTTCATCCTAATTCTTTCAAATTCGGACATTAAGGTTTGAAGTCTTGCTTCCTTGACACGATCGGCGTCGAGATGTCGAGATTTGATAGCATCCCATATCCCTTTAGAAGATTCTTGTTCGCCAACTTGCAAAATAAGAGCCTCCGGCATGCTTTGAAACAATAGTCCTATCGCGACATTGTTTTTGTCAATATCTTCCGTTCCCGGTTCGATCGTATCCCATACCTTGTATATATTCAACAAGATTTTCATCCTCATGGCCCATACCGTGTAGTTAGATGCGTTGAGCATGGGACATTGGATTGACGGTGGTGTGAATCCCTTCGGGCGAGCTTCGTTGTCGTCGGCCATGGCTCGGTTACGACGACTATACGTCCATAAGATCTTCACGTTGTCTTTTTCAAACCTTCAAGATCTTTCTCCTTGAAGCTCTGATACCAATTATAGTATCTAAAAACACACTTAGCTTATGATAAAGAATAACTCTTTATTAATGTTTAGAAACTCTCTCAAAACTAAATACACAAAAGCTCTTAATGTTCTTGATATCTTTGTCACAACTCAACAATGATATATATAGAGCTAGCACTCCTTTGCTAATCCTTTTCTTATTAGAATTAGATAACTCCTAATTCTATTAGGAAAATATTAAAGCCTATCTTATCCTAACCCACCTTGGTAAAGATATCTTGGGCTTCAAGCAATTCGAAGCTTATCCAACAGGTTCCTTGCCTTTTCGTTGATCAATTCCATCACTTTTATTATCACCTTCAAAGATTACTCTTCGATAGCCTCTAATCCAAGCGTGTTGTGAAGCCATTAATAACGCTTGCAGTTATGCTCCAAGAGCTGTATCACATGCTCGACATGTGCTCTGTCCTGCTTCAAGATAAAAATCCCAAAGAATCCCTGATAATCCATGCTATAGCAGATGCTGTACCATCAATTTTGAATATGCAATCATAATTACATTTGACAAAATCTTGTGTTGGTCTTTGCCATCAAGTCCTGTTCCTATGTCGTCTGGATGGTTGCAAAATTCCGGTTTGTTCGAGACTTGATTGCATGATATCAATTCAATTGCATCTTGTTCAGCTTTCTTGTAGTCATCTTTCCATTCGCTATCTTGTTTTTGGTATAGGAGAAGGTTTCTACTCTTCCAAATTCTCCAAAAGGTCCACAAAGATAATTGTCTCATCAAATTCGTTAAGTTACGATTGTGATGGATGTCGAGAATTGCTTGAAATTTATCTTCAAAACCAGCCTGTTGAGTGAGGAGAGATTGATTCACGATATTTGAGCTGCGCCAAATAGCTTGAACATATGAGCATTCAAAGAAAAGATGAGCTATCGATTCCTCATGAGAACAACATCTTCGACATTGTGCATCCATAATGATTTCTCGATGTTTTAAAATTGTACCAATAGCCATTGCATTGGAGAGCATCCGCCAAAGAAAGTGTTTTATCTTCGGAGCAGTTCGTAGTTTCCAAACTGCTTCTTTAAACCTTGTTGCACCCGGTGGAGGTTGAGCATACTCTTGACCAGAAAGATGTGTGCTTAGCCAATACCCAGAATTTACCGTATACTCTCCCTCGTTAGTATAATGCCATCCAATCAAGTCGTTTGTCGATGTGTTGCTGAGTTTAAGTTTGAAAATTTCTGATACATCGTCTGGTGGGAACAAATGTTCAATCAAGTCTTTGTTCCTAACTTTTGATCCTGGTAAAATTAACTCATGGACTGTCTTAATAGTGGTAGTTAAACCTTCACGCAACCGTGGACTCCTCGGAGGGTGAGAGGGTAACCAAGGGTCAGAGAAAATTTCAATGTCAGTTCCATTGCCGATTACACATCGTAGTCCTTGTTTGACAAGATTTTGTCCTTCAGGTATGGATTTCCATATAAATGACGGTTTATATCCATGTCCAGCTTCAATGGCAGTCATTGTTGGGAAAGATCTGCCTTTTAAAAATGATGCAACAAGACTGCTTGGATTGTTGAAAATCCTCCAAAATTGCTTTCCTAGCAATGCCAAGTTAAAGTTTTCAATATCCCGGAACCCAAGTCCTCCTTCTTTCTTTGGTAAACCCATTCTTTGCCATGAAACCCAATGCATTGATCTCGTGTTGGTTCCTTTACTCCACCAATATTCAGCCAAGACTCGATTAATCTCATCACAAGTACTTTTCGGAAGCTTGAAACAATTCATAGTGTAGACAAGCATTGCTAAAGCTATCGTTTTCAATAAAATTTCCTTTCCAACTTCAGAGAGAAATCGATAAGACCAGCCTTGTGTTCTATTCTTCACCTTTTCAACAATGTATTTAAAAACTTCTTTCTTCTTTTTCCCAATCTGTTCCGGAACGCCCAAATATTTCCCGCATCCACCATCATTATGTATATTTAGAATCCGTCTTAATCTCGTTTTAGTAGCATCACTGATCTTAGCTCCAAAAGTAATGGCCGACTTATTGAGATTAACAGCTTGAACCGAAGCTTTTTCATAATCTGCTAGTAATCGCATAATCGTCTTACACGATTTCGGATGAGCATGACAAAAGAATAATGAATCGTCAGCGAACAGGCGATGATTAATGTGAGTCATATGCTTTGGAGATGTCAGTTTTAACCGTCATGTAAGATTTGGCCCATCTCTTTCGATGTTTGCAAGAAATTTTAACATCTCATGTGCTATGATAACATTATCCATAATGTTTCTCTCTGAAATGAAAGCAGCTTGTGTCTCAGAAACAATTTGTGGTAAAATGTTCTTGAGTCTTCCACAAGAATCTTTGAGATGATTTTATAACTCACATTGCATAAAGCAATTGGTCGAAAATCACATTGATTTTGGAACTTCCGGTTTTGGAATGAAAATCACATTGATTTTGGAACTTCCGGTTTTGGAATGAGACAGAGATTTGTGTGATTAACTTCTGCAACTAATCAACCTAATATACAAATTACGATTCGTAATTTCGTATATAACTTTCTCAAACTCTTTTTATTTCCGCGATTCCTAAACATTTCTTTAGCTAATAATTTTAACGCTACACAAAAAGTAAAACTCATAAACGCTATGTTTTTAACTATATTTATTTACTCGGCATGAAGCTCATACAGATCGGAGGTTTCACTCCGGCCAAAGCAAGAACCGACGACGGCAAAATCCAAAGACCATCTCCACATATCAAACCGGAAGCAACCGCCGGTACCATTAAACCGGCTTTAACCCGATCCCTCATATTCCACGCAAACACAATCAAACTTCCGACACACATATCAATCGCAAAATACCCTCCGACCAGAAACGGAACCGCCATAGCCATTGGCAATGGGACCCACTTCCCAATCTTCTCCGGCGACAAATCCCTAACGAGATTCGCCGCCACCGCGAAGGCGAAAAACGCATAGCAAAGCTGGAGACAATGCTGAGGCAGAGCAGAGAAACCTTCAACTCCAAGAATCGCCATGTTTCTGTAAATCAAAGCGTAAGGAGCTTTATACTCGCCGTCAGGGTTTCCGACGTCGAAAGCTTTGTAAAACAGAAAGAAAGTGAGAGGAGCCACGACGCATCCGATCGCCGTCCCGATTGCTTGGCTCACAAGCATCGACCGCGGCGAAGTCAGTGTCAGATGTCCGGTCTTGAAATCGTGCATAAGGTCAGAAGAAATCGAAACGATCGATTTTATCAATCCGCATCCGACAAGTCCCGCGACTACACCGTTTTGTTTCCCGGCCATAGCAGCTAAGATGAACAGAGCGACTTTACCATAGTTATAAGCCATGTTCATGTCTGTTAGTCCTGCTCCATAGGCGTTACTAAAACTTAGCGATGGAGCTAACATGTAAGCGACGACTATGAAGTACCATTTGAGCTCAGGGAACATCAGAGGGATCGCGATGATCGAGACAACAGAGAAACCTGCGTATCCAACTGCTGCAACCCATAAAGGAATGCTGTCTTTTACAAAGATCTCATCTCTTTTAAGATCTGCAATAGACTGTTTATCTTTCTCCGAATCTGCGATTTTTTACATTCGAATATTCTCTCATCAGATACAAAAATGACGATTTTGATAGTTTTTGGTATATATATATATACTTACTAGATTTCCCAGAGTGACGATCCTTTAACTTGGAGTATATGTTTCTTGCTGTGAAAAGAAGTATCTTGATGAAATGGTAAAGCCCGTCTCCGAGGATCAATGAAATTGATATAAAAACCTGTGGAATTAGGAACAAATTATGAACAAAATTGCGCGAAAAAGAGAGCGAGATTATTATTGTAGATTATAAGTTTTTTGTTTGGAACCTTGTAACCATTGAGACTCTTCATGCTGCTTGCAGGAAATGTTGATGGGTACCAATCTCCTTTAAGACCTTTGATGAGAGGCCACATGATTCCCCAAGATAAAATCGCGCCGAGAAGTAAAGATAAGTTGACAATATAGGAACAGATCATTCCAGCTCCAATGTATGTCATGCTAAAGTCGAAGTAGAATCTGTGAAGTTTTCAAGAACATCAAGATCATTCTGTTTTTATCAGTTGATTATATATACGGTAATTCGATATAAGACTCACGAGTTCTTAAAAGCTTGTAATCCAAATGTTGGAAATTGAACGAATCCGCAATCTGAACCACCGGAGAAGAACCATTGAAAGAAAGCCCATATGAAGCTAAAGGAGAAATACCTTACAAACCCAAACACTTGTTTCCTGCATACAAAAAGAATCAAGAATCAGTTAATTCAAATCCAGACCTCTACAAGAGAGCAAGAGACTAGGAAAAAAGTCGGGTTAATACTTGGCCATTTTATTGCCTTTAGGAGTGTGGAAACCGTTGATCAAGACCGCGGTAGCTGTTCCACTCGGATATGTCAGCTTGTAGTCTATGATCATGATCTGGTTAACAAACAAAAGCCTAATGAAGCTTAGCAATTTAGACCCAAACCAGTTTACAAATAGAGATGTTGTGACAGACCAAACGAACCAAGCCGGGCTTAATAGTCCTAGATTGGCTTTGGCGGGTTTGGCCTGGCCACAACATCACTATAGTTACAATCCAATGAAACAGGAAGCTTAAAGTCTCTACCTTTCTTAGAGGAACCAATGCCAAAAGACCAACAAAGCAAGTAAAGAACAAGAAAGCGGTCATCCAACCGATCCCGGGCTCTTTTGTGCTTCCGGGGCTATTCCCTTCAGTGTGAGTTCCTGACTGTTCATAAGTCCTTGTGCTCAAACCAAGAAGGTACGAACCAAACCCACCTGCAAATCACACAAACACGAGTTCAAGCAATCGATCCAAATCAAAGAACTGATCAAACATCATCTAAAGTTTTAGTCAAAAATTTCACTAAATTACCTCCAACAGCAATGCTGTAACAAGCAACAGCACATGTTTGGACCACAGTGTTCTCTTGTTTAGTGAACGGTTTAGTCACGATCCCTGCCTTTGTGAGTAGCTTGGTCCAGCTTTTAAGGAACACGTAGGCTAAAAGTGCTGCAGAGACGTTTAGGTTCGGGACCAAACCTGTGGTTAGGTTTAGCTTCATCACGATCACACTATAGATTATACCAATGATCAAACTTGCAACGATTCCTCTGAAAGTGATCTGACTCTTCCATGGAGGAATTGACTTGAAATCATCTGCTTCGTTTTGCGTCTCCTCCAAGTCGTCTATTTCTTCTCTCTCTATCTCATTTCTTACCTCTCTCTCCATCATCAGCGAGCTCCTCATCTTTTTTTTTTCCCCGAAAAAAAAAAAACAGAGTTTCTTCTTCTTCTTGGTTTTTTTTTTTGTTTTGTTGCAAAACTCTAAAAAAAAAGAAGACCAAAAGACAGATTCTTTAATATCAATCAAAAGCTTACTTTTTTTTCCGGGAAAATGACGAGAGAAGAAAAAGGGTACCTCTTTTTGGATCAATCCGATTCTGGGAATTTTAAATAGAGTCTAGAATTTTTCTTGCTTTCCACGCCCAAGCTAATCATCTGATGAAGAAACAGTTACTTAGCCACAAGAAAAAAAAAAAAAAGCAAAGATAGAGATTATTTTAATTCTAATTGCATAATTTGTAAAGTTAGATCATAAAATAAAATTAAATGACGCCAATTATCTCTTTTGCTCATAGATCTAATTAAAAAAGTGAATGACTTTGGGATTATACTCAGGAGCCTTTAATCTACAACAGTAACAAGATGAGTTTTGTTTTGTTGAAACCCAATTTTTTCCGGAAAATCAAGTAACCCAATTTGTGTGTGTAGTTGGTGAAAACAAGAGAATGGGGAAGAAAGAAAAACGTAACTTTGATAATGAAACAGACACACACGGAGACCACACTCTCCACTTCCCAAAGAGATCAAAGAAAGAGAAGACCAAAACATTAAATGCTTACACGAAACGAAGACCAATAATTAGCCAAAAATGGTGCTAGAAGATTTTAAAAATGAAATTTGGTGAGTATTCCAAATTATATAGAAGAAGCAGAGAGGTGAAGAAGAAAACTCAAAATCAATAAAGATTAATAAAAGAGCATTTGGGTTCTTATGTACCGCACGTTGACATTAGTACTACACAAGAAAGAAAAAGATAAAATAAAGGATTTTTTGGTGTTTATGTAGTACAATAATCATTAAGGGACTAAACTTTTTAAAAGTTTTTAAGTTAAAAAAATGGAGATTAATTATTAATTTAAGCCCATACAAGACCTATCAATATATGTTGTTAAGAATATTTATGGCTATATAAATCTCACATACTAAAAAATCAAAAACTTTAAAAGTTTTTCAAGCTGCCAAAAAAAAAAATGTGTTTTCAAATGCATGACTATTCAACCATTAGATTAATGTCATTGAAGAAAAAAAATCAGGATTTTAGATGATGAAAAAAACTAAAATAGTTATATAAATATCATTAAAAATTATTTTAAGTAACTTAGATATAAATTATGAATGTATTTCATTTTATTAAGATATAGTATTTTTTAATTTACGCAAGTAAAGAAATTATTTGAAATTAATTAATTATTTGATGATAAATCATTTCACAAAAATATTTTTTTTTTCTAATTATAAGAGATTGGCATAACTAGTTAGAGATTACAATATCTAACGTCTTTTAAAAATCACAAAACTGATATCATGCTTAACTTTAATTTTTAAATACATGTTTAACTCGATGAATCTGGTGGTATTTATGTGAAACTGAAAAGTTGTGGTGATTTGTATTCTTTATATATGACTGATAAAGCTGGACTAATTTGTGGATTCATGTGGCTATAAACACGATGATGACATTTTTCCATCGATGGATAATCTTATATATGCCATAACTATCTTTTTCTCTTGTTGACCCACATGATCAATTTTTTTTTTAAATGAAAACATAACTCTCCAAATTAATGATACATGTGAATTATATTTTATATAAAATTTATTTTATTCCCTTAGCTGGTCAAGCAAGAAATTGGTAAATGTCAACTGAATACCGTGTGGTCACAAACATACCAAAACCCAAAAAGAAAACGGAACGTTGAATAAATATGCAACAATGTCGACTTTTGATTATTTTTGTCTAGCAGTCAAATTCATAAGTAGAACTAAACTATATTCGGACGTCTCTACCCAAAAAAAAAAAAAAAACAAGACTTGTTTTAGATTGAAATATATAAAATCGTTCCCAACTGATTCAAACTCATCATACAATATTTAAATTTAATGCATTGGTTTATTAGAGTTGGATAACTAACGTAACAGCTGTTGGTTATTAGTATCACATGTCCAAAATATAGTATTTAATGTAATGCTGACTAAAGTTGGGTAGTCAATGCACAGATCTCAATTATTATGTTTAGATTAGTTTAATTTTAAATAGTGGTATTAAAATTGTAATATATGGTGCTCTATAGATTAGGCAGTAGTGATGATTGAAATAGTTCTTTCATCAGTTTTTTGTACCACTAGCTAGTTATGAAGTGAACGTGTTACAATTTTTTTGGTACTTATTAGATATTTGTTTTCACATATATTAGATTTTTTAAAATGGTGTTCATGTAAGAGTTCTGCATTTTTGAAATTCCCCATAAACTAAATATTATATTAGCATTAACATTTAGATCTATATAAAGGGTCCTTATAGCAAGTGGGGTAGATGGTCCTACAAATAATTAAGAGAAATTATATCCACTTAGTTATAAAATATTAGGGATATCGACAAACTATGAATATTAGATTTGTCAGTCCAAATTAAGTGTGCAAACTTAAGTATAATTAACATTTTTGTGCATCAAAAAGGGGGAAAAGAGAAAACACTCATCAATCATCATGCTTTGATCCCATCCATGTTAAGATCTTTAATTATGTTCTTCATTTTTAATATGTTAACAAAATCACATAACGTCCATTGATGCTGGAAAATCGATTTCAATGGCAATTTTTCTTACGTTAGTTTTTTTTTCCTTCAAATTTTATAGCAAGATAACCATGTAATGAATTTTCAGATGCAATTAGAATTATCTCCATTATATAATTATATAGGAATTAAGGGTTTTCTGATATATTCTCGGTAGATTACAAATATATTTATAGAAGTTATATGTAATATATCTAGAAGGATCTAGACAATTTTTTTTTTTGTTAAAGGGTTTCATTAATAAAGAATTGAAAAAGCATACAAAATAAAAATAAAGAACCTTGACCGGCCTTAACCGAAATCAACCCAAGTGAAGACCGGACCAAGTATTTTGATCTAGAGAAAAAGTAAAACCAGATCTAAAAACCGATAGAAGCATCCAGTGCCGGTTTGCCTCGTCAGGCAAACCGCCGACACCAACCCTCTATGATTGTCTCGACCTTCCCAATCTCTAGGTGAAAACCATCAGACCTCGTTAGAGCATAAGGCGAAAAAGAAAGAAAGGAAAAAGGAAGGTCCTCTCACAACCACCGGCCGCTACACCGGAGACCGGAGAGGCAAATCGAGGAAGAAGAGTTTGCGGCTAGGGTTTTGAGAGAGTTTCTTTTTTCTTTTGCCTCTCAAAGGCTCCGCCTTTTTCTTTCTCTTCTTCGGATCTAGACAATATAGGATCCGGTTGATGAGAAGTCATCACGAACTCCTGTCCAATCATCGTCTGAATAAGTGGGAACTGTCAAGAGAGATGGTGCAATGTAATGATCCCTTGATTAGCAGTCTCAGCAAGATAATGGAGGATACATTCATTTCTTCTCAGTGAATTGTAGTCGGACTATGCATGAATTGTGATAACAAACGAAAAATCAAATCGAATAAAGGTTGTATATTATAAGCTGTCCACGGTAGTTCGATACTCTGTGAGATTACCAAGTTTGATCGATGCCATTACCAATGAGAGATTGAGTGGAGCAAAGTGGAGTGACATGGTTTGCTTATGTAATTTTGATGCGAGTTAGGAAATCAATAGTATATTTTTGTTGTGTGAAGTGAAGTCTAGATGATGATCGAATAACCTCGTTGTCGAGAAAGTATGAGAGTACTCCGAGATCTTTGAGTGAGAAGAAAGCTGAGAGAAGTTGTATTATTTTGGTGACCGCGTTTTTTTTCAATTTTTTGTAGTGACTATATCATCCCCATATATGAGAACGGTACCAGTATTGAAGACGAATACAGAAACAACAATAAGAGAGTTTTTGAAGCCAATTGATATAGAAAATGAGCGAAATTCATTATACCAGACATGAAATGTCTTTTTGAGTTCATATATGGCCTTGCGAAGATGGCACACATGATTAATCTTATCGTTGTCAATAAAACCATCTGGTTGCATAATCTAAACTTCTTCTTCAAACTATATTGGAATATATCATTTTCAAATGTCCATTAGTTTGACCTTCAATAAAATAATTTATTGTCTAATAATTTTTTTATCTAATAATTTGATTGATTTGATTTTAATTGCATTTGTATTCATTTTTTTCCGCTGTATACAATATCTTCAATTTTTTTTGAAGAAAATCAGACCGCATAATTATTATGATGGGAATCTATCTTTTAACATCGTATAAATGAAATATGGGTCGGATATATATTTAGAGTTTCATATGAGTTTTTAATACAATAATATATAGAGTTTTATGTGCATATATTAATTATTTTTTGTCGCCTACAAGACTACAACTCATACAATAAATAAACCGAAAAATATTATAAGCCAATAGATAATAAATCTCGAACTTTCGTAAGCATATATAAACTTCGAATGGAGATGGTGCGGGATACTCAATAGTAACCAAAAAAAAAAAAAATATATATATATATATATATAATTTATTATTATTATTATTATTCGGTCCCATATATATCATATCGTATACCGTACTATCACCATCCGAAATTGTATGATGGAATTTTATTGTTTGTCATATTATGCTAAAGGGAATAATACAACTCTCTTTTGTACGAACCATTCTTTTTCTATTTCTGTATATTTTTTAAAAGTATTAGTTTACTTTAACAAAAATTATATTAATTTACGTATCTCATGTACTTTTCTTTTGGGAACAAACGTTAAATTTATACTCCATATGAGAAAAGCTTTTGAAAAGGAAATTGGAGTTTGGTAATTACAACACGTGATGATCAAGACAATTAAGGAAATTTATTAAAGCGGTAGGTGAAAATATTTAAAAGGTCGATCAATTGGTATTGGAAGGTGATGAAAGTGTTTGGCATTTTGGCTTATGTAATGTCACATTGTTATGGTGATTTCCTTACAAACTACACACAATGAAAAGAAGATAATTCAAAAAATTTAAGTACAATGAGTGAAATCTTGTTGATGGTATTCTTATATACGATCTTCGAATACAAAATATAAATATATGAATAATTAAAAATCGAATGCCGTTTTAGAAAGAGAAATAATATTTGATTGCTTGATGAACCTTGTGTAGGTTCAAATGCTTTTCTCCATGCATATAGTCTTTGAATAATCATCCTGACTTTTCTCACAACATCTATGAGGTGAATTATAAAATTATATATTTTTAACATTTAGATTAAAAAAGAGATTTGAATCAACCACGTGGTATTAAGTGTGAGAAAGCATGAACAACCATACTAATTATCTATTTGTGTTTTCTGGTTCGGTTAAACCATGATTTCACTAGTTCCGAAGCTTCTCACCTTGACATGCCTACCTTCGTACCTAGACCTCGATGGATCACTTTCTAATGATTGAAAATGTGATCTTACCCAATTTTAGTTCATGTTTGATCAATTGACTCTTTTAAGTCTGCCCAACTTTTGTCTTGGGTATATTGGACGTCCACATGTGCATTATATATATAAATTAACTTTTTGCCAAACGATACGCACCAAGCAAAGAGGATTTGGCATAAAATAGCACTTTCTGTTATCTCCTTTGTTGTTATTTTTATACGGTCTTTTTCCACGCGTAAATTTATTAAAATTATGAATTGACCTATGTTTTTTATATACTATTTAGGTCTTAATGTCTCATCACAACTTTCGATATGAGATTCCTAACACGTTTCTTTAAGATGATGGTTTTTCCGTCTTATCTCAAACCAAATCCTATTCTAAGACCGGTAATAAACTTTTCTCGAACTACCTACTTAGATTAACAAATTGGACTCTGATATAATATTAAGATTATGAGTTTTCAATTCAAAACCAATTGACAATAAATGAATTGATTTAACACAATTATTGAAGAAACAACCATTTAAATTTAATTTACTATTGTCTATGTATTGAAATTTTCATTATAATAAGAGTTTAGCCTTTACCATATACAGTATAATTATGTAAGAGAGTAAGGACCACTAGACTACTTATTTTTCACAATAAAATATTCATAGTTTCAAGGAATTTGACAAACAATAATATGTATTTCAACTTGCTTGGTTTATTTAATCATCATATTAAAAAATATTTTTGTCATTCATTATCCATACATGTCCCATTTCCGTCCATGTCCTCTATCGCTCTATTGTATTTTAGGCTTCTAGCCATCTTTCACCTAATCTATCGATTTACTATTAAAAAGTAATTAAAAATATAATTATACTTTTCGTCTAAACCATTTTCCGTTGATATTATAATATTATTCGTAATTTCGGTCAGTAATCTTGATATATCTGCCAGCCTTCCAAATTATTTGGTCGATCTTCCGAGTCCTGAGTCTCTCAACATATTAAAAGATGTTTTACATATTTCTTCAATCCTAACCTAAAAAAATATTTCAAATCCATAATTTTTTATCGGCATGATTTAAACCTCATATGTTCAGACACTGATACAGTTATATTCAAATCCATGTTTGGTGTCAAGATATATAGCTCAAGAGATTTCACTGCCAAAACTAAAAAGGTTGTAAGATATTATGTAGTTAGGTCTAAAAACGTTACCTAAAATCACTGTTCTATCTACTCCGTTGTTTTCCATTGACATTACAATCGCAATTCTCAAAACGTCATTGTAGTCTTAGTCTATCGTCAACATTCTTAATATTCGAGTGGATAGTAACCCATCCGCAATTACGTGTTTGCTTTGGGATAAAGCATAGAAATGGAATATTAGAATCGAAAAAAGAAAGTGACAAATAACAAGTGGAAGGTTGAGAAATTTGTACTTTTTTTTGTTTTTCAAAGTTTTAGCCTTCGAATGGCGACAACATAACAAACGGTATAAAATGTATTACTAGTGCATAATAAGCATAACAGGTATAATTAATGTGAAACATACGGTTGGAAAATGTTTCAAAAAAAAAAAAAAACATACGGTTGGTCTACAACAAAGAGTGCAAAACAAATGAAAGAAATGTTGAATAGTGACTTTAATTATTGAATATAATAACTATCAAATTTTAACTAACTATTTAAAACATTAGAACCATTTTTTTTGTTATAAATTTGTATTGGTAGACAAAATTAACTTGTATACTCTTTTTTTAAAAATATTCAAATTTTAAATAGGAAAAATATAAAAAGTGAAACGCATAAAATTAGCGGCTTAGCGCGTTTTTTTCCTGTAAACATTACAACTTGAGTACCACACATTTTGTTTCCGGTTGATGCGGTTGAGCCGTTCCGCAGACTCTTCTTTCGAAGTCAGTTTACTGTTCACACATTCCCACTTGTCTTTTAGATCTGCGTTCGTCTAACGCTGCCTCTCTCGAAAAGCCACGTGCGCTAGATTCCCAACACCGAACCATTCTCAATTTCTGATAATCATTGATCACGCTTTAGTATTCGATTTTTTTATTCATTTGGTAAGTTTAAAAGATGATAGTATTCGATGTGTAAAGAAAAGAGGAAATAAAATACTAAAAGGGTTAAAAATTAAATTTCAAAAGGGATTTTATTCTAATCCCGCTGCGCCACCTGCTTCTTGTATCGTGCAAGTTTTATACTGTCAGAGATATTTCTGGACAAAGTTTAAAAAATAATAATTTATTTTTGTTTTGATTGTTTGTTAATTGTAAAGTTTTGGACCGAAATTTATTATATATACCTCCATCAAAATTTAAATAAATTTCTCTCTTGGTTTCTGGAGCTTTTCTTCTTTGCAAGATAGTCAACAACCAGTAGAGCTACCAGCTACTTGATATATAAAAAAAATTTATATAAACTTTTATCATTCAACAAATAAATTAGTGAATGATGTTAATAATATTTATTAAAGTACTATTTCACTAAAATTTAACAAATTCTAAGTTTGTGCTATTTTAAAATCTTTTTTCAAGTTGATATTTTTTTAAGACTAAAACTTGTTTCAATGATATTTTAAGTTCTTTTCAATAATAAACACAATTACAAATCATATCATAAAGGGTTTTTCTTTTCTTTTCTTGAACTAGGTATAGTCAGAGAAAGTGACTATCTCTAATCTTTAGATTGGCGAAAAGGTTTATCTCCAAAAGAGACTTTTAAAAACGACAAATGAAATAAGTTGTATATTTTGTAGATCCATATCATTAAGGGTTATTTTCCTTAATATATTTATTTAGATTTCGGGTTTAGTTTCGGATATATTAATTTAATTTGAAGTTGATGCGTTGAGAATGGCATGGTCAATTCTTTCTTTTACATGTATCATTAACGACTCTTTTCACTTCCATTATAAGAAAAAGAGCGCACGGACATGAACCAAAGAAACGTGTAAGGATAAACTCCATAAGCACTTGTGCACTTGGATGTCTTGTAGTCGTATCTTTCTCGAAAAAACAAAAAATAATTATTGTGAAAAATAGAGATAAAGGAAAAAAAAGATAATACTTGGAAGTCAAATCTGACTTCTAGACTTGAGACAGAACTGTGGAGATTCTTATGGTCGATCGAAGTCGCCGTAAATCTTAGAATGCGCAGAGTGGTGTTTGAATCACACTTTACTTCAAGCGAGAGATCCATCCTCACATATTTCCTATGTATCGGAGATTAACAGATCGTATATTTCAAATGCTCAAATCTTTTGATAATTGGAATTTATTTCATACTTCTGAAACAAGCAATCATATTGCTCAAGTTGTGGCAAAGAGCGTTATTACGGATGGTCGACACCAATCTTATGTTGCTCGTGAAGGTCCGCGTTGGCTTGACCATCTTTTCATTTCCGAAGCTGCGTTGAGGTAATCCTCCCTCCATCTCATGGTTGGTCCGCACATGTCCGGGTATTTTTTGGTTCTGCTGATCCTCCTCCATTAACGTTATTGGAGGGATCCTCTGTTTTAAATCGATGTACGGTGCCTTTTAGCATTTCTGTTATTTTCTTTTATTTTTTTGTATTTTGGACTGCATGTCTTTATTTTAAATTTGATTGATCAATAAAATTCAAAGCGTTAAAAAAAAAAAGAATGCAAGAATTGAATGAAGATAGGAATAAGAATACACGAAAGTGGGATTATAACTTTAGAAAGGGTCCAAATGTGTGATTGTTTAAACCTCTCACAACAAAGGTATAGCTCTTAACAAAATTTAATGTCGTAAATAAGTACAGATATATAATTGACAAAAACATGGCTATTTTACAACATTTTCTATGAAAAATTAGAAGCAAATTATTTTATTTTTTAAATAATAAAAATAGAATTAGCAACACAGCTATTTTATAACATTTTCTATGAAAAATTAGCAGCAGACTCTTTTATTTACAGTCCGAGTTAAAGCCAAATATTTTTTTAAATAATCTTTTTATTCTCTTTGGCATAGACATCAACCATGATGTTGAAATTGAAAATTATGATAGAAGTTATTCAATAGTAGATCAATTGGTGTTTGGGTCGGGATTTCAGATTTTTTGAACGGGTTGATTTGTGGTATCATGCGTTCGACTAAAGCTACTTTGTGAAAGCAGGTGAGCATAGGGTAGGAGTTCCGTCTTCTAGAGGATGAAATGTGTTTACGCCAAAGCTGTTATTCCTGGGAAAAGTGCTATGTTGTCACCTTGGGAGATAAGATGAACCTGCAGAAATAGCATTGTTAGAATGGTCTTCGGGAAGACGAGAAGGGATTTTCCTCTCGAGGATTCTCCGACGTCCAAATCAGGTTTTAACCATGGAGATTAAGTTTACCAGAAGGTGAGTGTGGGTTAAGTGTGAGACTTTGTCCGAGGAATTCGAGGTCTCAATATGGTGTTTGAGATAATCTCTTTAAGAAGGAACTCTCTTCTTTAGGAGTGAATAATGAGGGATCCTTCCGAGAAGAGTTACTTGCCGTAGAGACGTTCCTTACCTTCGAATTTCTTGTGTTCTACCTTTTTCCCTTTTCTCTTTCTCGTTCAAAAAATGTATTTTTAGATGTCTTATCTTGGGGTTTACCTTTAGCTAGACATAGGAATTTAGTAGATAAGTGAAGTTCCATAAGTGATTTGCTCCCTAGGAAGTTGAGTGCAAGCTTTTCTGATCGGTGGTAGGTGGGTCTTTCCTGTGCTACCTCACCTGCTAAAGGACACTCCTATCAATTTTCTAGAGCGTAAGTCAACTTATTCTCCAGAATAAGGATAGTATATAACACCCCCAACAATTGGATAAAAACGTGTTTATTGTGTATTATAGCGTGTCTTATCCTAAAGTAGAAAATAAAAAGTTTGCATCGGAAAATGCATACATTTTTTATTTATAATTAGTAGATTCTATATCGAAATTCTAACTAATTAGTGAAATATTTTTTTAAATAATATTTATAACTAAAACATATATTGTTTTTTATATTAAACATACCATCTTAATTTTAATTTAATTTAACATAAAATTTCGTATGCGAATCCTAATCTAATTTTTTATAAATCCAAAATATTTTTATATATTATAAAACTATATGACTCCACGCGCCAATATTTTTCAAGAATCAAATAAATTAGAAAATATAATTTCTTGGTTAAATTTGCTAATAGTATTCAATTTGGCTTTTGATTTTTAAATTTATCGGTTTAGAATAATAGTTTCAAAAGTAAAAAACATATATTAAGACGATTTAGTATAGTTTTGGTTTGTATTAAAAAATTTAATCAAATATATATATTTTTTTCAAATAAATTTAGGTTTATATCAACTTTTAAAATTTTTGATTATTTTCACCATCGAATTTGGTTTTTTGGATTAATTATCATTTTTTTTACAATTAAATAAATTAAAATGTTGCGTTAATATACTATCACTTATGTATAACTTTATAACTAAAATACGAAATTAATATATAAAAGATAAATCATTCAAATAAGTTATTCAAAGAATACTTATTTGATCTCCTTTATGTATGTTCAATTTGAAGAATATTTATTTGGTTTAAATATAACCGAATGAGCAAAATATTCCGCACGAGCCCTCGAGCCACGTGCCGTGCCGAGCGAGAGGCGGCGGCGCGCGTGTGTGGCTTGGTCATCTCTCTTTTTAGGTGCACACTTTTGAACATAGAAGTGTGTGTCCTCTCTTATATATCACTTGACTTTTTATAATCTAAGTAATGTGGGACAAATGATAAAACACACTTAAATTCTTAGGCCCAAGTGGTTTATCATTTGTCCATTTCTCTTCACATTTTACCAATTAATCTTTTAATTAATTTGGCCCATGAAGCCTTAATTAAAGTTGATTAATATTGGTCCAACAATCTCCCACATGAATAGAAATGACTCTAAACAAATGAAGATTTTGATAGACTCGAAGAACTCTACTGACTAAACTGACTAGTATCTGGAATAATTGGCCAAATGACCATGAAAAAAAACCAAACTAAAAATCTAACAAAACCTCCCTATGTGGCTTAATCTTTCTCTCTCATTTTAGGGTTTTTGGCTACTTTATATATATATATATATATATATATATATATATTTTTTTTTTTTTAGCTATTCTACAAATCATCCCGTTGTATATAAAAAATTATTAAGTAAATATTACAAATTTAAATTAATTGTGATATGTATTTAACTCTTCTTCGTTCCTCTAAATTCGGTTAAAGAGCTTTCTTCTTCTTTACCCCATCAAGAATTAGGTTTTTTTTTCTTCTTTAACTCTCAAATCCTCTTCTTCCTGTAATTGGTTTAGGGTTTGGAAAGAAAAAAGAGATATGAAGAGATGTTGTGGAAAGAATGAGACAAACATCTTAGAGCAATTGATACAGTACGCCGCAAGCGCTGCATTGAGTAGCTTGGTTCTGTATGCTCACTTGTTCGTATATACTTTGTTTATGTGAGAACATGATGTAATATAAAGGTGGAGTTTGATTCGATTGGAGGCTTGGAGGGTATCAAGCAAGGTTTGTATGAGCTTGTGATTCTACCACTGCAGAGACCTGAGCTGTTTGTTTATGGAAAGTTGCTTGGCCCTTAAAATGGTGTTTTGTTGTATGGTCCTCCTGGAACTCTGGGAAGACAATGCTTGCTAAGGCTATTGCGAAAGAATCTGAAGCTGTTTTCATCAATGTGAAAGTTTCGAATCTGATGAGCAAGTGGTTTGGTGATTCCCAGGCCTTTGAGGTTGGGATGCCTAATGGCCAGGAGAGAAGTCAGATATTGAAAGTGATTCTGAAAGGAGAGAGGATCGAACCAGATGTTGACTATGATCGTGTAGCTTGCTTATGCGAGAACTATTCCGGATCAGATATCTTTGAACTCTGCAAAAAAAGCTGCTTACTTGCCAATCAAAGAAATCCTAGAGGAGGAGAAAAACGGCAGAGACATTTTGGTAAGTAAAAACCGAATTTAGGAATGTCTGTTTCTTTCCGAGTGCTCATGTGTTTGACTTGCCTATACATTTTTCAGGTGCCTAGGCCATTGACACAGTTGGACTTGGAAAAGACTCTTGCTACCTCAAAGAAGACACTAGTTGCTGCAAACGAGTACTCAAAGAGGTCCAAGCAGCTATAAATGGCATCTCAAAGCTTTTTGTCGCTCAGATTGTAAACCTTCAGCCAGATTCTCAGGATTCAAATCATCGTGATTCAGAAGGAGATGCGGAGTAGAAGCTCTTCTCTGGAGTTTGTTATAAACAAAAAAGTACACCAAAGAAATTAAAATTTTATAAACCTCACATGTCTGAATAAGTTGGGACATTTCCTTGTGATATTTTTTGAGCATCATTTTGATGCCTTGGGTTTTTAGGAATTTTAATTCACTTAAACTTTATTTCTGGTTCAAGTAATGTTCTAGCCATAAGAGGCTATACATTTACCATTTGTTTCCCCACAAATTTTGAACAAAATTTCTTAGAAACTTAAACACTACTGTTCCGATCGGTGACGACGTGACTTTTGTATAACCATTTAGAAAAAGATGGTGGTACACGATTTGTGATCAACTGCATGGTAGGCTAGTGGTTAGCATATAGAGTTGGTTCTATTGTGCCTCTAGTTCAATTCTCTTTTGGAAAAAGTGCGAATAGACTAAAAGCTGACTCCGAGCCCACGAAGATTTTCGGTCCAAAATTCGAGGTTATATATATAAAAAAAGATGTGGTACCAATATTTTTTTTATTGTATATCTCTTATCACTATTTCATATTGCTTCTAATACTATTTCGTATTGTTTCTAATTGTATTGCTCTTTTGTACTATTATTTTGAACGATAAAAAATTGGTGTCATCTTATGTCACTAATCAGTTCCTATGACTCAACTGTATTTTGAACAATAATACAAAATTCACTGTCCATTTCTAATATAAAAATGGCAGCTTAGAATGTTATAAGAAGGGATAATCACAAAAAAACATATACTTTTTGAAAATTTTGATTTAATATCCATATTTTTTAGAAATTGTTTTAATTTTTTAAAATAGTAAATTTCACATATAAATACCAATTTTTTTTTAAATGTTTAGCATCATATGATAATTCCATCAAGTGGTCAAAATGCTATTTTTATTCCGTTAACGGAGATGACATGGATATGCAATGGTTTTTTGGATTGATAAATAAAGTTGTTTTTTAATTTGTAGACTAATGTGAACAACAACAACACGACCGTTAAATTATAATTTCACTTATTTTGTTTAATTTTATATTTTGGTTTCTAACATATTTGATATTTTAATTTCCGTTTTATTTTTGGTTTTAATTAAAAATTTTGGTTCAAAGAAAGAAAAATATATTTTATATTTTTTTAAAATTTTGTTGGAAATTTCAGATGAAATTCCAACGATATTTATCCCGACGAAGCAAACTGTCAAAAATTTGTAGGAAAGATTAGGGGTGGGCATAAATAACTGGAACCGAAAAACCGAACCGAGTAAAGATGTACCGGTTCGGTGTCGGATCCTCTTAAAGAACCGAATGGTTCTAAAACTTTAGGTCCACTAGGTATTGGTTCCTCGTCTAAGATAAGTAAGTATCGAGTTGTTTTTATTTTCTTACGCAATAACCAGCTGGTTCAGTTAATAACCGAGAACCGAATCTGAACCGAATGGTACCGAACATTAGAATGGTGTTTAAACATATAGGCCATTGGTTCGATTCTAAACCCAAATCGACAAACCCAGCTCGACAACAACCTAAAGTAAAATCTTCGAAAATCCCCAAACTGGAGCTGGAAACCCTAATCCCCAAATCCGATCAATCCTCAAGTCGACAACGACAACCTCATCCTCGTGGTGAATCCTCAAGTCGACAGCAACAACCTCTACCATCCGAAATTCGTTCTCAGGTATTGAGAGATCGATTCGATTCTCAAACACGAACACAAAAGGTAGAAAATTGAATTTTCAGAACATCTCTATTCTCTAATGATTGCATAACTGAATGTGTCATTGTTTCGGTGGCGTTGGAATATTCTGAAATTCGTTTCTATGAGTTGTACTTTTTGATAATGGATTGAGACTTTGACGAGCAATAGTCAATGGATTTGGGTGGCCTTGAGGTGGATCACCACTTCCCCATAGTTTTCATTAACCTTAGTTTCTGCAATTGTTATGAGTTTTGAGAATCCATAACCTTTTGTGTCATAGTTTGAGAAGACTTAAAATTGAAAACTATTTTTGTTTGATTTTCGATTGTTTGTTTGTAGATGGATTCTTCGTCACCTGTACACGAAGACGCCGAAGATGAGCATCACTCTAATGATAGTATGAGTGACGATGAGTTTGCAACTCCAAGTACTGAACCTGCCACAGGAAGCAAAAGGAAAGACAAGGCTGTTGGTAGTTCTCCTCGAACGAAAAAGGCAAAGAAGACAAGGTCTACAGTTTGGTCTCATTTCACAAGGATGAAGGAGGACAATGACAGATGCACATGTAATTATTGTGGTAAGGATATGAGCTGTTTGACAACTTCTGGAACATCAAACTTGAAGAAGCATTTGACGTTATGTAAGCAGTACACGGCCTGGGATAGTCGGAATCCACAAGGTAAACAACAGGCTATAAACCCTGATGGTAATCTACAATTAGCTAAGGTTTCTGAGGGCATTTGGAGAGAAGCTACGAATGAGATGGTTGTCTTGGCTGAGTTACCATTTGCTTTTGTTGAAAGTGTGGGTTGGAGACACTTTTGCAACAAGGTCAACATGTACAGACCTCATTCAAGGAGAACAGTTACAAGAGACATCGTCGAGATTTTTGTAAAACGCAAAGAAGCAATGAGGAAAGTCTTTTCTGCTAACAAGCAAAGGGTGTCTTTGACAACCGATATATGGGTTGCTCCTACAACCAGAGCTAGCTACATGGTGATCACAGCTCACTTCATTGATTCAAATTGGAAGCTAAGGAAGCTAATTATTGGGTTTAAGAATGTTCTACTATATCATCGTGTCTTCTTGACTGTTTGGCTGATTGGAGTATAGAGAAGGTGTTCACCGTCACTGTTGACAATGCCACATCCAATACCTCAGCTCTATCAAGATTCAAAGAGAAATTCAAAGGTCTAGGTAATGATGCTTTGGTTCTCAATGGTGATTATTTGCATTTGAGATGTGCTGCTCACATTATCAACTTAGTTGTTAGAGATGGTTTACATGAGGTAGATACGAGTGTGTGTAGTGTTCGTAATGGTGTTCACTATATCAGATCTTCTTCAAATAGATTGAAGGATTTTGAGGATAAACTTGAGATAGGAAAAGGTGGTTAGTAGAGGTAGTTTGCCATTGGATGTCAAGACAAGATGGAATTCTACGTATCTCATGTTAACAAGAGCTCTAAAGTTCAGAGTTGGCTTTGACAAGATGGAACTTGAAGACAAACTATATAACGACTACTTTCTTAAAGTGGATAAGGATGGATTACAAAGGGTTGGACCACCAATTAAAAGAGATTGGGATGACATAGACAGGTTAGTCAAGTTTCTTGTTGTATTTTATCATTCAACATTGGTTGTTTCAGCATCTACTAAGGTAAATGCTCATAAGTGTTACGCAGAGATTTGCACCATAGAGAAAAATCTGAATAGATTGAGCAAAAGCACAGATTTAGAGTTAAAGGAAAACGCCAATAGGATGAGAGCTAAGTTTGACAAGTATTGGGGTGGTTTGAGTGAAGTAAATAGGCTTCTCATTATTGCTAGTGTCTTTGATCCGAGGAACAAAATGCAGTTTGCACAGCTCTGTTTTGATCAGCTCTATGGTAAGGAGAGTCTAGTTGGGAAATGTCTTTATGATTCAGTCAAGCTTCTTATGGAAGGAATATTTGAGGAATATAGCATTGTATATGCGGGTAGATGTAATATAGGCTTAACATCTCATTCTACAGGGACATCTTCGCAAACATCTTAGTCTCACAGTGGACAACAAGAACAAATTCATGCTGATATTGATGATGATTTTGGTGGTTATGAAAGAATGGACACTGTTTATAAGGAGCTGATAAATGAAAAAGGTCTTCAAGATGCGAGTCATGAGTTAGCCTTTTATTTGAAGGAATCAGTGGAAAATCCAAAGTTGTTAATGGGTACAGATTATGATGTTCTTGGTTGGTGGAGGGCCAAACTCCAAAATTTCCTGTGTTATCTGAAATGGCTAGAGATGAGCTTGCTATGCAGGTGTCTTCTGTTGCCTCAGAGAGTGCTTTTAGCACTTCTGGTCGTATTCTGGACCCTTACAGGAGCTCTCACACACATAAATCAATAGAGGTTTTAATGTGCACGGAGCAATGGTTGAAATGTGAGGTACAACTCACTGATAAAGGATTAGTCACCATTAATGACTTGATTGCAGACATTGAGTTACAAGACAAGCTACATAGAGGTAATGAATGTTCATTAATCTTTACATTCATCATTCTTATACTTTTAGTTTTACCTTTTAACTTTATCTTCTTTATGTGTACTGCAGAGTTTGGGTTATGACTTATGAGAGTCAAGGAAGCTTTGAAAAGAGACTCATTTGGCTGTCAACAAGTATGAGAAGAGACTCATTTGTCTGTCTTTATGTTAATGTCTTTTTCTTATTCACAAATCACAACACTTTCTTCTTTTGTAACAGGATGAAATAAGAATGCTCAAATGGAAGATCATGGTTGTTGCGAAGTGGCTGATGTCCTTTGGTTTGATCTTGTCTTGTATTTTGCACTCTTAGACTCTTAAGTTATGAACATGTCAGTTTTAAGTTAATTTTGCAGGTTTGGATTTGGTTCTTTCAGGTATTTACCAGAACCGAACCGAACCATTTTGTTGTTCGGTTCTCTTATGGTTCATCTAATTTTGTAACCGAACCGAACCGAACCATAATGGAACCGAACCGAACCGAACCAAAAATCATTCGGTTCTCATATGGATCCTGTTTTGCTAGTACCAAAAAACCAAAAAACCGAAGAACCGAACCGGAACCGAACTGAAGAACCGAATGCCCAAAGATATGTAAAACAGTTGTTCATTATTTTTTTCCAACTTTATTTTGTAGCAGATGTCCTCTCAAGATCGTCTCGTACATATATTATTATTGCTTTTTATCATCCATAAATACATCCAATATATTTCTACCTAAAAATTCAAACAACTTTTCTCATCATACCTTTGGCATCCATAAAACCATCGCCCAAGATTTGAATATGTCCAAACTTTCTATACAATAACCGACAAATTACAACGGCACATCACTTATGTTTTCACTATCACTTTTGTTCGAATCCCAAAATTGGTGGAGCATGATATTTTTCATGCCAATCCAATATGTCTTCATCATACATTGATATCTAGACGGACAAATTGTTCTAGTTTCATATCAAAATAGAATTTTTGTTAAAATTAATTTTAATTTTTTTATAGTTTGATTCAGTTAAATGAAACATATAGTTTTATTCTATCGAGTCAATTGAATATGCTATATCACCCTCTGTTAATAGATTAAAAATAGTATTTTAACCATTTGATGGAAATAACATCTGAGATTGTAAATCAACACTTAATTATTTTTAATATAATAAAAAGAGTATTTGAGTCCTACGTGACATATACACATTATTTTGAGTATTTTAGTTTTTTAATTACATCATTTATAGGCATTTATTACTTATATATATTTTTAATTACCTTTAACAAAAACGAAAATTATTTAATTATTTCCAAAATATATCTAATACCTAATCAAATTGAATAAAAAAGATTTGATATCTAATTATATCACATTAATTAGTTTTAATCACTATGTTTCACCTTTTATCTTTGTTTGATATTATTTTGTAATATATTGAATCATCACATCATCTATATAATAATAATAAAACTAGATTTTGTTTTGTATATGTTATGCTACAAATTTTTTAAAACGAACATAATTTATTCAGCCTATGAAGAAAAATAATATTGTGTCAAAAATCTCACATCGGATATCATGATTAGTAGTAGTCCATAAATACATTACAAAAGAGCCAAAATGATGAGAAACTATCAGAGTAGGAAGCATGACTTAATATGCATCCGAGTTTGAAGATTAATTTCAGTTCTTTAGTTGAACCACATAATTAAACAGAATAAAATAAATATTATAACATTTTTAATTTAATAAAAGTAAAAATATTTAATATTGTAACTAAACCCAAATATTACAAATATTCTAACTTGATAAAAATTTTTAATATTATAAATATTTTAGGTTTATAAAAAAAAAATATATTGTAAATATTCTAACTTGATAAAAAGATTAAAATATTAAAATTATTTTAACTTAATCAAAATTTTAAGATATTTAAATACTTTTGATTGATAAAAAGTTCAATATTATAAATTTTATTGAATATATGTTCTAATAACTTAATAGACGTCCAAATTCAAAAGATTGTATTCGGTTTCATCTATTTTTTTAGCTGAATTGTGTGAGAGTCTAAACTCGCACAACTAAATTTTGTAAGGAAAATTTAGGGATTCGAAAAACTTCTATGAAAAGAAAACCAAGAACAAAGATCCAAAGATGGGTGTTTTTATTCAAGCTGTTGAGAAAGCTGTTTGTAGAGAAAGTAACAAGTGTTTTTGGTAGGTAAAGTTGCGGATCCCTTTTTCAAAGGGGTACATGTCTATTTATACCAAAATAAGTCGGCTAGACCTTCTCCTAATCGATAAAGGAAAACTTCCTTATTCTTCTTGATTTCTTTTTCGCAAGTCGGTTATGACATCTTGGGCTTTACAGCTGGGCTCGGCCTCCAACTTCTCTCGAGCTCGGCCCACCAATGTTTCTTCGTTGCGAACTCGGCTTTTCTCAAAATACTCTTCGTAACCTTGGGCTCGGCCCATGATTACTCAGATGTTTGCTTCATCGCTAGGCTCGCCGGCTTTTCATACTTGCTAAGATTGCCATTGTATCGCCGATCTTGTTGGCTCGTCGTCATGTTCCCGAGCTCGCCTGCTTGCCGAGCTTGCTGGCTCGCCGTGTTGCCGAGCTTGTCAATGTGTTGCCGAGCTTGCCAGCTCGCCGTGTTGCCGAGGTTGTCAATGTGCTGTCGAGCTCGCCTGCTTGCCGAGCTTGCCAGCTCACCGTGTTGCCGAGCTTGTCAATGTGTTGCCGAGCTTATCGGCTCGTTATCGTCATTTGGTTCGTTGCCAACATGTTGGCTCGTCACCGTTTGTTGGTTGGCCGACATGTTAACTCGTCACCGTTTGTTGGTTCGCCAACATGTTGGCTCGTCATCGTTTGTTGGCCCGCCAACATGTTGGCTCGTCACCGTTTGCTGGTTCGCCAACATGTTTGCTCGTCACCGTTTGCTGGTTCGCCAGCATGTTGGCTCGTCACCGTTTGTTGGTTCGCCAGCATGTTGGCTCGTCACCGTTTGTTGGTTCGCCAACATGTTGGCTCGTCATTGTTGGCTCGTCATCGTTTGCTGGTCCGCCAACATGTTGACTCATCACCATTTGTTGGTTCGCCAGCATGTTGGCTCGTCACCGTTTGTTGGTTCGCCAGCATGTTGGCTGTCTCGTACCATTGAAATCAGTTAGGTCCAAGATCTTTACTTAGACATTTTCGGCGGTCAATCTCGATGGGATGGAAATTGATCCCAACAAATTGTATGATTAGACTGAATATTTAAAAAATCATAACATTTTTCAATTACATAATTGGCACATTTATTTGCAGTCTACATATTTATAATCGTATCTATATACAAAAAATCGAAAATTTGAATATATATTTTTAACCATTATCCATTTCGTTGTTTACATATTACGTAACTAAATTATATTAATATTTTTTAATTTGTAATTATTTATGAAATTTTCAGTTTTTAGAAGAATACCGAAAATTTTGAAGAAATTTGGATATTAAATCAACACATAAGTAGATGTTTTGTTTAGTCATTTTCCCTAAAGATTGTCATGTGGGCTTTGATCGGTAACAGAATAAATGGGCTTCTGTAGTCAACCTGAGATAATAAAGTTCTCTCTTTTCCCCTCTCTTCTTAACTTTTTTTGTTCCCTTCTTCCGTGACTCTGTCGATCGTCTCCAGCCCAAGTGTCTCAGAATCTTGGTCGATTTGATCGATTAATCTCGCGTCTCTCCGATTGAAACTACGCCCTTGATTTCACCTCACAAGGTACATAATTTGTTAGCTGTTCAATCGAATCTAACTTTGTGGATCTCAGTTTGATCTCGACGCAACTCTTGTTCTCATCGTTGTAGCATATCATGTGATTTGGTCTTTTCTGGGGATACTTTCGTATGAATTGAGATTAGGGTTTTATTTCTATTTCTTGAATCATGAGCCCGAATTTGAATCAGCTTCAAAAGAAACCCTTTTTTTTGGTGTTTCAAGTTGGGAATGCCGCTGATTTTTGTTTCATTTGTTGGATTCTTATGCTCATGAACAGGTTATTGTGATCGTGATCGAATCTTCTGATCATGGTAAATGCTCTTAATACTTGTTTTCGACAAAGTTTCCATTCTTTGATTGGTGTAGCTGCTTCTGTAACCTTCTACTTGTTTTTTTAAAACTAATTATCACAGAATTATCTTCTTGGAGCTTTCAAGCCGGCATGTAATATTTCAATCACATTTACCGATGGGAAAAATCGTAAACAGGTACATCTCCCTCTTTACGTTTATCTATTTATTGTTCTGTTACAGGTTTTCTTATTGTATTACTTGATCTCCTTTACTCTAGATACCGATTAAGAAAGATAATGGACAAACGGTTATGAATCCACTTTTCCAGAGTCAAGAAACTATCGCTGGGAAGGTAACTTTGTTTTGTTGTGATCCCTAGTCATCAGGAATTTGATCTTCAGGCTTTATGTAATGCTTATCTTGTCTTTCTCAGGTTTGTATTGAGCCATATCAAGGGAAAAAGGTGGAGCATAATGGTGTCAAAGTTGAGCTTCTTGGTCAAATAGGTGTGCAATTGTTGTTACTTATGTCAGTTTTGTTATCTGCTTGCAAACACATGTCTTTATATGCTTATTGACGACATTCGCATTGTTTTGACAGAAATGTATTTTGACAGAGGAAACTTTTACGACTTCACTTCCTTGGGTGAGTCAAAACTTAGAGTTCCATTTGCGTTCTACATTGTTATGATGGACAATATTGTTTAATATCTATTATGAGATGGATGCGGTCTCGTATTGAGCAGCCTGTTGAATATAAGTGGTTGACCCAACTATTTATGTGGTTCTATTTCCCATTTGCAGTGCGAGAGCTTGATGTACCTGGAGAGATATATGAAAGAAAGACATACCCTTTTGAATTTTCTACCGTTGAGATGCCATACGAGACATACAATGGCGTGAATGTGCGGCTAAGGTAATATCATATTCTTATTTGACATAGATTGGAACAATTTTAAAGTTCCTAATTTTGCATACTGTAGACTGTAGTACATAATTTTTGTTTCTGTTATCTTCAGGTATGTCCTCAAAGTAACAGTTACACGTGGCTATGCTGGAAGCATCATGGAATATCAGGACTTTGTGGTATGTTTCTTCAAATTTTTGCACTGTCTTTGTGGCATGATAGTATTTTTTAAGATTGGTCTGTTTCATGGCTTTGTAACAGGTCCGGAACTATTCTCCATCTCCTCCAATCAATAACAGCATCAAGGTGAGTTCTGATGTGATCCAAGTTTTTTCATTTTAGAAGAGACTCTATGATATATGATAGAACCATTTTTCACTCTCATTTTCTTGATTCCTTACCGTTTTTGCTTGTGATATTGAATCCTTTTTTCGTAAAGCTGATTTTACCTTCCGAGTTATGATCTCTCCTCTTCTTCTTCTTCCCACATTCTAATTAGCATTAGTAGATATGCTTAATTCCATTGGAATCCTACCCGTTGTACAGATGGAAGTTGGAATCGAGGACTGTCTGCATATCGAGTTTGAGTACAATAAAAGCAAGTAAGACATTCATTTTCATGATGTTAGGTTCGAGTGATAAGGAAAATTAAAATTAAATACTTAACTCCCTGTGCTCTGAATGCAGGTATCACCTGAAAGATGTTATCCTTGGGAAAATATACTTTCTTCTGGTGAGAATCAAGATAAAGAATATGGATCTTGAGATCAGACGGCGAGAATCAACAGGAGCAGGAGCTAATACTCACGTCGAGACAGAAACACTAGCCAAATTTGAGTTAATGGATGGTGCCCCAGTTAGAGGTAATACCCAAATATTTCATCATATGTTCTCAAAGCTCAATCAGACCTTTTTGCTAGTTTTGTAACCAAGTAAGTATTGATACATGGTGCAGGCGAATCAATACCTGTAAGACTGTTCTTGACACCATACGATCTAACACCTACGCATAAGAACATAAACAACAAATTCAGCGTTAAGTATTATCTGAATCTTGTACTGGTAGATGAAGAGGATCGCCGTTACTTCAAGCAGCAAGAAATAACGTTGTACAGGCTCAAGGAGGAGTCATCTTGATGTCTACAAAAGAGAGGAGAGAGATAATTTTTCAGAACTTTTGTAAAGCCTTTTTAAAGACTGTCTTTCTGTATGCAATTGGTTGGGGACTTGGAGTGATGAAGTTAAATCATATGTATTTGTAGTTTGTTCAACGACCCAAATGTTGTTTGCTTTGTTTGGATTCTTGCGACTTCCATTGTCTTCTTCTTTTACATGCATCCTTCTATAAACGTACTTGTTTTTTTTGTCTTATGTTAGTAATCTCAGGCACTCGAGAATTTTTTTTGTGATATAATATCTATACCAACTTAGATTCATGTCAATCGAGTTCCAAATACCAAAAGTCTTGTTTTTTATTTTTTGGGTAACGAGGTTTTAATGCTTGGTAACTTTTTTGTTTTCAACTCTTACACTATGCTTTTTTTGTGTCAACATATTTGAGTTGCTTAGATATCACAATGCACAACAATCAAACATGTAAGCTAAATCTTGTATCACAAAATAGAAGTGTCAAAGTAGGTTACCCCCTCTTCTTTTTAGTTCGTTTTGCAAAAAAAAAGTTCACATTAGATTTTAGTTCGCTATGCCCGAATTTAGATTTTGTTTTTAATTTTAATTTTTAAAACAAATAAATAATAAGAATATGTAGCATTGATGTAGTTTAATATTAAAGTTTATTAATGTGAAAATATATAAACATGAAATTACATTAAGTAAAAATTAAAATTATAACCAACTCATGGTGGTATAATGGTTGAGGATTCACCATGTTAGTTGAGGGACCAAAATTCGAGTCTTTCCACTGCGTTTTTAATTATCGTTGATCACTATAGACGTCTTAAATGACATGAAACCCCGGATTTTTATAGGACCGGGGATTAGTCTCGAAGAAACCTAGGATTTTTCCGGTTAAAAACAAAAAAAAGCTAAAATTATTGTAATTTAAACAAAAAATAAAAATTATAGTTCATTATTATTATCACATACAACATTGGATAATTTGGTTTTTTATTCTTTATTTGGTTAATAATTTTCTTATATGAAAAGTTTAATATGTTTCATAATAATGTGAATATTATATGGAAAATTTGTAAGTGTGTTTTCTTTTCGAAACATACATCAGACATCTTGGACATCCGACCACCACACCAACGGTAGCAAGTCATCAACCCACGACGACGCAACCAGCTCCTCCTTCATTTCCGCCGTCATCAACAGGCACGAGCTAGGCGATGATTACGTGTTGCTCGATGATAATCCATCTCCAAACCTCCGATTAGCAACCACCGTTTCTGCCTCGAGACTTTTTTTTTTTTGATAACCTTGAACAACATATAACTTTATTATCCCCTTAATTTTATTCTTCATTAATATTCTTAAAGCTCTATCAAATTATAAAATGAAAGCCTAACATATTTTCTCTCTCTCTCAATTATCAAATTGTCTAACACCTGACTTTTCTCTAAAATATTTCTTTTATACGCAGCAAGAAGAGGTAGTCGATTAGTAGAGTTAGTGGGAGCAATAAATTTCCAATACTAGCGGTTAACCAAACCGATTCAGTATACTGCTAAATCATGGACACAAACCGATCTTTACACCAACACTTCTGAAGTTCTTACAAAATCAAATCGGTTTACATTTTAGTAAATTACTACTAATTTCATTTTTTTTTCATCTAGCATCACAGAAAATGTTTTAAAAAGGCCCATGCCAGCCAGCAACAACACTGAAGAAGTAGCTTTATTTATAGAAACAATACACAAACAAAAAAACATATGAAACAAATTACCAACGTAGTAATAGAAAATGTTTTCAAGGAAACACCACAGTAGTTACAAAACAAAACCAAACGTTAAATTAAATTGCTCTTAAACACAAATCTTTGATTAGAAAACAGGACAACCATCAACAATAATACCTTTAGCAGTTGGACATTTAGCAAGAGCACAATCTTCACCAGAGTTTCCCCACCAATGAATCTTAATCCCACTACGTTGCAACGCAAGAAACAAAAGCACAGCCATAAATCCTGTTCCTGCATCCATTCCTCCAGACAGAACATAGTTATATCTCTGCCACCATTCTCTTTTGTACTTGAACACGAAATGTCCAAACACAAACGCCATGACGAGCCAGCTCGTGAAGTTAACCGCAGCAGCTGGTGGCATCATGGCCGTGGCTCCAATCAGAACCGGGATGTGAATGTTTGAGATCCATTTCTTGTTTGGGAAGATTCTTGTGGCTAAGTAGACCAATACTGGAGCTATGGCACCTCCTACGAAAAACCAGTTTATGTTTGAGTATTCTCCAAGATCACCAAACATTCTTCTTGGTCCTACAAGTCCCCAGATTACTGATGCGTCGAAGAAGACTCGATCGGTTGGGCATGTCCATTGAGTTCCTGGTGGAAGCAGAGAAGTGTCGCAGAGGTTTGGGATTTCAGCCATTAGCCACCAAGCTGTTAAAGCGTAAACGAAGACAGCTAATAGAGTGCCCACAACCTGTGAAAAAAAGAACAACAAATTTGTCAAATGTTGTTTATGAGAGATATATGTGGTACACTAGTAAGAAGTAGGAATGTTGTGGACCCAAAGGTCGATCCGTGGCCTAGTTTGTAAAAGCGCTAGCTTGGCCCATATAGGGCTAAACCCGTGACAGGACGGACCAGGTCAACCCGTCAAGCATATCACTTTTTAGTGGTTTTGATAAACCGCGGCTCGATTCATGGACCTGCAGTAAAGGGATTGACGGATTGGCCTAGCTCCTGCGGGGGGGGGGGGGGGGGGGGGGGGGGGGGGGGGGGGGGTGGGGGCTAGCCTGTGCCATGAACATGGTTCTTGGTCAGGCGCCAGGCCGAGACTAACCCTAAAAGATTAAGGTCAAATCAAGGCCGAGCTAAACCAGGTCCAGGTTTAATACCCGTCGGACCGAACTGGTCCATGGCAACATTGCTATTAAGAAGACAAGATTATATGTGGTAAATATTAAGACTAGCCTGTGCCATGAACATGGTTCTTGGTGGGATCTTCATGTAAGTTCCAAGCTTCAAATCAGCAAGGAAAGTCAAAGATTGGGACATGCTGATGTATCCATAAGTCTTGAAGCATATGTTAGCAACAGGTCTCTCTGGATATGCATACCCAATTATGTACTCCGTGATAATGTTCAAACCCGGAGCCTGCAACATAAGAACAGAAATCCGGTTAAATCATAACCGGTTTTTTTGCAGCCTAAGTAATAAGCCTGTGAATCTCTTTCTTACCTGGTTAGTGGTGGCCATGATCACACCAACGAGAGGAGTGAAGAAGATAGCTACCAAACAAGCCAAGAAAGCAGCCCACCAAGGAAGCTGAATCTGTGTCTTATAGTAAATACATATGAAGACAATAACAGCAAGATTCACCGCGAAAATCGAAAGGAACCACCAGAGAGGAACTTCTTTGTAATTCCTCTTCATGATCTTTGTATGTATATCCATTTTCTTATTTTTTCCAAACGCTCCTTTGGTTTGAGTCCATAGATCTTTGCCATTGAAGAGCAGGACATGGACAATACTAGCAGCCAAGGTCGCAAAACCGAGTCCGTAAGTAACAGCAAAGAAAGTGCTCATGTGGACTGGTCCGGTCTCTGCGTAAGCTTTGTGATCGAGGCGGAAATCGGCATTGATGATGCTCATGATGTTGTATTCTTTTCCGTTGGCTACAAAGAGTTTACCGGAGTAGATAGGGAAGGTTTTGGCGTTGTAGAAATCTAGATAGTAACAGAGAGGTGTGATTACGTACATCACAAGAAAGAACCCGACCGCGATATTAGCTGTGGCAAAGAATGGGCTAGCGAGTGGGCTTCCGAGGTAAGACGCTATGGTTGACCAGTCTAGACCTAAGGAACCGATACCAAGGCCGGATGACCCTGAACCTAGCTGGTTTACCAGAACCGATTTAGGGCTAATCCAACATAACCAAGAGACGGTGGTTAACACCGTGAAGAGATAACCAGGAAGAAGGTAATAGGAGAAGCTGGTGATGAGCGAGATTACAAAGAACTTGTTACGACTAATTCCCCATTTCGATTTCTTCTCTTTCTCGTGCAACGCTCTGTGTATGATCAAAATCAGAGATTTTTAAAAACTCGGGTGCATAATTAAAAACAAGAGCATCATTAGAAGGAATCATTTACCTGAAGAGAGAAACTTGAACAAGATTGCTTGGCCACCACATCTCACCAGGATCAACTAAATGTTTCCTATACAAACCAGCCCAACCAAATCCCAAAACCTTGAAACCCAAGAAACAGAAAAAAAGCTCTCAGTTTTTACAAATCCCCAAACCTAGAAATTCAATTGCCAATAAAAAGCTATCAATTTTTTACCTGAGTTGTGATCATAACGAGCAAAGCAGGTAAGAAATCGAGCCTCCTCTTGTAATAAAGCTTAACAGCACTAAGAATATGACTGGCGTAAACAGAGCCAGAGCCTGAGTTTGCGAACACAGTTATAAGAACATGTTCTTTGGTACTAAACGGACCAGGATTCATCGTAAAAGACCACCTCGTCCCTTCGAAGAATCTCCTTGTAGGAAGAACCCTAGCCATGAGATGACCAATGGGAACAACAGCAATCTGAGCCGAAACAGAAGAGATGGTCAAAGGATTTTTTCTGTACCAGAAAAACTGGTTGAGAAATGACAGGAGAACACAAGCGGTTATGCCCAAAACCCACATCCGAAATGTAACCGTAGGTGAAGTTGGATCATCGGTTTTGGACACCGTTAATTCAACTTGTGGAACTATACTTATTTCATCATCGTCTTCGTAATAGTCTGACTCTGACTCCGATCGTATCTCTGTGGTGATGTCTCTCATTTGGTCTGAAAAACAAAAAACAGAGGATTAATGTTCTGTTTTTGTCTCTCTGATATGCATAAAATATACGGATTGTTATGTGTTTGTGTGATCGTGCTTATGTAACCGTTCTTCAGATTCTCTTTTTCCTCAATATAAAGATACAAACACACATATATTATTACTCATTTACACAAATAGGAAATACCAAGAAATATACTCACAGACAGAATAGTTTTCTTCCTTGGGTTGTGTTTTGATTTGAGATCCTGAATGAAAAAAGATTGATTTTTTATTTTCTTCTGGAAGCAGAAATATAATAGATTTTGTTTTTATATAGTCAAAATAATAGATTATTTAAATAAATGGTTTTGTATTAATTTTGGTATCATATCTTTAGTGATCTTCTATAAAAGGAAGTATGATACGGATGCACAACCAAATCAGGCCTTTTTTTGTTGCAGATTACCACTGACTGTAGAATAAGATTAAGGAAACTTATTTTCTGAATTTGTTGATTTTTTTTTTCACTGTGAATTTATGGATTAGAAATTATTCTTTTGGTTCATCAGCTTTATTTGTGACAAATAGTGAAATAGGTTGTAAGGAAAACTGCATCAGTCAAGTTTAGTTTGAAAGTTTGTGCCCATACTATTTTCCATTTAAATGGAATATTCTAATTTCAATATTAGTAAAGAGTATTTGATTCAAGGACCCGTAAAGACTATGGGTGAGGAAAACAAATTGGAAAAATTGAATCGGACACCAAAATGTTTGAACTAAAACCGATTATTTTTTTAATAAACCGATTGACAATTTTAAAACTATTTTTTTTCTTTTTCAAAACGGATTAAATTTAATGTAATCGAACTAAAATAAACCGAATAAATCAAATTTATTTTTTGAATTATAGATATATGATATTACACAAATACTATTACTTAAATTATTATATATTTATACTTTTAGGTAAACCGATTCCAAACCATTATAACATCAAACAAAATTAAATTACAAATAGTTTTATTTGCTATTAAATCGATAGAAAAAAACAATTATAAACCGAAACAAAACCGTAAATTGGATTGCTACCATTTATATAGATTGATAGCATTTAGTTATTTACTAGTTTTTCCTTGTGGTGTCATTTAGATTTCAAATTCAAATTTGGTAAAATGCATGTTAAGAAACAATCTAGACAAATCTGTACTAAGATTATTTCTCTTTGATAGTTTTACAAAATTATTTTATGTTTACTGCTTCTCCAATTAAGACCTCCAAATGAAATGTGATAGTTTAACAATTCATCCAAATATTTAAGGTTATTATTAGAGAGACCATATGTGCAATGGCAACAACATGACATATAAGAATTTGATCTTCACAAACTAAAATTTGACGACCATATTAAATGATCACCACAAACAAAAAAAAAAAATCTTATAAATGATCTTAAATATTTCATCTACTCTAGTCAAATTTAAGAAATTGAATTAACTAGACTTTACTAGGGTTCATCTAACCTAACCCAATATTTATTAATCCACAACAACCTAACTAGCTATAAGAAGTACATAGCCATGTATTAATAACCTTCATAGGTTTTTTCTTTAGCATAGATAACATTATTTAAAAATATATATATTATTAAACCTATTGTAGAGTTCTGTACAAAAAAAATCCAAGATAAAACAAACTAACTGCACAACGAAATGATAAAAAAAAAAAAAAAAAAAAACTAAAAAAACTAAGAAAGAAGAATAAAGAGCTAGCAAATTAAGGTTTATATACTTCTTGTGACAAGATCAGAAAACTGGACATCCATGCATTATAACGCCTTTTGCGGTAGGACAAGACGCGAGGCTACAATTTGTGCTGTCATCAGCGTTTCCCCACCACACCAATCCAATACCTTTGCGTCCAAGCGACAGGAAAATCAGTATAGTCATAAACGCTGTTCCTGCGTCTAAACCACCCGACAAAACGTAGTTATACTTTTTCCACCACTCTCTCTTGTACTTAAACAAAAAGTGTCCGAAAATGAATGCTACGATGCACCAACTCGTGAAATTAACCGCCATCGCGGGTGGCATCATCGAGGTTGCTCCTAAAATGACCGGAAAATGGATCTTTGAGATCCATTTGTGAGCTGGAAACGCTTTGGTCGCTAGCCAGACAAAGAAAGGAGCGATTGCGCCGACAAGGAAGAACCAGTTTATGGATGAGTATTCTCCTAAGTCACCGAACATTCTACGTGGTCCGACAAGTCCCCAAATCACAGAAGCATCGAAAAAGACACGGTCCATTGGACATGTCCATTCGCTATTCGGAGGAAGCAAAGATTTGTCACATAGATGAGGAATGTCTACCATTAACCACCAAGCTGTTCCTGTGTAAACTATCACAGCCACAAGCGTCCCAAGCACCTGAAATTCCTTTGTTAGTAATTATATCTCGTTAACAAATAACTAATGATCGATTAAGAGGTAATTAGTGACCTGTGCCATGAACATGCTTCTAGGAGGGATCTTCATGTAGAGACCGAGTTTGAAGTCTTGGATGAATGTTAGAGCCTGAGTCATGCTGATGTATCCATACACTTTGAAACACATGTTCGCAACCGGACGTTCTGGATAGATATATCCGATTACATATTCCGTGATGACGTTCAAACCCGGTTCCTAAAGCAAGAGGAGACTTATTAATATATATATATATAGTTGTTGATTAAAATGATAAAAGACCTAAAGCTTAAATAGAATAAAGATGAAATGAGTCAACAGAGATGAATAAATATGAATTAATACAGAACATTGCTTAGGAAAACTTTTTATGTTTAATGAATTTTATTGTAAATGGCTAAACTTTCAACAAAATTCAAATAAATACTTCATTCAACCCTATTTTGCTTCTCTACCCTCATCAAGTGTTAGTAGGTACCTGATTAGTGGTGGCGGCGATGACACCGATAAGAGGAGTGAAGAAGACGGCAATGGCACAAGCTAGCAACACTCCCCACCAAGGTAGCTGCACGGTCTCATTGTAGTGCAAAGAGATGAATATGATGAGCGCAATGTTGAGTACGAGGATCACAAGAAACCACCACATGGGAACTTCTCTATAGTTTTTCTTCATGATTCTTGTGTGTATATCCATTTTCTTGTTCCTCTTGAAAGCTCCTCTTGTTTGCTTCCATAGATCCCTAGAAAATATATAGAAGTGAATTATAAAGAGATGGGTTAGAAACTATTATAAAAAAAACTAGTCCCGGGTCTAGGAAACTCTTTAAAAAAGAGCGAAATGGTAATTGTGAGGAGTTTAGTTACCTTCCGTTGAAGAGTAAAACATGGACAATAGTTGCAGACAAAGTAGCAAACCCGAGACCATATGTAATTGCAAAGAAAGTGCTCATATGTATAGGACCAGTCTTTGCATAGACGTCTCTGTCGAGATGGAACTTGTTATCAATGATGCTCAAAACATCATAAGACGAGCCATTTCCCATGAAAAGCCCACTTGAGAAGATGGGATATGTTTTGGCATTGTAAAGATTAAGCCAATAGCAAATCGGAGTGGCGATATACATGACCACCACAAAACCGATGGTTACATTGACGGTGGCGAAAAGCGGACTAGCGAGTGGACTACCGAGGTAAGAGCCAATTGTAGCCCAATCAATACCAATTGCGCCAATACCAAGACCTTGTTCACCTGAACCGAGTTGGTTAACCAAAACGGATTTGGGACTAAGCCAACACACCCATGAGATGGAAGTTATCAATGTGAATAGATAACCGGGGAGAATGTAGTATGCGAAGCTAGTCACAAGGACTATTATGAAGAATTGGATTCGGGTCATGCCTCCCTTTTTCTTCTTTTCCTTCTCGTGCAAGGCACTGCAAAAAGGTTATTGAACCAATTAATTCTTCAATACTAATTATAAAGATGAGATTTTTATAATGTGGGGTAATTAAAGAGTATATTACCTGAAGAGAGACACTTGAACTAGATTGCTTGGCCACCACATTTCACCTGGCTCAACAAGGTGTTTACGGAATAGACCAGCCCAACCAAATCCAAGAAACTACAAAGAGATTTCATAGGTTAAAGATAAAAGATGTAAAAAAAATTCACCAAACAGTGAACCTTTTGAACAAAACTCCAAATTTGAAAACAATTTGGTGTCAAAATTGTACAAGTAATCACATTTTAGCCTAACCAATCACCACAAACTTCAAACCAACGCTAACAATATCCTTTAGTCAATTATCAAAAATAAAATAAATAAATAAATAAATATCCTTTAGTTGGGGACAAAAACTGAGTTTTCATAACTTCAAAGTTAATAAAGAATCAAGTTCCTTAGTTTAGCCATGGTTTAAAGTAATTCTCTATCTATCTATTTATCTATATATTCTATATCTATCTTGATTAGTTTAGTTATGGTTCACGTAATTCTTAATTTATCAATCTACGTATCTATCATTCAATTTGATATTTAATATATAAATTCACACTATAAGAAAATTGAAAGGCACAAACTCTTCTAGAGAAATTGAATGAATAAACACATACAAATTTCAAACAAATAGAAACAATAAAATCAAATTATATATCTATAAAATTCCTAACCAAAGTATTAAATAACTAAAATTTGGTTTCAAATCCAAAGAAAAGGGATTTGCATGCTTAATTAATTAGGGCAAAGAAGAATCATATTACCTGAGTAGTGATCATAATGAGAAAAGCCGGTAGAAACGGAAGAGATCTCTTATAGTAAAGCTTAATAGCACTAAGTATATGAGTCGCATAAACCGTTCCTGCTCCCGAATTAGCGAAAATCGTGATCATAACATGTTCCTTAACATTAAAAGGACCAGGATTCATGCAAAACTCCCACCTTGATCCTTCCAAGAATTTCCTTGTCGGAAGCACTCTAGCCATCAAGTGACCGAGCGGCACGACCGCTATCTGAGCTGAGATTCCGGTAATGGTCAATGGCATCTGCCTGTACCAGAAAAACTGGTTTACGAACGAGAGTAGGATACACGCGCCAAGACCTAAAACCCACATTCTAAAAGTGAGAACCGGTAAGGTTGGATCATCGGTTTTTGGAACGGTTAGTTCGACCTCCTCCACCACGCACCGGTCCATCTCATCGACGTCCCCTTCTATATCCATGGCTCCGGTAGAGACTTCTACAATCTCGGCCATTGAAAAAGATCGGAGAGTTGTTTTAGTCTGATAAGGAGTTCGTTGGAGGGGGAAGTGTGGTGAATCTTTATATATAAGGTTAAAGGTGAAAAAGGATTTAGATTCTGTAAAGATTCTCGTTATTGAATCTCATCTTATACGTTAAAGTGGGTATAGATTTGCTAACAGATATACCTTAAACAGATCTCTTATTATCCAGAAAATATTTTAAACAAAATTAAGTAGAATAAGGTCGTTTTAAAACAAATCAACGAAAAAAATGCCTTCTCTAGAGTCTTAAAGTTGAAACAAT
Source organism: Pseudoturritis turrita (assembly GCA_900406555.1). Lineage (NCBI taxonomy): Eukaryota > Viridiplantae > Streptophyta > Magnoliopsida > Brassicales > Brassicaceae > Pseudoturritis > Pseudoturritis turrita. Next base: position 304,261 of record OVBL01000172.1, on the reverse strand, counting down.
CAATCTTTGCTTTATTTAAATTTTTGGTTTTAAAAACTAAAAATAATTTAGAATTTCTACAATCCTAATGCCAGTCTTATCTAACAAACAAACAAAACAAAAAAATCACAGAAACCTACAAAATTATGATTAGAAGTTGACACCATAAAGCCTTATAAAACTTTGCATTCTTTCTTCCTCTCTTTCTTTTACCTTCTCGTGTTTTAAACTCTATGATGGACAATTAGCCCGCTCCTCTGAAATCAGATTTGTTGAATTTTTTTTTGTAAACTCTTCTCTTCAGGTTTAGATTAGCAACCAAGATCTTGCCTTAGATTTAATTGTAAGGTTGAAAAATGGAAAAAAAAAAGCCATGTAAAAACTAAATTCGACCATTGCAAACACTTTTCTTTGAAAATGATATTAAAATATAAAGATAGTTGAAGCCTAAAACCGAGGGCCAGAGATGGTTGTAGAGATGGTTGTTTGGAGTAGGTCTGGGAAAAAAAATCAAACCCGAATCTGATCGTGATCGGGTTCGGTTCCAGAGAAATATCTGAATAGGACTTAAGGGTTAAGTACTTTGGGTATCGGGTAATACCCGATCCGAACTAGTATCCGAAAAATCCGAATTTAACTAAATCCATTAACCTTTTTTACATAAATTCGGGTAATTTGGATATTTTCGAATATTTTCTGAGAGTTTGAGTATTTTTTATATCTGGTTTTTTGGTTAATTCGGATACTTTCGAGTATGTTCGGATACTTTTGGGTACTTTGTGTATTTTTTACCGGGTTGTTCGGATATTTTTGAGTATTTTCGGATACTTTTGGGTAGTTTTTCCCGAGTTTGTGGTTAATTTCGGATATCGGGTAGAACCCGAACCCGAATCGAGCCCAAAAAAAACGAACCCGAATTCGATTCGGAAAAAAAAACTCGAATGGGACTTGTAGGATTGGTATCGAAAACCCGAAAAATCCGAATCGAACTCGAATGGGTACCCGAATGCCTGGTTTGGAGAAACAAAATGTCACATATTTGTTTTTGATTTTCGTTAATCTTTTCTCATAAACGGAGAAAAAAATGTATGTAAATAGATAACAACTAGTCGCTAGCTTCTTGGACTAAGTTTCCTATTGCAGCAGTAAAACCAGTAGCCTCATCAACTGAACAGTCAGATCCAATGCTCTGCTTCACTGACTCCACAAACTCCTCGGCTTGATCACAAGCCCCACGGAACAGTTCCCATTTCTCCTTGAAATTCTCCAACGCAGCAACAGTATCCTTGGACTCCAGAACATTAGCTGAGGCAAGAACAAACTTGTCGTATGCTTTGTTCAATGAGTCCACAATGTTATCCATTTTGATTTTCCCCTTCAAAAACTGACACACCCAAGTATCAATCAATACGATTATATGAGATTTAAAGTTAAGCAATCGCAAAAGGAATCAAGCCGGAGCCCAACAAAGTCTAAATCTTAGGCATGTATCTGGAAATAAGAAACCCTAATCCCAAAAAATAAGAGAGAAATCAAAATCTCAGGATAAAAAGAAGCGAATTTTAAGGCCGTGACAATGGAAGCTAAATCATTTAAAAAATGTTACACCTTTGTGACAAGTATTGCAAATGCGCGATTGCTTTCGCAAAATCTAGTCGGAGAAACAATGAAAGGACTAAAGAATAAGAGAAGAGAGAAAGAGGAGAAACTTACCGGAGAACGATTTGTGCCAGTTTTTGTTTTTTCTCTCAAAAATTAGGTTAGACCTATAGGTTAAAATTAGGGTCGACCCTAAATCTTAAAAGTTAACATTAAGGTCAAATCAGAATCAAGGGTTTCACTCTCTCCCTGTTGGTCCACTTGGCATCTCAGTTTTAAAAACAAATATTTTATTATTTTATTTTCAGTCTATACTGAAAATGCATTTATACTCAAAATTCAATCTTGGATAGACTTTGCATCGTCTACTCTTTTTTTTTTGACGTTGCATGCATTACTAATTAATTAGCTTTACTGTATTTTGAAAATCTATGTGTATTCTCAACATTCAATTTTGGATGGACTTTGCATTGTCTACTTCTTTTTAGGACTTCTTTTTATTGCATCACTATAAAGCACATATCACTACTTAATTAGCTTTAATGTATTTTGAAAATTCATAATTGCATTTACTCAGTCCAAATTTAGTTTAAAATTAATGTTTGCATTGAATCCCAAACAAACGTAAAGCCATGTCTAATTTTTTTGGTTAAGAAACGGGAAAAAGGTCGTTCACCCTAACCGTCCAAGGCGATTTCCCTTTTCCTATATTACATTTCCCTTCGTTGTGGTTTTCAGCCTCGGTGTGGCGTGGTGCTTTGGTTTGAGGTCCAGATTCGGTAAAGAGGCTTGGATTTCAACTCGGGAATGGCTCTGGCTCGTGGTGGAGGAAGCGTCGGACCCTCAGGTAGACGGTGCTCCGGACTCGCAACAACAGGTCCCGCAATCGCTTCCCCTTCTATCACGTTCGGCCTAGTTCTTATTGGCGGAGCCACCTCCTCTCGTCGGTCTCGGTAGCCGGCCGTTCTCTCCGGCAAAGGGCTGATTCTGGTCTCGCCGCTGTCTTGCGGAGATGGGTCTTGGCGAGGTCGTTTTGGTTTGCTATTGATCCCGATCCGTTCTTGTCTCTGTGGTTTGAGATCTGATTTATACGACGAATCTGTCACTTCCTAGTTTCGCTCCTTGTTTCTACTCATCAACTCCATTCGAGTGTTGACCGGTTTATAAAGCTTTGTTGAGGCGTTTCATTGGGCTGTGTTCAATCCGACCTCACCATTTCCGAAAGATGTGGAAAGAACATGTTTGTTCTATCTACCAGATCTAGAATCCAAGGAACATTTGTTTTGAGATGTAGTACATATTCGTCATACGACGCTGTTAGGTTTGTACATTAAGACCTTTTCGGTTTGTCGTATCAAGGGTCTCCGAAAACTAGATTTTTGTGAGGCGTGATTTATGGGATTTGGTTCGGATGTTTATTTTGGTCTTTGTTCTTATAGGCTTTGTCTCTTGGATCCTCAACCGCCAGTTTTATATCTCACTAAGATTATAATAATAAAAATCCAGATGACAAAAAAGAGAAAAATGTCATTTTAATCCCCGATTTTTTTTTGTTTGGGCCATTACCTCAACTATTCTCGATTATACATTTAAATCCCGGACTTACATTGACCATGCCAATTTGGTCACAACTCTAATCAATTATATCCCAATTTTACTCCGTTAACTTCTGTTTCATATTCCGCTTACTACAAAACAGTGACGTTTTGTTAATAGGATAATTCCTTAATTGAATTCAAAATCCCCCAAAAGAAATCGAAACTCCTCTCTTCTCCGCTGAACAATCACCGTCAATTACATTCGCCCCTTCATTAGCGTCACTATCGCATATCAGCACCGTTCTGAGCATCATCGTTGATTCAAGGTAATTTTCTACCCAAATCGAGATTTGTAAGCTTTTTGTCGATTTTGGACAATATATTTTTAGTATCTTGATTCATAGATTTTATCGATTCTGGATATGTTTCAGTTTAAAACAGTTATGGCTTTATGATTATACCAACTAGTTGATGGTCCGCCCCGTGTGCGGACATGAAAATTTTCAGAAGAATAAGTTAACATTAGTATTTAATATTCGATTTTATTATTTATAAAAATTAAATACGTATGATTGCTAGTTTTTAAACTTATATGCATATAAAAATGAATATGGGTTGGATAATATTTTTAATATTTCGAGTGTCATCTTGAAAATTAAGGGTTTTCGTTTTGTAACTTTAATATTTGTGTTGAAATAAAACGCAAATGATAGAAAAGAAATTAATTCACATACTATTGTTACCTATCCAAAAAAAAAACTAATTAATTAATATTGATTCATAAAAACCGATATTAGTTTCCATAGTCTAAACTTTTATGAATTAAATGCGGATGAACCTTCTGAAAAAGAAATAGATCACATTCGCTAATATTTCCTTAGATCCTGCGCGGGGATAAATTTTTTGAAATTAAAACATACATCAGTACAATAAGTAAATCCAAATCATATTCGTATACATCTATTAGTGTAAAATTACAGTATAAATGTCTCACGTAACTTATAAATATGAATTATTTTGAATAACACGTCTAATAGTCAAATTCGAGTAAACAAAAATATAATTCTTACGTAGCGCACAATTTATCATACTAATAAATTAAATCAAAACTCACAAAGGATTAAACCAAGAGAACCACTTTAAATGATAATAAGATAGTCATTTAATCAAACGGAATTAATCTAAAATGTAAAGCTTTGAAAACAATACAACACTAAAACTTGAAATCAAATATTTTGGAAGACCTCGTCGTAGACAACATTCACAGTTCTGTTTTGAAACTTTCCATTCTTATCTGTAACCAAAATGTTCAAACCAGATGTTGATGTTATCCTCGATACAACGTACAATTACTTATGCGTGAAAACTTACAAAAAAAAAATTAAAAAATGACACAAGAATTTGGTGGAAAGTTTTGTAAATACTTTACGTGATTTTAATGTTAGTCTGTTATTGTACACCATCATCATTCGTATGTTTGGATATTTGGATTAAACCAATCTGTGTTCTGGTATTTTGTAGCAAACACTTTTTCTCAGTTTTAATGTAAATTTTTCGTAGTATTTGATTGTTGTTTGGTTACTATTTTTCATTGATCATTTCTTTTAACTATACAATATTTATGTCGGTTCTTTCTATTTTTATAGTAAATGTGATACCATATAAAAATCATACCAACTTTTCACCATAAATCTCTCTCACTATTGTTATATAGGATCCATGTAATAAGTAATCAACAAATCTTCGGGAGTGTCAATTTCGCTTTCTCCACTACAACTTTTAATAAATTTTCCATACCAATATCTAGAACCCATTTTGAGAACGCTTCAAACTCAAGTGAATCGCGATCACCATTCATTTGAAGCATTCCAAAGATTGATATCTATTACATTGTTTTGTTTCAGATCATATAATTTAGACATGATTAGCTAAAGCACAAACTCTTTTATTTTGTTTCTCCATTCTCTAATCTTGGCCAAAGTCTTCTCCACTTGCATATTCATACTGTGCGGTTTATATGAAGATAAGTTCTTGACATGCATTATGAACGCCTTGTAGATGTAGTTGTGAATGATGACTAAGTTCCTACAATAGTCCAATCACTGGTTTATAAGAACCTAAGGATAATCAATAAAGGATAGCTATAAAACTCTGAAAACAAAATCATATCAAATAATTGAAGCAAAAATCAGAAAATACGCGAGTTTGATACGAATAGTTCGATTCAACACCACTCAGTTCGATTCAACACCACTCAGTTCTACATAACACAGTATACATGCATATCACCGCCAAACATAAATGATACTTTTATTATTCAAAGAAAGAAAAAACAAACAAAATAAAGGAGTGTGATCTTTGATTAATTATTGTTGGCGATGAAAAATCCATATTTATGTTCACCCGATGCATTTCTCTCCAGCTTCGCCTTCAATCCTCCAACAATATCATCGTATTCGTTGTTTAGATTGGCCTTTCCCATGTATAATAATTTTTTATCAATGTGTTATTATATTTATTTTCTCTTATTGCAGTTTTCGGTTCGATAATTGTTCTCTCTCCAATACTTTCTTCTCTTTGTCTTTTTCCTATACCTCATCGTTCTTCTTCTTCATTGTCCTCTTTACCTTTCTTTTCTCACACTTTACCTGCACTACCAATGTCTCACTATCTTCGGACACTCTTTGTCCCCAAAATAAAAAACATAATTTATTGAGAAAGCCGATCAAATATATAAAAAAATTAAAAGTTGTTTAGATGATATTCACGTAAACTGAAATAACACGTTCAACAATACTTACGATTACTTGTAAAAATCAACTTCTTGGATAGGAGGATTTAATGAGATTTTAGTTAACTTAGGATACACATCCTTTTTTGGCTGAGAATTAATTGGCACAAAAACAATGAATAAGAATCAGCATGATAAATAAAAAATCAGCATGATAAGCATGATAAAAAAGAAAAATAGAACTCAACAACGAATATAAGGATCTATGAATATAAATCACCTGCATAAACCCGAAATTGTGTCCATCGAATTACAAACAATAATCTCATATTCACAATTGTTCCAAGAGTTATGAAACTCTCTACTCTCTAGCATTCGATCCGGACAACTCACGCTTTATAAAAACGTCGATTTGTTTAGACTAAACAAATAAAAACATATCAAAGAATGAAAATAAACAAAAAGAAGAATGAAATGCGATAGAAAATTTGAAATAAGAAATAAAAATATTAGATTAACTAAAACTGAAGTATTTTAATTAAAGAGACATAACGAAGCAAACAAATGAAACCGACGAACATAAACAAAACAAACAGACTTAAAGAAATATTAAAAGTTTAAAGAAGACATCATATGTAAAATAGTCATGTTCTTCAAAAGAACTTTTTTAACACAACACATAAAGGGACGAATATTATTTTTACAACGACTGCAACATAAATCAGACCTATAGAATATTAATTATGGAAGCAATAGCATATAGAAAAGAAGAGAGCAAAAAAATATATGAGAAAATATATAGTTGAAAAGATATATGAGAAACATATTTTAGATATAGAAATAACAAATAATCCATAAAAAAAATATAGAAAAGAAGAAAGCAATTATATATGGAGGGGACTTACGATGTTGAAAACAGAGACTGTGAAACAATACTTATAGAGGAAGTGATTAGGTTTTATTTTCTTTTGACCGACTATAACTATCGGCGGCTAAGATTGCCATCAATTTTTATGTTTCGAGTTTGGAAAAAAAATCTTTAAAAAAAAATCGAAAAGAATATATTTATATATCAAAACTTCATTAAAGATATAATGCTAATTCCAAGTCCCAACATATGTATCCATAATAATAAAATTATAAAACAATTAGCGAATATATCTATTAAAAATAAACCATTTAAAGATACAAAATAATTATTGAATATATTTATTAAAAAATAAATCATTTAAAGACAAATTAAAATACGATGTAATAAAAACTTAACTTTTATTCTGGTGCATAGTTATCTCTCTAATAATATAATAGATTGATGCTGTAAACTCGTTTTTGTGTCCGGAGATGTAAGCTTCATAGCTTATTTCAGAGCCAACTGAAAATTTGATTGTTCAAGTTTCTGCCCAAGTTGATAATTAATTGATCACTTTACAATCATGTATAATGATTCTTGCCAAAATCTTGTTCTACACGACATAGAAAATCATGGATAATATAGATCTTATCTTATTATATAAAGGAGATTGCACTCAAAATTATAACTCATTAGATCGTGACATGTGTCATTTTAATTGAAATGATGACACGTGTTAATATACTAACGTATATAGTTAATTTTAATTTACATAATATTTCTTTTTTATCTAAAAATTAAAAGAAAAATATATCATCGCACAAAAAAAAAATATGTCCTAACGTAATAAAAAAAATCAATGTCTTTCTGTAAAAAAAATTGTCATTAAAAAAATGGAAAATTTGTAAACAAAATGTCACTAAAAAGGTAAAAGGAAAATTTGTAAAAAATGTCATTAAAAAAAGGTAAAAGAGAAAATTTGTAAAAAATATCATTAAAAGAGGAAAAATTTGTTTCATATCAATACGTTTAAAAACAAAAAAAAGAAAAATGCCATAACTAATCGAGAAAGAAAGGAAACAAATACATCATCGGAAAAATTTGAAAAAAAATGTTATTAAATAAAGGTAAATGGGAAAATTTGTAAAAAATGTTATTAAAAAATGGTAAAAGGGAAAATTTGTAAAAAAGAAAAATCATTAAAAAAGAAAAATTTGTTTCATGTCAATACGTTTAAAAACAAAAAAAAGGAAAAATGTCATAACCAATCGAGAAAGAATGGAAAAAAAAATACATCATTGGAAAAATTTGTAAAAAAAAATGTTATTAAATAAATTTAAATGAGAAAATTTGTAAAAAAATATTATTAAAAAAGTAAAAAGGAAAATTTGTAAAAACAAAAAAATCATTAAAAAAGAAAAATTTGTTTCATGTCGATACGCTTAAAAAAAAGAAGGAAAAATGTCATAACTAATTGAGAAAGAAAAGAAAAAAATACATCATTCAAGCAAATCATGAATTTGAGAGTTCCACAAATTGATCAAAGCTATTTTACTTTAAATTTTGCCCAACGTGAGTGTGACACGTAGGCAAAATCGTAACTCACCAGATCGTGACATGTGTTAATTTTAATTGAGATTGTGACACTTGTCAATATATTAATATAAAAATATAAATTTTCTTTCTCAATATTATTTATTTCTTAAATCAAAGTGTAGTGTAACTAAAAGGAAATAATAGTCTTAAAAAAAATAAGACATGTTATTAAAAAAAATTAAAAGGAAATAGTAAATCAAAAAGACTAAAAAAAGGAAAATAAGACAAATTATTTATAATTGTAGTGTAAATAAAATGAAATAATAGTCAAAAAATGAAAATAAGATATATTATTAAAAAATTAAAAGGGAAAACTAAATAAAAAAACATAAAAAGGAAAACAAGACAAATTATTTTTAATTTCTAAAATTATTAGTGCGGCATATAAAAAATTGATATTCATGAGATTACGACATGTTTTGTTAATACTTTTAAATTTATTTACTAATATATTTTGTTAATTTTCTTACTATTTGTTTAACACTAATGACATATATAGACATAAATTTGATAGAATGCATTATGCATATATTATTTTGATATGAAAATTTTGGGTATTATTGATTGACAAAGAATGCATGGAGTAAAAATATGGTTTTAATATTATGGATGAAATACATGAGTTGTATTGCGAGATGAAATACGTGGAGTTGAAATTCAGTTTGAAACAAAGTTACTAATCAAAATCTAAAATAAGTGTGCGAGTAACAATTAAAATCTAAATATTTACATCAACAAGATTTAACATATATTTATTACATTTTCATAAATTTTATCTTTATGAAATTTAATCGATTACCGACACGTTTTACTTTATGTTTTTATCATTTATAAATAAATTATAATTAAAACCCCCGCGTATTACGCGGGTCCTAATCTAGTTATATAGAAGAGGATACGCGCGACACTAGGTAAAATTATAATTCACTAGATCGTAACATGTGTGTATTTTAATTGAGATGGTGACACGTGTCAATATACTTATATATAAATTTACACTAATAAAAAAAATTATTAATTTATGAAAAAGTAAATCGACCATTAAAGAAAAGAAAAAAAAAATATTATCATGGCATGAAAAAAAAGAAGAACATGCATCTTCGATGAAAAAGGAAATAGATTTCTTGCCAACAGGAAAATGAAAGAAAATAAATGTCATGATAATTAAAAAAAAATATATAAAGCAATTTAAAAAAAATAAATAAATGTAGTTACCAACAAACAAAAAAAGTAAAATAAGTATCATAACTTTTGTTTTTGGTCGAAAATGTCAATAACATTAAAACGTAAAAAGAAAATATTAAAACGTAAAATGTTAAAGTGTCAATTTAATTATGTTTAACAAAAAAATGTTAAAACGTAAAGAAAAAATGCACAATGCCATATTTCTTATTAGTAGACCAAACTCTATATAATAACATCAACAACTTTCATAATTTAATTGTGTGCTCAATCTTTTTATCTCTTAATCAAATTTAAAACGAACAAATAATGAATTCGAGAGTTACACAAATTGATCAAAGCTATTTAACTTTAAATCAGTTAGATCGAAATCGTGTTTATCGTCGTACTATCGCACGTGTTCTTCGAAAATGGGAAGCTATAAATCTTAAAGCAAACAATGTATTCATGGGAGTGGAACTTTTATTACTTTATGAAAAAGTAAGTATCTTATTAAATTGTGTATATATGTATATATTACATAGATTCATGCTAAAAGTTTTTATTTATTTTTAACAGAAAATACAATTCAATGCTTTGTTCATCATTCTATGCTTTAACTATGCGAAGGGAATAACATCGAGATTTGCAATTTTAATGTGCAATCGGCTAACAACAAAAAATATAAAATTTCTAACCATCAGTTTTTCATAAGATTAATAGAAAAAACAAGGGTTGCAAGTGTTGGACAAAATTTTTGCGAGATTTCTCTAGAAAAATTTCGTCTACGAACTTATTACGATTTGGTCAAACTGCAAGATATGACAGATGACTTATATGCAGTGTTCAAGAAAGCGCTAGGCGCTAAGCGGGTGGCGATCCTCAGCCTAGCGCCTAGAACGCTTAGTCGGGGCCTAGGCGATTTTGTAGGCGGGTTAGGCGGTTTTATAATAAAACTATATATATAATCAAATGATATATATTATAAAATATAACATAATGAAATAATCTTAAGAAACATGATCCATGAAAGCTAAAATAAACGTAAATGTAGATTAAAGAATAAAAAAAATTGAGTTTTTAAAAATGAATAAACTCTCATTATGATTCTACTCGCACTTCTCTTCACCTTATTCCTTCTAAACATGCTCATCATCTGACTCAAATATCAAAACGGTGCTGTTTTGAATTTAAAAAAAAAAAAAAAACAGGCGGATTTAACCCGTCCAGCCCGCCTAGTGGCCGCCCAAGCCGCCAAATGACCCCTTCCGCCTAATACCACCGATTACTGTAAAATCCAAGCGGTCTAGGGGCGCCTTGCGCCGCCTAGGCGGCCGCCTAGGCCGCTTTCTTGAACACTGCTTATATGGTATAATTCTTTTGATTAATTACTGTCCTCTATAATGCTAATGTACTTTTAATTTTTGGTTAAATGTTTACGTAAGCCAAATATACTTTTTTGTCTTATATAGATACAATTGGATACATCGTTAAAGTGGACAAATGTGATGTCCGTAGTAAAACCACTCCAACAACAACGCTTAGGAAGGTAGACTTGACCCTCTTACTGGAGAAATAAGTTTTCATAGCACCCACGTCATTGATTTACTATATAAATTATAACACGCTTATTACGTAATTTTGTATTTGATTGTTTTTTATTTATTTTTAGAGTGAAATTGAAGTACCTGTAATCATATGGACAGAATAAGCTGAAATATTTGAAGATAAATATCGTGTGATAGAAGATAATAACATTGTCCTCATTATGACACATGCATTTTGTTTTGGTTAAGACGTATCGAGGAGCATAACAATTGTTAGCATCTTCTTCAACTAAGTTTTATTTTAATCATGTTTCTGATTCCGTCACTAAATTTAGGAAAAAAGAGTTTAGATTATGCATATTTTTAAAAATCTTTACAGCTAGAAATAAATAAAAACTATCCACTAATTAACTTTTTCGTTTTTTTTATTAGCTTGAAATATGATGGTAACTGCTCAGTTAATCTATGCACTATTATCCAACATGATAAAACTAATGAGAAACAACAGTCCATTAATCATATTTGGAGTATGTTTCATCGGATAATCGTGTCGTAATGCAATTATTTCTATTTCCTTTTTAACCCCAACATGATTTATAGGTTTGTTAATATATTATTTCTAACAGATTTGTAATTTAATTAATTGCAGATAAAAGAATTTTTATGTGAAGCAACTATCATGAAAATTATTTCGCGTAATGGGTGGAACTACATATCATGTTCAACATGCCAGAAAAAATTAATAAAGTTAGAGACCTCCTTTTTTGCAAAAAATGTGATAACTCACAGGCCGTTGGAATGCTAAGGTGAATTTAGTTATTTTTAATTATTTAATTTTATATATAACTATGGATATTTACACAACCACTACAAGAATTGGGCAACATAGCCACAATTTTTGTGACGACATAGTTTTGTAGCAAAAATTAGCTACGAACTGATACAATTTTGCTACTAAATGTGGACAGAAGAACTTAGTTGCAAGTTAGTAATAATTTGTGGGTAATTTGTTACTACATTGTCACGAATCCAAGTTTGTAACTAATTTACTACAAATTGTTACGAAAGCATAGTCGGTAATTTTGCTGCAAAAAAAGCGACTATTTGCTTCAAATTTATGTCGGAAAATGCTAACATTAAAAATAAGAAAAAATAATAGACAAATGTGTGTTTTTTATGATATTTTTGTAGCTATGTTATTACAATTAGTGACAAACAAATTGTGACAAATAAAGCAGATATAAAGGATGATGAGTCATACCAAGTTGTAGACTAAAATATCAAGTAATTATTGTAGAACGTGGGCTGCAGGTTTCTACAAATTTTTCCACAAAAAGTTTGTATCTTTTTGTAGCCATTTGCGACGAATACCCACTTATTATTTGTAGCAAAAGTAATGATTGAGAAGTGTCAAACTTGAGTGGATGAGGCCATGTGCTTACACAGAGGGGTAATTATATGTCGGGAACTAGTAGTGTCAACTCAAATCTGAGTCAGGAGGAGCCCACCATTTGCGACAAAAATTTTGTTACAAAGCTGTGGCAAAATATGTTTATGAAAAGCAAAGAATCTGAAAACCTTAAGAGCAGAGCAAATAAAAACCATTCTCTTCGTACAAACAATTGGGCAAAGGGCATAATTTTTTTTTGTTGAGAAAAATAGAGTTATATTTTTTTGTTTAAATTTCTATTTCATCGTTTAAAAACGATATTCATGAGAAAGAGTGAAAAAAATGTCGTCGAGCAATCATAATTATCAACGACAGTGGATGTACAACCGAATTGATCGAGAGACAAGGTGTGTCACAGAAGAATTTGAAGCCGGATTAGCAGATTTTATTAGATTTGCAATCCAAAATGAAGTGTACCAAGGAAACAGAATTTGGTGTCTTTGCAAGAAGTGTGCAAATAGGAGTCTTGTTGAAGTGAAAAAGGTGTGCAAGCACTTATTTAACCAGGGATTCACACCCAACTATACAGTATGGACCGCTCACGGGGAACAGCTCGAGCATCCGCCAATATATCAAGACGATGATGATATTTATGAAGAGAACAGCATAGTTGAAGAAAATGATGGCGAGTGGAATTTTTTTGTAGACTTGGACGAAGCTGCATATCCACAGATGATGCCAAATACAGAAGGGAATGAAGGTGACAAGGAACCTTTTGATGAACCGATAGAATATGCCCCTAATGACAAAACCGCCAAATGTTTCAATGCTTTGGATTCAGCAAAAGAACCTCTCTATGCGGAATGCGTGGAAGGATTGTCAAAATTATCATTTGCTTTTGATATGATGTACGTTAAGACGAAAACAACGTATCCGAAGAAATATTCGATGATTTTTCTCGCGTGGTGAAGCATAATCTTCCTAGAGGGAATGTCGCTGCTGAGACATATTACAAAACAGAGAGGATAATGCGCACATTAAGTATGCCATTCTTGAAGATAGATGTATGCCAAAATAATTGCATGATATACTGGAGTGAAGCCGACAAAGATTTGTTGCAATGCAAATTCTGTGAGACACCAAGGTACAAACCCGAAAAGAAGAAATCCAGGAGAGGTTTTTCGACTGGAAAGCGTGTTCCATATAAGAAGATGTTTTATCTTCCACTCGCAGACCGGTTGAAGAGATTGTATATATCTCAGAAAACTGCAGGGCATATGAGGCGGCATGCCGAACATACATGCATTGATGGGAAGATGCAGTATCCATCAGATGCAAAGGCGTGGAAGCATTTAAGCAGGTATATCCAGAGTTTGCAAATAATAGCAGAAATGTATATCTGGGACTATGTACTGATGGATTTAATCCATTTGGGATGTCTGCTGGTAATTATTCTCTATGGCCGATCATTCTCACTCCGTACAATCTACCACCAGATATGTGCATGAAAAGAGAATATTTGTTTCTAACCATACTGGTCCCAGGTCCGAACCATCCGAAAAGAAGTTTGGATATATTCCTGCAACCGTTGATTGAAGAGTTGCAAGGTCTATGGAGTTTTGGTGTGGAGGCATTTGATGTTTTAACTAAAACACTTTTCAATCTACGAGATGTGCTACTTTGGACAATCAGCGACTTTCCAGCGTACGAAATGTTATCGGAGTGGACAACTCATGGTAGATTATCATGTCTTTATTGCATGGATGATACCGATGTTTTTTTAGTTGCGACATTGCCGGAAGACGAGGTGGTTCGACTGCCACAGAAGATTTCTGCATGCAGGTCATAGTTTCTACAAAAACAAGAAGTGGTTTAAAAAGGGAAATGTTGTTACCAAACAACCACCAGAAGAGGTTTCTAGGGATGACATCGTAGATCATCACTTGGAGAACATATATGGATTGAAGAAAACCAACGAATGTGGTGGGAATGGTCATATTAACAACGAGATCGTGGGTTACTTGGAGTACCACAATTGGCATAAACATAGCAGAATCTGGGAGTTGCCATATTGGAATACCCATTTGATTTGTCATAATCTTGATGTGATGCACATTGAGAAAAATTTCTTTGATAACATTTTTAACACTGTCTTCAATGTGCCAGAAAAAATAAAAGACACAATCAACTCAAAGAAAAATTTTCCGTTATATTGTGATCGAAAAGCTTTACACCTTAATGATAGGGGACGAGCTCCGATTCCAAATTTTCGAATGTTTCCACCGAGAAAGGCAGCGTTTCTTAGTTGGTTAAAGCATGAGGTAAAATTTTCTGATGGATATGTGTCTAACATCGGCCGTTTCATAAACGAGGAAGCCTGTAAAATGTATGGTCTTAAAACTCATGATTGTCACGTTATGATTCAATGCATATTTTCATTTGCGTTTGCCAGACTCCTGCTGCAAAGATAAGAGTTGGAAGAGGAATCGCTGGTGGTGGTGGTAGAGGAAACCCTGTGGTTGGTGGTAGAGGAAACCATGTGGTTGGTGGTAGAGGAAACCTTGGGCCAGCTGGGAGAGGAAACGGTGTTGGTGGTGGTAGAGGCAACGATGGAGCATGTGGGAGAGGTAGAGGGCGTGGATTTGGGAGAAGAATTCTCCCTGCCCATAACTCCATTGATGCACTTCTCGCCAGCAAGGCAAGGCTTCTGATGTCTGTGCTTCATCTTCAGAGAGAGAATGGGGCCTTGTGGTAAGTGTGTATAGTGTAGTCAATTGTGTAGGTAAAAAGGTTACGAAATGGTTTTGCTGAGGTTGTTTAAGTTTTGTATTTGGTAGCTTAGACTTTAGGTCAATTCGTTATTGTGAACTCTGTTTGACAATATGTCCAAGTAGAGTACACTATAGGTGAATAAACAATTGTGTGTCTGGTCATCTAAACTGTCTACGTACTCATATATTTAGTTTTTAATTATGTTATTTGCAATCTGTGAAAGTAGAGTATAAATTAGCTGACCTTTAAAATGTATGAGGTTTTACACTCTAATATATTTGATAATCTGTTAAGATTAGATGATGACAATCTGGTATGATTAGATGATTACATGAGTACTTATATTGTGGTGTTTTGGCATGTAATTTTTCAACTAATTGGCAGTTACATGTTTATATTTGCAGGTTTGGTAATGATAACCTTCCAAGGAGGGTTATTGTCGCAGCGATCAGGAGATATTTTGATGGACCGTGGTTCAACATTAGCTCAGTCCCTAATGAAACAATAATTCAATGGTGGGGTGAATTTATTGTAAGTAGCAACCAAACCTTCTGATTTTGATTCTTCTGTAACCTTTTTTTAGATTTGACTTATTTCCATAAGTTCTGTACATATGCAGCAAGTCTTCTACTGGGAGCCAGTACATAGACCAATGGTGTACTCCTTTTGGCATAACATAACTGCAGCAAGGCTTAGAGACATGGTCTCTAAAGCCAAAAATAACGGTGAGAGACCGGATTGGATCAGTCAGACAATCTGGGAAACAATATGGGCGTATTGGAACAGCGAGAAAGGCCAGAGGAGGAGTCGCATTGCTGCTAAAAACCGTATATCTAACCGATGATTTTGGCCCTCACTCACACACATCAGGCGCAAGGTCTTTTAACCAAGTTAGAGACCTCATTGTAAGTCCATCTAATCTTTAACTCTCATTTTATTTCATCAGCCGATGTATACATTTTTTTACTTCATTTATGTTTTATTGGTAGAGACAAAGGGAATGTGCTGAGCCATCCATGCTGCGAGTGCTAAGGGAGACACATCGAAGAACAGATGGCACATATGTTGATGCTAGGGCTGCGTCCATTGATCAAGAGATTCATAGACAGATCAATGATGTAGTTCAAGGATCTGAAAGCGGTTTTGCTGATGCTGGAACTGGTCCACCGTGTTTGACTCAGCTTGAGGAGGACCAGCTTTACTTGAAGGTAAAACTCTACATCCATTTCTAACTGTTAAATTAAAGGTAGTGCAAAATGAATTTCTATTTTGCTGATGGTTGAAACTGAAACAGTTATTGTATTTCATATAATGTTTTACTCTTTTAAATCCTTCGATATTTATTTAGTCATGTGTACATAACTTGCTGTTTTTGCCAAAGAGATTCTGAACTGCTGTTTCTGGTTTACTCCTTCACGACCTTTCATGTCTCTCTTGTCTGATATCATGTTTCTATGTCACTGATTTAATGCTTTTCCTGTCTTACTTGTCTGAAATTATTCTGAAATCATCATGCATATATAAGTTTCATGTTTTTGTTTTTTTGCCTTGTAAGTTGTCACACCAACTCAATCAGGCCATCTTTTTGGTGTTGTTGGCTAGCAGGCCATAATCGAGCGTGGTGAGAGTTCAACCATGGCAGCTACAAAATACTATCCGGATGGATAACACAATTTTTAGTGAAAATTAATTTAAATTTTAATTGATTTGGTGATATTTTAAAATTTGAATGTCAAGATTTCTAATTTTATATATTTATAGCTACTAATATAACACTCAATATTTATAAATAGTAGGACTGTCAATTGGGCGCACCGTCCATTGGTGAGCCCAAAATAAATAAAAACCTAGGTTAAAATCAATTTGGGAAAATCTAGATGTCTAAATTCTTCAACGATCTAATACTATAACAATTAACAAGTCTCTGCTAAAATCGGAGACAACCTCTTCGTCGTCGCTTCGCCGGACGAGATTGATAAAATCAGGCGAGCGGAAACTTCCAGCCAAGGTTGTCTTCTTTTTCCTCTTTCTCCGTCTCTCTCTTTTTTTTTTTCTTCTGAAAAGTCTTTTAATTTTTGATGTTTTTGACTGATTGTGCAGCCGGAGCTCTTGTCGGAGCTAAAGCAGCCGTCGTCGCTACCGTCGCCAGTGCGATTCCTACAGTAATCTTTTTCATCTCAACTCGTTAGATCGTTGTTCACTTGTCACATCATTTCCCAGATTTTGTTATCACTTATTCTAACCTTATTCGATCATTGAAAATTACCTTAATTGGGTGGGTTTGTTCGAAATTGAGATCTTAAATGAGTTATGATCTGACTGGTCTGTTTAATTGTTGTTGATTTTATGACAGAGGGACTCAAATAATTTTATGTTCTGCATTTTCACCAAGTATTTGTATTTGTATAGTAATGTAAAATCATCAGAGTATTTGTATTTGTATCTGTGTAGTCAACTTCTTGAATATGTTCTATTAATTATAATAGATAATTTCAACTTACATATTAAATTAACAATTTCCAATATGTTAAAATATCATTTTACTAATTACGAAATTTTACATATTTTTATCTATCGTTTGCGTTTTATTTAAACACAAATACAAAAGTTACAAAACATAAAAATTCTAAATTTTCACGATAACACTCAAAATATTAAAAATATTATCATACACATTTTAATTTACTATATACATATAAGTTTAAAATTAACAATCATGCATATTTTTTTTATAATGATAAAATCACGTTATTAAATACTAAAAAATCAACCATGATAAAAATTAATGTGGAATCCCCCGGGCCCAGTGGTTGATCAATTATTCATTAATGTTTCTACACCAGGAGATCTGAGGTTCGAATCTCAGAAAGTACGATTTATTATCATTTATGCAAATTAACGGAGACAAACTTATAGGAGATCTTCAGCGTGGTGCAAGTGGAATCATCTGGCATGGGTCCTCATAAGGCGGTAGAATTGTCCGTTGTAGAATCGTCGATGTAACAATTTTCATAATTTGTAATAGAATAATAAATCAGTGTTAAAAAAAATTACTAAAAATTAACTTATTTTCCTCAAAACTTTTATGCCCACACACGGTGCGGACCAACCACCTAGTTTACCTATATATATATATTCTAAACTTCTCAAAGAAAAAGACTATGGCTAAGAGTTCCTTCTCCATTGTTCAATACTTAACTTACGCATCATCGAGGGTGCGGCTCGCATAGTGGATGACATGAAGCCGTTTATCCTTCTTTTGCTCCAAGACCGCTCCAACGGCATAGTCACTAGCATCACACATGATCTCAAAAGGGTAATCCTAATCCGGTGGTTAGACTATTGGTGCACTCACAAGGGCTTCTGTTAACTTCAAGAAGGCTTCATGACACTCTCCATCAAACTCAAATACAACATCTTTGCACAAAAGTCTTGTCAAAGGCCTTGCCATTTTAGAGAAATCTTTGTTAAAGCTCCTATAAAACCCGGCATGGCCTAGGAAACTTCTTATTCCTTTAATCGTGGTAGGTGGTTCCAAACTCATCATCACTTCAATCTTGGCATTATCAACCTCAATACCCTTCTCCGAGATCCTATGACCAAGCACAATACCATCTCTAACCATGAAGTAACATTTTTCCCAATTGAGCACAAGGTTGGTGTCTTCGCATCTTTGTATATCCCTACCCAAATTAGAAAGACAAGAGGCAAATGAACTACCATACACGGAAAAATTATCCATGAACATTTCCATTATATCATCGATAAAATCCGAGAAGATGGACATAATACACCTTTGGAAAGTTGCAGGTGCATTACACTTTTCTATAATTTCTAAGTTCATTCAAAATCATAGTAGTCTCTTCTTCATTTATCTCATCATTAATTATGATCGGATAAGTAGAGTTGGGTCCAAGAAAAGCGTACCTCAACCCAAGTGGTAGGGGTTTTAGCTCCACTTGTGGCGGCTTAAGCTCACTCCATTCGTCCTCCTCGCTAGTCTTACCATTGCTAGCTCATTCTTCTTCCATAATAACATTATCCTCACTCAATTCCATGAGGCATGCGTCCTCTATCATGGCTCGGTGTGAATTTAAAATTCTCTCATATCCAAAGACATCTCCATTCAAAGGGCCAAGATCATATTTGTTCATTGTAAGAGGTATTTCCAAAGGATCCTCCATGTTGATAATCTCCATATAATCTTCAACCAAGTCATCAAGAGTCTCTACGGAGAAAGTTTTCCCCTCTATAGCTAGTTTCTTCATAATCTTGTTGATGTCAAACTTGAGCACAAACTCCCCCAAATGCAAATCAATTTGCCATTCTTCACATCGATGATAGCACCGACGATTGCTAAAAATGATTTTCCAAGAATGATTGGATCAGTTGACTCTTCGTCCATCTCAAGCACAACGAAATCCATTGGAATAAGGTAATTTCCAACCTTTAAAGGTAAGTCTTCAAAGACTCCAACCAGAAATCTTATGGAGCGATCCGCTAAAACCAAAGTCATTCTTGTCCTCTTGAATTTTGTGAGACCAAGTTTTTTCGATATCGACAAGGGCATTAAGCTCACACTTGAACCGATATTTTCTACTAGAAGCATTCCACTTTTGATAATCAATACACATTCTATGCCGGGTTGTTGTTCGAGTTGGAATTAATTCATTTTTATTATTCTTAACAACGATTACTCCACCTTTTTTAAGAACTACATGAATCGGGGAAACCTATTGACTATCCGAGATATCATATATTATCCCCGCTTTAAGTAGTTTCAAATTTTCTTTCTTTACTACCTCTTTCAAATTTGGTTTAAGTCTTCTTTGATGTTCAATTGATGACTTAGACTCATCTTCAAAATAGATTCTATGCATGCACAATGATTGGATGATTCCCTTAATAGCATCTAGTGAATAGCCAATAACTTTCCTATAATTTCTAAGTTCATTCAAAATCATAGTAGTCTCTTCTTCATTTATCTCATCATTAATTATGATCGGATAAGTAGAGTTGGGTCCAAGAAAAGCGTACCTCAACCCAAGTGGTAGGGGTTTTAGCTCCACTTGTGGCGGCTTAAGCTCACTCCATTCGTCCTCCTCGCTAGTCTTACCATTGCTAGCTCATTCTTCTTCCATAATAACATTATCCTCACTCAATTCCATGAGGCATGCGTCCTCTATCATGGCTCGGTGTGAATTTAAAATTCTCTCATATCCAAAGACATCTCCATTCAAAGGGCCAAGCTCATATTTGTTCACTGTAAGAGGTATTTCCAAAGGATCCTCCATGTTGATAATCTCCAAATAATCTTCAACCAAGTCATCAAGAGTCTCTACGGAGAAAGTTTTCCCCTCTATAGCTAGTTTCTTCATAATCTTGTTGATGTCAAACTTGAGCACAAACTCCCCCAAATGCAAATCAATTTTGCCATTCTTCACATCGATGATAGCACCGACGATTTCTAAAAATGATTTTCCAAGAATGATTGGATCAGTTGACTCTTCGCCCATCTCAAGCACAACGAAATCCATTGGAATAAGGTAATTTCCAACCTTTAAAGGTAAGTCTTCCAAGACTCCAACCGGAAATCTTATGGAGAGATCCGCTAACACCAAAGTCATTCTTGTCCTCTTGAATTTTGTGAGACCAAGTTTCTTCGATATCGACAAGGGCATTAAGCTCACACTTGAACCGATATTTTCTAGTAGAAGCATTCCACTTTTGATAATCAATACACATTCTATGCCGGGTTGTTGTTCGAGTTGGAATTAATTCATTTTTATTATTCTTAACAACGATTACTCCATCTTTTTTAAGAACTACATGAATCGAGGAAACCCATTGACTATCCGAGATATCATAGATTATCCCCGCTTTAAGTAGTTTCAAATTTTCTTTCTTTACTACCTCTTTCAAATTTGGTTTAAGTCTTCTTTGATGTTCAATTGATGACTTAGACTCATCTTCAAAATAGATTCTATGCATGCACAATGATTGGATGATTCCCTTAATAGCATCTAGTGAATAGCCAATAACTTTCCTATAATTTCTAAGTTCATTCAAAATCATAGTAGTCTCTTCTTCAGTTATCTCATCATTAATTATGATCGGATAAGTAGAGTTGAGTCCAAGAAAAGCGTACCTCAACCCAAGTGGTAGGGGTTTTAGCTCTACTTGTGGAGGCTTAAGCTCACTCCATTCGTCCTCCTCGCTAGTCTTACCATTGCTAGCTCATTATTCTTCCATAATAACATTATCCTCACTCAATTCCATGAGGCATGCGTCCTCTATCATGGCTCGGTGTGAATTTAAAATTCTCTCATATCCAAAGACATCTCCATTCAAAGGGCCAAGCTCATATTTGTTCATTGTAAGAGGTATTTCCAAAGGATCCTCCATGTCGATAATCTCCATATAATCTTCAACCAAGTCATCAAGAGTCTCTACGGAGAAAGTTTTCCCCTCTATAGCTAGTTTCTTCATAATCTTGTTGATGTCAACCTTGAGCACAAACAACCCCAAATGAAAATCAATTTTGCCATTCTTCACATCGATGATAGCACAGACGATTGCTAAAAATGATTTTCCAAGAATGATTGGATCAGTTGACTCTTCGTCCATTTCAAGCACAACGAAATCTATTGGAATAAGGTAATTTCCAACCTTTAAAGGTAAGTCTTCAAAGACTCCAACCGAAAATCTTATGGAGCGATCCGCTAAAACCAAAGTCATTCTTGTCCTCTTGAATTTTGTGAGACCAAGTTTCTTCGATATCGACAAGGGCATTAAGCTCACACTTGAACCGATATTTTCTTGTAGAAGCATTCCACTTTTGATAATCAATACACATTCTATGCCGGGTTGTTGTTCGAGTTGGAATTAATTCATTTTTATTATTCTTAACAACGATTACTCCACCTTTTATAAGAACTACATGAATCAGGGAAACCTATTGACTATCCGAGATATCATAGATTATCCCCGCTTTAAGTAGTGTCAAATTTTCTTTTTTTACCACCTCTTTCAAATTTGGGTTAAGTCTTCTTTGATGTTCAATTGATGACTTAGACTCATCTTCAAAATAGATTCTATGCATGCACAATGATTGGATGATTCCCTTAATAGCATCTAGTGAATAGCCAATAACTTTTCTATAATTTCTAAATTCATTCAAAATCATAGTAGTCTCTTCTTCATTTATCTCATCATTAATTATGATCGGATAAGTAGAGTTGAGTCCAAGAAAAGCGTACCTCAACCCAAGTGGTAGGGGTTTTAGCTCCACTTGTGGCGGCTTAAGCTCACTCCATTCGTCCTCCTCGCTAGTCTTACCATTGCTAGCTCATTCTTCTTCCATAATAACATTATCCTCACTCAATTCCATGAGGCATGCGTCCTCTATCATGGCTCGGTGTGAATTTAAAATTCTCTCATATCCAAAGACATCTCCATTCAAAGGGCCAAGCTCATATTTGTTCATTGTAAGAGGTATTTCCAAAGGATCCTCCATGTTGATAATCTCCATATAATCTTCAACCAAGTCATCAAGAGTCTCTACGGAGAAAGTTTTCCCCTCTATAGCTAGTTTCTTCATAATCTTGTTGATGTCAAACTTGAGCACAAACTCCCCCAAATGCAAATCAATTTTGCCATTCTTCACATCGATGATAGCACCGACGATTTCTAAAAATGATTTTCCAAGAATGATTGGATCAGTTGACTCTTCGTCAATCTCAAGCACAACGAAATCCATTGGAATAAGGTAATTTCCAACCTTTAAAGGTAAGTCTTCAAAGACTCCAACCGGAAATCTTATGGAGCGATCCGCTAAAACCAAAGTCATTCTTGTCCTCTTGAATTTTGTGAGACCAAGTTTCTTCGATATCGACAAGGGCGTTAAGCTCACACTTGAACCGATATTTTCTAGTAGAAGCATTCCACTTTTGATAATCAATACACATTCTATGTCGGGTTGTTGTTCGAGTTGGAATTAATTCATTTTTATTATTCTTAACAACGATTACTCCATCTTTTTTAAGAACTACATGAATCGGGGAAACCTATTGACTATCCGAGATATCATAGATTATCCCCGCTTTAAGTAGTTTCAAATTTTCTTTCTTTACTACCTCTTTCAAATTTAGGTTAAGTCTTCTTTGATGTTCAATTGATGACTTAGACTCATCTTCAAAATAGATTCTATGCATGCACAATGATTGGATGATTCCCTTAATAGCATCTAGTGAATAGCCAATAACTTTCCTATAATTTCTAAGTTCATTCAAAATCATAGTAGTCTCTTCTTCAGTTATCTCATCATTAATTATGATCGGATAAGTAGAGTTGAGTCCAAGAAAAGCGTACCTCAACCCAAGTGGTAGGGGTTTTAGCTCCACTTGTGGCGGCTTAAGCTCACTCCATTCGTCCTCCTCGCTAGTCTTACCATTGCTAGCTCATTCTTCTTCCATAATAACATTATCCTCACTCAATTCCATGAGGCATGCGTCCTCTATCATGGCTCGGTGTGAATTTAAATTTCTCTCATATCCAAAGACATCTCCATTCAAAGGGCCAAGATCATATTTGTTCATTGTAAGAGGTATTTCCAAAGGATCCTCCATGTTGATAATCTCCATATAATCTTCAACCAAGTCATCAAGAGTCTCTACGGAGAAAGTTTTCCCCTCTATAGCTAGTTTCTTCATAATCTTGTTGATGTCAAACTTGAGCACAAACTCCCCCAAATGCAAATCAATTTGCCATTCTTCACATCGATGATAGCACCGACGATTGCTAAAAATGATTTTCCAAGAATGATTGGATCAGTTGACTCTTCGTCCATCTCAAGCACAACGAAATCCATTGGAATAAGGTAATTTCCAACCTTTAAAGGTAAGTCTTCAAAGACTCCAACCAGAAATCTTATGGAGCGATCCGCTAAAACCAAAGTCATTCTTGTCCTCTTGAATTTTGTGAGACCAAGTTTTTTCGATATCGACAAGGGCATTAAGCTCACACTTGAACCGATATTTTCTACTAGAAGCATTCCACTTTTGATAATCAATACACATTCTATGCCGGGTTGTTGTTCGAGTTGGAATTAATTCATTTTTATTATTCTTAACAACGATTACTCCACCTTTTTTAAGAACTACATGAATCGGGGAAACCTATTGACTATCCGAGATATCATATATTATCCCCGCTTTAAGTAGTTTCAAATTTTCTTTCTTTACTACCTCTTTCAAATTTGGTTTAAGTCTTCTTTGATGTTCAATTGATGACTTAGACTCATCTTCAAAATAGATTCTATGCATGCACAATGATTGGATGATTCCCTTAATAGCATCTAGTGAATAGCCAATAACTTTCCTATAATTTCTAAGTTCATTCAAAATCATAGTAGTCTCTTCTTCATTTATCTCATCATTAATTATGATCGGATAAGTAGAGTTGGGTCCAAGAAAAGCGTACCTCAACCCAAGTGGTAGGGGTTTTAGCTCCACTTGTGGCGGCTTAAGCTCACTCCATTCGTCCTCCTCGCTAGTCTTACCATTGCTAGCTCATTCTTCTTCCATAATAACATTATCCTCACTCAATTCCATGAGGCATGCGTCCTCTATCATGGCTCGGTGTGAATTTAAAATTCTCTCATATCCAAAGACATCTCCATTCAAAGGGCCAAGCTCATATTTGTTCACTGTAAGAGGTATTTCCAAAGGATCCTCCATGTTGATAATCTCCAAATAATCTTCAACCAAGTCATCAAGAGTCTCTACGGAGAAAGTTTTCCCCTCTATAGCTAGTTTCTTCATAATCTTGTTGATGTCAAACTTGAGCACAAACTCCCCCAAATGCAAATCAATTTTGCCATTCTTCACATCGATGATAGCACCGACGATTTCTAAAAATGATTTTCCAAGAATGATTGGATCAGTTGACTCTTCGCCCATCTCAAGCACAACGAAATCCATTGGAATAAGGTAATTTCCAACCTTTAAAGGTAAGTCTTCCAAGACTCCAACCGGAAATCTTATGGAGAGATCCGCTAACACCAAAGTCATTCTTGTCCTCTTGAATTTTGTGAGACCAAGTTTCTTCGATATCGACAAGGGCATTAAGCTCACACTTGAACCGATATTTTCTAGTAGAAGCATTCCACTTTTGATAATCAATACACATTCTATGCCGGGTTGTTGTTCGAGTTGGAATTAATTCATTTTTATTATTCTTAACAACGATTACTCCATCTTTTTTAAGAACTACATGAATCGAGGAAACCCATTGACTATCCGAGATATCATAGATTATCCCCGCTTTAAGTAGTTTCAAATTTTCTTTCTTTACTACCTCTTTCAAATTTGGTTTAAGTCTTCTTTGATGTTCAATTGATGACTTAGACTCATCTTCAAAATAGATTCTATGCATGCACAATGATTGGATGATTCCCTTAATAGCATCTAGTGAATAGCCAATAACTTTCCTATAATTTCTAAGTTCATTCAAAATCATAGTAGTCTCTTCTTCAGTTATCTCATCATTAATTATGATCGGATAAGTAGAGTTGAGTCCAAGAAAAGCGTACCTCAACCCAAGTGGTAGGGGTTTTAGCTCCACTTGTGGAGGCTTAAGCTCACTCCATTCGTCCTCCTCGCTAGTCTTACCATTGCTAGCTCATTATTCTTCCATAATAACATTATCCTCACTCAATTCCATGAGGCATGCGTCCTCTATCATGGCTCGGTGTGAATTTAAAATTCTCTCATATCCAAAGACATCTCCATTCAAAGGGCCAAGCTCATATTTGTTCATTGTAAGAGGTATTTCCAAAGGATCCTCCATGTCGATAATCTCCATATAATCTTCAACCAAGACATCAAGAGTCTCTACGGAGAAAGTTTTCCCCTCTATAGCTAGTTTCTTCATAATCTTGTTGATGTCAACCTTGAGCACAAACAACCCCAAATGAAAATCAATTTTGCCATTCTTCACATCGATGATAGCACAGACGATTGCTAAAAATGATTTTCCAAGAATGATTGGATCAGTTGACTCTTCGTCCATTTCAAGCACAACGAAATCTATTGGAATAAGGTAATTTCCAACCTTTAAAGGTAAGTCTTCAAAGACTCCAACCGAAAATCTTATGGAGCGATCCGCTAAAACCAAAGTCATTCTTGTCCTCTTGAATTTTATGAGACCAAGTTTCTTCGATATCGACAAGGGCATTAAGCTCACACTTGAACCGATATTTTCTAGTAGAAGCATTCCACTTTTGATAATCAATACACATTCTATGCCGGGTTGTTGTTCGAGTTGGAATTAATTCATTTTTATTATTCTTAACAACGATTACTCCACCTTTTATAAGAACTACATGAATCAGGGAAACCTATTGACTATCCGAGATATCATAGATTATCCCCGCTTTAAGTAGTGTCAAATTTTCTTTTTTTACCACCTCTTTCAAATTTGGGTTAAGTCTTCTTTGATGTTCAATTGATGACTTAGACTCATCTTCAAAATAGATTCTATGCATGCACAATGATTGGATGATTCCCTTAATAGCATCTAGTGAATAGCCAATAACTTTTCTATAATTTCTAAATTCATTCAAAATCATAGTAGTCTCTTCTTCATTTATCTCATCATTAATTATGATCGGATAAGTAGAGTTGAGTCCAAGAAAAGCGTACCTCAACCCAAGTGGTAGGGGTTTTAGCTCCACTTGTGGCGGCTTAAGCTCACTCCATTCGTCCTCCTCGCTAGTCTTACCATTGCTAGCTCATTCTTCTTCCATAATAACATTATCCTCACTCAATTCCATGAGGCATGCGTCCTCTATCATGGCTCGGTGTGAATTTAAAATTCTCTCATATCCAAAGACATCTCCATTCAAAGGGCCAAGCTCATATTTGTTCATTGTAAGAGGTATTTCCAAAGGATCCTCCATGTTGATAATCTCCATATAATCTTCAACCAAGTCATCAAGAGTCTCTACGGAGAAAGTTTTCCCCTCTATAGCTAGTTTCTTCATAATCTTGTTGATGTCAAACTTGAGCACAAACTCCCCCAAATGCAAATCAATTTTGCCATTCTTCACATCGATGATAGCACCGACGATTTCTAAAAATGATTTTCCAAGAATGATTGGATCAGTTGACTCTTCGTCAATCTCAAGCACAACGAAATCCATTGGAATAAGGTAATTTCCAACCTTTAAAGGTAAGTCTTCAAAGACTCCAACCGGAAATCTTATGGAGCGATCCGCTAAAACCAAAGTCATTCTTGTCCTCTTGAATTTTGTGAGACCAAGTTTCTTCGATATCGACAAGGGCGTTAAGCTCACACTTGAACCGATATTTTCTAATAGAAGCATTCCACTTTTGATAATCAATACACATTCTATGTCGGGTTGTTGTTCGAGTTGGAATTAATTCATTTTTATTATTCTTAACAACGATTACTCCATCTTTTTTAAGAACTACATGAATCGGGGAAACCTATTGACTATCCGAGATATCATAGATTATCCCCGCTTTAAGTAGTTTCAAATTTTCTTTCTTTACTACCTCTTTCAAATTTAGGTTAAGTCTTCTTTGATGTTCAATTGATGACTTAGACTCATCTTCAAAATAGATTCTATGCATGCACAATGATTGGATGATTCCCTTAATAGCATCTAGTGAATAGCCAATAACTTTCCTATAATTTCTAAGTTCATTCAAAATCATAGTAGTCTCTTCTTCAGTTATCTCATCATTAATTATGATCGGATAAGTAGAGTTGAGTCCAAGAAAAGCGTACCTCAACCCAAGTGGTAGGGGTTTTAGCTCCACTTGTGGCGGCTTAAGCTCACTCCATTCGTCCTCCTCGCTAGTCTTACCATTGCTAGCTCATTCTTCTTCCATAATAACATTATCCTCACTCAATTCCATGAGGCATGCGTCCTCTATCATGGCTCGGTGTGAATTTAAATTTCTCTCATATCCAAAGACATCTCCATTCAAAGGGCCAAGCTCATATTTGTTCATTGTAAGAGGTATTTCCAAAGGATCCTCCATGTTGATAATCTCCATATAATCTTCAACCAAGTCATCAAGAGTCTCTACGGAGAAAGTTTTCCCCTCTATAGCTAGTTTCTTCATAATCTTGTTGATGTCAAACTTGAGCACAAACTCCCCCAAATGCAAATCAATTTTGCCATTCTTCACATCGATGATAGCACCGACGATTGCTAAAAATGATTTTCCAAGAATGATTGGATCAGTTGACTCTTCGTCCATCTCAAGCACAACGAAATCCATTGGAATAAGGTAATTTCCAACCTTTAAAGGTAAGTCTTCAAAGACTCCAACCGGAAATCTTATGGAGCGATCCGCTAAAACCAAAGTCATTCTTGTCCTCTTGAATTTTGTGAGACCAAGTTTCTTCGATATCGACAAGGGCATTAAGCTCACACTTGAACCGAGATCCGCTAAGCCTCTTTTAAAGAATAACAGGCCAAGTGAACAAGGGAGTGTAAAGCATCTCGGGTCTTTTAGCTTCTTTGGTAGAGTATTTTGGATAATGGCGGAATATTCATGGCTCATTATCACCATGGATTCCTTAAGAAGTCATAACATCTTTTAAAAGTTTATTGTAGAGGGGGCAGTTCAATAGTAAATCCGTGAAAAGGATAGTTAATTGGACCGTCCCAAGTATTCCTTGAAACTTCTCAAACTCTTTTTCAAGTATTTGCTTTTTGAAACTCCCCAAAAATGGTAATTTTGGCTTATAAGGTGGAGGTTCAAAGGCAACATTCTTCTTGGCAATCTCCTTTATTTTAGTCTCTAATGTCTCCTCATCATCAACCAAGATGAGTTTCTTTGTCATGTCTCCCTTCCATTACGGTTTCTCAACGACCACTCTTCATCCTTATCAATTCTCTCTTGAAAAACTTGCGGTTCCTAGGTGGAAGTTCTTTCCCACTTCTCAAAGTAAGAGCTTGACAAAATTCCTTAGGATGAGATTTTTGTCCTACTTGATTATCCACGGTTTTCCCTTGTGTGGATAGGATTTCAATTCTTTCTTTGAGCTCATTGTATTCCCCATCCACTTTCTTATGAATTTCTTTAATCTCCTCTTTCATTTCAATGGCACTTTTCCTTTGTGCTTTAAGAATTCGCTTAAGTAGAACGTTTGTATCATCTTCCTTTGGCGTTGGTGAAGATGAACCCTCTTGTTGTGGAAATGGTTGTTGGTAATTGGGGAAGTGTCCCTTGAGTTGGAATTGATTTTTGTCACAAATCCTTGTCTTTGAGGAATGTGATAATAATAATAAGCTCTTTGTTGGTTGAATCCACCTTGCATGTAGTTCAACTCTTCTTGAAAACCTCCCATAACTCTCTCTTGGTTTCCATCAAAACTTTCCACTAGGTGAATGGCTTTTTGGTTCAAATGGATATACTTATCCAACTTCTCATATATTTCATTGATCCCCACATCTTCAATCTTAGCCCCTCTTGGTCCGTTGTAAAAGGCTCCACTATAACGACCATCACTCTGGGAGAGGTTTTCTACAAGTTGTTCCCCTTGTTCCGCCGTTAAACTTGCAAAATATCCATTGCTCACTGTATTCAAGGCAATGTGAAACTTTTCGTGAATCCCTCGATGAAAGATCCCAAGTAAAGCTTCCATGGGGACTCCATGATAAGAGCAAGACCGAGTATACTCCTCCATCCTTTCCCATGCTTCATACAAGGTTTCATTAGCTCCTTGCTCATATATTGAAATCTCATTCCTTATCCTTGTCGTCCTTTGAGGAGAGAAGAATTTTGAAAGAAAACTTCTCTTACATTCATCCTAATTGGAGATTGAAGATGTCTTGATATTCTTCTCCCATTGTGAGGCTCTATCTCCAAGTGAGAAAGTAAAGAGGGTAATTTTCACCACATCTTCGGAGACTCCACTCCTCTTAACCGTTGATCATAACTTATCAAAGGTATCCAAATGCTCAATAGGATTCTCATGAGACAATTCGAAGAAGCGGTTGTTTTGGACCATATTTAGCAAGCTAGACTTGATTTCCCATTCTTCATTAACGTATGGTGGAGGTCTAATACTCATCTTGACCCCATTGGTTGTTGGTTCATTAAAATCCCCAATTTTTCTATCCATGATTGTGTACCTAATGACCACAAGAGAGAAAATACAAAGCAATGATATATAATCAAAATTAAAACGACTTAGACTTCAAAAGAATTCAAATCCTAATGCCTAATGCAAATTTCCACGGCAACGGGGCCAAAAACTTGATAGAAATTAAGTGTAACACTTAAACTACTAAGCCTTAAACCCTAAAAGACAACCATAAGTACATGACAATCAATGTAGTATTTTAGGGATCGAATCCACGAGGAAATTAGATAGACACCAAGAATGCAAAATACTTAAGAAGCTAATCCAAATAGATATTTAGGTTTTTCTTTAGATTCCTAGATAATACACACTATGTGAACTACAACGATTGTGAATAATAAATAAGTTAACAAGATAAGAAAATGAAATGCAAACAAGCAAAAGCAAGTAAACAAAGGTTCAAAGCAAGAAAAATGAGATGAAATCAATAAAGAAGATTATGGATCATGGGACAAGGTAATTGATTTGGGTGAATTTTTTATTAGGTATTGGTGCTAGACTCTAATCAATTATTTTCCTAGGGCAAGGATCACTAATCATAGATTAATCCACTTTCGTGGTACTAATTCCTTTCTATAATTCCCTAATTATCATAAACTTTCGTTAGCAATTATGGAATCAAGAAGCAATGTTTACAAGTTCCTAAACCCACAAATCACTTAATCATCAATGGTTAATTGGCTAAGATGTGAAATGCTCATTTGAAATTCTCCTAAACATTTTCACAAACACCTTCCTGGCATGAAAATATCATATTCTAGAATTTGATTAGGTACTTCAAATCTAGCTTTAGATGCATCTAATCACCCTAATCTACCTAACCCACAATCCATAAGATCACTACTCACACATAGAAATAGCAAAAACCAAAACAAATGCTAATAAGAAAGTAAATACTCCCTCCGTTTCACAAAGAGTGTCATTCTACGATTTTTCACACATATTAAGAAAACTATTAAAAGTTCTATTATACCCCTTATTAATACACAAAACAAATTTCTCTTTCTAATTAATACATTAGAATAAAAGAGTTAAAACTAGAATTTTGTCATAAATTCTGTATTGAAAAAACAAAATGACACTCTTTGTGAAACAAAGAGTGTCATTTTGTTTTTTCAATATAGAATACAAAAATAAAGTGTTAAAACGACACTCTTTGTGAAACGGAGGAAGTATGATTAGAGAAATGAGAACAGATTAAGAAAAGCTTCAATAAATCATCAAAATTCAAGGATCATTCAAGAAACAAACTTAAGAGAAAAATTCATAACCAAATCAAAACTTAGGGGTTTTAATGTGTCTAAACATATATATAGTGAAAAGAGAAGGAACCGGATCAACCCCGGACAAACCGGGTCAAACCCAGGTTTGTGTAAAAAATGTGCACAAAATCGAGCAGGGAAATCAAGCAAACGGAGCATCTTAGTCGATCCAGCGTGTAGCAGTCGAGGCAAAATGTCTTCTGATGCAGCCTGGATCGACCCACGAGATTGACCAAACCAGTGAGCTTGGTCGATCCAGCGAACATCCCATTTTCCCACTGGTGCATGCTGAATCGACCAGCCAAACCGAGCAATCCATGAACCTTGGTCGATCTAGCATGTATTCTGCGTTTTTACCACTATGTAGGCTGGATCGACCAAACCAGTGGGTTTGGTCGATCCTGCCAACATAGTGCTTGTTTAGTGTTTTATTCACTCTCTTTCATCATCTTCTTCCCTATTGCTTCCCATTGCTCCCTAGCTTCCAAGGCACATGGAAATGAGTGGAAAGTACAATGCAAATGCATGGGATTATACTAAGACTCAATCTAAGCTAAATGAGACTCAAAGTGAAAAGGAAAATGCTAAATACAAGATAAAAGAGATTGAAAACCAAGAAAATTGAATGCGATCCTAAAATATGAATACATCATCAATCACAAATGATTTCTCTTTAACGTTACAAAGAAAACCAATTAAGGAGATATAATATTTGTTGACTTAATCAACAATATATTGCCAAATATTTTTGGACCAAAAAATTAATTTTATGTCCCATTTGCCAAATCCCAAAATCCAAAATCGAAGCTTGGCCCGAGTATATATTTTCTTCAAATACACCAAAGTGTACATAAGGTTTTGAGCCTTGTTCTGAGTTTTCCACTTTATATAATTAAGGATTTTCATCCAAATTTCCAATGTGGGACATTTGCATTTTTTTTACACTTATTCAAATTTGCAAGACTTACAAGCTTTCTATGCTACCCACTTTGGACCTCCATTTCTCATTCAAATCAACTCCGATTTTGACATGTGAATACACTAAGTTATAATTCTCACTGCAAAGAATCTAACGCACTCATAATCCGATAATTCCGCCAACAGAATTGGCTGGAAACATGACTGGAAAGTTGGCATGGGCCACTTGTCAAAAATGGTGACTGGGTGCGCTAAATCAGGTCTTGTACAATTGGTTAAGTATATAAGACTTCCGATTACACGTGCATACTCTAATTGTGACACTGGTTCACATGAATTTTTAGTCAAGTGAAGATTCATGTCAACGAGAGTTTTTGCAGTCCCACTTGAGTAGTTTTTTAATCTCTCAAGTATATTTACAACATAATCAGTTTGAGACAAGGTAATTTTTTCAGAAGTTCTAGTGATTTTAATCCCTAGAATGACATCTTCTAATCACATGTCTTTCATACCAAACTTGCTACTTAGCATGTTTTTAGTTTGATTGATTATATCTTTATTGCTACCAATTATGAGCATGTCATCGACGTACAAACAGAGCAAATTGTATCTGTGTGGAGTACTTTTGATGTATATGAACTTATCAAATTCATTAATGCTGAAACCATTTGACATCGTGACGTTAATGTCAAACTTTTCATGTCACAGTTTTGGAGTTTGCTTAAGTTCATATAACTACTTCACAAGTCTACAAACTTTTTGTTCTTGTCATGGGGCAACAAACCCTTCGGGTTATTTCATATAAACATCATCTTCTAAATCACCATTTAGAAAAGCAGTTTTCACATCTATTCGATGGATTTCGAGATCTCGTAAGGCTGCAATGCCTATGAGGATTTTGATTGAAGTTATTCTCGTTACCGAATAATAGGTGTTGGAATTCTTGAACCACAAGTCTAGCCTTGTACTTATCAATTGCGCCATCGGTTTTTAATTTTATTTTGAAAATTCATTTACACTCTAGAGGGTTAAACTCTTGTGGGAAATCGGTTATATCCCATGTATGATGTTGAATAATGGATTCGATTTCACTACTGACAACTTCCTTCCAATAAGGTGTGTCTGGTGTAGAAATGGCTTCAATGAATCTTCTCAGTTCATTTTCTAGGAGAAAGACCATTAAGAAATCTTCACCAAAATATTTCTTCTTACGAGCTCTTTTGTTATGTTTAGGTTCATATTCATCTTCTTCTACGTTATTATATGATATTCCACAAGTGCTCACCTCATTCACAGAGGTAATTGCTTCTCTTTCTTCTCGAGTTCGTTTTAGATATTGTTTATCCTTACACAGAAACACATGTTCAAAAAGATGCATTTTTTTATTCCATTATTTTATTTACATGGATATCCGGTACGTGAAATTATAAATCAGCAACCGATAAGCACTATTGTTGTGTGTGTATCCAATGAAAATATAAGCCATTGTTTTAGGCCCGATTGTGACCTTTTTAGGAGGTTGTACACCGACTTTTGCTAGGCACCCCCCCCCCACACTTTCAGGTATTTTTACGAATGTGCAGTACGTTTCCAAAGTTCATATGGCGTTTTGCCAGTGATTTTATGTGATATTTTGTTGAGGATATAATTAATGGTAAGCAATGCTTCCCCTTAAATGTTATGGGCTAACCCAGATTTTTGCAACATCGCATTCATCATCTCTTTGAGAGTTCAGTTTTTTGTTCTGCAACTCCGTTAGATTCAGGTGAATATGGAGCAGTAATCTGATGGATAATACCATGTTCTCTGCAGAGCGTATCGAATGGTCATCATATTCTCCTCCTCTATTACTTCAAACTATTTTGATAGTTTTATCGAGTTGATTTTCAACCTCGAGTTTGTACTCTTTGAATTTTTTTCAAAGTTTCGTCTTTGCTACGTAACAAATATACATAGCAATTTTTTGTACAAACATCTATGAAAGTAAAAAAAATATGTTTTACCGCCTATAGTTTGTAAAAATTTTAAATCACACAAATATGTGTGTATTAAACATATAGGTTTGGTTGTTCTCTCCACATGAAGGGATAGTGTTTTAGATACATACTTCACATTTGTCTTTACTCGATTTGCATTTCGAAATTATGTTCAAATTAACCAATCTTTGTATAGATTTGTAATTCACATGTCGTAATCGTTCATGGCAGATATTGAAAGACTCAACCAAATAAGCAACTTTGTTTTTCTCATTAACGGAAACAACATCGGTTAACTCTGATTACTTGCGGTCTCTCCGCCGGAATCTTCGCCTGACAACATCTGTAACCACCGAAGATCTTGTCTAAACAACTCTTGTCTCCGTCGCAGCTCGATTCGCATCATGTGATCTGAGATTCGATGTGGGTAATCAAAGCTCTGGTGTCGCAACTATAGGATTATGGAATTTGATAATATTATTGATGATTGTACAAAAGTGTATATACACCATATGGACTCTACATGAAAAGGAAATAAATAATATATGTACTTGGGAGCAAGTAATGTAAAGATTCTAGGATATTCCTAATACGCCATCTCAAGATGGATCACCGGAGGTGAGACTAATCTTGACAAACAACCGATCAAAGCGAGTACGGAGAAGAGGCTTGGTGAGAGCAGCAGCTAGCTGGTCATCAGGTGGTACATGTGTAACACAAAGCATCCTGGATTGAACCATATTCTGAACAAAGTGATAGTACAATGCGAGGTGCTTCATGCGAGAGTGGAAGACATGATTTTTTTAGGTCGCACCTAAATTGTCACAATAGATAACCGGAGTAGAGAGTGACTTTAGATGCATTTCCGATAGAAGAGAGACAACCCATGAGAGTTCAGAAGCTGTGTTGGCTATCGATCGATATTCAGCTTCAGTGGAAGATCGAGCAACACCGATTTGCTTCTTTGAAGACCAGGAAAATTGGATGATTCCCAAAATAAAAAATGTAAGCACCCGTAGACGTGTTGTCATCCTTGTTCCCAACCCAATCAACATCTGTAAAGGCATGGAGAGTAGGAGTTGTCCGAGAGTTTAATAAAATACCATGAGATATCGTTCCAGTGGGATAGCGAAGAACCCGTTTTACCGCAAGCCAATGATCTGTCAAAGGTTTGTGCATAGATTGGGACAATTTGTTGACAACAAACGAGATATCCAGACGAGCAAGGGAAAGGTACTGGAGACCTTCAACAATTGCGCGATATTCTGTGGCATTATCAATCAGAGACCCTGACATGAGAGTAAGTGTTACATCAGATGCCATCGGTGTGGAAACAGGTTTCACGTGAAGCATCTGCATCTGAGTTAGGAGATCCATGATGTAATGATGATGGGTGAGAAGAAGACCTGCAGCCGTGCGAGTTACTTTAATTCCCAAAAAATATGAAAGGTGACCAAGATCTTTGACAGAGAAATGTTGGGAAAGAATCTCAATGAACTTGGCAACATAATTAGAGTGATTGCATGTGATCACAAAAATCATCAACATAGACCAACATGTAGAGAAGAATACCATCCTTGTAGTAGACAAAGAGTGATGCATCAGCAAGGAAGTTTTCGAAACCAGATTGTAGAAGAAAGGTGTGAAACTCATTGTACCATGCACGAGGAGCTTGTTTTCACCCATAAATTGGTTTATGAAGTTTACAAACTACAGTGTGGTTATCTTTGTCCACAAAGTCCGGTGGCTGAGCCATGAAGACTTCTGCATCCAACGTACCTTGTAAAAAAGCATTATTGACGTCTAGTTGGCAAAGAACCCAATTATTTGCAACAACAATACCCAACATAAGACGAATCGCAGGTGCCTTCACAACATGACTAAAGGTTTCCTGATAATAAATACACGGTCGTTGATGGAAGCCTTTAGCAACTAGGCGAGCTTTGAATCTGTCAATAGAATCATCAGGTAATCGTTTAATCGTAAATACCCACTTACAACCAACAATGTTTGAAGCTTCACTAGTAGGTACAAGGTCATAGGTACCGTTACAATCTAATGCATCCATTTCTGCATCACAAGCTCCTCTCCACCATGGATCTTTAAGAGCTTGGGCAACTATTGTTGGTTTAAACTCCGAAACCGGTGAAACAATGGCTGTGAGATTGAGCTTCATAGTAGGCTTGTGTATCTGATTCTTAGCACGTGTAACCATAGGGTGAGACGACAAAACTTCAACATGTTCAGGATGTGTGACTGTGTCTGTGACCACTGGTGGAACATGAACTATTTGTGTAACACAGTTTGAGGCAGTGACAGTTTTTGTAACACAGTCTGAGGCTTGTGTAACACCGTTTGAGGCTTGTGTAACACCGTCTGAGGCAGTAGCGGGAGCAGCTGATTCAGATTCTGGTGCTACTTCAGGTGAAGGAGATGGTGAAGCATTAGGAACAGTCATATCAGAGGAGGAGGCACCTTCTAGAGGTGAGAGAGGCACACACGGGGCTTGTGTTGAGGCGATGGATGGCTGACTACCATGAGATACAACCGAGACTGGCAAAACCCAAGGAATAGAAGATTCCACAGGAGAGGATTCAAGTGGAGCAGGTGATGATGAAAGTGGTGTAGCAAAGGGAAAAACAGATTCATGGAAGGTGACATGCTAAGATGTGTAAACACGGGAAAAAGCTCGATCGAAACAGAAATAAGCACTTTGAATAGGTGAGTAGTCGAGAAAAACACAATGCGCAGAGCGAGAATCAAGTTTATGAGAAGTATAAGGACGAAGCCATGGAAAGCAAAGACACCCAAAAATTCGAAGTTTTTCGTAGTTAGGAGGTTTTCCAAATAGACGTTCAAAAGATGATGAAAAAGATAAAATGGGGGGGGTCAGCATATGGTTGATGAGATAAGTAGCCGTTGCAAAGGCATATGTCCAGTAAGTTTTGGGCATAGAGGCATGTGACAACAATGCAAGGCCAGTCTCAACAATATGACGATGCCGACATTCAGACAAAACATTATGCTCCGGTGTATGGGGAGGAGTAGTGAAATGCGAGATGCCATTGCTAGCAAGATAAGACTCAAGCGCCACATATTCACCTCCATTATCCGTATACAAGGTTCAAACTTTAGTACGAAATTGACTTTCGACTAGAGCTTTGAACCGAACAAAAATGTCATGGGTTTTAGATTTTTGTTTCATTGGATATAGCAATGTATACCATGTATGATGGTCTACAAATATGATGTAGTATTTGAAACCATCGACGGAGAGCAATGGTGATGTCCAAACATCAGAGAAAACAATATCAAGGGGGCCTTTTGAACACAGTTGATATGAAAAACGGAAGCTTGTGCATTTTATTGATTGAACAAGCAATACATAGAGAAACAAAAGAAATATAGGAATCAATGGGTACATAAAATTTTGAAAGAATTTATGAAGTATAGGAGATGGAAGATGGCCGAGGCGAGAATGCCAATCGATCATGGTAGCTTTAGTGACAGAAGTAAAGGCCAGAGACGGTTTGGTAGTTGATAAAGTGGTCGGCCATGCATATGTGCCTTCTTTAGGCATTCCTTCCAGACAAAGCTCCCCTGTGCGAAGATCTCTCACCTAAAATTAAGTAGGAGTAAAAGTCATAGCAACTCTATTAGTCGTACATAATTGAAAGACTGATATCAAGTTCTTCTGAAGTGATGGAACACACAACACATTATTGAGTAAAAAAGAACTAGTGGGAGAGGGGATTGATAAAGAACCAGTGTGTGTGATATTCAGATCCGAGCCATCACCGAGAAGAACATCATCGCTGCCATTATATGGAGAATGCAGTGACAGATTCGGAAGATCGAAAGTCATATGGTGAGAGACACCACTATCCAAAAACCATCCAGATGAATCTAGTATGGGCAAGAGAGCAGGATTGGCCTGCGGGCGCCATTGAGACAGAGACGGTGATGATGTCTAGTCACGCGTCTGACCAGATCCACGGACAATGCAAAATTTGGGACAATACTTTGCATTGTGTCCCTAAGTACCACAAGCTTGACAGCGGCCAAGGTATGGACGAGGACCACGATATTGAGAAGAGGCAGGAGGTTGTGTAACACGAGGACGATAACCAGATGCGTTTGCAGAAACAGAAAACACCGATGCTACTGGTTGTTCACACAAAATCAAAGCTTCACAATTTGTCATCCGGTCAAGGAGTTCAGGGAATGCAAGTGGAGAGTCTCGACCATGAATTTCATCGATTTCTGGTTTGTATTCTTCACCAAGGCCAGCGAGGATTTGCTTAAGGAGATCCTCTGGATCCATAGGTTTACCAAGTGAGGCAAGTTCATCAGCATTGCCTTTTCTCAAGCGAAGATACTCCCTGATGGATTTTGTCCCTTTAGTGCAGGTCCGAATCTGATGTTTGATGGCCACGTGAGAGAGTACCAAACGCGACGGCAAGCATGCTTCAGACTTCGTTGGTGATGGTGGCAGTGGACACAACTGACTGAAGCGGAAGAGAGATTGTACCAATCATTGCACTGTAGAGTAGAAAATCTTGTCTCCTCCAAGCTGCAAACGCGGGATTGGCCGCGGTGGTTCCATTGTTTGTGATTGTTGATGATGGAGCAGTTGTCGTGTCATCAAGGAAGTGATGAAGTTCATGACTCTCAATAAGAGCTTGAACTTGGCACATTAGGTAATTCGAGATGGTGAACTTAGTCACGCTTAACATATTAACTGTGAGAAGAGTGCTTTGCGGATCTTTGGTGTTGAACACTGTGGTGTTTTCAGCAGTGTTAACAGAGGAGGAAGACATCGTGAGAAATAAAGAAAGAGATAAAGAGACAGACAGAGGAGAAGCAGAGAAGAGGAAGCCGGCGACTTCAAAGGGAGAAGAAAGCGGCGACGAGAAAAAGAGAAAAAAAAAATTAGATTTTATGATCTATTGTTCTGATACCGTATAGAATTATGGGATTTGATAATATTGTTGATGATTGTACAAGAGTATATATACACCATATGGACTCTACATGAAAAGGAAATAAACTATATATGTACTTGGGTAGCAAGTTATGTAAAGATTCTAGAACATTCCTAATAGCAACCTACTGAGACGAAAAGATTTGATTCGGCGATGAGAAAGGGGCTTCCTTTACCGGTGAGGTTTAAAGAAAGAGGCTTTTCGCGTCTATGAGAACAGCCTGAGGAAGTCACCGGAGATTTGATGTGAATGACTCCGTACGAACTATCGACGCTGTTCCGAAGAGTGATGCTCACTAATTCTATGTTGATCTTAGAGAGAAACGGAGCTAGGGATTTACCGGAGGTGGTGGTCTTGGTGGTGTTACAGACAACCTCGTACCAGTCATTGAGATAACAGTCTTTCGGCCCGTCCGATACCAAACGAGAAAGGAATCGAGATTCCTCCACAGATTGGATTACAGGAACTTGAAGAAGAAGAAGAGTTGACATTTTGAGCTGTTGTTATCAAAGAGCCATTGATGAATAAAGTTAGGAGAGAGAGTATAATACAGAGGATTAGTCTCTCGCTCTCTTCATTGTTTTTTTCCGATGTTTTTGGTTTTCAGTTTCTCTTATTTTTTTCCTAATGATTTTTGTATGAAAGTTAGCAATTATTGAGCCGCCTCGTTGGATGAAAGATCTATGGAAGCAAGCAAGCAAAGTTTTACGTTAAGATCAGACAACTGTAATAAGAAAAATATGAAAATTTTCTTATTGTACTGGGAATGTATACGAGTATAGAGTGGATAGATACGAACAAGATTCGTTATTACACATGTGAAGACCTTAATAATAATAAATTTTCACACACATACACTGAGATCGAACGTTAAAGCAAAGACATGATATTATACAGTGGTGCGTAGGTTGAAGTTTTACCGTGTTTGAAGAGGAAACAAAGGTTCAACATCTGTCAATGACGACGATGATGCAACGGCAACGTATTGAGAAGCTGGAGCGGTAACAATCATGTTGTTCCTTGATTCTTCACATATGTTAATTTCCACGACGCCTTCGTCTTTTTCGTTGTCCTCATTTTCGCTAACATACTCATGCGGTTGCATATCGTCGAAAGACGAACGAATATTCTCCAATTCCATCGACACTTCTCACATGCTTGGTCGTTTCCTCCCTTTCAAATTCAGACACTTCCTTGCAATTTTCGCCACTGCAGTCACTTGATTCAGCTTACAACCATCTCTTATTCGAGCATCGAGAATGTTGGAAAGTCTATTCTCTTTCATTGCAAGAATGAAATAAGTTGCTAATGTCCTGTTTTCTTGAGACCGCAAGAAAGAAATTGACTTTTCTCCAGTGACTAACTCCGCTAGCACAACCCCGAAGCTATAGACATCACTCTTCGCTGTGAATTGGCTAGATTGGAAGTACTCTGGATCCACATATCCCACCGTACCTGAAACTACCGTTGTCAAATGTGTATGATCCACCGTTACCGATCTCGAAGTTCCAAAATCAGATACTTTGGCTCGATACTTCTCGTCCAACATTATGTTTGTAGATTTGACGTCTCTATGATAGATTGGAGACTATGCAGAAGAGTGCAAGTATGAGAGAGCTCCTGCAATATCTACAGCAATGCGGAGACGCACTTCCCAAGTTGCCATCGAGTTATCATCAAACTCATCATGAAGAAGTTCGAAAAGGTTACCATTAGAAATAAACTCGTAGACGAGAACAGGGACATCTGTCTCAAGACAACACCCCAAGAGTTTCACGATATTCCTATGGTTGATCTGCGAAAGAATGACAACCTCATTGACGAACTCTTCCAATTTGTCTTCGTCCACAGCTTTAGACTTTTTCACTGCTACAATTCTACCATCGACAAGCATTCCCTTGTACACAGTACCTTGACCTCCTTGGCCAAGTATTCTGTTTAAGCTAAAGTTTTCGGTAGCTTTCTCTAACTCTTTCGAGCTGAACACTTTTGTCTTCTCGACATTGCCTTCCGTTGAAGTCAATTGTTGTTGCAACAATAGACCTCCATTACGTTTGAAGAACTTCTTCTTTTGGTTTAACTTCCTTTGCTTTCTGATAAATTTGTATAACAAGTAAATTACACCAACAAAAATCAATGGCCCGAAACTCGAACCAATCCCTGCAACCCAGAAAACAAAAATAAAAAGCAAAATTCATTTTTTTGTTACTGCTTTGGATAGATGGGAATATAAAGTTGATCATATTGTTGACAAGAAGAGAAAGACAAGAAACAGAGATTATAAAAAGAGTTTTCTGCGGAAAAAAAAAACCTCCAGGTGACACGGTTTTAAATGTATACGAGTGTATTCAGGATTTAAAAGAATTTCTCACGACTTACCTATAGCAAGTGGCCGATGATTTGTGTACACACAATGAAAGTTTCCCTGCAAATTGATGACTATAATGCTTATCTAGGATATGCAAGATGCACATGCATTGACGGTTATAGAACCCATACATTCCAGGCGGATGCAAAGGTTAGTTGTTTATACTTCATGTTTTGTTCAAATCTCCTATGACCATGATCAAAGTAAACGGATGGGATCATTGTTTTCATTACACTCTATATTTTGAAAACCAGATATTAATGAATGCTTAGAAAAAGACAATGATGGAGAATTAAGGCACTCCAAGAGAGCCTACAAAAGAATGATTCGTCGTATGGATGAACCATCCTAGCTCAACCGTACCATATCCTTTAGCATGAAGCTTTCTCGGATCAGATCCATGTGACAAAAAGTATTCATCGTCTGTTAACAAGGCAACTTTGCACCCTCCTGTTGT
Organism: Pseudoturritis turrita; assembly: GCA_900406555.1. NCBI lineage: Eukaryota > Viridiplantae > Streptophyta > Magnoliopsida > Brassicales > Brassicaceae > Pseudoturritis > Pseudoturritis turrita. Next base: position 261,946 of record OVBL01000172.1, on the reverse strand, counting down.
CGTGTTGTTGTCTATTCTCACACCAACAATCTGTTGAATCTTGTCGGGCATGTTTGCTTGGCAGCATCCGAAACCGTTGCAAATTTCTTCATTTAAAATGTTTCTTTCATTACAATACCTGTACCCATTGTAGCTGTCATACCTATTATTACACTTTAGTGACGTGAAAAAATGTTCTGCAAGTGTATTCTCTGCTTCGCCACAACTCGACCTGCATCCTACCGTGCTTGGCTCAACATTCGTCAACGACACCGTGTTGTTGCAACCAACCGCTATCAGTGTATTACTATCGCCAACGTAAAAAGGTGTACCTGTCAAATTTAAAAGTGATCCAAGCTCTCTCCGTGGCTGGAGCATCCCTTTGAAGTTATTTGGTTTTTTACGCGAACTGACCCTTGTGGCATGTATGACCCCACGTATGATTCCGGAAGAGAGATATTCACAACTTCCTTGCTAATTACGGAAAGAAAAGGGACGAGCTTCTTTGAAACAGAGGTATTAGTATAAACACATTCAACTTCGTACCATTTTTCGAGATAGCAACCCTTTCCGATTCCAAATGGGTACGGGATTTTGATTCCTCCACATTTCCTAAGACAAGACCTGGCAACAGTAAGATCTGCAGAATCAAGGATCAACAAAAGAAAGAGAGAGAAGAGAACCAAATGAGAAAAACTATGATTGGAGCTCATGACTGTCTCAAAAAAATTTCTTATTTTGCCTCAAGTAGTTTTCTTGCTAAAAGCAAACGGCTTTTGTAAGGAAGACTTACAAGAGAAAGCTCCGTTTACTTGGACTCAGCAATAGGTTTACTTGGACTCAGCAATAGATAGGTCTTAGAGCACCTCCAATGGTGGTTTCTCACCAAGTCTCTTACAAATAATAAAATATAAAAATAGTAATAAAATATTATGGAGTTTTCAATTGAAAAACTTTTGTGTGTGGTGAGAAACCACCACTGGAGGTGCTATTAAGTCTTCGTCTTTAATTTTTCCGCTTTCTCGATCAAAACAGTTAGAAGGGTCAAGACAAGTAGCAGACTAATTCACACTTCATATTTGCTTATTTGCACTCTCTTTTACTCTTTTTTTTTACTTGACTAAATCAATACAACTTTAATTTTTCTAGGCCTACTGAAACCATGTCACATCTTCAATCTTTGAATTTTCGTCCTCCAGTAAATTTACGAAAACAGCAAAAAGAAAAAAGAAAAAAAGGTCAAGTCTTTGGAGACAATCCCAAAATTAAATACTACAGTTTCTTCCTGGCAATTGAAAGATACTTTCGCAATATCTGACTTAGAAACATATATCTGAATTAGAACAGTTTCCATCTTCGACATTGCGTCCAGAGAGCCTAAGAGCATCGTGGTAGTTTATCACCATTGAAAAAATAAAAAATATTGAGAAACTTTTGGGTAGAAACTATTACAAATCATATAAACAAGATACGTTATTACACATTTTCTTATTGTATTGGGAAATGTATATGAGTACAGAGTGGATACGAACAAGACTCGTTATTACACATGAGACTTTGATAAAAATAAATTCACACACACAACACACTGAGATCGAACGTGAAAGCAAAGACATGAGATTATACGGTGGCATGCAAGGTTGAAGTTTTACCGTAGTTTGAAGAGGAAACAAAGGTTCAACATCTGACCATGATGAAGACGATGCAGCGACAACATAATGAGAAGCTGGAGCGGTAACAATCGTGTTGTTCCTTGATTCCTCCCCTATGTTAACTTTCAACACTCCGTCTATTTCGTCGCCCTCATTTTCGTAACATACTTATGTGGTTGCATATCTCCGAGAGACAAACGAATATTCTCCAATTCCATCGACACTTCTCTCATGCTTGGTCGTTTCCTCCCTTTCAAATTCAGACACTTTCTAGCAATTTTCGCAACAGCAGTCACTTGATTCAGCTTGCAACCATCTCTTATTCGAGCATCGATAATGTTGTAAAGTCTATTCTCTTTCATTGCAAGAATGAAATAAGTTGCTAATGTTCTGTTTTCTTGAGACCGCAAAAAAGAAATCGACTTTTCTCCAGTGATTAACTCCGCTAGCACAACCCCGAAGCTATAAACATCACTCTTTGCTGTGAATTGGCTAGATTGGAAGTACTCTGGATCCACATATCCCACCGTACCTGAAACTACGGTTGTCAAATGTGTATGATCCACCGTTGCCGATCTTGAAGTTCCAAAATCAGACACCTTAGCTCGATACTTCTCATCCAACATTATGTTTGTAGACTTGACATCTCTATGATAGATTGGAGACGATGTAGACGAATGCAAGTATGAGAGAGCTCCTGCAATATCTACAGCAATGCGAAGACACGCTTCCCAAGTAGTCATCGTGTTATCATCAAACTCATCATGAAGAAGTTCGAAAAGGTTACCGTTAGGAATAAACTCGTAGACGAGGACAAGGACATTTATCTCGAGGCAACACCCCCAAGAGTTTCACTTGTTCCATCGCAAATTAGCGAAGGATTTGTGATACTTTTACTACAAACATCATTTTCGTAGCAGATTCAGCACAATTTTGCGAGAAAAAAAATCAAAGCAAGTTCGTCGCAATATTGTGACGAAATTGCAAATTTTTAGTGACGAGGCCCATATATTTACGACTGTTTTGTGAGGAAATAATCAGAAGTAATTTACGATGGATCATTACTCGTAATTTCCGATAGAATTGTGAGAGATTTTGAGGTATGATCCAATGATCGGTAGAGGGTACGAACAAACAACTTAGAAGTTGTCGATGTTATGCAAACAAAAAGTATGGTTAGTTTGATCCGTTTATTCTAGCATCGCAGGTGGAATAAGTGAGCTTCATTCCTTACCCTATGGTATGGGAAAGATGTGATTAGATGTGTTCTCGATTATCAAAGTGAATCCAAGAGACCTCATTATTCGGCTCCACCCCAAAGGAATCAACACAAGATGTTATACATAGTGATCCACTTAATAGAAAATTTAAAGACATCTTCGATGAATCTAAGCAAGATGCGGAATAGAGTCCGATGGAGGAGAAGACTTGATAAGGCTAATGAACAGTTGTATGTATCTTAAAAAATTGGTTATCTCGATTTGCGAGGGAATTGCGATATGGTCATTCGCAACTCCGTCACAAATATGTTCGCATATATAAAACCACGAACTGATGCGACGAGAATATAAAACTTTTGCGAGGGATCTGAGAAAGTTTGAACTTTTAATTCAATCGGTGCCGATGTATTTCACTATTTAGTTTTTCTTAGTTCTTCTTATTACATGTCAAAATCAAGACAGAAGAGTGCATGCGATGCAATGAACCCAAAAAAGAGTTATTTATTTATATAGACACTTTTTATAAATTTATAACACTAAAGACATTTTTCTAAGGAATGCACACTTTTTATAAGGTTAATCTCTCTTTAACCCCTTAACAAGACTTCTTTATGTTTAACCCCAAATCTATCCATCTAACTTACCCTTTCAATTCTCTCTCTACTTTTTATTTTAATTTTTGCCATGGACGTATCAGTTCCTCTTTTAGTATTATTCTTCATCTTTCCTGTCACTTAGCCGACCGACGTTCATGCTGCCATTGGAATTTGTTTTTCGATCTGCCTCCACCGATGAATAACTCTCTCTTCTTCTAATCTTCTAAATCCTATCAATTTGCCATCTCCGAGCTCTTTTGCTAACGATTTTTGTTCATAGTGTAGTGATGCAATGGCCGCTCGTATCGGGTTTTGGCCGTACTTGAAACTACTTCAGTGGCGAAAGAAGAGAAACAAACTCCATATCCACTTTCTTCTCTGCTGGAAACCTTATCCCATCCCGAAGCTCCACGGCTCAATTCGATCTCAATCCCGAAGAGAAACAAACTCCATATCTTTCTCATTCTCAGTGGCGACCTCTACTCTGCCTCAATTTGATCCCAATCAAAGTAACTCTCTAATTTCCTCTATCTTTTGCAACATCAAATCGATTTCTAGGGTTTGCTTTCTACTTACTAAGCTTACTTATGTCTAATGTGTTATGTCATTATGTAAAGAAATGAAACTACCGTTGGAAATTGTGTGAAAGACACCAACTTTGTCCAGTCTTTGATATCACAATTTTTGTTTTGAATTTGTTTTAATTTGGGTCTTGCAAGATAAGAGAATGGGATAGGTTACCATGGATATATTAGCATGGACAGCCATGGAGAGTTAGGATAGATAGCCATGTCCACGAAATCATGTCTACCAAAACCTGTCCACGATATCATGTCCACCGGGACATTTGTTGTGGGAATATTAACACCAAACCTATCCCAACTCTCTGTGGATGTCCATCTAAAGATTTGGTCATATTGCAATCTCAATTCTCTTCCATGAATTTCTTCTCATCTTTCCTTTATCAAGTGAAAACAAAAAACTTCGGTGAAAGAAGCAGACATAGATATGCGTCGGAGGCTAATAAAATAGCCAAACGGCCAGATTCCACCGGCGAATCCATGGCGGCGGAGAAACAATGGAGAAACGATGAATCAATTGACGAGAGGCTGATGTAGGATCAATTCAGAATTTCATCGTTATCTGTATCCAAACTTAAGATGCGTAACGAGTTCGTAGTAATCAAATTCTTCATCACCTTATCTTCCTGCGATGATTTTAGCAATCAAAAGCTCTTCATCCATGACGAAGACTCTACTGAAATATTAAATCTGAATTTTAAGAATTTTAGGTAAAAGTTCAAATTTGACGTCATGCGACCTGTTCGTTCATAGCAGTTTCCAGAATGCAATTTGGGGATACAAAAACATAAGTGTTCGTTGATTAATTCCGATCCAGTTGAGAATTTGAAGATATGTACTTCATAGGAAGCTGTAAATTTGGTATAGGTTGAGTTTTATATGTTTGTGTGAGGTTAATGGTGATAATCAAACTGTGAGCATTAGGGTGAAACTTACTTGTTTTGGTAGTCAATGTTGATAATCAGACTGTGAACATTAGAGTGAAACTGCATATATACAAAGCTATTACTTGTTTTGGTAGTCATTAGACTCTTTTTGTGTCCACTTAAAAGTGAACAAATGTTCAAAAACCAATGGATGGTGCGTACGACAATGGACAAACAAAAAAAATCAATGGATGGTGTGCATAACTTTTTGGCATGTTTCCTCCTTTTTGCAGGGCTCAGCAACACTTATTTTGCTTTGACAAAATGATCATGATGAAGGCGGAGATGCAAGCCACGATCACCATAATAGTTTTCGCGTGGACAAGTCTATGTGGAGAGATGATCATGGACAGATGAATGCATGAAATACAATGGGAATCATGTAAAATATGGTGCACGCGATTCAAATCCCAATTCTTTTCCAAGATATTTCTTCTTATTTCTGTCTTTCAATGTAATATGTTTCAAATTACAGTATGAGTTTATCATGATCAAACATCTAATGGAAAGAGTTGTTTTAGGGAAAAGGGACAAACCCATCTTCTGTGGGAGACACTATTGAAAAATTATGAGAATATTTTTACACTAACAGGTGCAATGTCCAGTTTGCCTTACATTTCCTAGCACCAAAAATTGGATTTTGTTTACAATTACTAGCAATTGCTTTGTTTATAACATATTTAACCTCAAACTTAAGACAAATAGAAACATAATCCATAGTGCAAAAGAGACAGATGAGAAACATAATCCACTATTAAAGTATCATCACTATAACACAATGAATTCCTATAATGAGAAACATGGAGTTAACTAGCGAATGGACAGTGTGTTATGTGATGAGAAGGTTTGGGACGACGTTCCAAAAAAGTCTCTTCTGATGAGGCCCTCCTAGGAATGCCGAGAACCCTTCTTACCTCATAAACCATCTTCATAATCTCCTTGTTTGTTTTAAGCATTGAATGTAATACCTTGTCCACGAGACCTAGTCCACGGTACTTTGTCCATACTAAGTATGTAGTCCATGATACCTTGTTGAAGCACCTTGTTTATCATGCGTTGTCCACGATACTTATTCGTATTAACTAGTCTACAAATACTTGTCCACGATTCATTGTCAAAGACTTGTCCACACAAATTTGTCCATAAATCCATAGGCAAGCACCAACAAATACATCGACCATGATAATATATCCACATAAACTGTTCCATGAGACATTGTAGAGTACATCGTGCAAATATCTGAAAGGACAAGATGGCCTCTTTAACGCCACATTTATATAAACTTCACAAACTCTCTACATGCAGATGAAATTTTCAACTTCATGGTTCCAATGGCTAACACCTACACAGCCTGCGAGGAGATAAAAGGAAACAACAAGTTATCTTGTGACCTTACTTTGAACTAATTAACTATCAAACAATCGAGAAGCATATCCATGGCGAAAATATCAGATTTGTCCAAGTAAAACGATCCACGGTAAATTTTCCATGATATTATTGATTCATTAGTTGTCCAAAATATATTGTACACGATAAATCGTCCATGATAATCTATAAGCTGAAATCAACAATCTGCTCACCATTATCCGTCCACCTGGTCAATAACAATTTACCTCACATTTGAACAATATCTATGATGTAGAAGACTCAAAATTTCACTGGGTTTCAGAGGATTCAGAGTTTGCTTGACAACGAACACACTAAACCAAAGAGTTCATATTTGAGTTAGAAAAAATATTGATAATTTCGAGGGTTTGCTTGGCAACGAACAACACAAAATAGTTATAAATAAACTGTAAACAAAATTTCCATATCCATGAACTCTAGATTTATAATAGTAAACAAAAGATAAATTTAATAAGGAGCATAACACCAAGAGAAAACTGAGAAATTTCCTGCAAATTCTCATGATTTTATTTTTTTTCCAAGAAATCGAGAGGAACAAAGAAAATAAAATGCAAATCATAAATAAATGTAGATTCATGGACTATCTGAATTCATGGACCGTAAGTGTGATTGCTAACAATCTAATTATTGTTTAATTACCTCTCATCTTTTTCACCGCCGCCATCTCCACCATCTACCATCGCAATCTCAAAATCGTTCCTATCTCCACCGCCGCACCAACTCCAAGTGTCACCACCGTCTTACGACCACAGTTGGCCTCTTCTTCTCTGGCTATCGACAACTTGAGCTGGTCATAAAATGGCTTTCATCATCGATAATTTCGACCAAGCATAAATCGAGAAAGAAGAAAGGGTTTAAAGGAGGAGAAAAAATAAGGGAAATGGAGACGATAAAGAAGTATCAGATCTAAATATCTCGCTTCAATTGGTTTGATCTAACACCACACGATCATTCTTTTTTTTTTAAACGAACGGTCCAGATCAATTATCATGTAACTACATATATTTTTCCTAACTAACTACACATTCTCATTGAGGGTAGGATGGTATTAAAAACATTTGCACAGTGTAAAAGGACCTCATCTTCAAAAAGTGTCTTTATTGAAAGGTATTCTAAAAAAGTGTCTATATGTGTGAATAACCCCAAAAAAAAATTAGATTTCACAAATTTTAGCGCTAATTCCGTGTTCAAATGTTTGAGAAAATTCTCTTACTTTTCACGACAATCTACCACAACCTATATATATATATACTAGATTAGGATCCGCGTAATACGCATGGTTTTAATTATAACTTATTTGTAAATTATTAAAAGCAAAGTAGAACACCCATTGTCGGTAATCGATTAAATTTAATAAAGATAAATTTTATGAAATGTAAGAAATATATGTTAAATCTTGTTGATGTAAATATTTAAATTTTGATTGGTCACTCGCACACTTATTTTGGATGTTGATTAGTAACTTTTTTTCAAACTGGATTTCAACGCCACGTATTTCATCTCGCAATACAAATCATCTACTTCTTCCATCATATTAAAAACGTATTTCTTGTCAATCAATAATACCCAAAATTTTCATATCAAAATAATATATGCATAATGCATTCTATCAAATTTATTTCTAAATATGTCATTAATATTAAACAAATAGTAAGATAATTAACAAAACATATTAGTAAAAAAAATATGGAAATTATATCAAAATTAAAATTTTGACACATGTTGTAATCGCATGAATATCAATTTTTTCATATGCATACTAATACTTTTAGAAATTGAAAATAATTTGTCTTATTTTTCTTTTTTTAGTCTTTTTGATTTACTATTTCCTTTTTTTAATAATATGTCTTATTTTCTTTTTTGACTATTATTTCCTTTTAATTACACTACAATTAGAAATAATTTGTTTTATTTTCCCCTTTTAAGTCTTTAATTTACTATTTCTTTTTGTTTTTAATAATATGTCTTATTTTTCGTTTTTAGACTATTATTTCCTTTTAATTACAGTACAATTTGATTTAAGAAATTAATAATGTAAAAAGTAAAATTTATATTTATATATTAGTATATTAATATGTGTCATCATCTCAATTAAAATGACACATGTCACGATTTGGTGAGTTATAATTTTGTCTTCGTGTCATGCTCACATCGAGCGCATTCTCCTTTATATAATAAGATATACACGTTTTGGGATAACTTTAAATCTATACATCATCGTATACATACACTTTTTGAATGCCACATCATAATAAATTTATAATGGATCATGTAACATCCCGCTCCCGGGTTATCGGACCCGGAGCGGTTTGTTATTGGATAAATACTAAATGCAAGTGAATACGAATAAGTCTTAAATGCATTTATTGAACTTAGACCGGAATACGAAGAGTTTAACAAACTAACCGGAAAACAAGCCTTAAACCAAAATCGAACTAAAATACCGAAGTCTTTAAGAAAACGAAAACGTGACATTTCCCAAATCGCACCGCACCGGCTCCAAGTCCAAGCTCCTACTCATTACCTGAAAAAGGGTAATGAGGGTTGAGTAGCAAGTTACTCAGTGAAAAAAGCTCACGCCTGCCCACATAATACACAGGACCAATCATACGAACCGGTATATAACTATACCAGACTAAAGAATAGACATGCAACATGCACTCACAAGCAAGTTGCATGTCATACACAATAACATTATATCTCAACATTCTTAACAATACATAACCGATGCCTCAAGCATCCTCATCTTACCATACCCGATGCTTCCAGCATCCTTAACATTCCATAAACAGATGCATTCCTGCACCCTAACACGAGCAGTCATCATGAGTCTCCTCACACTCATACGATCCCCCACTTACGGAGCCATCCCGTATGCTCATAAGGTCCCCCACCGAAGGAGCCATCCTGTATCCTAGCTCGTCAACAATCCCATCGGTCCCCCCCACTAAAGGAGCCATTCCTAAGGGCTGGCCCGTCGGCCGTTACCGAGATGTGCGACGCGACCTCCCTCACACAGAATGCCACACATCTACAAATGGTTGCATTTTCCGGTTGCAGCCTACAAGCAAACTACTTTTCTAATCTTGACATTCAATCCTCAATTCAACAATCCAATTCCAAATCAACATTCAACAATGCAACACCAAACCTAGCATGCATACTATGTGCAATACACAACATTACATATCTATTCTCTAGCCTAATATAGGTATATACAAGAAGGTATAACGAGAATGGTGTATTCACATATCACCCCCTCACCTTGGTCTTTCGAAAGAACAAGCAACACTGAAAATACGACATAAGAGGCCACAGATCTCGGATTCTAGATCTGGAACCTGTTCTGGAAACTAGAGAGCAAGAGCTTTCTATTGATATGAATATCAACTCCTGAATCTTTCTGGATCGCCGGAAAAATGCTTCCGAAGTAGACTGGTTGCAGATCCGTATCTGCACAGATCTGTCTCTGGAAAACATCAATAACTCTTAGGTTACAGATCGGATCGATATGCCATTTTCGCCTATATCTAGATATGAAAGTGGAGAACTTACCCTAAAAGTTTTACTCTTATCAGATCTGGTTTTACTGCCCGTTTCTCTTTTCCACCGAAACTGGTCAGATCTGTCCTCTCCTTCATTTCAGGCGACGGCGGTGACTTATCCTCCACGGTGGATGTCCTTCCTTTCACGGTGGAATTTCGGCAGGGCTTCGCCGATGAACTCTCTCTCTCTCTGTCTTGCCTCTCTCTCTCACGCCCTTTCTTTATATAAAGAGGTGGAGGCACGTTAGGGTTTACAACTTAAGCTTTGGGTTTGGGTTTAAGGCAATACACTAACGGATCTATCTATTCTGTAAAACTTTAAATAGCCTTTTAATCTTTCTTTGGGCTTGCTCCATTTCCAATGGGCTTTTCCGAATTCTAGGAAAGACACCTCTACCACTCGATCTTAGATCGCTCCCCAAAATTTCCATCTTCGAAGAGTCGGAATTGGTTTCCCAAATCTCCCGACCATGTCATAACAGTTCTAAATATATTTCCAATGTATAAGAAGTTAGCTACGACCCATCGTCCATCCTGGGTTGGCTCAACAAGTTTCTTAGAGAAGAACACCCTCCTTTCCTTCCTAGAAAATAATTCATCTATGCATCTCATTTCCACTCTGGAAATCGGTGGAACACAACCGACCACTTGGTTCCAAGTAAGGTGTGCGTCTACTCGCTCTCCTACCGAGCTTTTTACTAGACCATTTCCCTCCTTTACTGGGGCCCCACCCAATTTCCTTTACTATGAGACCCTAAGCTAGTGTACCGCATTTGCAAAGGAGGTCGTTGCTTGCAAATCTTTCCACTCTTACCCATGACTCTACACTTCCACTAAAGCTTCTCCTTAACTTCCCCAATGGCGGTTGGCCTCCCTTCTTCCCTAGAAGGTATAACACAACGTACCACTGGAAACCGGTTTATCCTTATCCGAACTCTTACCCACATGTGGGTTACGGGTCCATTGTGCTTCCGCTGCATCCTCTGGTCAACCTTCTGGTGATATCCTCATCCATTGCCCTACCCTAGGTACCAATGGACTCCATCTCCGGTTATCACCCTTCCGTTTCCATGAAAATGCTTAAGTCGGTTCCACTACGACTATCACACTAGCAAGCATCCTTGTCTAGCCGCTCGTTGACATAAGAGGATTTCCAAACCCCTCATAGCCTCTCATGAGTTCTCGGATTCCTGTCCACAGGTTGTGTTAGGAATAACTCTTGCCTATCTAGACCAACGTGATACTTTTCTAACACCCCCATCGAGATCCCCGTTCCTATTGGGCATCACGCTTCCTTGCATCTCAGTAGTGGAAAATCCTAAACTCCATTGGAAAAAAAAATCCAACTTGTTAATAGGCAAAGCTCTAAGTACAAACGGTGTCCTTTACCGTCTCTACTAACTAGCTCACTGCGTTAAGTCTCCAAAACCTTCTCTAATACTTTTTTGTTCTACACCCCCATGCTCCAAAGGACGTCTATTTTCCTTGGAGATGCCACACTGTAGTGGTAGAAGCATTCTCGAAGCTTAGCTTCAAAGTCTCCGTACCAGTCCTTAAGCCATGAATCATTTGGCTTTAACTATACTCCCCCTTAGGTGCTTGGCATCTGGAAAGCCATCTTCCGAATGTCTTCTTCGAAGATCGGTACCTGATGGAACCCAAAGGCTAAATCTATCTTAGAAAACCACGAAGCTCCTTGCAGCTGGTCCAACAGCTCATCGATTCGTGGTAACATGTACTTGTTCTTGATTGTCACCTTCTTGAGTCCTAGGTAGTTTAAACACAGCCTAAAGCTTCCATCCTTCTTCTTGGCGAACAACACATGCGCTCCCCATAGCCTAACGAACCCCTTCTCCGTCATATCCTCTGTTTCCTCCTGAGCTCAGCCATTTCCATGGGTGCCTTTAACACGGAGATCGTCCCCGGTTCGATCTCAATAGTAAACGCATCTCCATGCATCAGCGGCAGCGGAAATAGTTTCCAATGCCATTCTCGAGCCTTCTCCTTCTATGGAGATCGTGTCTAGGTAAGCTTCATTCCCCCCCCCCCTCTCTCAATAAGCTCATGAGCTTGCATCATACATATAATCGGTATCCCACGTTGCGTTCTCACCCCTTGGTACACCAACTTCCCCCCTCTCGGGCAAAGCTAACTCGTGTACGTAAACAGTCTAGGACTGCACGGTGTCGGATCAGCCAATCCATCCCGAGGATCACCTCATATCTCCGTAATCCCAACTCTATGAGGTCTCCTGGTAGCTTTTCTCCCTCGATGGTGATCTCCACTTCCGTGTAAGTCCCTCGAGATCTCACAGCTTCATTTCCGGCGGTCTCCACTTTCCTTGAGATACCGGTGGAAGTTTAACTTCCAACACTTTGTCAACCTCGAGCTCACAAAACTATGTGAGACACCGATATCAAACAAAGTGTAAGTGGCTAGCCCACACACATAAATTGATTCTACACGATTTTCCTAACTTTCTAAGAGACTCGACAAGAAGGACTAGACAAGCATACATTTCAAGTAAAATTTGACATTTATTTAAACTTGAAATTACTTACCCGCGATTGGTTCCATCACTGACCTTTGTGACGTATGCCCTTGGTCATGTCGCTGGTCTCTTAGGTGGCAGGGGTAGTGTAATGACCCTGAAGATCCCTAAGCACGATTGAGGAACCAAAATTTTTTAAAGTATGGGGATCAAGGCCTTTATGCTCAGAAAAGTTAGGAAAAGAGTAAAATCAAGTTTTGGTCTAGAAATTTTAAGTTTAGGTCGAGCAAAATTAAGTTTGGGTCGAGGAAAATCCAATCTTGGTCAAGAAAAGCTAAGTGGATCGAGAATTCCTACCCTTGGGTCGAGAAAATACAACCCCGGGTCAACTGGAAACTGCGATGGGCGCGTGGGGGTAACGCTGGGCGACGACAGGATCGCAGAACCTTTTTGCCGCGTGTCCTGTATGCGCTGGGTAGCATTTGAACCGAGACAGGATCGTAGAACTGTACTGTTGCGTGTCCTGCATGCGATGGATAACGTAGAAACCAGCTGGGCACGGATTGGGCAGGCAGATTTGGACTGCCACTCGGCAGCCATGCGCCAGCATGCTTCCCACTTGGCAGAAAGAGTTTTGGCCAAGATTTCTAGGGCTTTTTCCTGTAATACAAACCCCAAGCCTTAATTTTCTTCCCATCCGAAATTCTCTTGCCCAAGCTCTGCCAAATCGTTGTAGACCCTTTCCGTAGAGAAAATTCTTGATTTCAGTCCGTGGTAAAGGGTTTCTGAGTACATTCACGGTGATCGAGTCATCCAAGCTTTAGGACCAGATCGTGGGAGGTGCTCAGCTTAGTCAACCTCCGATTCGAAAATAGTGAGTCCCGGTAAATTGTGTGATGAGATGCTAACATTCTGATGTAGGTTGGCTTAATGCATGCATGTGTAGATCCGGTTGAAAGGATCGCATGCATGTCCGTTGGAAACAGTTTCGAGGTTTTTAGTAAATTGCTGTGATTTTACTAAGTATAAAATGTAATTGTGTTGTGTGTTGATTTTTATGGCTACGTGAATGAGCCTTGATATTTGCATGATATTATATATATTCAGATATAATAGTGTTGTGTTGAGAAGCAGTTCGACGTTCCCGGATGGATCGTGGTTAACGGCACCTTTGGGTGCTATGAGATAACCACGTAAGCACGGAGGTTACTAGGGTAGCTCCCTTGGTCGTGCATACACGACATGGAGGAACTGGGATATTGTGTGCCTCTGTGGCTACAATTCCGCGGGTTGCCCGGGAATGGAAGATGGAACCGCAAGGCCTTGGTGATGAAAGTAAAATCCGGATTGCATTGCATGTAGATTGCTATTGTTTAACCTTGAGTGATTGCTTGGTTATTGTATGCTTCCGCGTATTCATATGATTGTGCGTGATTGTTGTCATTTGGGATTGGGATGGGAACTATTTATACATGTTAGTGGGACCCGGACTCACTAAGTAATCTTAGATTACTTATGATTCTACTTGTTTTGCAGGTGAACCTAGCGGGTAGACCCTCGGGAAGCACACTAAGGACTTAGGATAACCAGCGGTAGATTGTCTTGCCTTTTGTAAAACTTTGTGTTTAAGTTCGGATATGACTTGTTATGAGCTTAGACTCACGGCCGAAACTAAGAATGTTTTAATGTGTGTTTTGAACCTAAGTATTATGTATGAAAGTATTTTAAGTATATCTTAAGTTTCAAATGATACTAGTCTTGTCCGGACGATCCAACCGTCTAACTTGATCGGAGGTTGGCAAGCCTTGGACCAACTTAGATGGAAAAGGACTTGTGGATAGTTGGACCTGGGCAGCTAGATTTTTTTAGCTACTCACGTCCCACCGTTCCCGAGCCTGGGTTGTCATATCCTCGATTGGATGGCATTGTCAGCTGATCGGGGGTGTTACAACCTATTTATGTGGGAGCATGGTTCTGGTCATGCTCACTGGAACTTGTTTTTAATCGGTTTTATCGAGTAACTATTGAGTCACAAAAGGCAAATAGGATAAGCTGGTAGTCTTGTGCTATAGAATTAGGATGGGTTAAGACAAAAGGCAAAAGGCAAATGTGGTGCCAGAGGATGCGGCAAGTAGTGCCCCCGCTCTAGCTCAAGCAAACCCCGCAGTGCCAGATCCTGTGAACCCCGATCTAGTTGGGGCAGTTGTGAACAGTCAGCGACAAGAGGACTCTAGGCGTGGTGGAGGATCTAGGGGAGTGAATGATCCCACCAGGAATATCATCTACGACATGCTAGATCAGATGAATCGGCAACAAGCTGCAAGGAACCCCCAAAATGCACATGTGGCTCAACCTGATTATCTACAGTTGGTAATGATGGTGAAGAACACGGGGACAAGACCTTTCCTCGGTATGACCGATCCATTCGGAGCAGATGCATGGCTACAGATGTTGGAGAGGAACTTTGCTTCAACACGGTGTCCAGAGGATTTCAAGATGGACGTAGCAGTACACTACTTGGAATAGGATGCGGGTAGTTGGTGGGCAAGTGTGGAGCCTAGGTTCGGTGACGCGAAACCAACTTGGCGAGAGTTTCAAGATGAGTTCGAAAAGAAGTACTTCCCATCTGAGGCCAAGGACAAGCTCGAGGTGCAGTTCCTGGAGTTGAAGCAGGGTAATCGGACCGTCAGGGAATTTGAAGTTGAGTTCACAAGACTTCATCGGTATGTACATTATAGACAAGGCGATGAGAAGGCTATCATCCATAGATTCCTGCGAGGTCTTAGACCAGAATTGAGGAGTCGGTTGCAAGTTGTGAAGTTCACCAGTTTGTCTCATCTGATAGAGCGTGCGATTAACGTGGAAGAGGGAATCATCGACGAGCAAGAGGATATACTGTCAGTGGATCCAACTAAGTTGGAATATGATACCAATGAAGCTCAGCCGATTCCCCAACCATCAAAACAAGGGAAGTCCAACCAGCGAGGAAACCAGAACAATCGAGGAAAGGGGAGAAGTGCTAAGGGTGGTCAGAGACTGCTGTCGGGAGGTTCTACTCGGTTGTGCTATCAGTGCAGAAAGACCGGGCACGTCAAGAAGGATTGCTACCAACTGAATTCGAGAGGATCCTCTGCTCCGTCTTACATCACGTGCTTCTCATGTGGACAGCAAGGACACTACGCCAGTGCATGTCCGAATAAGCACCCATCTTCTTATCGAAAGGAAAAGACGGTAGTCGGGTCAACAACGAACCTTCACGAAGGAGAACCGCCCATGAAAAGGTAAGCCGCTGGCCGTGTGTATAACCTAGAGGTAGAAAAGACTCCTAAACCTGCTGGCCCTTCCAAAGGCCCCATTTCAAGTACGTTTGAGTTCTAACTACTTGATGTGAATTACATGATTGCTTGATTGTGTGATTATGATCGTTTGCTTGTGTGCATTATTTTATTATGGTAAATTGTGATATCATTTTAGATATGTTTCATGTTGGAGGTAATCCCACACATGTACTGTTCGACTCGGGAGCCTCGCATAGTTTTGTGACTCCCGAGGTGGCTTCAAAGTTTAAGGGATCCTTTGTGGTGAAAAAGGTAAGTGTTTCTGTATTAGCCCCTGGAAACAGAATCCTTGAAGCTATAAGTCAAATTTTAGGAGTACATGTAGTCATTCAGGAGGAACCATTATTGTCGGATCTATTAGTGGCACCCCTAGAGAACTATGAAGTAATCCTTGGGATGGATTGGTTGTCTGAGTATTATGCCAAGCTTGATTGTGGTAGAGGAAGGATCACATTCGAAAGGGATGGACACCCTATGTTAGCTTACTATGGGATCAGTCCTAGTACAGTTGTGGAATGTGTGTCTGCAATGAGGGTTAAAAAGATACTTGCAGAAGAAGAAGCCTACTTGGTCACTGTAACCTGTGTTGGGGGAGATGAAGAAATGGAACTAGAGATCGAAGATATCCGAGTAGTGAAGGAGTTTTCAGACGTGTTTAAGCCCTTGGAAGGTTTGCCTCCACCCAGGAGCAACCCTTTCACGATCAATCTAGAGCAAAGTGAAACTCCAATAGCCAAAGCTCCTTATCGAATGGCCCCGGCGGAGCTGGCAGAATTGAAGAATCAGTTGGAGGACCTAACAAAAGAGGGTTTCATCCGACCTAGCTCATCGTCGTGGGGAGCTCCAGTCTTGTTTGTGAAGAAGAAGGATGGGAGCATGAGATTGTGCATTGACTACCGTGGTACCAACAATGTGACGATCAAAGACAAATATCCCTTAACCAGGATAGGCGAGTTGTTGGATCAATTACAAGGAGCTGGTTGGTTTTCCAAGATCGATCTGGCATCGGAATATCATCAGAATCCTATCCATGAAGATGACGTGATGAAGACCGCGTTTAGGACCCGGTATGGACACTATGAGTTCGTAGTAATGCCGTTTGGTCTTACAAATGCACCGACTGTTTTCATGAGGTTAATGAACAAGGTGTTCAAATATATCTTAAGTTTCAAATGATACTAGTCTTGTCCGGACGACCCAACCATCACTTGATCCGAGGTTGGCAAGCCTTGGACCAACTTAGATGGGAAAAGACTCGTGGATAGTTGGATCCGCGCCGCTAGATTTGTTTTAGCTACTCAGGTCCGACCGTTCTCGACTCCGGGTTGTGATATCCTCGGTTGGATGGCATTGTCAACTGATCGGGGGTGTTACAACCTATTTAGGTGATATCAGAGCATGGTTCTGGTCATGCTCACTGGAACTTGTTTTTAATCGGTTTTATCGAGTAACTATTGAGTCGCAAAAGGCAAATAGGATAAGCTAGTAGTCTTGTGCTATATAATTAAGATGGGTTAAGACTTACCTCATCTTTCGGTGCAGATTTCTTCGGGTGGTGAGAACTCTGTTGGAAACGTGGGAATGCCTGAAGGGGTTAATCCGTATCAGCACAGATATGTCCCGGAAAAATATCAATAACTCTTAGGTTACAGATCGGATTGACATGTTGTTTTTGCCTATATCTAAATCTGAGAGTGGAGAACTTACTCCCAAAGTTTCACTTTGATCATATCTGGTTTGACTGCCCGTTTTCCTTTTTCACCGAAACTGGTCAGATCTGTCATCTCCTTCCTTTCAGGCGAAGGCGGCGACTTCCCTTCCATGGTGGGTGTCCTTCCTTTCAGGCGAAGGCGGCGACTTCTCTTCCATGGTGGGTGTCCTTCCTTTCACGGTGGGATTTTGGCAGGGCTTCGCCGACGAACTCTCTCTCTCGCCTCTCTCTCTCACGCCTTTTCTTTATATAAAGAGGTGGAGGCACGTTAGGGTTGACAACATAAGCTTTGGGCTTCGGCTTAAGGTAACACACTAACGGGTCTATCTCTTCTGCATAATTTTAAATAGTCTTTTACTCTTTCTTTGGACTTGCTCTATTTTTAATGGACTAGAGTTTACTAAACGGGCCGGGTTTTCTTTTAAAAAATTTGGAGCCCGGGATAGGAATTTTACAGATCCGTTATCGATCAACTTCAAAAAAATATCAATTATATCTCGCCCAAAAATATGAATATGTAATCCGTAACAAAATCCTTTTTAAAACCTTTTTCTTTGGACTTATCGGATCAATTTTTATATATACAATCCCTCCTTTCTTTCTTTGGACTTATCGGATCAATTTTTCTTTGAAAAGTTTTAGTTAAAAAATTGAATTTGTTAATTAAAAGGGTTAATTAGCTGAATATAGAGATAATTAGAAAAGTAGCAGTTCTATTTTCGAAATTAAGTAAATAGCAGAAAGAAATAAAACTGGACGAAATTACCCATGTATAGTTAATTATATCATATTATTTGTAACTATCTAAAAACATAGTTAACTATTTTCATCGAAACTACCTATTCAATTGATCTCAGAACATAGTTAACTACATCACATTATTTGTAATTATCTAAACACATAGTTAACTATTTTCAGAAAATAGTTACCAATTTAAAAACATAGTTAACTATTTTCAGAGCATAGTTATCTAATTTCATGACATAATTGACTACCTGAAAATATTGTTGTAATAGTTATTTATTTAAACAAACATAGTTAACTACGTTCAGAACGTAGTTATCTATTATAGTTTGCATAATGGAAAAATAACATACATAGTTAACTATTATCAGAAACATAGTTACCTATTAATTTTCGAACATAGTTAACTATATCGATTTCCGAACATAGTTAACTACGTTTATGAGTCTTTGTTGTTTTTCATTAAGGGTAAAATCAGAATTTTATGTGGGCTAAATACTAGTTACTATATTCTGTTTTATATGATGTTAGATAGTTAATTATAGGTGTAAAGACTAATATAGAATGCAATTTTTCTAATTAAAATTTATATTGTAATATTTTTTTGATTATACTATTTAATCTTTGTTTTTGTATTTATAATTTTGTGTAATTATATTATATTTTAATTATCTTCGAGATAACAAAATTTCAGTTTTCCTTAATTTGTTTTACAATCAGTCACTAATTTGCAACAGATTTGTGACATATTTTTCCATCATTTTATTTTTATTAAAAAAATTGTTTTTAGATAATATTTCGTAATTCCATTACAAATGACATGTAGTGTAATGTTACTATTAAACAAAAAAATGTGAATAACAATAACTTTTTGAGAAAGACAACCTCCACAAGTATAGTAAGTTATAAAAATAAGGGATAGTTGCTGATATGGTGCGTTTTCTAACTTTAATGTCAAGCGGGGTATCTTCGTAGAAAAAATTGTAGAACTAGTACACTTTTTATGAAAATGTCTAAAATACCCTTACGGTTGGCAGAGTCAGCGTGAATTGTGTAGCCTTAAGGCTAAGGCTGGACAAATTCTGCTTAAACTCTGCTAATTATGTAGCCTTAAGGCAGATATAGTGTGTGAATTGTGTAGCCTTAAGGCTAAAGCTGGACAGACTCTGGTTAAACTCTGCTAATTCTGTAGTCTTAAGGCATATATAGTGTGTCATGGAAAAGAAAGGATGGAATTAAAGCAGAAGCTGCGGGTAAAGATGAAGCTTGTGATGTCAAAGAGGATGGTGGTGTGGATTTTGATGGTGTTGGTAATGTTAAAGACGAGCATATGATGCCATCACCGAACAACAGCAGAGACTGCCGACAGTCTGCGAAGAAACAGCAGATGCCGCCTTTATTCTGCGATATATTCGATGACACGCCTACGAAGCCATTACCAATGAAGAAATCTTGATCCATTAAGGTTAGCGAAATATTTGATGACAAGGAAGCATTAATTATGCAATTATGCAAGATTTTAGTCATCGAGAAGTTTGATTTCAAATCGCCACGTCGAGGAAGAAACTATTTATCGCGAAATGTTTTGTTCCTAATTGTTCTTGGAGGATTCGTGCGTCGACTCTGTCAGTTTCATCTAAATCTCCAGAATTTCTCGTTCATATATATAAAGAAGCTCATACATGCTCTGCTGTCTGTAGGTATTCTCGTCACCGACAGGCTAATGCAAAATGTATTGGAAAGATGTATGTTGATAGGTTTAGTGGTGGTAATGATCTTAAAGGAATCACGCCTAAGCATGTAATGAACTGTATTAAGTCGCTACATTGTCTTGACATAGACTATACGAAGGTGCATAAAGCGTTGGCATATGCACGAGAGCTGGTCAGAGGCACGTTTGAGAGGTGTTACCAGGACTTACCTTCCTATCTATACAAAATAGAGCAGGCCAATCCAGGTACGATTACAAAGCTTGAACGTGATGCTCAACAAAGGTTTAAGTATTTGTTCATTGCTTTTGGTGCTTCCATCAAAGGATTTGAGTTCTTGAGGAGGGTTGTTGTGGTAGATGGAGCACATCTAACTGGAAAGTACAGAGGTGTTATGCTGGTAGCTGCAGGTCAAGATGCAGATTCGAGTATATTTCCTATAGCTTTTGGGATTGTAGACTCAGAGAATGATGCTTCATGGGAATGGTTTTTTACACAGTTGCGTGGTGTGATACTTGATGATAAAAATTTGGCCATTATTTCTGACCGTCATCTATTAATCGCAAAGGCCATTGAGAAGGTTTTCCCCGCAGCTGATAGGGGAGTATGTTACTATCATCTCAAAAATAACCTCATCTTAAAGTTCAAAAAGAACGCAATGCTCAGTTTGGTGTGTCGTGTTGCATATGCATATCGACCGGTAGATTTTGAAAAATTGTTTGGTGTGATTCGTCGTCAGAATAGTGAATTAGCAGTTTACTTGGAAGAGGCGGAATTTCGATTATGGGCTTGTGCACATTTTCCAGGAGATAGATTTGGTATAATGACGAGCAACATTGCAGAATCCATTAATGCCGCGCTTAAGGAAGACAGATCATTTCCTGTTAAACATTTCTTGGAGGGTATTAGAAAGTTGTTGTCAAGGTGGTTTGTGGAAAGGCGAGACAAAGCTGCCTCATTAAAAACAAATTTCCCTCCAAACGTTGAAAAGTTACTGCATGAAAGACACGGTAGCTTGGAAATTTTAAATGTTCATCATACTGATTCAAATTGTAGCCATGTTACAGGTGGAGATTATGATTGTGTGGTTGACCTACTGAAGGTATGTAAGTTTTTTTTTGCTATTTATCACTGCCAGTTTCAGGAAACGTATCCTGAAAAAGTCTGCCAGTCTCAGGAAATGTTTGCCTTGTTTATCTGCTCTGAGTTCGATTCTTTTTTAAAATTTATGATTGCAGAGACTTTGTACTTGTAAACAATATGATGTCGAGAAGATTCCCTGCGAGCACGCGATTAAAGCAGCATTAAGTCGGAAAACTGATGAAGCTACCCTGGTGGATGATCATTTCACAAAGGGCTACTTGTATTCAACGTACTCAGAACCTATAAAACCTGTAGACGAAGATTTGATTCTACCACCACACATAATTAGTGAACAATGTCTGCCACAAGTCATAAAAATACCTTCCGGTAGACTGAAGACAAAGAGATACCTTTCTGCTATTGAAAAGGCTAAGCGGTTCAAGCGTAATCAATGGAAGAAGAAAAAAACAGAACCTTCGCAGAGTACTCCATCCACAAAGCAAAAAACGAAGCAGAGGACTCAATCCACAATGAAGAAAACGAAGCAGAGGACTCCATCTGTTAAGAAGAAAACAAAGCAGAGTACTCCATTCAGCGATAATATTTCACCCACTACTCCATCCCCAAAGGTGAGAAGGAAACGATCTCATAATTCTCCGACTACTCAAACACCAAATAAGAAAGCTAAACTTTCGTAGAGTACGCCACCCCCACAGATGAAAAAGAGTCTTTTCCAGAGTAGCCCAAAAATTCATCACAGGTGCTCAAAATGCCATAATGCAGGACACAATCGAAAAACATGCCCATTTTCTTGACTCTGGCTTCACTCTGGCTTCACTCTGGCTTTACTCTGGCTTCACTCTGGCTTTACTCTGGCTTCACTCTGGCTTCACTCTGGCTTCACTCTGGCTTTACTCAGGCTTCACTCTGGCTTCAAGTTTATTTAAACAAGGAAACAAATCTTGGTTTATAACTTTATTTATTTTGTCCTTATTTATGGTGCTCCATTTTTTTATATTTGTCCTTATTTATAACATTTTTTTATATTTGTCATAAAATAGTCAGTACCGCAGAGTGTGCATCTGGTATCGCAGAGTCTGCATCTGTTATCGCAGAGTCAGCATCTGCATCAAGTATCGCGAAGTCTGCGTCTGATATATGTTTGAATCATCCAGGAATCTGCTATTAATCTTCCTATGCTCTACTATAGATTTTACTTTTAGTTCCATTCAAAAAATATATATGCCCAACAAATCCGAGGGTAAAATATGTTATTCAATTAAAATCCACATCTTGAATTACGAAATCATAAATTTTCAAGGATTTATAAATATAGAAACAAATAAAATTAGAAGAAATAGTTCAAATCTCCTATATAATGCGGTAAAGCTGTCTTGCGAACCAATACAGGTAGCAGTTTTCGCATCCATGTTGATATTCGTGCTCAGTGGCACAATTTGGAAAAGGCAAATCTGGACAGTCAGGGTATTGCCACATTGATGCAAAAGAATGGTTCATATATGGATAGAAAGCTACAACCACATCAAGAACCTCCTCCCCAAGCCAAGGTGATTTTATCAAAATCACCTTCAGCGTGTACGTCGACACATAATTTGAGAAGTTGTGCAGCCCTTTTCGTACGTCTAGCACATACACACAGCATTCCACAGAGATAAGTTGCGTTAGCACTGAAAGGGACAAGCCGTTCCAAAAGATCCATGGCTGCGCTGATGTCTTGTTCTGCGGTCACGAGTCTTGTAGCCTCATAATAAATAGCAGTTGGGTTTCCGGCGTTTAAGCATCTTACAAAAAAGCTGCGATTCGCCCCGTCTAGGAGAATTTTATCTGTGTCCTCACATAGATCGTCGAGACTAAGTTCCTTGAGGACTTCATCACTGTACACTACATCTCTATCGATCCGCCCTATTCGGAGGATGTGTCCGACTCTCCACAAGGTGAGGCGGCCAAGTTTTCGTGCAATGACAGAGATAATGTCCGAAGGAAGCTCTGGTATTTGCATGTTAACCTACAATGTGATATGCGGTATTTGGATTTTGAAAATAATTAACAGGCACTCTGTTCGTAAACAATCTACTATTTTTATAGATAAGAAAAGAAATGAAAGGGGTGGATCTTCCTTCAAACAATTAGTACAGTCATTGCACGCGCCTCAGTTAATGGCTCGACACGAGAGGCATGCGGGATGATTACTGTGCAACCGGTCAACCATCATAACATAAGATACTCTGCCTTGGAAATGACAAGTCAATTTAATAAGAAATGGCAGAGAAAGCGCGTAAATTTGCAGCGCAATAAATGGCGCGAACACCCATAAGAATAAAGAACAAGTCATTTTTTGACACATGAGGAGATGAATGACAACTCATTTAAAAAGTATACATCAATGAACATGTGTTTATTGCAGTAGTTGAAAACAAATTCCCTAGTCTGCCAAAACCCTAGAGTAACGCTTCGTGTTCATATAGGAGAAAGTCGTGTCTGTTTGTCTCTACATCTATTTGTTTACCAAAGACACAACATTCATCATCTTCGTCTCTCTTACCAAGTTTGTGATCAGGGGTTATAGTGTAAGGCGAATTAAAATGGAACTTAATCGGATCCAGAAGGATGTTCCTACACAGTTCATCAGGGCAGGTATAAAATCTAGAACTCCCAAGTCTTTTATGCAGTTAGAGGTAGTATTATTTACGGATGATAATAGGAATTTTACGGATGTAGTATTATTTAGATTAAATGTCTGAGTTGAGTCTTATATGTTTTAGGTCCCGTTGGTGATTGTGTTTACGAATGGGAAGCAGCTATCAATGGACCCTTCGACAGTCCCTATGCCGGAGGGATTTTCTTGCTTACCATCCATTTTCCTCCGGATTATCCGATAAAAGCACCCAAGGTTTGCTTTTTGCTTTTTCAGTTAATTGTTATTTGTTGCAGGATAAAACTTCACTCTTGATCATCTTGCTTTTCATCTTGTTTTTAATTGATATTCTCTTTGTCTTTGCATGCAGGTGGCTTTCAAAACAAAGATTTACCACCCAAACATCAACGCAAACGGAGCGATTGACTATGATATCTTGAGGGAAAAATGGTCTCCTGCTTTAACCATGTCCCAGGTTTGGAATTTTTTCAGATTTAACAAAGTTTTGTCGAAAAAAATACTTCAGCCAAACATGTGTGTTAATGGGATGGATTTTTGTTATGGAATTAGGTTTTGATGTCAATTTGCGCGCTGATGACTGACCCAATCCTAGATGATCCTTTTCTGCCGGAGGTAGCCCATATTTACAAGACTGACAAATCCAGGTTCGAGTCAACTGCGCGAAGCTGGACGGAGAAGTATGCCATGGGATCAGAGTGAGGTGGTGGAGGCAAAGAAAGGAGCTGTCTCACCTGTGTGTTCTTTAGTATCTTTTTTTATGTTTGCTTTAGTATCTTCTGAAGACTGGTTTGCTATAAGTGCTTCATTTTGAACTCGTGGATCAATTCGGTTATTGATTATTTTGAGCGAAGGCGCAGTATCTGCTTGTACTCTGCATCTGAAAGCAGATGATGGGCGGACTCTGCATTTAGGCTGCATCTGTGTGTTCTTTAATGTCTTTTCTATCTTTGCTTTAGTATCTTCTGAAGACTGGTTTGCTATAAGTGTTTCATTTTGAACTCGCGGATCATTTCGGTTATTGGTTATTTTGAGCGAAGGCGCAGTATCTGCTTGTACTCTGCAGACTCTGCATCTGAAAGCAGATGATGGGCGGACTCTGCATTTAGGCTGCATCTGTGTGTTCTTTAGTGTCTTTTCTATGTTTGCTTTAGTATCTTCTGAAGACTGGTTTGCTATAAGTGTTTCATTTTGAACTCGCGGATCATTTCGGTTATTGGTTATTTTGAGCGAAGGCGCAGTATCTGCTTGTACTCTGCAGACTCTGCATCTGAAAGCAGATGATGGGCGGACTCTGCATTTAGGCTGCATCTATGTGTTCTTTAGTGTCTTTTCTATGTTTGCTTTAGTATCTTCTGAAGACTTGTTTGCTATAAGTATTTCATTTTGAACTCGCGGATCATTTCGGTTATTGGTTATTTTGAGCGAAGGTGCAGTATCTGCTTGTACTCTGCAGACTCTGCATCTGAGAGCAGATGATGGGCGGACTCTGCATTTAGGCTGCATCTACATCGCTAACACTGCGCATAAACTGCATCTTCTCAATTTGTTTTCATCCACAAAGGTCTAACTAAACAAAATAAAAGTATACATAAATTACTGAGCTATTATAACGAGACATACAAAAGTGTTACTCCGAGTCTCAAAAGATCGAGTGCAATAACATTAAACAACACAGTTGACGAGGTTTATTCTAGGTGGTATTGGTACGACGAATAGGGTCATCAATGTATGCATCTTCAACCATTGAGAAACCACCGGTCTTAACAACCCTTAGTTGCTGGATTGCTTCTTCAACGGCAGGAATTGCTGGATTTATGAGGAGTTCAGAGAATGGGTAGAGAGCCGAGACACGTATCTCACCTGCAATGCCAAAGAGTCACCTACTCATATATGTTGCAATAGTTCTCTATGGTTGAATGAAGTAGTAACACTACCTCCAAAATAGTCCATATTCCAATTTCGTAGCACGCAGAATATGACCTTCCCAATTGGCTGAAGTCGCCAGAAGTACTCAAATTCATAAGCAAATGTTCCCTTCGCAATACAGTTGATATTTTCGCCGCTGCAGCTCACAAAGAGGAATTTATAGTACTTCGTTCTCAAAAGACATCCTAAACTATAAACATAATTAACTTACCTGAAATTTCTCAATGTGAAGTGTAGAACTTTGTGACCAGGGACAACGTAAACGTCATATGTGAAGCCTTGATAAATTTCTAATTTCTTGACTTTCACAATAGCACCAAGCAAATCAACTGTGTTATATAGCAACATGAATATAGATTATTTGATCTGACGTGAAATGGAAAATCAAACAACTAATATTCCATCAATACTTACCAACACTAATCTTCTTATACAATGAGCCGTTTAGAACTCTGCGAAATGGAGATAACGACATCATATGATTACCACAGATTCGTGCTACCTTTTTAATGATCGATTCTTCATAGAAGAAGATATGGAACTCATGGTGTGTTAGTTTCCACTGACCCGGCCTCGTCGCCACTTCAAAATCCCTAATCAAATACCATTCCCCTTCAGCCACGTCTTCAAACTTTGACAACAGATGATTTCGAATGGTTGCAGAGATCCGAACACCCTAAACCATAGAACCAAAGATTGTATCTATTCCTCTTAAAATTAAACAAAATCATGTATTCCTAAGAGACAACATAAGGACATCAAAGCATGCATTTCTTACGGCGTGATAATCAGCGAGAAGCAAGTGTCTTTCAGGTTGAAAGCGTGCATAGTGCTCTCCAAATTCTCTTACGACTTGAACCAAGATTCTTCCACCATTCTTCATGAGTGACAAGTCTAGAACCATATCTAAATGAGCCATTTTTTTAGACTGAAAGTTTTAGAGAAAAGTTTGGAAGAAAAGTTTTGAGCCTGAAATGTTTGGAGAAAAGTGTTGGAGCCTGAGAAGTTTTGATTGTTTTGAAGAAACGATTGGAATGAAGAACGGTAAATATTCAAAACTGACTTTTTACGGTTCCAAAAAATGTTAAAGAGTCAAAGCAATATCACATCACAAGTTTGGTTCGCGAAGCGCCATGTGTCGATAATCGCATGATGCAATACGAGAAACAAGGCATTGCCGTAATTGTTAGAATGCGCAGTGTCATGCATTTACTTACTCTGCATTTAATTGGTAAAACAAACAATAACGTATAATTACCGTTATTCCGGAATAATATTTTAGATAAGTTATAGGAAAATATTTCAAACTTCCCTACTGCAGAATACGAACAGACGCTGCGAATTCTCTACGCATAGTACTGCTTTGTCTCTGCATTTATCATAACCTTATATTAAACTTCCCAAAAACTAATATTATTTTTATTATCTCAAAAACATATACGATTGTGAATACGTAATCATTACGTATATAATAAATTAAGAATATATAGTAAAAATAAAACTTACTGCTTTGTCTCTGCTAGTTTCTACGATTCTTTATTATGGAGCCCATATTGATGGACACTCTAGCAGTACTAGGCGATATTTAGAAAAGTTATAGTATAATATTTAGAAAAGTTATAGTATAATATTTCAAACTTCACCACAGCAGAGTACGAGCAAACTAACATACTGCGCTTTCTCTATTTATAATCTGCTTATTAAATAATGTTAGTATTTACTTTGCTCTTACTCTGTCTACGACAGAAGAAGAAGAACAGACCTCTATTTTTATTCTTTTATGGGGCCCATTTTGCTGGACGCTCTATCAGCAGAGGAAGAAGAAACTAATAAATGATGGGTCCGACTGGTAGCATGTAGTATCAAAGTTGAGTTGCAGTAGATGTTATATTTGATATAACTTGCAGTAAAAATATGCTGTAGAAACTGCAGATTTATGTGGTGAGTTTTCTTTTACTCTGCATTTTACAGGAGAAGGTGGGAGAAGTCTATTTGGATTATGCAGAATGCCCAGTGTCATGCATTTACTTACTCTGCATTTAATTGGTAAAACAAACAATAACGTATAATTACCGTTATTCCGAAATAATATTTTAGATAAGTTATAGGAAAATATTTCAAACTTCCCTACTGCAGAGTACGAACAGACGCTACGAATTCTCTACGCCTAGTACTGCTTTGTCTCTGCATTTATCATAACCTTATATTAAACTTCCCAAAAACCAATATTATTTTTATTATCTCAAAAACATATACGATTGTGAATACGTAATCATTACGTATATAATAATTTAAGAATATATAGTAAAAATGAAACTTACTTTTCACGGTTCCATTAAAAATGTTAAGAGTCAAAGCAATATCAACTCACATCACATCATGCACTCTTATACGGCCATACTCTGCAGCCATCAATGGCAAGCTCGGGTTGCGCCAATTACTTTTGATTCGACGTAGAACTACTTTTATAAATAAGTTTTTAGCAGCAACCCAATAAACTTATTGAATTAGTAGATAATTATAGTATAATATTCAAACTTCAAGACAGCAGAGTACGAGCAAACTTCATATACTGCTCTTACTCTGCCTACGACGTGTCGATAATCGCAGACATCTATTTTTAATCTGCGTATTCCTTTCTGGGGCCCATTTTGCTGGACGCTCTATCAGCTGATGGGTCCGAATGGTAGCATCTAGTATCAAAGTTGAGTTGCAGTAGATGTTATATTTGATATAACTTGCAGTAAAAATATGCTGCATAAACTGCAGATTTATGTGGTGAGTTTGCTTTTACTTAGCATTTTACAGAAGAGACTGGGAAAAGTCTATTTGAATTCTACGGTTTAGGAGGAAAATTAAAAATTCAAATATCTTTGAATTTTTAAACATTATCAATCTCGTGGCAAATACGAGCTCATACCCATATATAGAACTGATCCTAATGGTACTGCCGAAAATAACGATAAAAAAGCACGCATTTGTTAGATAACAGAAGAATCAAAGGACAACGTATAAGTGTAGTGTTAATTACATTTCTATCCATTTGGCATATCTCGCCACGTCATCATTATTTAGTCGCAAACCAATGGCAGATCAATCAGCAAACCAATGGCAGATCAATAGCAAACCAACGGAAGATCAATAGCAAAACTAAATAGATAAATGTGACAATTACAAAACTAAATAGATAAAAAACAGGTGATATTCTACGAAGTGTCCGGGGAACGGTCGCGCTTCATCCCTCTAGAACTCCCAGGAACATCCCGGCCAACGTCGGCCGATCCAAACTCGCGATTTATACGATCCAAGAACCTTGACTGCTGGGTCAAAGTTGTTGCCACAACCGTAACCGAATCCACAGCCCTCTCCACATTCTGAAGCCGAGTCTCCAAACCACATATTTTAGCACGTAGGGCTTCTCCCTCCAACTCCAACTCCTCGCAACGAGGACAATGAACATTAGTGATGCGAGACGGATACACGTTTTGCCAACTAAGCCTAAGGCGATCCAGGCTACCTGGACGGACCTCTGCTTCATCGATATCCGCCCGAAGAGAACTCCCGTCAATTGCGGCATCGGAGAGAAGAAACTCAGGGCGCCGGTAAGGGAGTGGAATCAAAAAAAGGGCATTAGAAAAATCGGGATATGTGCGACGGTTCTGCTTTGTTAGAACTGATGAAGCGCAACAGAGAGAAAATGCATGTTAAAAGAGCTAGCTTGATCAATTCGCCAGAGTCTAATGAATTTTTTGTAAGAGAGAAATTACCTGAATCAGACCACAAGCATGGAAGTCCGTCAGGACCAGAATGACGAACAAAGAAGTAGTGAATCTTGTCATCATTACCACCCTCAATTTGGAGGGAAAGTTCAACTGGAGATCTGCAACCGTCACGAAGAACAAGTTCATATCTATTAGACCAAGGGTCTATACTCCTAACCTCAAAAGCCCCAAAAATCATAGCACTGGAAACAGTGATTCCAGATAAGTCCGACAGTATTTGGAAGGCGTTTATCAACCCCCATGAGCGGGCATTAAGCTGGCTGGGTGCAATCCGAAGTTCTTTACAAAACTCCATCATCAAAAAAGACAGGCGATGGCGGAAACCTGCCCGAAAGAAAGACCAATAGACGGTGATATAGCCTACCGGAGGAATCCCGGGCACATTTTGTACCTTTGGATATTTGAACCAATCCGAATTCCTTGGCAGAGCAGGAATCACACTGTTGGGTTCGCTCCCGCCAGAGCAAGAAGAAGATGAGGAAAAGGCAGACATTGAATTCAAAGAAGATTGGTGAGACTGATGGGTAGAAAAGAAGAATAAAAGATACGCTTGCGTTCTGTAGCTTTTGGATTATCTTTGTTTTGTTTGTTTGAGACTGATGGAGGAAAGGATAAATTATCTTTGTTTGTACACCCAAATAAAGAAGAGATCTTTTATACTCGTTGAAGGAAAACCGTATCGGTATGGAAGCCCTAATTAGTCATACTCTGCAGCTATTACTGGACGACTCTGAGATGATGCTGCTCCATTCAAAGGGCCATGTGTCGATAATCGCATTATTGAACACGAGAAACAAGGTACATTATTAATTGTTCTACTACAATACGACATACGCCACGTGTCGATCATACATGATAGAACACGTTAAATAAGGAATGGCAGTGATTGCGACTACTCTATTTATATTCTGCAATAAATTTAATAGTACTCTGCTTAGGCACCTTCTCTGCATATACTCTACGAAATAACGGGTTAAATGATGGGAAGGTGGACCGCTGAAATGATGGGAAGGTGGACCGTTGAAATGACAGCTAAGCGAAAAAACTGACGTACGTGGTTTTGCTTGATCCCTCTCGTCTATAAAAGAAAGAAGAACCCTCAAAATAACTTGCGGCTTCTCTTCTACTCAATCTTTTTTTTAGTCTGCGCAGTTGATTCCTATTTTTAATAGGCACATTCTCTGCATTTTACTCTTTTACAGGCACATATTCAAGACATCATGGCCGCAGATCATTCGAAGAAAAGAAAAGCACCAATGTCAGACCTGGAGTTGGAAGCAGGAGAGAAGCGGAATGATGCAGTTATGGAGGCAGAAAAGGAAGGAAAGGATCGCTTGAGGGTAATTCTTCTGCTGGTGCGATCTCAAATGAGAGCGAAGGACGAAGCTCACCGCATCAAACTAAAGTTGGCAAGAATAGCCGGTAAATGCTCTATGTTGGAGAAGATGATGCATGAAGAACAAGTGGCCATGGATGCTAGGCGGCAGCAGTTAGCAGAGAAAGAAATGATTACTGAGGAGGAGCTGAGAGGAATTACAGTTCCTCATATTGATTGGTTAAAACTTGATCTTTCGTTTATGGAGGACTAAAGTTATGTAGAACTCTTGTTATCCATATTTTTAAAATTTACGAATTGATCCTAATTATTTTACTTTTCTTAAAATTTCAACAACATTTAGTTTATTTGATGTTGTTTATCTTTTCTTGGATTTGTTTTTTGTACTCTTTTCTTTGATTTGTGTTTATGTGTGTATTCTAAACTTTCAAACTACATCTCGTTTTGGATGCAAACTACGGTTTGTGCAGAGTAACCTACATCGCATTTTGGATGCAAACTACGGGCAGATTTTGGTGCAGCGTACAAATAGACTTGGATATAGAAGCAGAGTACCGAAAAAGTATGCGAAGCAGAGGACCTAGGTTTGGAGCATATTTTAGGCAGATTTTGAACTTATGTTTATATACGTACCATGTATTTTTCTGCAGATTTTGCGTTTCGTACTGCTACTTCTCTGCATTTATAATAAACATCAACTTCAATGTTGGAAAATGGGATGATTCTTCATATTCCTTTTCTAAATTTATTACAAAAAAAATCGAGCAAAAACTGGTAGATGTTCTTATTCGTCTTGATCATTGTGAAATACCTGGCGGATAATTTCCGGGATAGGGGATATTTTATCAAATCCAAGCTGTTCCCATTCTGAAGGATGGGCCTCGAGCCGTTTTATAATCTTCTCGATTTTCTTCTGTTTCTTGTGAAGTTTAGCCTTTTTCTTCAAGATTTTCTCGTGAGTCTTTGATTGCTCGCCGGTACTTCTCGTTAAGCTGCATAAAATAAATTATAGATACATAAGGAACAGCAATGGAAAACTCTTGAAAAACATGCAACACCTTTACCTTAGTTATGAACTCCGTGGATTGCTGAAAACATCTCGGGTTATGGTTCATGAGTAAAACTGAAGGAATCTTCAATCCGGATCATTCAAATACAGTTGTTGAACTCGCGAAAGATTCATTATCGTTCATCGGATTAAAGACAGAGGCTACAGATGGCTCCATTAAAAGTCGGCTATATGTGCTCTGCAAATAAAGAAGAAGTGTTGAAGATAACCCACGTCATAAATACAAGAGTGGACCCAGTTACGAAATACAAGAGTGGACCCACTTCATAAATACAAGAGTGGCTGACGAAATCCACTTAAAATTACAAGAGTGATGATGCTAGATATTCCAACTTCAATGAAACTCTGCATCTGCTTTGCTTACACTCAGCATAAACATGGCAGAATAAGTTCTCTTCTACTAAGGAAGGAAAAACATAAATTCTGCTTGTACGCCGCAGAGTTTGTGTTTTTCATCCTTAGTAGAAGAGAACTTATTCTGCCCATATTTATGCTGAATGTAAGCAAAGCAGATGCAGAGTATGAGCAGGTGCTACGTATTCTCGGTTTACAATCTATCAGCGTAGTTTATGATGATGCGTGTAAACGAAGAATAAGCAGAATAAGTTCTCTTCTACTAAGGAAGGAAAAACATAAATTCTGCTTGTACGCCGCAGAGTTTGTGTTTTTCATCCTTAGTAGAAGAGAACTTATTCTGCCCATGTTTATGCTGAGTGTAAGCAAAGCAGATGCAGAGTATGAGCAGGTGCTGCGTCTTCTCGGTTTACAATCTATCAGCGTAGTTTATCATGATGCGTGTAAACGAAGAATAAGCAGAATAAGTTCTCTTCTACTAAGGAAGGAAAAACTTAAATTTTGCTTGTACGCCGCAGAGTTTGTGTTTTTCATCCTTAGTAGAAGAGAACTTATTCTGCCCATGTTTATGCTGAGTGTAAGCAAAGCAGATGCAGAATATGAGCAGGTGCTGCGTATTCTCGGTTTAGAATCTATCAGCGTAGTTTATGATGATGCGTGTAAACGAAGAATAAGCAGAATAAGTTCTCTTCTACTGAGGAAGGAAAAACTTAAATTCTGCTTGTACGCCGCAGAATTTGGTTAATGTAATATTTACTAGAACAAATCTCCATATTTACTATATACATATATTTACTAACCATGCAATTAAATTTGAACGTCGTAGGGATCGTAGATACTTGTAATAATTGACTCATCACATATGCGTTGATCGGTATACAAAGATGTCTCATCCAACACCTCTGCAGCGAGCTTCGTCCTCCAGGTCATCATTTTGGCATTACACAGTTCTCTTGCTGATAGCGGCAATCCTAACATGTGACACTCAATGTATTTGAGTGCGTATACTCCACAATCACCTACTTGTGGACGCATTTTGGGAACGTTTTTTACAATTGTGATTGTAAAAGCTGCTTGATCGTAGTCTTGAGGAAAGAACATATGAATTGCGGCAGGAACCATTTCAGCAAAAGCCCTCGCCGCTGCCACAATATCTGATTCTGGAGTATTTAAGGAATCATATATGTAGACAACCCGGTCAACCAATGATATGACCGTCCAACCCAATGATTCGAGCTCACGTGTAGAACGAAGTATAACGTATCAACGTCTTTGCCCCAGGCCAAATTTGTTGCGGCATAAGCTGGAAGAATACCGTGTACATTCTCATAAGTACCACCAGGCCATCTTTCAAGCTTACGCCAGTCCTTGTACCGATTCTTCCAAAGCATTTGAAATGCTGCATCCAATATAGCAATTTGCGGACTCTTGAAAGAACTAGGATTTCTCTTTAGCCTTAGTCTATACAAGTTCAGTGCTGCGTCAAGGTGCTGATAATAAAAGAAGGACAAATGTTAGGCACCAAAGCAGAGTCTACTAGACACACAACAACAACGGTCTGCCAGTTAAACCTGAAATAAACACTTTTGCCAGATCCACTGTTGACGAGGAAGAATGTACTTACCATATCGTGTAACCATTCCCTCGGCTTCAAAAGTAAGTTGAAGAATTCACGGGCCGTTGTTTTCCCTCCAAATGGATAAATATTTGTTCTGTCAAAGAAAATCAACATTCAAGTTAGACTGCAAGATAAAATAGACGATCTTATAGGCTGTGTGTACTTCTCATCGGCTCTGAATACGTTCATCTTGTCCACCAGTGTTTTGTCAACATCTCCAAATACAATTTCGTAAGCAGATTTCTGGGCACTGGTTTTGCATTGTTGCTAGGTACAACAGGAAGCGCAGTCGATTTGCTTAACCTTTCACTCCTCCTTGTTGTTAGCTTGTTGGTCTAGCGAAGATTTCTGGAGCTTTCGTATATTTCGATTTGAGATGTAGTTGGGTGGACTGAATCCACTGATGGTTCAATGATATTAACTGGCTGGGAGTTTCCTTTTCCTCTTCCTCTTCCTCTTCCTCTTCCTCTTCCTCTTCCTCTTCCTCTTTCTTCAATGATTTCAGTGTCAATCACTGAGCCTTTACCATCTTCAGCAATCGAAGCAACTGTCTCCATGCAGACGTTGGTTATCAATGCCGTAATGGGATCCTTAATGCATAAATTAGTTTCATCTGCTGCAGCGGCATCCTTAATGCAGACATTGCTTTCATATGCGGGAGTGGCATCCTCTGCCTGAAGGCATGCTTTGGGATCATTATCTCCTTTTTCTTCTTTGGCATCTGCTGTCTTTTCATTCCCATCAATTTTTTCAACATCTCTAACTCTACCATCATCTTGAAGATGTTCTTCTTTGGCATCCTCTGCCTTTTCACTCCCATCACTTTTTTCAACATCTCCAACTCTACCATCATCTTGAAGATGTTCTTCTTTGGCATCCTCTGCCTTTTCACATTTGTATATTTTTTCTCCATGGAACATATCTTGAAGATGTTCTTGTTTGGCATCCTCTGCCTCGATGCCATCTGCCTTTTCACTGCAATCTATTTTTGCATCATCTCCTACTTGTTCTTGTTTGGTATCCTCTGCCTCGATGCCATTATCAGTTACTTTTTCTTTGCCATCTCTTACTTTCTCATTTGAAAAGGAGCCAGAGGCAACAACCTTGATTCCTTCTCCTTCGTTGTCTTTGCCATCTCCTTTGTTATCCACCGTCGTCTCTTCTTCGTCATTCTGCAAAATTTCAAAGTAATGACTGTTACATGAACTCAGCTTCAACCTCTTACACCCTAAGGGCATACTCTGCCGTATAGGATATTAAGGGATGCCAATGATGAATAGAATTGAATTCCATTATTAATCTGTCGTAACAATTACATGTCTCACATAAATGAATGATACAACGTAGGCAAGCAGAGTATGCCATGCCCCTCTATTGTTTACCACATCTGATAGAGCATGATATCGCATATCATGCCAGTGCTTTTATTTCAACAATTGCTGAGTTGGACATACCATGCGATTGTCAGGTTTTAGTTTGTTGTTAGAGAAGCGAGTATCTTGCTCGAAACAAGTCATCCTCTCCATCAGCTTTCCAACGACCTGTGCCAACTTGTTTAAGGTTTCACCCAAAACAATATGCTGTTCCATACTGGTTCGTTGTTGTTCCAAATTTACTCGTTGCTGCTCAAGTCTGGCGTTTTCAATTCTAGCTACAACTGCGTTAAACTTGGTCTGCTGTTTATCCATGACAAATTCAATGATGTCGACGAAATCTGTTGAACCAGTAGATGGGATTTTAGCTACAGAGAACTTCGGTTTCATGACATATTCTTCAATTTCCTTCCGCTTCCTCTTCCTCTTTTCCCCATCTACCTCTTCAATTCCCTTCTTCTTTTTCCCTTTTCCTCTCTTTCCTTCATTATCTACTTTCCTTTTTTTTCCAGTGCGGTTTTCTGGGACTGGCGGCGCTTTTGAGACCCTCCATTTGATGTCCGACAACGGCTGGCCAGAGAAAATGTATTTGATGAGATTATCAAGCTTGACATCTATTACGTCGTTACCTTTCCAACGTGGATATATTTCTGCCCGGGATCTCTCACACATAGTAGTTACAATCACCTACAAAACA
This sequence comes from Pseudoturritis turrita, assembly GCA_900406555.1. Classification (NCBI taxonomy): domain Eukaryota; kingdom Viridiplantae; phylum Streptophyta; class Magnoliopsida; order Brassicales; family Brassicaceae; genus Pseudoturritis; species Pseudoturritis turrita. The sequence goes on along the minus strand of OVBL01000172.1, from coordinate 226,132 downwards.
ACATATGGTTACATAAATGTCACCCAGAAGTCAGCCAGAAGTCAGCCAGAAGTCAGCGTAACTCTGCCAGAAGTCTAGCGATGGGAATATGTAAACTTGTGGCAGAGTCTTTTTGCAGACGCTGCCACTGTGGCTTACTCTGCCAAAACTCTACATTTTAACTTCAACAAACTATGCCAAAGATATACATACCTCTTCACTCGAGAAAATCTTCCCCATATCGGGTCTGCCAACTTTTCCCTTGTATCTTAGCAGATGTGTACCTTCAAAAGCTATAGGTGTTCCCAAATTTTCTCCCACTTTGGGCACATAAGCATACGTCCATACCTGTAGAACTTGCACGAACCCCTTCAAAACATAAGAGTCTTGCCATATCTTCTCTTTAGTTACTAACTTAACCTGCTCAACAAGATCTTTGTAAGCAACCCTCATCTAGGGATATCCTTCGAAAGTTGCCAAATCTATCACCAACCTAGCTAGATTAAGGGGAATTTCGGTACGCCGATCAACACCCAACAGACCGTTAGACAGAATAGCTAGGTAACTAAGCCTAATTTTATCTTCCCTGGACCAAGATTTGCTTATATCTCCACCATGCTTCATACATAATTTCACTATGTCCTCAATACAAGGGCTAGGACGGCGTATTTTGAGAAGACCCAGCGATTCCAGGTTTGATGATTAGCTTCAGAAGATACCAACCCATTCAACTGCGTAATTTCATTACAGTTAAGACCTGTAATCTCTTCAAACTCGAAGAGCGAGAACTGTGCTGGCTGTCCCGCGATCAAAAACCATAACTCAAATGGGCTTTCACACTCCAATTGTTTGCAAATAAGATGGTGATGAACTAATTTCGCACTCCATCCGAAACCCAACTTCTCAAACTTACAAATAACTCCTAGCTGTGACTTGCGGACATAATCCCACACTTCCTCACCCACTACACCTTCCACCAGTGAAAGATGATTGAACTTCGAACTGTAGTTTATTCTGGTATTTGGATCTGGCTCGTTTCCTTTGGAAAAAATAATGGCAGGAAAATCCATCTCGTAATCATTCATATACATGATATATTCGAAGGAGAAATATCGGAAAAATGAAGAGATCGGAGAATTATCGGAGAAATGAAGAAAATGAAGAAAAAGATCGACAAAATTGAAGATACGCTCCTCTGCTCTAGGGTTGCCGAGGGGAAGTAGAATAAGAGTCAATGTTGTGTTTTCCAAACTTTCTGGGCTTCATGGGCCTGAAACAACTGCTTTGAGGCCCGAATATATATTGTGGAAATATTTTTAAACTAATATTACCTAATTAAGACGGTGCCCCCTTTTGTCGTACAGTTAAGTCAGCGCCGCCTTTTTCTTTTAGTTGAAACTCTTCAAAAATGCTACGCTACATCGGCATACAGTCTGCGAAACTCTATACCACTCAAAACTCTTCAAAAACTTCGATTAACATTTGTTTAGCCGTCATAACTCCATAGTGATCTTCAATCTAATTGTTTAAAAGCTTATTTACATTGAAAACACAGAATGGAAGAAAAATCGATAACCATGGTAAATACCAAGGAAATGTTTCACATAGTGTCGTGTTGAACAAAGATACACGAAGAAACATATGATAACGATTTTTTTTGTCTGAGTTGTTCTTTTTAACATAAGTTTTACTTTGAAACCAGTAAGAAATAATGTATAAAGGTAGTGGAAGTATATACAAACATACAACAACAAAAAATCACTACAAATCCTATATCAATCTGTATTCGGTCTGCCATTGGTGACATTCATTCAGTCTGCGATACCCTAACCACTCGGTTTTCACTATAGAGTTTTTCTTTTTAACATAAGTTGTACTTTGACAACAGTTAGAAATTAATGAAATAATGTATAAAGGAAGTGGAAGTATATCTACAAACGAATTCTCTGATTGCGATCTGCATTCGGTCTGCCGTTGGTGATATTTAGTCAGTCTGCGAAACCCTACCCACTCGGTTTTCATACCCTACCCACTCGGTTTTCACCGAGTTTCTCGAGTTTCTGGTTTCGGCTTATACCGGTTAATGCACTACTGGTGATTGTCTTCTGCCGTTGGTGACCTTAAGGGGTAGCGCTAGTATTTTCAAAATTATTTTAGAACATAACTAAAATTAGGGATTATTTCACAACCACGAGCACTTCAACAAGAATCAGTCACCATTCTTTTCAAGGCACCTGCGATTTTGAGGAGTGGACACAAGAAGGGTTCAAGCACTTGAAGGAGTTAGAGGATATATGGACTACTTGACCTACCCCGCGCCAACCATGCATTTTCTTGCCACGGTGAAGTTCATTGAGGATGAAGCGAATGGACATGGATATGTCTACTTCATGGTTGGGCCAATCCAATACTCACTCACTTTCGGCCCGTTTCCCTAACAACACGCTCGCACAGAGCTTCATGGATGAGGACGAGACGCCTTTGTGTTGTTTCTTCCACTCCTTCAAGATTACAACTCTGATCACTTCTAATAAAACTGTTTATGAGTTTATGTTTTTTTGTTTTTTTTTGTCGGGAGTTTATGTTTTATTATGAAGAAACATAAGTGCAAAGCTAATTGGAAGGAGTCAATGTTCAACTCTTTTTTGTAATGAATTATCCTAAAGTCTGATACCAGTCTGGCTTTGGTCTACCGTTAGGTGGTTTGGTCTGCGAAACCCTAACTGTAAAAAAGCACAGCAGTGTATACCAAATTTTTGCATAATACAAGTAGAATATAAACAGTGTTTGCGTATACTCTGCTTCCAACGGCAGAGACTGATAACTCTTTGTTTTTCTTCTGCGAATAAAAGCAGAGACTGCGCATACTCTTTTCTCTCTCTACTTGTACTCTGCGTAGTCTACATTTACTTGCGTTGCAAATATCAACATGCAGACAGTGTGCCACCGGTCCGCGTTAACTCAGCTGGTCTTAAGGGGTAGAGCTGGTATTTCCAAAAAAGTGTACTAGTTCTACAATTTTTCCTACGAAGATACCACGCTTGACATTAAAGTTAGAAAACGCACCATTTTGAACTATTTCTTCTAAAAACAAAGCAACAACAAGGTAAAAACAAAACTAAAAACTTGGATATCTATGAATTATAAATCCAACTAAAAACATGGATATCTATGAATTATAGATCCATGCAACAATAATATATTTGTTTGTATATATATAAACAAATGAAATACTCTATTAAAAATGATCCGCGAATCGCACATGCAAACATGCATCTACTGGTAAATAAAAACTGGGTTTTAATACAAACCGGACCAAACTAGATTGAATTGGTCCATTAAATTGTCTTGAAATTTATGGGAATAGAGACGAATGAAAAAACGAAAAGAATGTTTCTATCTGTTAGAAATACATCGCTAATCTGTAACAAATGAAGACCAACACGACTAATGCAAGCTTTCTATTAAACTGGCTAAACACGGCGTTTGTTTCAGTCCCAAAAACTTCCAAGCACCTCGCCTCGCAAGCTGTGCTATTAATCTCATATTGAGACAAAAAAAAACAGTGGATCGAACAATACGTGACACGCTCCTAGCCCCGCGAAAAGGAGATTCTGCCGCAATCTCCTCTCAAACTAGTTTTTCCATTTGTAATTGCACCTCATGCTGCTTTGTTTAGTTCGAACTAGGATTTTTATTTTTATTTTTGCAATAGAAGCTTGTTACTACAGCAGAACCTATATAAATTAATAAATTTTACCGGTTTCGAATTGGACCAATTTAAAAATTAAGAAAATTCGATAAGATAATAATTTTTTTGAAATTCCTATGTAAATATATGGTCCCAATAATATCATAAATTTATAATTATATAAACTTGTGTATATATAACTAAGATAATGTACTAAAATATAGCTTCGTTTGTTTTTACTTAAAGTTGAAATCTCGTTGGAGTTTATCTCTAGTTTTACTTATTGTATCACTAACTTTTAGTATTGTTTTCTCGATATTTATCCAAAACTTTTGAAGAATTTTAGAGACGCAACTATTTCCAAATGTATTGTAAAATATATCATCTTTAATTTCATCATTAACATTAAGGGTAATAGCCACAATTTCTTCTAACTTATGAACATGTATCGTTTTTATCAGGATAATCTAGTATGCTACTAACATACATTCTATTGCGATAGTCAAAATTATTAACCATAATTTAAAGTTTATGCATGTCATTTTTACATATGGATTCAAATTATATTACTTAATATAACATCATTTAAAAAAAATATTTAAAAGATTATTAACTACAAAAAATCTTTCTTCATAAATTAATAAATATTAATTTATCGATTAATTAATATCTCTATAAATTAATAATGTTGAGACTTTGAAAATTTATTAGTTTATAGAGATATTAATTTATCGATTAATTAATATCTCTATAAACTAATAAATTTTCAAAGTCTCAACATTATTTATTTATAGAGGTTTAACTGCAGTTAAATCAATTAAATCAATGTAAACTAACGTTTTTGGTAATAAATTCACATTTATCCCAAAAACAAACATGACTAATATAAAATCCGCGATTCTTGGCTACGAAAAATCTACCACAATTAAATGATAGATACAAACATCGATTTTTGACCCCAAAAAAAATGCGGTGATATATTTATTTTATCACCATTCGCGAAAAATTGACAATAAATTATAATAGGTATTAGAAGAATATCGTGCAAGTTTTTCTCGTAATTTTTTTGGATTTTTGTATTTTGGCTTTGTTTGTATTTAACTATATTTATTTTGAAGAAAAAGTTGTCTTGATTTAGTTTTATAAATTTTATTTGGTATATTGAAGTCCAATAAACCAAAAAAAATTATGGTATTTTAGGTATTATTATATATAGTAGGTGTTAACATTTTGTTTTTTTGTAGTTAACAACATCAAAACATATGCGTTTACGTTTTTTACTTTCTACAATGTTCAAACCAAAATTGTTGTGCTATTTTGACCATTACATATCTAAGACTTGTAGTAAGATCGCACCATATGACACCAAGATGTTATAGTTTACGTTTCCCATCCTTTATTGTCATATACTACATATGTAATTATCTTATTGGTGTTTATAAACGGATACGTGAAAACCTAATTTTTAGATTATAAAGTGTCAAAATGTGGTGTACTCAAGTCCTTGTTGTTGCTTTGTTTAATTGGATTCAACATTCTCGGACAACAGATTAAAAAATTGATTCGAATCTGTTTTCCGGCATTAGTTGGGGGACATGGCTACATGTGTGTCTTCCGGCATGAGGAGCCAAACAATCAGGAACCGTTTTTTCGGTTACCTCAAAATTAGATGGCTTCTTTTGGGCTTTAGTTGGGCCTGATATCCATGTATAGTCTTAGAATTGGGCCGGTTTTGATTTCCTAATAAACTTAGGAATCTCCATATGAAGTATCCCTTTTGCTCTATTATTCGTGTTGATAAATATGATAAAAACCTGATACAAATTTGAAATTTATCGGTTTTGATGATTAATAACCAAACATGTCTATATATTTAACTAATACAAATCATTTTCTTTCACAATTGGGTAATTTTTAGGGATCAACGTTTTGAAAATATCCAAAAGATTCTCAAATGTTATCCCACACAGGCACAAATTAACCAACCAAAGTACATACATTGACCTTTTTAAAAAAATATTTTCGTACGGTGAAAATTTATGCTGGCCCACATATTATGAAACGGGACCCACAATTGATCAAAGAAAGACAGTTGTTGCGATGATGCTGAGATTTGGGGCCAGCTAAAGCGTGCCCACACGGTGACAGTGGTGGTCCTCTCCGCAGGCTGCAATTACTCTTTTTCTCATTAATTTCATAAACACCCCAAATGGGTTTTAATCAAAAGGACCAATGTCCAGCCCATAAGAGATGTGACCACTTCTCTCCTTTTTTTCATATGAAAAAATTCTTTAAAAAAACAAAAAAAAGAATAAGGATCATAAAGAATGTTTGTTTACATTTTACAACGAAGTGTTTTTTTTTGTTCACCAATGCCAATTTAAATCAAGAGATTTAGATGGGTTTATTAGTTATATCTCGTACAGAATGTTTCTTTATCATAATTGTCAAATCCTCTCCAGATGAAATCTTATTTTGTTCTTTTCTTTTCTCTGTCGACCAAATTGTCCGATTTTTTAATTAATTTTACAATCATTTTGTAGATAGAGTAATATTTTTCTCGCTTTACAGGTGGAATTAATCATTGATGGCTATTTTTCATTGAAGACTATTCTTGTGCATCATCAATGATTAGGACAATATTCAATACTTAATCCTATTATTGATTTTTAGGATTGTTACACTTTAAAAATAATCAATAATTAATTATACATATATTAGTATTTTTTCACACAAAACATTTTCTCATAACTATGAACCAATAATAATGTAATATATTCAAATATTCTTTTTAAGCTTACAATTAATTAAAATAATTGCTATAAATATAAATAAAAGCTAAAAATCAATTTTTATAGAACAAATAAAAAGTTTTTAAAAAACTCAATCTTCGTAAAACGGAGAGAGCAGATGAAGTCCTCTCCGTGCGCCTGTGTATATATGGTCGTGTTGGTTCGATGTTCTTTGTTTTCTGCAGATAAATTGTAAATTATTGTTCAAAATAACTTAAAATATTTAGTATACTAACAAAAGAGTTCTACTCAAGTGAGCAGAAGAATGAGACGGGTCAGAAATGATGTTGAGTGGATAGCATTAGAGAATGTCCACCAAACCTCCGAGCTGTATCCATAATCAAAGAAGAGATGCTGGTGAGTTTCATTTTCAGTATTGCAAAGGAGACAGAGAGAGGAGACACCAATAATCCCAGCTTGCTAGCTAGTATTGAATTCCAACCTCATTTATTTTGATCGATAAACAAAATTTGCAAGTAACCTAACTAAATTTATTGAGATGAAAATTAGACGAATCTTGTTATTTGCAAACAGCATATAAATATCGATGTTGTTAAGAAAAAAAAACATTTAATAAGCATTGGTGATTGATCTCGACTAATATGATGAAATAATTGGACCAAAACCACTCAATTGTAAGACATATTTATTGCAGATGAACCAGTGTATAACTCGTATTTTGTGATTCAAAACAAAACAAAACAAAAACTCATATTTCTTTGTTCTTGCTAGAATCAATAAAAACTAATTTGAATAAATCTTAAAGTAGGCAGGTTGGTCGGTCCAAAAAGGCAAAAAACAATCACAAATAAGGGAAGGCTCAAATTCCAAGACCAAAGTACAAAATATATCTGTCTTGAGTTCTTAAGTCGAGGTATGTCCTAACTAACTCCTACCATCGCAACTCCATAACATCCCGTACGTGGTCCTTCCACCCACTCTTTTCACTGCTCATGCATGGACCAAACCCTAGCTGGCTTTTCTCTTCTTCTCTTTTCTCCATTTAATTTCCTTAATTTCAACAACTGTCTAGAGTTTTTGTCCAGTTGTCTTGGATTTTGAGTGATGTCTTTCACATTTTGAATTTTAACCTAACTTTCCATCAATGCGCGGAATTTCTTGTTCCATTGTTTGATTTTAAATGATTGTCCTTCATATTTTCAGTTTAAACCTAATTTCCATCGTATAGACAATTGATGTAAAAAAACTTTATCTTCAAATTCTACTCTACAATTGATATTGTTGTGTTTCTCACTGAAATGCACTAGCGGAAGCGGTCAATTCGGTTTGAATTCCTCAAATCCATTCCAACCAAAAAACGCCATGTTGTTTAGGTTGAATTTGATTTTCATAAATACCAATTAATCTTAATAGTTTATATATAAAGTTAGTTTTTCTTTCTTATGGTAATGACACATAATCATCCACATGTATGCCACATCATATTTTTATTTGGTTTTTATAATTTTTAATTAAAAAATTTAATACACATATTAATTATATATTTGGTTAAAATATTAAATCATGAGAGAAATTTGAAAAGTTATGACTCATATTCTAAATTAAATTATAAAACTGGAAATCTATATGAATATAGTTCATTAAAATAATAATATGTTTAATTCTTTCGATTATACTAATATATTTCATAATTCATAAATATTTTAATAACTTAAGTTATATCATAAATTCTATAAAATTATAAAATATGATATAAATAGAAAGAAATGGAGTTAATATTTTAATAATAGAATATTAGTACTTTAAAATTTCATAACTTAATAAAAATTCGTACATACAAAAATATATTATAGATTAATAAATAATTGAAAGGAAAAATAAGGTTAAGATAAGATAGAAGGAGTTTTATGGTCTCCTCCAAAATAATAAGCTACTAAATAAGTCAAAATTTTCCTCACTAAATCTAATAAAATTATAAAACAATAACTCGCACAACGCGCGAGTAATATTCTAGTAGTTTATATAAAATTAATTTTTATTTATTTGGATTGGTTCTTGGACAACCCAAGAACACAAAAATTCTAAAATTTTTCACGTTATATATATAGAAACAATAAGTATTTTTTTACGTTCCTAATCATATATATATTTATATATATAAATATAATTATTTTTAAAAAAACCATTGTTAAAAATTAGAATATCTCACACCAGAAGTGAATATCTCACACCATAAATAAAAATGAATATAAAAAATATTAATATCTCCAATCATTTTCAATTAATTTTAAATTAGAATTTCATAACTACTCACGTACGTATTTATATCATAATGTGGTATGATCTATAAAGAAGCCCATAAAAACAGATCAAACTCTAAAGATCTAAACAAAAAAATTCAAGTTATAGAAGTAAAATAGAATCAAATTAAAATTAAATTTAACTCTGTTAAAACAATTAATTGATTTATGATATACAACTTAATCCTAAATCCAAATAGTCTTAAGATTTGTTTATTCTTACGAAATTTATTAACTCAAATAATTCAATCCAAAATCATATAGCCCACCCCTGTTAAAAGTTAGGGTGTATTTAGATTAATTTGTCAATCTCTAAGTTAGATGAGATCAATAGTTAGAATTTGATAGAAACTACGTTAAATTTTACTCGAGATTAGTCTATTTAGATGCTAATCATCTTATGGGAGCTAGTCGGGTCAAACTATAATACCTAGTCAGTTTTGGAAGTTTGATATTTATTGTTCTTATTACACAATCTACACGGTCATTGTTCATTGGTAGTATTCATATTGACTTTGAATAAAGAAATATATAATCAAATTAAAGTGACTTTGGTTTTAGTGCATGATAAGATTATAAGTACAAGATTGTCATACATCTACTCAAAGCAACAATGGTCCTTGGAATCAGCACTATCCCATCGAGTAAACCCATCAAACATGTATTTTGCTTAGTATGATGACATCATTCATTATGCCAATAAATCGCCCATTAAAATAATCTCATTATATAAGCAACAAAAAATAAAGGTGGAAGGAGTCTATTCGATGTCGTTGACCAAATCTTAAGACTACGTGGCTCATTCTTTGTTCAACATTACAAGAACTGTGAACAAGCCATATAAATATATAATATATTAGTAGTCGTCATAGAGGGGATCTCTAATGTTTTGTATGATATTTACTTTACTTTATGTTTGGATCGACATATTTGTGTTCCTATTTGTTCTAAAGCTTGTTGAACATTCGACCAAACATCTCATTTATTCTTCAAATTTAAAAAAAAAAATTTAACAAACTAGGAAAAAAATCAAAGTTTGATCTAATGAAAATATGTTATTACAAAAACTAAGGGAAACTCATCGAACACAAATGCTCGTCAGCTCGAACAAACTTCTCACTTTTTGTATTTTTTTTTAGAAAAGGCTTACTATTGACTTTTTGTATCTCATTTCCTTCTTTTAGGTCAATTTGAATCCATAAACAATTGATTGAGTTCAATAGAAAACGTTATCAAAAAGAGAAAAAAAAACGTTCAAATTTACTGATAAAACTAAATTGCAATATTAAAATAATTTGTTAGTGGAAATTTGTAATGAACCAAAATGAATAAAGAATCAGATATGACATATACTATTATACATAGTGATGATTGTGATGGAAATTTTACCGGCATATATCTCTCTCAACCTATAGTATATAATTTAGCAAGAAAAAAACCTACAATATATACATAGTGATGAGAATAGCTGATATACTAGACATATATGATTGGTCGCAGACCCACAAACACTGTTAATGTGCCTTTATGAGGTCAGCATTTGTTTGATCGGCTCTTCGGTATTTTTGTTTCCATTCGAAATAAGGCACTAAAGTTCACAATTAAATTATCTTTACTTTATTTTAATTTTGTATTTTTCGCAAAAGATTCGTCGTTAGTGCTTCTCTGTATTGGTGGTTTCGGGTTTTGTCGAGATTAAGAATGTCGGTGGGTCTGCGATGTCGATTCTAAAAACGATGGAGCGGCGAGACTGCTACAATCATAAATCTGGCCTGGTGGTTCATGTACCTTATCGTCGTTTACGATTCTCTACAGTGGCAGAGTTGGATCTACGTTCCTTTGGAGGTCAGAGTTTTCGGGATCTTCTCATTAAGCATTGCAGTTGCTGTCCTTTTTTCGGCCGGTATGATCTGTCACTTTGTTAGATTTGGGTTTTTTAGGTTGTGGTGATGAGTTGGTTTGTCTGCGAAGTCGAGTTCTATTCAATTTTTTTGGTTTTTTTATGTTTTAATTAAGATTTATTTGTGTGTTTTTGTTTTCCTTTCTTAATCTTTTGGGTGTTGATTCGATACCCTAGTCTCTATTAATGTGCGTGGAAATGTTTCGATTTTTTGTAATCGTTAATGTTTTCGGGTAAATGGTTGTATGGATTGAATTTTTGGAATAAAGTATTTTGGTGGAAAAAAAAAAGTTCACAATTAAATAGGAATCCTAATTTAGAGTCATAAAATATCGTGTAACGTTGGATTTTAGTTTGATTTATTTTAGTCTTGAAAATCGGTTTGATTTATTTAATATTTTTTTTTGTGGTGCTGAGGGTGATTTGTGTTGACTTAGTTATGATATCATTTTAGGTTGAGATATATATATATATATATATATATTGGTTTTCTAGCTGCATCCGCAAATATTATGTTTGTGGAAGATTGTGATTAGTAGTATTTGACAACAATTACATAAACCACTTCATACTATTTTATACTGTTTGGAATCGCTCTAAATCAAAAACTCCTTTCCACGAACGCTTGCAGTGGTGGATGATTGAAAAAAAAATTCTAATTATTTTATCTAAAATTTACAAAAAAATTTACTTTCTTATATCGAATAGTATCGTATAAAATTATATATATTTGATATATAATAAACTTGTAATTATAAAAAAGAAATTATTATATATCCAAAAATATTTCAAACCTTTTAAAAATTATTTAATTATTCTATAATTTATTTAAAATATATAATTTTAATTTTTTATAATAATATATTTTTGATTTTTATATAAATTATATATTATGTGTATTTTGTTAGTTTTATGTAAATCCGGTATCGCACCGTTGTAAACCAGTCGTAAACGTCCCGCAAACGCACTTGTTTCTAACCGTTTTACCAATTCTATAAATTGTTCAATAACGCTAGAAACCGCTATCGCCCGCTTCCGCAAACTTCTGCACCGCATCTGCATCCACTGCATTTAAACCAGTTAAACCCATAATCTACGTATGAGTTGTATGAATTTGGCATATCTACTATATCCGAATCCCAAAAACAAAATTAAAACAATCACACATATCCATATTATATTATATGTAATTTATCCGCTGCATAAATTAATTCATGGTAATTCATTGGAAGATTTATTAAAAAGCTATAATTTGAATTATTTAACTGAGATTTTAAAAGTAGTTGGTTATTGTCAACATTTTAAGTTGTAAGAATCTTTGATTTTTAATTAAGTGGTGGCGACCTTATGGCCAAAAGATTCAAGGAAAGGAGTAAAGCCATCCAACTTGAGTTCGATTCTCCCTGGAAATATTTTTACTTCCATTTGATCAGTTGAAATGGTACAACGCTTTACGTTTATTAGAAAATTTGGTGAATAGACTATTCGATGACTATACTCACTCTAGGAGATTAGTAGGTGGTAAAAATTCGAAAGTGGTTTTTCATAACTCATGAAGATGAGTTTGAATTTTGAGTAAGAAAAAAGTGTTGTCACATGACACATCCCTCAAATCAATGTATAAAAAAGTTGTAAGAAAATCATTAGCACAGTTGGCAAGTTTGGCCTATATTGAACCCACTCACCCAAGTTCGATACTCATCTTAAACCCCTTTGAGATTTTCCTTTTAAAAAAAATTGATATTTTAACCGGGTTAATATAATGTCTAAATCCGGTAGTGATTACATGTGCGTATATAAGATACACATACACCACAATTACACGTTAATATATATGATTACATATAACGATTTCACTCTATGTTCAAAATTTTGTTAGGCGTTAATCGGACGGTCAAAGTAGGTCTAACAACTAATCAGTTAATCGGAAATTAAACGGGAATTAAGCGAAATTAATTTTATGCCTATTAAAACTAGTATTAGGTTTATATTAAATTTATGATGCATAGTATCATCAATAACCGCGTGGTGCAGTGGTTGAGACTGTTTTTGTATATAAAAAGTAGTGAATTTGAAATGCAGCCACCTTTTATTTTTTCCAATTTATGCATCATTTTTTTCTATTTTTAAATATTTTTGCATACAAATATTGTAGATTTACAATATGACATTTGATTTCAATCATATAACAAACAAAAAAATAAGTTTTTCGTGATTTCTGATTTTATGGTCGCCTAAGGTGAAATCGCGGCGGTTCTGACCCACCGAACAGTTTTTCGGTGACTAAATGGTTTCCGCGTCCGCGTTTTAGAACATGGATTTCACCTAATTAATATGCGCGTATACATACCACAATCACATTGGGACGTTCCATCAGAGAGTAAATCGCTTTGTCCACTGACCCACTCGCCGATTTACATTAATTATCAAGTTTTTTTTTAATTACTATTATTTTATTCTTTTGGCCTAATGTAAAGTTTTTTGGTCCGTGTTTTCTTTTTTGATAAGGATTTAATTGATAACTTCTGTGATTATAAATTTTTGACGGTTAAATAAAAGAAAATTAAAAAAATAATAGTTGCAGACAGTAAGAAATTACAGTAATGGAGAATACTGTTTGGTTAAAACTGGCGGTTGCATCATTGCATGATAGTTTTGATTGGTAATAAATAGTTTAAATGTTAAAAATAATTACAAATATAATAAATTTTAATATAAAATATATTTTAAAACTTTTTTATGAAAGATATCAAAAGAATGGACCAAAAAATCTAAAAAGAATTATAAAAACAAAAATCTAACCACATGTTTAATACTAATTGACAATTGTAAATCTTAGGTTTAGAGGCTACTAGATTAGGACACGCGGTTATAATTATAACTTATTTATAAATAATAAAAAGCAAAGTAAAATATCCATTGTCGGTAATCGATTAAATTTAATAAAGATAAATTTTATGAAAATGTAAGAAATATATGTTAAATCTTGTTGATGTAAATATTTAGATTTTGATTGGTTACTCGCACACTTATTTTGGATGTTGATTAGTAACTTTTTTTCAAACTGGATTTCAACTTCACGTATTTCATCTCGCAATACAACTCATTTACTTCTTTCATCATATTAAAACCATATTTTTATTCCATGCATTATTTGTCAATCAATAATACCCAAAATTTTCATATCAAAATAATATATGCATAATGCATTCTATCAAATTTGTGTCTATATATGTCATTAGAATTAACCAAATAATAAGAAGATTAACAAAACATATTAGTAAAGAAATTAAAAAGTATTATAAAAATATATGTAAATTATATCAAAATTAAAATTCGGACACATGTCGTAATCTCATGAATATCAATTGTTCAATGTCACACTAATAATTTTAGAAATTGGAAATAATTTTTCTTATTTTCCTTTTTTAGTGTTTTTGATTTACTATTTCCTTTTATCTTTTTTAATAATATGTCTTTTTTTTTTTTTACGATTATTTACTTTTAGTTACACTACAATTAGAAATAATTTGTCTTATTTTCCTTTTTAGTCTTTTTGATTTACTATTTCCTTCTTTTTTAAAATAATATATCTTATTTATTTTTTAGACTATTATTTCTTTTTAGTTACACTACAATTTGATTTAAAAAATAAATAATGTAAAAAATGAAAATTTATATTTTTCTATTAATATATTGGCATGTGTCACAATCTCAATTAAAATTAACATATGTCACGATCTGGTGAGTTACGATTTTACCTACGTATCGCGCTCACGTTGAGCACATCCTGCTTTATATATTTTTGGTGAAAATTATATGTGATCAATAACATTTATTGAAATATATAAATTCATTTATGTAGAAGTTAACTTTCATTACTTAGATCTAAAAAACCCATGTAAATAATTATCGCTATCGACTATTGGACTACCAAAATCTAATAAAGTATTGAATTGTTAGCCATTAATATAAATTTATATTCCTTAAGATTAGTGCAGAAGTTACATTATATTTCCACTCTTCACGCAATACCATGAATACAATCTCTTTCATTACATCAATTTTCCATTCTTCTTTGTCCTCAAATTCAAATTTTAATTCTTTTTATTATTTCTTAGTCATTTCACTTATTTTTTAATTATTATTATTATTATTATTATTTTTTTTTTCTCTTCTTTTCTTCTTATCTATTGTATTTTTATACTTATCTGTTCTTAAGTTTTTTCTCTAAGTTTTTAGAGATAGTAATTTTTTTCCATTTGCTATCTTTTACTCAACATTTTAAAATAGCTCTGCAACATCTATAGATTCATCATATATTAAAAAAATAAGAAGTACTTTATTAGAAATAAATGTGTGTTTCACCCTTTCTCATACCTAATTAGCAATTTATATATCCTAAACAGAGAAACAAAGACAATCGACGAATTAATATTACTCAAATTATTGTTTAGAAATACCTTATGAGATGAGATGTAGTTATCCATGAGCCACTCACTTTCATCACCTCTCTCTTTTTCCTCACTGCCCGTTGGAACGGATTCTCGTTCTCCGCAACGTTGGATCCTAATCTCGTGACTTGGTAACTTTTGATTGGATAATTAAAATCTGAGTGGATAAATAAAGAGATACATTAATTTAGGAGACGCTTATAGTTTACCGCACTAATTTAGTTGAAACAAAAGCATAAAATTTTTGATCATATTTAATTACCTTCGTGTTACCAAAAACTTCATTTTCTTACAAAATTTATTTTGAAGCAGATTCTTCTTCTTTTTTATCGATTACAAAGGATAGGATATAAGTTTTTATATGTATTTTTTATCAAACCTATATAATTGCTTTATACAAAAACAATCAATAAAACGAATACTAAAAATACATAATATTAATTTCTATGGAGAAACATTTATAACATAACTCAAACACCATACATTGTAAATATCAAACAAAAACAAAAATTCATGTCAGTGATCAAAACTATTATTAGCAAGACATGGTTTACACATTACATATACACATGATCTTCATACATACAAACATATACATAATTCTTTTAAAATATCAATTAACACATATTACTAAACTCTTAAAAATAAAAAACATATGTAGTCATGTATATATAGTTTCTTTCATTTATGTAAATATAGTAATATTGGGCTAGTGATTCTCTAAACCATTAAGTAAAAATTCAAAGTTTCCATTTAGTTTTAGCTTTAATTATCTATCTATTCTACTTTCCTTTCCCAAAATACATGGATTTTTTTATATGGAATATTTTGTAAGAAACAACTTTAAAAAAATAGAAATTAGAAAAGAAAACAAAAAAGGAAAAAAAAAATAATAAATGAATATTTGATAATTTTTATAGCTATTTTCCAATTATATATTAAGAAATTTTTGATTTACTATTATTAAGGAAAAATTGATTATGTAATATTAAGAAAAATTTGTGTATCATGATGTGACAACTTTTGATTGAATGTTTTAAATTCTATGTGGACGCATTTAGCTTCAAATAGTTTCAACTTTTATCTAGTACTAGATTATGATCCGCGTAATACGTGGGGTTTTAATTATAACTTATTTATAAATGATAAAAAGCAAAGTAAAACACTCGTTGTTGGTAAATTGGCATTTAGACTGTAGAGACTTTACTGGATTATACAACCTTTACAGTTAAATATTAGCCTATTAGACTTTTGTTTTTTTTTTTTTAAGTCTCTACAATCACTTTTTTATTTTTTCTTTTTCATTTACCATTTTTTTTCAAAGTTTCCAAAAGCCAACTTTATTTCTCTCTCCTCATATAACAAATGTTTTTATAACTATTACTCTTATTTCTTCTTCCCCACATAACTAGAAAACCTTTTATGAAACAATACTAAATTTATCAAAAAATATTTGACTAATTAATTATTATTATTTATTTTCTATTCTTCTGAAATCCATTTTTCTTATATTATATTAACTAAAAAATTTAATTAAACTAAGTCTAAATATTTCGGATTAATTTATATTATTCTATTCATACTTAATTCGAATTATCAGAATTTTTCAAATATGAATAAATGAAATTATTTATTTGGATCAAGATAAATTATTTCAGCAAACAAAAAATAAAAATCGGATAGTTATACTGGTATCTAAATTATCCGTTTAGGTAATTATTATTTTAAAAGTTATCAACAAAAAATTATAAGTGTTTAATCAAAATTACCAATATTTCATAAAATTATCCAAACATTTTTAAGTTATCAATTATTTAAAATAGTTATTACCAAAACATGTAGCATTGGTGTTTTGTTCGAATATATGAATTCAAATATGACATTATTCATATTTTTGACCCAAAAAAAATTATAATAAAAGTCACAATTTTAATTGAAAATATTTAAAGTAACAATTATATTTTCTACAGCCAAAATTCCTATACTCAAAAGTTTACAATCAAAGTCTTTACCAATCAGCCAAGAGGCGGATGTACTGTTCACGGAGCGGGGGCAAGTGCACCCAGTATTTGAAAAAAATTAATGTAGTTTTTAATTAATTTTTTTTGTCCCCACTAAAAATTGTAATCATACACCCATTGTTTTTTTTGTTGCTGGACCAAACTGAAAAAGAAAACAAACGAAAGTCCAAAACATTTAAACTCAAATTAATTCAATATTATTAAAATAATGAAAAATTCTCATTACCCCCAAACCGATTTATAATGTTTCCTTATTGATTGAGAAATCTTTATGCTTTTGAAAACTTACCTATAGCCTCTTTTTTTTTTTTTTTCTCTCGTGGATTTTTAAATTTTTTTGTACGCCGATATACATTTTTTTTTACTTAAAATTTGTATTTTATTTTAGGAATATCACAATAATTAGTGGTTTTTTACCAATTAAATATAAGCGGTTGGTCATTATTGTGAATTTCTAATTAGTTTACCTAGATGGAAGGAATGAATTTTTAATGATTGTTAAAAACTAATAATATGTAGTTTTGTTTTAATAGTAGAAAATGAGTTGTTTTTCAGTCACTAATGAAACAACAACTATAAAAAAAAATGAATAAATATATGGTACATATTTTTTCTATCGCTAACATATGGATGATACATATATACGATGTTATTTCGGTTTTAGTATAATATTATTTTTTAATATTTAAAAAAAACTATTTAATATTTTTATTTGTTCTGCACCCGTCAACATAATTTCTAGATCTGCTTCTGAATCAGCCCTTTAATAAAGATAAATTTTATGAAAATGTAAGAAATATATGTTAAATCTTGTTGATGTAAATATTTAGATTTTGATTGGTTACTCTTGCACACTTATTTTGGATGTTGATTAGTAATTTTGTTTCAAACTGGATTTCAACTCCACGTATTTCATCTCGCAACACAACTCATCTACTTCTTCCATCATATTAAAATCATATTTTTACTCCATGCATTCCTTGTCAATCAGTAATACCCAAAATTTTCATATCAAAATAATATATGCATAATGCATTCTATCAAATTTATGTCTATATATGTCATTAGTATTAAACAAATAGTAAGAAAATTAACAAAATATATTAGTAAAGAAATTAAAAAGTATTATAAAAAATATAGGTAAATTATATCAAAATTAAAATTTTGACACATGTCGTAATTTCATGAATATTAATTTTTTCATATGTCACACTAATACTTTTAGAAATTGGAAATAATTTGTCTTATTTTCCTTTTTTAGTCTTTTTAATCTACTATTTCCTTTTAAGTATTTAATAATATGTCTTATTTTCTTTTTTGACTATTATTTCATTTTAGTTACACTACAATTAGAAATAATTTGTCTTATTTTCCTTTTTTAGTCTTTTTGATTTACTATTTTCTTTTAAGTTTTTTAAATAATATGTCTTATTTATTTTTTTAGACTATTATTTTTTTATTTACGCTACAATTTGATTTAAGAAATAAATAATATAAAAAAGGAAAATTTATATTTTTTATATTAATATATTGACACGTGTCACAATCTCAATTAAAATTAACACATGTCATGATCTGGTGAGTTACGATTTTGCATACGTATCATGCTCACGTTGAACACATCCTACTTTATATAATAAAATAGATTGTTAACTGCTTTATTTTAATTTTTAACCGTTCGTTTCGACCAAAACCGTCTAATCACATTCTAACCATCTTTAAATATACTACCAATTAAAATAATAGACTCTTATGTATCATTATAACTATGTTTATAAATTCTTACACATATTAACAAAATAATTTTAGTGTCTAGCACATAATTATTTATTCATACAACACCAATTTTCAAACATGACTTATCTACTTTCTTTTATAGTTAGTAAATTATATCTACAAAAAAAAAATATATATATATATATATTATTTTTTTCACAAAAAGAAAATATATTTTTTATTACAAAATTTATATTAAAACATCAAACGACATTCTAAATAAAACGAAAATAAAAACTTAAACGATACTTATTACAAAACGTTTCCTACAATGCGTTATCCTCTTTGACCTCTAAAGTTTAACAACTTCTAGTCTTCTATATCGATATCATAAATTGATGTGTGGCATAACTATCATCAACATAGAAACTAGTGAATCTCCATGTTACATCTCCCAAACTCCAAAGTCAACTTTGACTATATAACACATACACCGACACCCATGAATCTCTATGTATCATTAATTTTTATTGACGAATGGCTTGATGGCTTGATGCTACGGTCCATTGTATTTGTATTATATATATAGTGGGTCCAAAGACCAAAAGACATTGCATGAATCCGTACAAAAGGAACTAAGATGGTAATTTTATGAGTCAATATCGCAAGTGAACACGTCGGTGGTTTTTAACCAGGACGGAGAAAAGACAAGACAGTATTGCATTTGTAATTGTGTAAACGGATTACATCCCACTCTATTCGTATGAGTCAAAAGGATAAATTATAATAATAATTTTTATTATTTTTTTAATAATATTTTATTTATCTTATTTCTAGTAAATTTTTACATAGCTACTATTTTTTTTATAATAATAGGCCAGCCCAAATGCATGGCCCATATCAGAAATAAGTCACGACAAATAAGTCCAAAAACATTGAGTAAAAACTAGAATCAAGATAAAAAAAAGAACAGAGAACAAATTGTCTTACAGCAAACACACGCAAGCGTTGAGGTTGGAGACTAATATATTGAAGAAGCTAATAATGGTGTAATCAGAATTCATATCTGACCGGAAGCAGTGAGAGTAGATAGTGTTTATTGGAATAAACCGAACCATAGAGAGAGATAAGAGTCCTCGCTGTTTGGTGCACGAACTCCACTACCTAATCGATCCATCCCATATAGTTTCTTTCTAATAGTGAATTCAGTCTCTTTGACTATGATATGAACTGGCCTGATGGTATCGGTGTGTAACCTGAGATTCCTCTCTCTCCAGATTTCGTAGACGATAGCTTGAAGGACAATTAAGCAAATGGTCTTTGTTTTCCTAGAAAGAAACGTTGTGGTAATCCAAGTGACTAAATCCATTAGATAATCAGGGGGAATAAAACTGTGATGGCGGAATAGATTGTTGTATATCTAAGATAAGAGAGTACAAGCGAAGTAGAGATGAGCACGAGTTTCTGGAACCGCGTCACAAAGAAGGCAGTTGAAGGAACTTGAATTCCTCACCGGAGTAGCCTATCTCTCGTTAGCAGTTTGTCTCACATTATCAGCCACAAGATAAATGAGTATTTCGGCATGGACTCAGAGAACCAGACCGTATTTCTCCAACTCACCAAGTCGATCAAAGGATGAAGTTGTGTCCAAGTTAAAGAAACCTTAAACTGTCTAGGTTCTCCTGTGGATAAATTTCTCCACAAGAACAAATCTGATCTCTCAGAAGTAATAGAAGAAGGCAGCGGAAGACAAGCTTTGAGTAGCACGATTATCGGATGTCTCCCTCTAGGCTGCCTCCAAATACCACCTTGAATACCTTTGCACATTTTTAATAATTTTTTTTTTGAAAACTTAACATTAAAAAAAATGTGTTAGAAAAAAGTGTAAGTATTTTAAAGCACGAAAAAACAATACATTATACTTGAAATATGATTCTCCTTGCATTTCTTGAGGAAATAATAAAAAGAGATTGCACAAACCATGAATACAATCTCTGGAACACTCCACAATCCATTGGAGAAACCCTTTAGCTAAGTTTTCTTCATGTATTATCTTATTGGAATCCTTATCTTAACTAAATGGCTATGTTTTGTAATATAGAATCATGAATTTTGTGACTTTTGTGTTTTGTATTTAGTATATTTAAAACTCTTGAATGTTAATGTTTATAACTTTTTTATTGTAATTTTCATTTTCTAAATCATTTGGTTTCATTTTTTTTAATTCAAAATTTTCAATTAGTCACGACAATTTCATAGTTTTTAATGGCTAAGATACAAAAATTGATTGTAGTTATTTATTGCTTATATCCACAATTGAAGATGTGGCTATCTGTTGCAACGAGACACAATTTGAGTTGTGGATATTTGTATCCTATAGTTACGAATGAAATCATAGCTAAGTTGTAGCTATTTTAGACACAAGTTTAGTTGTGACAATTTGTGGCTATAAGCCACGACATTGGTTATGGATAGGTGTAGATAATAGCCACGACTTTGTGTGTGACAAATCGTGGCTATTGTAGATACAAATATAGTCGTGTCTATTTCGTGGATATTAGCCACAAATTTTATCGTGACAGTGTCGTGGAAATAGATTCACAAATAGTCACGAGTTTTTAATAGCTACAGACCTATACCTACGAATCTGAGTTGTGTCTGTTCGCGGTTAAGTGCAAAATAGCCACGAAATTATGACTATAACTACAATTAATTCGTGGCTATAAACAATTTTTTTTGTAGGGATAATGGTTACTCATATAAATTATGAGTCATAGTCTTCATATTAAATCATCTGATAAAGAATTTCAATTGCATTATTTTTCTAATAGTTCAATTTGGTTCGTTAAGAACCGTATGAACAGTAACCATTTACGTTCATAGCATTTTTTTCTGATGGTTTAGATTGGTTTGTGAAATATTAATATATATTTCAACTATGTTTGGCAATAGAGTTAATTTAAACCATCTTATAAATAAATTATTAAAATTTGGGTTTGGCAATTAAAATAATAGTAGTTTAACTATAATAATTAATTAAATAAAAAAAACTAAAAAAATGATAGGATTGACACATCAGCAAAAATAGCTTGCAATATTTCTCATTTAATATATAGAGAATAAATTATATAAGTTTTTAATGCAAATAACAAATCTCTTAAAAAGAGAATTTATCAAATGACCAAAAGTGGAAGAAAAAAAAAAAAAAAGTAATCATCTAGTTGGTCAAATAAAATCAATGACAAATAATGTGTTTGGCTCGAATTACTGTTGTTTTGGATAACTTTCCCCATCTCTTTATTCAACTTTCCATTTATCCTTATTTTAAAATTGAATCATTTATATACATATAACGGATATAGATTTTTTTCATAGAGAAATACTATAAAATGTCACATTTTAAAAGTTTTTTTTTCAAATATAGCATTACTGAACGCTATTGGATCGAATGACAAAGACATTGTTGAAAAAAAAATGGCTTTTCCCGGATGAAATGAAAATAGGATTCATGTAATGTAACAGGAGAAAGGTTTCTCATTACTTAGCCGGAACGATATGTGGCCATGAAATAGGGATTAAGTGGCGCTGAATCAATAATTCAAAGTGCTTTTCTTGCGTATTCTTGATAAACCAGCGTTGTTTAAATTTATAAAATAGCACAAATTATTATATAAAAATACATGTTTATCCTAAATAAATTTAAAAAAAGAACAAAAAATTAAGCTTCTGTTTTTTTCCCCCAATTTAGAGTTTAGATTTTCTCAATTAGAAAAGAATTTTGAATCATTTTGATATTGCATTTATGCTATTTTGAAATTCAAAATTAGTGGTGATATGTTTGATATAAAAACTTAAAAGTGTGGTATTTTTGAAAATCACAATTTTTCATATATGCTAATTTGGATTTTTAAAATAAACATTATAAAAGTTACTCGACCAAGTTATAAAATTTTATAAAAAATGTAGATTAACATTTTATACCGATACAAAGTACACTAATAACATTCTATAAGCTGACCCGGTTAATTTTAATTTAAAAAACGAAAATGTATGATTATTGAATAAAAACATACGTATATGATTATTGAATAAAAACATACGTATGCATGATCTAAATTATTTTCAATACATAGAGAAGCTTTTTATACAATGGATATATTCATATATCATAGATAATTGTCATTATTAAGGTTACTTAAAATTATAATTTATGTTTAAATGACAATAAAATGTTATAATATATAATTATTAATCAGAGAATGTGTTGTCAGTTTATCTCTAGATAATTTAGAATATTCTTTTTTGAGTCTGCAAGAATATTCCTCATATTTATAAATATAAGTATATTTTATTATATAAAGCTTGATGCGTCAAATTTTGTAATTAATATGATCGTGACACATGTTCAAAATATTTCTAATTAGATTTTGCCACATGTCAAACAAATTTTCTTTTAGATAAAAATTTATATGTTTGTATTTATCAATTAGATATTTTATAAACAGAAATAGATAAGGCAAAAAATAAGTACCTTTTTTTATTGGAATATTTTAATATAAATTTAAAAATATTTTGAGTTTGAATAGATTTAGATTTGCATACCCAAATCTTCAAGTATTATAATATTTCACCTTTATTTAAACACTTTTATGCTTTCTCCATCTTCTCACCAAGTAATTTAAAACTTAAATAATATCGGCCTTTCCATTAGGAAAACAATGATTATTATCGTATTCAATAGATATGATAGAATACGACGATCTATTTAAGTTTTCTGAGATTAATAAAAAAATTTCTAACTCAACTTTTTGTTTTATTGTTTACATCATATATATCATCACATAAATAATGACTACTCTACCCCAAAAAATCTACATTAATTATTTAAGATATTTTGATACATGTAAAAAACTATTGTCCAATTAGTTTATAATGACTACTCTACCCCAAAAAATCTACATTAATTATTTAAGATATTTTGATACATGTAAAAAACTATTGTCCAATTAGTTTAGCCGCATGCCAAAAAAAATTATCTATCTAAAAAATCAAAATATTATTATTTGTAAAAGAGTAAAAGCCAACGTCCAACTAAATTTAGTTACGTATCAAAAGAACTTTTATCTATCTTTAAAAAACTAATATCATTATTTTTAAAATAGTAAAAATCAACGTAATTCAAATAGGAATAGAAAAAACTAATTAGTAGAAAATATGTAAAATCAAATAATATGAGAAAAAAAATAAAAGAATCAAATTAGATAAATAATTGGTAGAATTTTCTATCATTGGTTGCGTGTCAACGTTTTCGATATAATTTTATTTAATTTTATTGCGTGATCTAATTTACTTTTCTACTTTTTTGTTTGGTTTCTTTTTTGACGATTTATAAATTATTAAAAACGTAAAAGTATCTCATTTTGCAAAGTTTGATTCGTCCACTTTGTAATTAATCTTTTCGAGACATGTGTGAGTCAAACAATCAGATTTATACACATGTAAAATAATTCTTTTCAATTAGATTTAGCCACATGTCAAAAGATTTATCTATTTAAAAATAATAATATTTTTATTTTTAAAATAGTAAAAAGTAAATCTAATTTAAATAGGATTAGAAAAATCTAATTATTTGGAAATATGTGATATAATTTAATTGAAAATCAATTAATATAAAAAATAAAATACGAGAATAAAATAGATCAATATTTGATAGACTTCTCTATAAGTGGTTTCGTATTTGACGTTCTTAATCTTATTTTATTTACTTCATGGAGTGACCTAATTTTTTTTTTCCATTTTTTCATGTTTGATATTTTTTAACGGGTTATAAAATATTAAAAGAGTAGAAATAGTTCAAATATAAATATGAGAGTAAAATTAAATTCATAATATTTTGAAAAAAAAGATATTTATGTAGTAAAATAGTAAAAAGTATACCTAATTTAAATAGAAATAAGAAAAACTAAAAATTTAAAAATATGTAATAAAATTTAACTGTAAATTAAATAACAAAAGCATCAAGTTAATAAACAAATGTTATGCTTCTCAATCAATAGTTTTGCAGCAACATTTTTACATTTATTATAACGGGTGATCTGATTTTATTTTTCATAATTAAATATTTTATTTTATTATAAATTTATAAAATGTTAAATTACAAATCCGCATATATGCGGGTTCTAATCTAATATATAATATAAGTTATAACTATCATAACTAATCTAATGCGGTGGCGAGATGATTAAGCATTACTTTAATATTTTATTAATTTAGTTATTATGTCGGCAGAGTGAATTATGGTTAATCACCCCTTGACTAGTCATTTCGTTTAGAGCATTTTAGTATAGTAGGCAGTTTTCAAAAGTTAATTAGTAGTATGGTAGTTTTTAATATTTTATTTGGTGTTTGGTTAGTTTTATTTTTTCGGAACTAAATAGTGGACCATTATATCCTTGATTATCTACTTAATTAGTTGTTATTTGGATGTTTTACATTTTAGCGTCCACCTCCGTTGCTTTATGTTCCGAGATTTGTTCGATTTTATGATTCACTTGGTCATTGTGGTTTTATTGGATTTAAATAAGAGTTTTAAGGAAAATAATATTTATCTCGTTTCTGGAAGCTTGTTTATCATGTGTTAGTAATAGCTAGAGTTGAGGAAAATTTGTTCTGCATCTACATATACTGCTCTGTTTTTATAATAACTTGCATAACTCCGTGGATTCTAGAACTGATGCACTTTCATGTTCTTCGTTTTAACATGACTTTGGACTCTCTAGATTCTTTCTCATTTTCTCAAAATTTACTCGAGAAATATGCAATTAAACCAAGTTAATCTTACTGTTACAGTATAAATTTATTTGTTGCACGGAAGCTTCGTCGAAGGACCGATTCTCGCTTCGGAATCGGAATCGGAATCGGAAGCTCTCGGAAGCGCGGCGGAAGCGCGATTCCAAAAAAATCAAATTTGGAAGCGTTTTGGAAGCTTCGATTCCGTTTTGGAAACTTTTTAAAAAAAAATTGGAAGCGTAAAAAGATAAACAATAAAAAAAATTAAGGATCTTCAGCACCAAAGCTTCAAGTTTTAGCAATTAAGTTGCTTGGACAACCTTCTTCATCATCGTGTTGCGAGAGGAATTTGAGCACTTATAAGTTCATACATTCTGCAACAAGAAATAAAATTGCACCTCAAAGAGCAGAAGATTTGGTGTTTGTGCACACTAACCTTCGTATTTTATCTAGAAGAGAAGATTTGGTGTTTGTGCACACTAACCTTCGTCTTTTATCTAGAAGAAGTTCTGCCTATAAAGAAGGTCCTAATAAAATGTGGGATGTTGGAGGCGACCAATTTGATTCGTTTGATGATATTAACCTTTGAAACCTTGAGTTTGAGGATCTTTCTCTTGATGAACCAGAGTTGGAGGCGGTTCTGTTTGATGGAGATGATGAAAATGAGGATGAAACGATCATCTAAATGTTTGATTTTGAATGTTATGATTTTCTTTTTAATTGTTATTTTACTTGATTTGATGTTGTTTAAAACAATTTATTTCAATATAATTTGGTATTTAGAATTTTATTATATATACATATTATATATATATATAAACGCTTCCAACACGTATCCGCTTCCTAATTTTTTTTAAAAAAATCGCTTCTGCGCTTCCATACGCTTCCGCTTCCGCGTACCCGCTTCCAATTCCATGCAACATAGATAAATTTAGACCAAATGAAAAGAAAATGAAGCAGAGTATTCGTTATACAACTAACCCCACTGCCATTTTCACGTGAACCCAAATAAGATTCTCCTCATATATTCCTTGGAATTAAAAATGTAATCAGCAAGTAGAATAAATTTTAAAGAGAAAGTAAATATTGAACGATATTGCATTTGGTAATTTTGATTTTATATATATATATATATATATATATATATATATATATTTTGGATAGATATTGCATTAATCAAATGATGGCAATTTCGATATTTTACCTATCTAAAAGTATTTAAATTACAAACGAATAAAAAATTACATATTCTTCAAATTAACTTTTGAAAAACTACCTATTTTCCTAATTTCCTCTTTCGTTTAATACATTTTCAAGACTAAAACTCCGAGTCATATTTTAGTTTCATTAGATCTTCAATTTTAGTCGAAGCATTACTCTTCCTTCCATCTATTTAGTATGATGGACACACATACACATATATACATATATATCAATGAGAAAATATGAAAGGGAATTTTTTTATAATATCACATTTTAACTTTTCGTCTCATAAACTGTTACAAAAAAAAAAAAAAATTAAAAATGATAAAGTGGGAGGATTCGGACGAAATTGCATATGAAGAAGTGTGGGTTGATGTGCAGGGAAGAGATAGTTGAGAGTGACATGGTATCTAACGTAAAGTTAAGAAGTGACGTTTATCTACCTTCAATTAAGGCTCTTCACGTACGTACACGAAAAACCAATTATAATGAGATAAATAATGACACTTTCTAATGTAAAATCTGAGAATATGGGTTTTGGAAATGCATGAGGAAGAAGGAAGAGCGTGGGCAACGTTTTGTGTACATCATTAATTCATTCGGTGTACATTAGAGTAATGTACGATCACTAACAACGTTTAATGTACATTATTAACCTATTTGTTGTACATCACACTCATGTACGTGTACGTACATTAGTAATGTCTAGTGCACTTTAACAATTCAGTTGGTGCATGCGTACAAAAACCCCCCAAAAACAAATCCAAATTACTCATATTGGATTTTTGCATGTTTTCATGCTGTGTCATTCGCCTAGACACCGCGAACACTTATTTGTGACTGTTCGTTTCCGCCTTTTCCACTGTAAAGACCATCATGATGTGCATATGCAATGATCGCATATTCTCATCCATCTATCACCAGGTAAGTATTGCTGCCAACAAAGTTCTCTGTCAATTGAAGAAACAAAACAATTTTTTTTAACACATGTATTTATGGTCGGTGTATACGGTGGTCGGTGGTGGTGTTGTGTCTTTTTAGCAAATATTGATTTACTGAATGTGAAAGTATTTATGTCAAAGATAGAGTTCACAGTTGGTCAGTGGTGTTGTGTCGGTTATACATGAAAATATTGGAGTCCATGTAATCTTGGACCGAGTTAGGTAGGCGTATATGACGTATGTGGTGGTGTGTGTATAGTGAAATCGATATTCGATGTATGCAATGATTTTTGGTAGAAATACATGACCTAATAGTGTATGTGTGTTTGTAATATCATAGTTACGTATATCATAATTATGTTAAGACAACATTTGTACATACACGCATCAGTTCAACGTACACGAAGTTGCCAAAATGCTAAGTTTTAACAGAAAATAATGAATACGTATGCATCGTATTAACATATATACATAAATTATATTAATACATCCATATACGTAAAAATATATACGTACACGAGTTAGTTAACGTACATCGTTACATACGTACACGGAGTTCCTTTCGAATTACCGAAAAACACACAGAGAGTGAGGAAAAATAACTCTTTCTCTCTCTGGTTTTGGTTGCACCGTAAATCGAGCAAGTGATGATATTCTCCTCTGACGGTACTGTTGGCGTTTCTTTCTCTGGATTTGCCTTCACCAGATGCGGTTTCAAAAATACCCCTCTCTGTGGGTTTTCCCTCGCCAGCCGTCTCTCCCTCTCTGGTTTTGCTTTCGTCGGCGGTCTCTCTCTGGTTTTGCCCTTTCTAATTTTCTGGGATGCCCGTGCATTTGAAAAAAAAAAACTCAGACTTCTCTCTCCCAGCACATGAAAAAAGTAAGGAGTCTGAAACATTTATCTCTATAGGCATCGCGTTTTTTCATGTTTATAAGAAAGCTGTCAAATTAAAAAAAAAAACTTATTTTCATTAGAAAAAGGTTTGTTTGTAGTAGAGGTATATTGGTCGGTCTGTGAGAAAAGTGTCAAATGGAGAGATATTAAATTTCATGTGACATTTTGAAAAATAAAAAAATTAAAATGTGAGTTTTAAAAAAAATAATAATATATCAAATACTATAATTTGTGTATATTAATTTAAACATTGTATACGGAGGTTCATCTGGAGTAGCGAAACGCAATTTAAAATTCCTGACGACTAACTCCAAATTTCTGATAAATACTAAAATTTTATACATTTTAAATTTTTTACTCGTTCCACCACCATAACAAACAAGATGCAAATCATCTATATTATTTGTTACTAGTCACTAGTTTAACTATGTAAACTAGCACTACAAGAAAACAGGTTGATTTGCGACTAGAGTTTTGGTAGTAAATGCCTCGCAAATGGCATTTTGCGAGGGATTTGCGACCAAATAAGAATCGTCGCAACTAGCTAGTCGCAAACGAAAAATCGTCGCAACCTAGTCGCAAAATGTGCGAGGAAATAAATTTGGTCGCAAACGCCTCGCAAATTTTTGCAAGGCATTTGCGAGGCAAAATTTGCGAGGAGATTGCGAGTATAAATTTTGCAAGGCATTTGCGAGGCAAAATTTGCTAGGAATTTGCGAGGATGATTTTGCAAGGCATTTGCGAGGGAAAGTTTGCTAGGAGTTTGCGAGGTTGATTTTGCAAGGCATTTGCGAGGCAAATTTTGCGAGTAGTTTGCAAGGACTATTTTGCGAGGCATTTGCGAGGAATATTTTGCTAGTAATTTGCGAGGAAGATTTTGCGAGGCATTTGTGGGGCAAGGACGGTCGCAAATCAATTTCAAAAAAAAAATATAAATTGGTTTTTTAAAAACCGGGATTTTTAATGGTTTTTCGAAAATAAAATAATAATAAAAAAAATTAATTAATATTACATAAAACGAGTATTTAGTACAACGAACAAAATAAACTACAAATCGTCGATATCCTGAAAATCCGAAGCTTCATGAAATTCCGAAGCAGAAGCTGAAGATGTTCCAGTTTCTCCATGTTTCTTCTTCCTCAGCATCTTCCGAATCGCCGGGTTCGAATCCCCAAGTAACTCGAACATCATATCGTAGGCGTCGTGTTGCTGCTTCAGCGATCTGAACTCTGCTTCCGTGATCTCTAGCTTCTTATCTCTAATCGGGTCCGGGACGTATGTCGAAACCGGGCAAAGGGAACTCCCTCGTCATCCGTCGGAATAGATCCCATGAAAGCAATCTTTCCCTTTCTGGTACGGGGAGTTAGCTGTAAAATAAAATTTAATAAAGACAAAAATATAAACTTAAATAATTAAATATGAATTAGTAATAAAAGTTTATTTTCGTTACCTGAGAGGCGATGCGATTTATGTCCATTGGGGTCATCTGGATGGGTTGCCCATCGGGAGAGGGCTGCGATGTGATTTCCTCGACCCGGGCAGTCACATCGCCGTGAAGCTGCTCCACTCGACTATCAACCCACGTCCCGTCCTTGCGTCTGTGGGTCTTCTCCCAAATCTCGGGCATCGTAGCTGGGGCACCTTTCGTCTGTGCCTGAAAAATGGTAAAAATATGTTAATTCGTGAGATATTTTAACTTAAAGAATTTTTAAAATTCGAACTATAGAAATTGAAATCAACTTACTATACGACGCGCTTGTTCGAAGAAGGACAACTGCCCTGAGACATGCTTCGAAATGCCCTCTCCATCAACCTTGGTGTAACGCGCAGCCCGGCACTTGCTGCTCATGTCTTCGGAAGTCGGCAACTGCCAGTAGGCAACGAGACCCGCCCAAACCGTCTGGTTGAACCACTCCGACATCGCATGCTCAGGGTCCGCCTTCCATTTCTTTTTCCAGCGGCCGACCTGATCAGTAAGGCGATGCATCGCCTTGTCATCGAAGGCATCCCGGACCAATCCCGTGATCTTGACATCCCATCTGTATTTTTGCTATAAAAAATAAAAATTCAAATAAGTATAAATTTAATATTAGTATAAATACATTATAAATTATAAATTAAATTATTAGTAGAAATAAAATTATAAACTAACGCGAAATAGAATTACCGCGAAAGTGTGAAACCACCTATCCCTGGTCTCCTGGGGCACCTTGCTCCAACTCGGGTGCGGGGCTTTGAAATCCCGCTCGATCAATTTTCTAATAGACTGTCCAACTTTATTATGCTCGAACCTGGAAAAAAAAGTTATGTTATAAACATTTTTTAAAAAAAATTGTTTATTTAATAATTGAAAAAAATAATATAGTTACCATAAAGTCCCCGGGGAAAGATGCGGATCCAATCTCGTTAGAACATCCCGTCCGGGACTAACGAGAAGCTGTTCCAGCGTCATATGCTCGAACTGTGGAGCCTCAGGTGGCAGATCATGTGGCTGCGTCTCCGGAACAAAATCCGAGATAGGCGGAGTCGATGTAGAAGGTCCGTCACGTCGTGAATGAGACCCGCCACGTCGCGGTACAGGTGTACCAGAGGCAAATTGTATATTTTGCTACTAGATTGCGACTAGTGGTCGCAAATTAGTAGCAATTTTGTACTTGGTTTATTTTTTAAAAAACATACGGTACATAATTTAGGGTTTAGGGCTTTTAGGGTTTATTTAGGGTTTAAGATTTCTAGGATTTTTACGGTTTAGAGCTTAAGAATTTGTTTAGGGTTTCTAGAATTTTTAGGGTGCAGGATAAATCAAGTACAAAATTGCTACTAGTGGTCGCAAATTAGTAGCAATTTTGTACTTGGTTTATTTTTTAAAAAACACACGGTACATAATTTAGGGTTTAGGGCTTTTAGGGTTTATTTAGGGTTTAGGGTTTCTAGGATTTTTAGGGTTTAGGGCTTAAGAATTTATTTAGGATTTCTAGGATTTTTAGGGTGCAGGATAAATCATGTACAAAATTGCGACTAATTTGCGACTTCTAGTCGCAATCTAGTCGCAATTTTTTTACTTGGTTTATTTAAAAAAAAAAACACACGGTACATAATTCTTACAAACGATGACTAAAACACACGATACATAAAGTTACTCATCAGGATCGGAAACGTAAGTTTGTCCATTTTCGTCTTCTTCCTCATCCTCCTCAACTTCGTCCCCTTCATCAAACTCGTCTGACTCAGCTTGACTATCCGATTCCTCGCATATGACTTTAAGTCCCCTATAAAGCGGGTCAATTCTGGTCAAATCATTGCTTGAATCGACGGGGATGGAATCTTTTTCTGGTCAATTTTGTCTTTTCTCTTAAATGCCTCGCAAATTTGCAACGTCTTTGCTACGAAATTGCGACGAAATTTATCCACGCAAATTTGCGACTAATTTGCGACCCTAAACGCAAATTCGTAGCAAACGCCTCACAAATTTGCGACCTCCTAATGTGGTCGCAAATTCTCCTCGCAAATCGGCCTGTTTTCTTGTAGTGTAGGTGCTACACTGCTTTTGGTTTTTTTTGTAAAATGTGTTTATTCATCTTTATTACAAATTCAAAATAATAGAAGACAATTTGGAAACTTCAATGAAACTACTCTATGATATCTTTGTGATATATATATATAAATGAACCTACTCTATGATATCTTTGCGATTTATATATATATATATATATATATAATTTTTTTTAATTGAATGTAAAATTAATTCAACCAAAAACGTTTTTACAATGAATGCAAATTGTGATTGAATTTTTAAAAAGCTCTTAGCCTGGATACATGATGAATTTTCAGTGTGTGGCAAACCACATCTCCATTCCTTCTTGGTATCTCTTGTCTCCCATCTTCCTTATTGTAGATAACATGTTTCTCACTTGCTTGTCAATGCTTTGGGCGATTTGCGCTGAGTTTGTGGGAGATTCATCGTGTCTTCTACCGTTCCTCTCCCTCCATATAGTGTGTACAGCAGCAGTCTAAAAAACATATCGCAACAAGAACAGAGAGAGATTTTCTTTTGATTCGTCTAGCAGGATATCGATGATGATATTCCAATGCATTGAATATCTTGTGCCCAACATCGTTTGGGTGAGCTTCGCCCATATCTCTGCTGAGAAACGACATGTGAAAAATAAATAATTTCGAGTCTCCATTAGATCCTGACAAAAAACACATGAGACATTCGCACCAACGTTCCATCGTGTCATTCTGTCACCCTTTGAAAGACGGTTTTAGAATAGTAAGCCAAGTTAGGAATAAATATTTGGGCGTGGCGTGTGAGAACCATATGCCTTTATACCAATTCCTGATATGTTGTGCCTCACGTACAAGCCTCCATGTCTCTTTTGACCTAAATTCTGCTTTGTATTGATCACCTTTGTAACGCCATAAGACCACATCACCACTCGGTAAAGTGCCTTTGTGGCGCTGTGTTTCAATGATGGTTTCAGTTTGGTTTAGAACATTGACTCGATGGCGCCTTCGTCTATGCATCTCAATAACTATCGCCACAGATGTGTGGAGCTGAATTCCCATGTCAATACATCCTCTAGTTCCCGTCAGGTTGATCAGCCTTCCTAATGGGTTCCACTCGTCGTACCAAAAAGATGTTGAGACCCCATTTCGTATTTTAGCATTGGTAAATGTCTTCGAATTGTCTCTGTATTTAAGTAACTTTTTCCAAATCCAAGAACCAAGAGAAGAAGAATCCTTCACCGACCAGAACGAGCTTTCTCGAATCAGATATCTACGAATCCAATTGACCCACAACGATGAATGTGTAGACAGAATTCTCCATATCAATTTCAGACAACTCACCTTATTTGCCTATGTTATTGATCTCAATCCCAAACCACCTTCTTCTTTGGGTAAACATACATCCTTCCAAGAAACTTTAGCTTTCTTTGAATTTAAATGTGGACCCGACCAAAGAAATGCAGCACAAAGTTTATCTATCTCCTGAATGCATGCTTTTGGAAATCTAAAAGCCGAAATCCAGAAATTTGTGAGGCTCTGAATCACCGATGCAATAAGCTGAAGTCTTTCCGCGAAAGAAAGGTATCTAGCAGTCCATCAACTGATTTTTCCCCTTATCTTCTCGATCAATGGTGTGTAATATTGGACAGTCATCCTCTTTGTCAAGAGAGGGAGTCCCAAATATCTAACCGGGAGAGTTCCTGTATCAAAAGGAAATTGGTAAAGTATTGCCTCTTTACTTGCTTCTGAAACACCTGCCAAAAATAGAGTTGACTTTTTAAGACTGATATTCAATCTCGAGAATTCTGCAAACTCCTTGAAAATTCCAAGAATCCCTTCTATGGACCGTTTCTTCCCATCAGCAAACACTACAAAATCATCCGCAAAGCATAAATGAGCAAGCTTTAGGTTTTGACAATAGGGGTGGTAGCCTATTTTCCTATCTGAGGCTGCCTTATCCAACATTTTTGACAATGCGTGCATGCATATGACAAAGAGATATGGCGATAATGAACAGCTTTAACGGACCCCCCTTTCGTTTTTGAAAAATTCCGCTAACTCTCCATTTACCTGAACCGAAAAAGAGGTCGTTGTGATACACAATTTTATCCTATGAATAAATCTCTCATGAATTTTCAGCGCCGATAGAGTGGAGAGGAGAAAAGGCCATTGTACCGAATCAAAAGCTTTAGAAATATCAATCTTTACTGTACACCTCAATGATACTGTATTTTTGTGATAACTCTTAACCAATTCTGAAACAAGAATGACGTTTTCCATCAATAAACGGTCTTTAGCGAAAGCTGATTGGTTTAGAGTTATAAACTTTGGAATAATCTTTTCAAGCGGTGCGCCAAATTTTTTAAAATGATTTTATAAAGCATATTGCAACAATAAATTGGTCTCGAATCCTTCATTTATTTTGCTTCCGTTAA
Organism: Pseudoturritis turrita; assembly: GCA_900406555.1. Lineage (NCBI taxonomy): Eukaryota > Viridiplantae > Streptophyta > Magnoliopsida > Brassicales > Brassicaceae > Pseudoturritis > Pseudoturritis turrita. The sequence continues at coordinate 191,545 of OVBL01000172.1, read as the reverse complement.
TAAAGCATATGCGAGGATCTTAATTAAACTTATTTTGGTTATTCTAAAGAAAAAAACAAAATTATAAAAGTGAGACTAATTAAGTCGAGACAGAACTATGATGAGGTAATAATGAAGTAGGTAAGGTTAGGAGAATCTGGTTGAGTTTGATGAACATGAAGGAAGAATATCAACGTTTCAACAACCAAAGCAATGAAGTGGCCATTCTATGAACCGTATCTTTAAAAAATAGTATATATTCTTTACCTCGATATACCAATATGCAAATATAGTACCATAACTATATATATCCTATAATAATAAATATAATACTATAAGATGTGTGGTCGTGCGCTTTTATTTTATCTATAATTTAAATTGTTTTTTTTCTCAAGTGAATTAATTATTTTATAGCTTATCTAGCTGGCGAGCCACATCAGCTCATTATAGATGCTACATAGACAAATCAATAACAATTTCTTTTTTTACTCGGACATAAAACTCTTTTAATTTTTCTTACGAGGAGATAAGTTTTAGATGAAAATTCGATGGCTGGCATTTACCCAACATGTTTCTTCGTTTTACTCTTTTTCCTTCCCCTTTTTTGGCAACATATGTTTCTTCGTTTAATAACAACTCTTAAAATATCTAACTATACTTGAATTGTGGCAACGGATTAAATAAATGGAGAGAACTAGTATATGTTGCATACTAGATCGTTCAAATTTTAGGACGAACAACAATCTACAGTAATTTTATATTTTCTTAAAATCATATTTGTTTGCTATACATGGACTATATGTTATTCATTATTTGTTTTTGTGCTCTGTATTACTAGAGACAAATGAACAACAGTTTTGACCGCTTTATCCGTAGTTATTATTTGTACTACTAGCCTAGGTCAATCTCATGGAATAAATTTGATGGGCCGTTAAAGAACTGTTTAACATATATAATGGTATTAATTAACCGGTTAAAGTTCTCTTTCGATTTTTTATTGTTGCACTACTAGTTGTTACATTACATACAAAAAAAACATTATGCTAAATATAGTTGGACCATAGAACAATACGTATACACATATTCTAGATGATTTATTATATAAACATTATACTCAAATTTCAGCTAATTAAAAATTGAGAAATATCTCAAATGTTTAATTTTTTTTTTAAATACCAAAATAATACAAAAATATATGTAGAAAGTCTTCCTAAAATCTTCTTTAAACCTTCTTACAACTTATCTCGAAACTTTCTTATTTATAAAAAACGAAAGTCTAATCTCTCGGATTCATTGCGTGACGAGACTTTTGGATATTTAGAAAGTTCATTAAAGATATATATATATATATATATATATATAGTTCATGTATTTTAGATTTATTTTATTACCTTAAAGTTTGTGTTTTTTATTTAATTATTATCGATGTTTCTCGATGTACTACAACAAAAATTCGAAAGTCGGTTATAGTGAAACTTACAACAACGAAAAATTGACATATCTCTCACGTTTAAGATAAACCATTATAAATTGTGTGTGCATTTTGTTGTTTACTGTAAAATCATTTTTTGTTTACTATAAAGTCATTTTACCGAAATCAAAGTGAATATTCTTACATTTATTTTTAAAAATAAGGTTCTTGTAGAAATAAGCTTCTAAATATATCTAATACCCATATAGGAGTCTTAGATGAAGATGAAAATAGTAGGAGGAGAAAAACAAGTTGCCAATAGTGTATATTACAATATAATGATGCATGTATAATAACATCATTATTATCAAGAAATCTTGAAGATCTTTTGTTTAACCGATAAAAGTAACAAAAAAAGAATAGAAAACTAAGAGTGGAAATAAGCCAAATAACTAATAACAAAAATGTAAATGGGACAACAGATATTCTCTTTACAATACAAGCCTGCATGAATCCAGGTAATCTGCCTTTGCAACTCTAAAGGCAGTATTATATCATTACGTACATTATTAATTATTGCTTTAATAATTTCTACTTGTTTTTGCTTCAACAGGAAGACAGACTTTGCTCAGCCATGACGGCCTTTAATTAGTTGCAAATTATCTAATTAAAAAAACTTAATATATAGTACAACTCTTTTTAATCTTGTCGGCATAATTTTCATTTGGTCCATATAAATGATTAAATACGTTTTTCGCAGATGCATTTTTTATGATAAAATTACCAATGGGTTGTAATGGTAAACAATTTCACGAGTAGTGGTGATTTTAACCAAAGAAAACTATAATCGTATAACTGTATAAATCGGAGGGATCAACATAATTACCGATCCGAGTCGAATTGGATAAATTTCAGTTATAACTTAATATTTCTAAACCAGGACAGAAACCCTTTCCAGTTTTAATTTTTGTTTTATATACAAACTAAAGAAATTTGGCGTTTTGAGTCGCTGACTTTATAAAAACAAAAAATTGGGGACAATTTTTCCGATAAATTTGTTAGTTCCTTTGGTTTAAGTAACTAGCAAGGTTGGCTCAAAATTGATCGGAGCTCCAGGGCAAATGTTTTTTTGTCCTTTAATAAAAGGAAATTTTATTTTATTTTTATTTTGAATATCTTTTGAATATTTATTTTTAAGTTATTTATATAATATTTATAAAACAATAGCTTATGGAAACAAAATGTATGTATGTAAAAAGAGATTTCCAAAAAAATGTTGGGACCTTTTTTTATCACAAACCACATGATACTGATAGGGCTCCGAACCATCGCACTTCATGTCTCTCCCTCTAAACTGGTCCTTGTAACTAGTAGGAGACACTGAAAAAGCTAGACATGGTTTTCTTATCTCATTTTTAATATTGTTTTTTTTTCCGTTGGAATGTGAAATTTAGTAATTAATAAAAGAGAAGTTATTTATAAACATAGCGTTTTTGAGAAAAATTGAAAAAAAAAAGGTAAACAGAGAAAAAATTTCAAAACAGAAAATTTAGTGATGAAACACCGCAAACCATCATCGGAGAGCTGAGTATTGGCGGAGTAGTCAATAGGACTGACCCGATTTCAAATGATCTTGTCAATTTGCCAGACAAGTTGTGAAATTGTGATGTAACCATTACGATGGATTCGAGCATTCTCCTCTCCATAGTATTTTTAGCATTTTTTGTCTTTTTAAAATTTAGGAATGGTTCTATTATTTTTTCGTCAATAATATGTTATATGCGTATTTGAATTTGGATGGTGACACAATAATAATATTAATATAAACTATTACACTATATGTCTTGATCTTAGAACCGGTTCTGTTTATCATTAATCATTTCTCCAATTTGATATCGGATTTTAGTAAAGGAACGTGAACCCAAAAAATTATACTACCATTTATTTTAATCTAAATTTCTATGATTATCACTTAAAGAGTAACAACTATTCTATGTGTACTGTCAAACAATCACAGAGTACTAAGAAGCAAATAAAAAAAAATAAAAAAATTAAAAGAGCTTTGGTTTATTATAAAACGAATCATTAAGGTATCAAAACAACTGGAAATTAAATTGTTAATGTGACAGATAATTGAGATCAAAGAGGATTATAGTTCGAATCGGATCAAAGGCAAAGCGAATGGGGAACATGCCGCGTAGTCATCATGCAGATATGTGGGCTCCAACAAAGCATGTACCACAAATATTTAAGAAAAACAAATTAAAAAGCAAAATCTACGCATAACGAATATAATTATTGAAAGTAAATATTCAGATAAGAAGAGATTGATGGATGTAATTAAGAATCTATTCTGATGATGAGTATTCCCCCTCAATAGTCCTTGCCGGTATAGTAACCATGTAAAGAACGTAAATAAAAATGCCGATGGATATGATGCACTAGATAAAAGGTTTTCGTTTTGGGATTACAAATATTCTTATACTTATAACCATTAAAGGAAATCATTTATTTTTATAGAAATATCGTTTTGTATTTTTGAATTTCATCAATATTAAATATGATGCACTAGATAAAATTACTTTTATAGCCGTGTTTGAAAAACAAATAATATATCGACATTTTAATATATACTTTTTTATATATATTATATTAAAATGTCGAGGGAAGGAAGGAGGGAGGGTTGTTTGAGCAGTACCAGGATCTGTTTCCGTACGTACCAGGGTCTATTTTCATATTCCGTACGTACCAGGGTGTGTCCGCCGTACGTACCGGGTGTGGTTTGTGTGTGGTTCGGGTAAGGTTCATAAACCCTAAAAGTTTATCGAACGTTTGTGGTTTGTGTTTGGTGTTGTCTTATAATAAGACGTCTGTTTGTTGTTGTTGGTGGTGTGTTTGGATCGTATGGATTAGGTGAGTGTACGGATTCTAGGTGATAGCAATCGTACCAAGGTGTTTCCATCGACCATCCATTTGCTAAGGTGAGTTCGTAACCGTAGCTTGCATCTAGGGTTGTTGTATGATGCATGGAGTCTATGTTTGCGTGTTTGTGTTTATGATGGTACACTTCGGTGTATGGTGGTACACTTCGGTGTATGGTGGTACACTTCGGTGTATGGTGATTGCACACGTAATCATGGTGGTGTCTGATCAACACGGTTTGTTGTACATTTACGTACGGGTGATTGTTTGAGTTGATGTGTTTAATGCTTGAACATGGTGATAATATGTTATATGAACATGGTGATGATATGTCAATATGAACATGGTGATAATATGTTAATGGTGAACATGGTGATAATATGTTAATACTGGCTTATGTTTCATATAAATGATGTTGGATGTTAGCTGGTGAGACGGGATGACCGATCTCACTAAGAAAATTCGTTTGTTTATGCCCCCTTTCATGGTGGCAGGTAATGGAAGTGGCTAAGGAGCACGCAAGACAAGGCTGGAAAGGAGGGGATGGATTAGGACAGGGTTTATGTTTGTTTAAGCATTCGTTTGACATTGGTTGGTCTGATTCGTTATTGCTTAAGTTTGGAACATGATCTCGTTTGTTAAGGTGTTTAGTTATGGAACCACTATCGTCTGTGAATCTTGTTTGAAGTTGAAATAAATACTCTGGTTATCTCCCATGCATGTTTGCGAGCCCGCTTAGGTTGTTAGTCTTCCGCTATTTTGAAATAGAAATTGAATTGAATGGTTTAATATTGGCCGAAATTTTCACGAAGTTTAGTACGGTCATTGGCATGTGTTCGCTGGTATCTTAACCTCGGTTAGGTTCTCCGGGAGAGAGAGAGAGAGAGAGAGAGAGAGAGAGAGAGAGAGAGAGAGAGAGAGAGAGAGAGAGAGAGAGAGAGAGGGAGAGAGAGAGGGGGAGAGAGAGAGAGAGAGAGAGAGAGAGAGAGAGAGAGAGAGAGTTGTTTGAGCAGTATTCCGGCCAAAGAACGGCTGGAGAAGAAGAGAAATCCGATATGAGATCGGAAAGAATGGTCCTAAACAACCGGAAAGAGACCAAAACTCGAGGGAATGGATTTTAGTCTCGAGAGAAATGGACATTGTGTGAGTCTTTTTAACCCTCAGTCCCGATCCCCTTTATGAAGAGAATAGGATAGTATTTATAGACTTTTACCTGTCTGGGCTTAGATACCGGGCTCCGCGTCCTTAGTTGGATCGGGTCTGGTTTACCGGGCTTGATCCGGTACGGCGTGCTCGAGTGTTTTTTACTTACTTTCCTCTTCTTTTTTCACCACTTGGCCGACCATACGGCTCTACAACGCCACACATAACCTTCTGCAATGGTGGCAGCGTCTGACACGGCGGGTCAGACGCCGGGGTGCTCCCTCGGAATCAGTTCCTTCTATGCTTTAATCATCTTCCGAGTATGGACCACCTGCTTTTACCCTTGTACACATAGAGTGAATATTTTTTACCGTTTGACCAAGAGCTAGAATTTGAAAGACCATAAGAATTTGACTTTAGCGCATAAAGAAGATATTTCACACCTAACCAGAGTTCCTGATACAGGAACTCGGGCATCGTGTTCCGTCTCCGGATGTCGGAAAGAGATACTTGTACGTCTGATCATTTTGTTCCAGACTCTAATCACCCCGAGTAGCGGGGTACGTTTCCCAGAACGGGGCCAAGCCCAAGTGACCTTATCTGTATGTTTCAGATTAGGCCTGCACATAACGGGTAAATGGTCGGGTAATTGTGGGTAAGGGTCGGGTAAGGGTATTTAGGGTATCAAAAATCACTACCCAAACGGGTAATTTAAGGGTAAGGATCGGATAAGGGTCGGGTAAGCGTAATACGAATAATTAAAATAAATATCCGAACGTTAATGTTGACAATTAAAAACGCTATTCGAACGGATAATTATGAATAATTCGGATAATATTAGCAAAAATTTTGTTGAGTTTTGAGATAGTTTTATAATTTGGGGATTACTTTGAAAAATGGTGGATAATTTTGAAAAATGTTCTAAGAACTCATCTCCAAAATTATCAAATGAATGATGTTTATCATTTATATATAGATTTAAATAAATTTATATAATTTAAAAATTTTAATTACCCAAATGGGTAATTGGGTATCCAGAGTAATTACCCGATCCTTATCCTTACCCGTTAAAATAAATTATCGTTACCCGAACGGGTAATTCAATTACCTTTACCCGAAAAAGTCGGATAATTTGAGCTGGATAAGGGTATGGTCGAATTATCCGACCCAAAATAAGCAGACCTCATTAGTTGTGATATTGATCTTGGGGGGGGGGGGGGAGCGAAATCAAAAGACCCTCTATGTAGTTGTCTATCTAGGGCGGTTCCTCCGTGAAGAGAGTGGAGCGGGTGAAGAACACTGTCAATTCCGTTCCACTTAAACCCTATTTCACGGCCACATATCTTTTCGGCTAAGTAATGGGAAACTTTTCATTTGAGATATTGTAGATTCATGCCCAAACTTTCCCGTGGACCTTTGTCTAGAGATAACTTCTACCAAAGGAGTTAAATATTTCCACCGTGCCATGGAATACGTGATTTCATGCGATTCGCTTAACCTATAAAATATTATTTTATCTCCAATAGCTGTGTAAAAATGTACGATTGATATGTCTAATCGTTGTTAAAGCTATAATGAAATAAAAAATATATTAACAGAAGCATTGCTAACTAATGGCTTAAATAAAATTTCAATTTAAAGATAAAAAATGATACTTCAAATATTCCCATTACAATTTAGTCATGGTTGACTAACGACTACTAAGAACAACTTAAATAGCAAAAATATATATTTCACATATTCCTTAAATTAGTATAAACTTTTGATCCATAACTTACCGGTTCTAAAAAACATTATATTTCTCAAAATGTGTGTTACTGTGTTATACAATAATATACTAACTCATTTCATTTGAAAAAATAATACTAACTCACAATTGTAAAAAAAAAAAAAATGTAACTAACATTTAAATGATTAATCATCACCACATAGAGAGGGAACGAGTGTTAGATATTCATTTATTATATGACAATTACTAAGACAGAGCACGATGAGCCAAAAAGAAGAAGAAGAAGATTTAGCATGATATAACAGATGAATGAAAAAGATCAAAAAAAAAACATAGGAAAATATGGTCGTGTGGGTTAAATAGATTAATTACCGAATAATAATTCAATAAAGACAGAGAGAGGTTAAATAAGGCATGGCAAACGGTCACACACAAAGATTCGTCCCTCTTCCAAATAAAACTCTATTCCCTTCGGACAATCCATCTTCTTCCCATTTGTCTCTTTCTTCACGGATTTCAATAAAAGCCTTCTTTGATCCCTTTTTTTTTTTTATTGATAATTTCTATATTCTTCTCTCTGGTTTGAATGGTCTCTCTTCACTTCACGGTAGAGTAGAGAGAGAGAGAGAGAGAGAGAGAGAGAGAGATTTTCACAGGGTTTGTTAATGGTGTGTGGTGTGTCTAGACTCTCTACCACTGCTACTTGTTCGGGATGTGTTTGTTCCAATTTCGAAGATACCTCGTGAACACGAACCAACCCACGTATGCAATTTTTTTTAATTTTTATTTGCTTTCATTGATGATGGCTCGTGCTCACGCATTTTTGTTGCGGATTTGTTTCTTAGGATCTAATAATGAGATCTTTCACCTTTTCTACTGCTAATTCAGCTTCTCTGTGTGCTGAAACCCCCCTTTTTCTCCTTGTTGATGGGTTTTGGTTTCGTTGCTTACACATTGATCGACCACATAAGTTGTTTGCGGAAATGCCTGAATGAGAGAGAGAGACTAGGTTCAATGGGTTTTGGATTGAGATTGATGTTTATAATAACTCTTGATTTGTTTTTTTCAACTTATTCTCGAACTCTGTGATTGCTTGTTTTGTAAACTTCTTCAATTTGTTTTTTTTTTAATATTATTTCTAAATTTTATATATACTTTCCCTTGTAGGTTGCTTGGTTGGAAGCAAAACTGGCAGTTGTGGAAATTCCTCCTTTGAGAAGAAAAGCATTGTTCTTTAAGCTGGGTTTCATGGATTGAAAATAAAACCCTCCAGGAATAATGGATTACTTGTCTCAAGAGGAAGATTTGCAGTTTTTCGATGCCAACGAAGAGATGATGGCATCGAATCCAAGTGGTTTCCATTTCGATGTATGGAATGATTCACCTGGAAGTGTGGTGGAGCGGCGGAGGAAGTTCTTGGAATGGATGGGAGTCGAAGAAGATCGTGTTCCATCGAAGAATTCGGTTTCTGTAACTGATGTTGAATCTGGTTTCAATGGAGCTCAAGATAATTCTGTTGAAGCTGAGCAGAGATCTGGAGTATCCAGCAGCTCTTCTAGTCAGGTATCTTCGTCTGGTTCAAGCGTGGAAGTTTCCGAGGAATTGTCTCTGAGAGTAGACAAAAATGTGGGTGGATGTGATGTCACGAGAAGGCAAAGCTCTTCAATGGCATCATGTTCTAATTCCAGATGTTGCCAGGTGAAGGAAACCGAGAAGCAGAGCAATATCGTGGGTCTGATCACGAGTTTCAAGAAGGGATGGTTAACTAGGCTACGGTCTATGGGATGTACCGCGGATACAAAGATCGAATCTAGTGGTAGAATCAGAGCTTCTTCTGGTTATGGTGATGTGATTTCAAGGGTTAAGGTTAAGCATTGTAAGAAACAGGCGAAGGAGCTTTCAGCTCTTTATCAGAGTCAAGACATTAAAGCTCACAACGGTTCCATCTTGGCTATGAAATTTAGCGGTGATGGGAAGTATCTTGCAAGCTCTGGTGAAGATGGGATTGTGCGCGTGTGGAAAGTCATGGAGGATAAGAGATCTAGACTACGAAGGGATTGCCTTAACGAGATAAACCCGTCGTGTATGTACTTTGAGGTAAACGATCTCTCTCAGTTGAAACCGGTCTTGGTGGATGAGGAGAAACCAAAGAAGACGACAGAAAGTTTCAGGAAAACATCTGATTCAGCCTGCGTCGTATTCCCACCTAAAGTTTTCCGGATAATGGAAAAACCGTTCTATGAATTCCGCGGGCACACGGGTGAAGTCTTGGACATCTCATGGTCAAAGGATAATGTAAGCTTTCTAAACCTTTTGCATTTCCTTATGAACTTGTAACCATTGCTTTAAGTAAAAGACTGAGGCATTTGTTATGTAATTTCTTGGTGCAGTATCTTCTCTCAGCGTCAATGGATAAAACTGTCCGGCTATGGAAAGTTGGTAGCAATGCTTGTCTTGGAGTTTTCGCTCACAATAGTTATGGTATGCTTCTTCTTCTTATTCTTCTTCTTGGTGATTACGTTTTTTTGTTTTGTTTAATCTTAGTTGTTACATTGATCTGACATTATCTGTTGCCTGCAACTTTCTATTTTGCAGTAACCTCTATTCAGTTCAACCCGGTAAATGAGAATTACTTTATGAGTGGTTCAATTGATGGAAAAGTTCGAATCTGGAACATTTCTGGTTGCAACGTTGTTGATTGGGCCGATCTCAAGGACATTATATCCGCAGTGTGCTATCGTCCGGATGGACAGGGAGGAATTATCGGTTCTCTGACCGGAAGTTGCAGATTCTTTAACATGTCTGGTGAATATTTAGAACTGGACTCTCAGATTCATTTGCATAACAAAAAGAAGTCTTCAAATAAACGGATAACTGGGTTTCAGGTAAATATCTCTCTTTTTTCCCCCCTGGTCTTGATGCTTTGTTTACTTCTCTTGACATAGTGAGATGTTAACAAATTGATATGCCTGTTTTATCCAGTTTTTACCACAAGACCCGAGCAAAGTCCTGGTTGTTTCCGCGGATTCCAAAGTCAGAATTCTCCAAGGCAACAATGTCGTCAGAAAATACAAAAGTATGTTGCTTCTTATGTACCTTCAACTTTCATTTTCTTTTGCATATCTCTATGATTGATTCTAAACTAAGCTCATCTCTGTATTTTTTTAATCTTCTAGGCGTTTGCAAGACAAGAAGCCTCACATCAGCGTCTCTCACGTCTGATGGAAAGCACATTGTTTCAGCTTGCGAGGACTCTAATGTGTATATATGGAGCAATGGGGAGGAGTCAGATTCTTCTTCACAACCCAAAAAGATTCGATCTTTTGAACGTTTCTCCACCAATGCATCTGTCGCGGCAACCTGGTGTGGATTCTCAGATCATAACACAACACTCCCGTTTTCTTCTCCTTCTTGCTTATCTCTGAACGAAGGGTTTGTCCCCGGATCAATTTCCAAAGGAAGCGCGACGTGGCCAGAGGAAAACCTACCCGCAAATCCTCTGTCTACATCCGCAATGAATGCGTCTCATTACAAGTTTCTCAAGTCCTCTTACCAGAGAGCAACTAGCTCTCTTGCTTGGGGTATGGTCATTGTGACAGGTGGTTGGGATGGACGGATCAGAACATTTCAGAACTACGGCTTGCCTGTGATTACTTGAAGAAAAAAAACCGGTTTCTTTTCGTAACTTTGGAAAACAAATCAAATGCAATTGTTCCTTTCTTGCTAGGCACGAGCACATGGTTTTGGCAGATCTAAGAAGCTATTGGTGGGTCCAAAACCAGATCCATTCTCACATTTACGGAGATAAGCCATTGCTCAATAGTCAAAAAGAGATTGAAATGTGTCCTCCAGATTATGATCCTGTAGAAAATCTTGAAGAAGGGTCAGTGGAGAGATTTCAATGGGGGGTTGATGTAGACGCAGGAGATGATAAGGAACAGATGTTTCTTGTTTTGGCAGTTAGTGGCGGTTGGAGATGGTTTTTGAAAGAGTACGGATTTGTCTGAAAGGTGACAGGCGATGTGGGGCCCAAAACAAGAGAGGCAGGCAAGTAGTGATGATGGAAAGGAGTGGTTGAAGGAGAAAGATGTTGATGTTACTTGCAGGAAAAAGATCCTCCATGGCTTCTCCTCTTTGATCCTTTTTCTTAGGATTTTGATTTGAAATTTTTCTAACGCAGTCAAGGTTCTGTGTCCATTCGTTGATTCGGTGTAGTTTGATGCTAACGTGTAGAAAGAGTTTTTAGCTTATTTAGATTTGATTTCCACTTGTGATTATTAGAGACAAATCAATAGATTAATTGTAAGCACACGGCAATTCGGCAAAAAATAAAAAAATGTGTAAGCACCCTCCACCTCACAGAGAGGCTCCGGGGATTTGTATTTGTAAATTTTGTTTACAGTAAAGTTTTTTAATTGTTAATGGATAAGTTAATATAAATCCTCCTGAAATTTTCCATTTTCCTAATATTAACAATAGATTGTATACATTATATAAATTTTGTATACAGTAAAGTTTTAATATATATATATATATATATATATATATATATATATATGTGCAAGAATAATCGATTGTTTTTTCTTTTTGTTTTAAAACGGGGGTTATTTGTCGTTTAGTGAGATGTAAATTGGTCTGTACATTTGTGTAAAGCCAGGACAAAAAAAGAAAAAAAGTAACCCGCTGCCGGGGTCTAACCCGGATTCCAATTGATTCAGAAATTAACCTTTGTGCTACAGCGGATTTGTTGTCTATTTTACCCATCAATTACTATCTAAAGTCTAGTTTCTATATAAAAATAGTATTATTAGTATATTACCTACCATATAGTTTTTTTTTGTTTTTTGTTTATTAAAAAACGGATCGCAATTTTCTTTATCAATTGCTAGTACTTAACTAAATTTAGGATTCGCATATATGCGGATTTATAATTTAATATTTTATAACTCGTGAAAAAAATCAAACACGATAAAGTAAAAAACAAAATCAGACCATTGAAAATTAAAATTTTGTCGAAAAACATATTTAACTAGATTTAAAACCCGCATACATGCAAATTACTTTTTTTTTCTACGTTTTCAATGGAATAAAGTTTACGAATTTCGTTTATAAAAAAATATTTTCCATGGTTCATTGTTTCATTTTATTTCTTGGTCAACAATTGTATACATTTTATTTTGGGAGATTTGTTAAAATAATACGTTTTCCAAATTTAATTTCAAATATAGTACATTCGTAGGAAAATTTGTAGAAATAGTATACTTTCTTCAAAATACCTAAAATATCCTTACGATTTAGCAGAGTCTGCGTGAATTTTGTAGACTTAAGGCTAAGGCTAGAAAGACTCTGCTAAGGACTGCAGAGGCTATCCAGCCTCTGCTAAATCTACCAATTTTGTTAAGACTGTTTGTGTTATCTTTAGCAGAGATTGCACAAACTCTGCCTAAACTCTGCTAAAGACAGCATAGGTTGGGTAAACTCTGTTAAGGCTGGACAGACTCTGCTAGGACTTGGCAGACTCTGCTAAGGCTGGGCAGATTATTTTTGTACTATGTCGTCCTTAGCAGAGGTTGCACAAAATCTGTTTAAACTCTGCTAAGGACACATAGATTGGGTATACTTTGCTACGTCTGCCAGCTATTTCAGTAGACAAATAAATTTATAACTTTACGTTTATTTGGCCGAATAATTTCCAATATATGTCAAATTTAACAATAAATTGAATATCTATATTTTTAAAAATTATTATATATATAGAAACATTTATCTAATGAAAACTCTGCCAAGGAGACCAAAGGCTCCATACATTTATTTATGTTTATTTAAGATTTTGTTAAATAATTAAGACAACGCCTCCTTTTGTTGTACAATTATGGAAAACATATTATGATGCCCAAATTATATTATGAAAATTTTAAAAAATTTAAATAATTAAGACAAAGTTTTAAAAGTTACGCCTCCTTTTTTTTAGCCAAGTTTGTTCCAAAGTGTTGCTTTAGATCTGCATTCAGTCTGTAAAATTCTAAACTACTTAAAACGAAAAAAACTATGATTAACATTTATTTAGACATCATAACTCAAAAATCATCTTATATTTTAACGTTTATACAATTTGTACTAAACTATAAGAAATTTTGTATAAAAGAAGTGACAGTATATAACAAGAACAAATATATACATATATATATGGCCTTTAAATTGTGAGGCCCAATTATATTACGGGCAAAAGATTAAAAATAAATTAATTAATTAAGATGGCGTTTCAAAAGTCAGCGCCTTTTGTCGCATAGTTAAGACAGCGCCGCCTTTTCTCTTAGTTAAATTTCTTCCAAAGCACTGCTTTAGTTCTTCAGTTTGTCTGCGAAGCCCTAAACCACTTAAACGAAGAAAAAACTACGATTAACATTTGTGTAGACATTATAACTCAAAAATTATTTTAAATCTTAGCGTTTAAAAGCTTATTTACCTTTGAAAAGTAGAATGGAAGAAAAAACAATAGTCATGGTTTATAGAGGAGTACAATACCAATGAAATACTTGACATATTTTCGTGTTGCACAAAGAAACACATGATAATAAAAAAAATTTGTTTTTTTATATAATTTGTAATAAACTGTAAGAAATATTGTATAAAAGAAGTGACAGTCTACAACAAAAACAAATATGCAAAAAAACAAAACTGTAAAAATGAATTCTTCTAAAGTCTCATATTAATATGCTTTTGGTATGCTTTTGGTGATATGCATTTAGTCTGCGATACCCTAATCACTATGTTTTCTATTGAGTTGTTTGAGATTGTTTATCCCGATCTGCGTTATACCGGTTAATGCACTACTGGTATATATCAGGGGAAACAAAACTTAAAATGTATTGATTAGAAAAAAAAATATCTAATTTAGTTAAAAATATAAGAGACGGGGTTTACTCGATCGGATCGTGTCAAAATTCTGACGTGAAAATCCTATAGCAAAAAAAAAAAAAGAAAGTGTTCAACTAAGATTAATTTAGAGTTAATTACGTAATCATCAAAAAAAAAATGAAAGCATTTTGACAAATAACAGTGATAACGATATAAATTGGGTAACTAGCAAAATGGTATCTAAAAGAATAGGGGTAGACTGTAACTCGTCATTTTCTTAAATCGAATCATGATGAATTGATATTTATGTGCATGGTTATATCAATATTTAATACGGTAAATAATTATATAGAACTCCAAGATACTATAACACCCTATTTTTTCAAAATAAATATTTAGAAATATAATCATTTGATATTCGTGTGTACAAATATTATTTGGTATTCGCACGCATATATACAAAAATATAAATTCATTCGATAAACAAAAAACATGAAAGTCTTTTCTAAGAGCAGAGTACAAGCAGTCATAATAAAATTGGCAGATTTAGCATAGCTTTTACTGTCTTTAGCAGAGTTTAAACATATTCTGCACAACCTCTGCTAAAGATATCAGAGTACATGCAGTCTTAACACAGTTCACAGATTCTGCCTACACTTTGTTGTCCTCAGCAGAGTATAAGAAAAGTATGCGTAACCTCTGCTAAGGACATCAGAGTACATGCAATCTTAACAAAGTTGGCAGAGACTGCCTAGCCTTTGCTGTCCTTAGCAGAGTATAAGCAGAGTATGCGCAACCTCTGCTAAGGAGATCAGAGTACATGCAGTTTTAAAAAAGTTGGCAGAGACTGCCTAGCCTTTGTTACCCTTAGCAGAGTATAAGCAGAGTCTGCGCAAACTCTGCTGGTGCTTAAGGGTAGCGCTGGTATTTTTAAAAAAGTGTATCATTTCTACAATTTTTTTACACAGGTACTGTTTTTGATATTATTTTTCATTTTTGTACTATTTTGGATCATTTCTTCTTTTCTTTATTGGTCCCCGCTCATGGAAGACCGGCGTCAGATCTGCCGCACCAGGCGCTGCCACCAGTACGGAAAAGGTCTCAACATCTCAGAGCCGTATTGTTGGCCAACTAGCAAGAGAAGACAAATGTGTTAGGCAAAAATCACTCAAGTGCATCGTACCGGGTCAAATCCAAGAATCCATACCCGACCTAACTAAGGATGCAGAATCCGGTATCCGAGTCCGGACAGGTAAAAGTCTATAAAGACACCCCTCATCTACTTCAGAAGGGGATCCGATTCTCTCCCGAAAAAACTCACACTCAATGCCCATTTATCTCGAGACTAAGGTCCAATCCTTCAGGATCTTAGTCTCTTTCCGGCTGTTTACGATCATTCCTTCTTTGGATTCTTCCCAGACATCTCTCTCTTTTCCGGTCATCCCTTGGCCATTTTCTCTCTAAATACTCTGTTCACTATGTCTCACCGCATTTCTCTCTCCAAGTTCTGATACGTTGTGGACCATCCCTTACTCGGCCCGTTGTCATCCAAAAAAAAAAGCAGACTCTGCCAAGACATTGACAGACTAGCAGATTGATATTTAAGTTAGCCAACAAATTCAAAAGACTTTCGGAATTCGCAAGTCTGCTAAAATCATGGCAGACTTAGATTTTGACTCAGCGTCTTCAACACTTAAATTTTTTTTAAAGGAATTACCCGGCTTTCCATAAATGCCGAATCATGATAATTGGGTGCGGTTTCGTTTTTCCTTCACCATAGAATTTTAAGCGACTAACTCTACAAAAATAAATTGGTATTAGGAACAAAATATACAAGAATACAAAATCGAATTCTCTATAAATCATTAATCAAACCAAAAACATAAATGAAAAGATAAAACAATTTACCGATTAACCTTCTATGATTAATCCAAAACTGATTTTCAAGAATTCTAGAGATGATGGTTTTGATCGTTGATGATTCCTTTTGTTTTGAAGATTTAGTAGTTGAAGGAAATGATGTTTTGTGTTTTGCTGACTATTTTGAAAACCATTGTTTTGTATTTTGTCGACAATGGTTTTCAAGTTTGGTTTTTTTTTACTTAAACGTTTCTTTTAAAAAAGTAGTTTTACTTTAAGGTTTTTTTTTATAAAAAAAAAATCATTTTTCAATTAAATAATAACAATTTGTATTTTAATTCTTGATTTTATTATTATTTTACTATTCCAAATATTTAGGTGGCAAATAAAATCAATAAATGATGTGTTTAAGGATAATATAGGAAAAACATTTTAAAAAAATCTTTAAAAATCTTGATAGATTATTTTGGCTAATTTCAATATTTTATGAGTTATTATAGCTAATCTTCCTAAATTAAATTTACTGGGTGCAAGTAATTATTTATGTAATAATTATAAGGGGAGTTTGGAAATTAAGGGATGTCATGTGACCCCTATTCCATCAAGTGGGTTCGCCCCAGGACCATATTTACTTGATTCTCATTTGTTTTGAACGGCGTATCTCTCAATTTTCGGTTATGATTGAAGTTATTATTCTCAATGTGTTTTTATCAAGTGAGGGTATTCCAATATTGTCTCCAAAAATCTGTCTTTGAAAAAGAAAAATGCATTTAGTTGATAGCTTTGTGTAATCAGAGAGCTTCTCCCATGAGACTAATAAATCATTTCTAGATGACAGGGCCAAATGTGGCTGATTTTTTCGTCTAACAGCTGGTCTTTCCTCCTTTGTTCGTGTGGGAGTCGAAACTAGCACAACTAAATTTGGTCAGGGAAAATTAGGGATTCGACAAACTTCTATGAAAAGAAACCAGGAAAGAGATCCAAAGATAGTCTTTATTATCTCAGCTGATTTAAAAGCTGTTGTAGAGAATCACAAGTGTTTAGCTAGGTCAATTTTCGGATATCCTTTTTCAAGAGGTACATTGTCTATTTATACGCAAATAAGTCGGCTAGGCCTTTTCCTAAAGGATAAAGGAAAACTTCCATATTCTTCAGGATTTCCTTTCTCTGATTCGGATGTGGGCTTCTTTCTTTGCCTCGTCGCCTCGGCCCACCAATATCTTGTGGCTTGTTGCCTCGGCCCAACAAGATATTGGGCTCGTTGCTTCGTTGGGTCATCGGCGGGCTGGCTTGTCGCTTGTCTCGCCTGTTTGGCTAGTCTGGTTCGTCGATGTCGAGCCGAGGTCTTGGCTTTGTAGCCTGCTTCTCCTTGATGCCGAGCCAGGGAGTTGTCTCGTCGTCTGACTTTCCTCGATGCCGAGCCAAGAAATTGGTTTGCCAACATGTTGGCTCGTCGTCATTGGTTCGCCAACATGTTGGCTCATCGTCATTGGTTCGTTTGCCAACATATTGGCTCGTCACCGTTTGTTGGTTTGCCAACATGTTGGCTCGTCACTGTTTGTTGGTTTGCTAACATGTTGGCTCGTTACCGTTTGTTGGTTTGCTAACATGTTGGCTCGTCACCGTTTGCTGGTTTGCCAACATGTTGGCTCGTCACCGTTTCCTGTCGCCGAGCCAGGTGTTGGCTCGTCACTGCTTCCTATCGCCGAGCCAGGGATGTTGGCTCGTCACTGCTTCATGTCACCGAGCCATGTGTTTGGCTTATCGCTACGTCTTCCTGATGCCTAGCCAAACATCGGCTCCTCACTCCTTCTTCCTGATGCCTAGCCAAATATTGGCTCGTCACTCCTTCTTTCTTATGCCTAACCAAACGTTGGCTCGTCACTTCTTCTTCCTGATTCCTAACCAAACGTTGGCTCGCCACTCCTTCTTCCTGATGTCTAGCCAAACGTTGGCTCATCACTTCTTCTTCTTGATGCCTAGCCAAAGTTGGCTCATCACTTCTTCTTCCTGATGCCTAGCCAAAAGTTGGCTCATCACTTCTTCTTCCTGATGCCTAGCCAAAAGTTGGCTCATCACTTCTTCTTCCTGATGCCTAGCCAAAAGTTGGCTCATCACTTCTTCTTCCTGATGCCTAGCCAAAAGTTGGCTCGTCACTCCAAAGTCAGTTAGTCCCAAGATCTTCTAACCATTTTTGGTGGCCAATCTCGATGGGGTGGAAATCGACCCCAACAGTTCTCATGTGTTTTTGATAAAATTTGATTGCATATATATAAATGTAACAAGAGTTGCAAATTACAATAAGCCCACTCTAATATTTTTTACCCACGATAGAATTTAATATGAACCAAGTTTGTAAAAAGCCCAGTCTGAAGCCCAAACATGAGATAGTTGTTGAAACGATTTTGTTGTCTATAGCCGATGTCTCAGTTCCGAGAAAACCAAAGTTGCATGATTTCACTTGCAACCAAAAGATTTTGGGATCGAAACGATGAGATCCTGTTCTTGATTATGCTTCCAATTTTTCTGATGATGCTCTCTGGTGGTCGATTTGAGTTTTGGTGAATACGGTCATTCCTTTCTTTCCAGAGAAAGTAGATAGAGCTTTGCCAAGCAAGGAGAAGGAGAAACCTTAAGTTTCTGTTACCACTGAAATCGATAAGGTTTTGTAGAAGAGGAAACCACTGGTGATTGGACGGCTGTTGGAGAATTTTTGAAGCGAAGTGGATCCAAACCATTCTTTAGTACGGACATTCAAAAAATAGGTGATTCCTTGATTCGTCTTTTTGGTTGCACTTTGGGTTGATCCGTAGACCCCATCTGATCATACGGTCACGAGTTGGACAACGATTGTTGGTAAACAACCAGGTAAGGGTTTTATGTTTTGGTATCCCTCTCTTCAACCACACAATCTTATTCGAAGGAGTAACCGGTCTTGTATCTCGCAGGAGGTTGTAGATCTGCTGTGAATTAAAGTCCTCTTGCAGCACACCATTGATCTGCCAGGTATAGGTCTTAGGATTAGTAGTCAGGCTCACATTTGTGAGGTAGAGATGTAGTTGCTCCACTTCATTCGATCTGGCTGGTGTTAAATTCCATCCACCATTTTTCCATATAGATGAAACGGAAGCAGTAATGGGAATGCCCGTTCTCCTTGGTCCTTGACTTCCTAAGAAAAGAATTAGAGGACCAAATTATATCCAAGGATCTCTCCAGAAGCTACAATCTCTTTCATCACCAGGTAACACTCGTAGCCAATGGAAAACTATTTCCCTTAGCTTAAGTAGATGTTTGAACAGCCAAGTTTGAGACTGACATGGCTTTATGTCCTAGAAACTCTTGTCCTTGATGACGTTCTGGTGAATCCAAGCAACCCACACCGAATCCGCTTTAAAGAAGAGCATCCATAACAGTTTAATTGAGCAAGTACGGTTCCAAATCTCCAAATTTCGAACCCCTAATCCTCCCTCTTCTTTGGGAGTCACCACTGTTTCCCATGCTACTCTAGCTACGTTTCTACCCTCCAACGAACTTTTCCAAAGATAAGCACTACAGAGGGAATTAATTTCTTTTATGCATCTTTTAGGTAGGATGAAAGCAGCACACCAGAAATTGATGATTCCGGCTATGACCGAGTTTAGCAATTGTAGCCTCCCAGCAAAGGACAGATACTTAGCAGTCCAACCTCCTATCTTACTTTTTATTTTCTGAAGCAAAGGCTCACAATTGATGATTGAAAGCTTTTTTGTGCAGAGAGGAAGTCCTAGGTACCTGATGGGGAGGTGTCCTTGTGGAATGTTGGAACTAGTAGCAATGGAGGTTACTTCTTGAGTAGATAGACCCGCTGAGAAGAAGCATGACTTAACTGGACTGATGGCTAGGCCAGACATCCGCCGGAAGTCAGAAAGAATAGTCAAGATGCCATGGACCGAGGTAGGGGATCCATCTGAAAAAATAAGGAGGTCATATGCAAAACACAAGTCTGTAAATCTTGATTCAGAGCAATTCGGATGATAACCAAACTTATTTTCCTATGCAGCTTTGTTCAACATATGAGAGAGGACATTCATTGCAAGTCCAAAGAGGTATGGTGACAAGGGGTCTCCTTGCCTTAGACCTCTTGTTCCTCTAAAGTACCCATGTATGGAGTCATTAATTCCCACTGAGAAGGAAGGGGTAGTGATGCATTCCATGATCCACTTTACATACAAAGCTGGCAGATTCAAAGCTGAGAGGCACTGAAAAATAAACTCCCACCTGATAGAGTCAAAGGCCTTTGCTATGTCAACTTGAATGGTGAGCCTCTTTGGTCCTTTATTTTTGTGATATCCACTCACTAGCTCAGATGCTAGTAGATAGTTTTCCAGCAGTTGTCTACCCTTGATGAAGGCTGTCTAGTTAGGTAATATAATGTTTGGAATGATAGGTTTGATATTTGCAACCAGTAGCTTGGAAATGGTTTTATAGAGGGTGTTACAACAGGAAATTGGTCTATAATCCTTTATATTTGTAGCTCCAGGGTGTTTCAGAATTAGGGTGAGGATGGTTGAATTTGTGGCTAAGGGTATGAAAGGGTTTAAGAAGAAGTTTATAATAGAAACTTGGGTTTCTTCTCCTAAGACAGACCAAGCTCCTTTGTAGAAACCAGCCGAAAGACCACCAGGCCCTAGACTCTTGTTTGGATTAAGCCTGAAGATAATTTTTGTGACTTCTTCTTTGGTAGGGATGGTGATCAAGGCTACTGCATCCAGAGCAGAATATGTCTAGGGAGTATACTCTAAAACCTCATGGTAAGAGATAGGGCTTCTATATTGGAAATGAGGTCCCAAGATGGCCTTGAAGTGGTCCACTACCAAGTTTCCTATTCCATCAAGCGTGTTAATTGGGATTTCATCAGCATCACATAAGATATGAATTGCATTGTAAGCTGCCCTAGCCTGAGCAACCATGTGGAAGTAGCTTGTGTTCTGGTCCTCCGTCACTAACCAGTTAATTCTTGATTTCTGTTGGAAGTATTTCTCCTCCACTAGCCTTAGATTTGCAAGTTTGTCCATACAGTTTTTTTTCGCCTTAAAATTAATTGTTGAAGCTTGATGCAATGAGAGTATCTACACAGACTTAAACAAACGGTTAGCCTCACCAACTCTCTTTTGAATCTCACTGAAATTGTTTTTGTTTAGTGTTTTGAGCTCTCTTCTCCATTGTTTCTGCTTAACACTCATGTTTCTCAAGAGTAATCCTCTTTTTCAGTGTGAACCCAAGAAGAAGCCACAGTGGTTAGAAAATCAGGATGATCAACAAGGACGTTGAAGAATTTGAAAGGTTTAGTGCCTGTTTGGGGAAGAGTGGAGTTAAGGGAGATGAGGCAAGGGGTGTGATCTGAGATTCCAGGAGCCAAAAAAGAAACTAAACTAGAAGGGTAAGTTCTAAACCAATGCTCATTTATCAGAGCTCTATCCAAATTTTTTGCAGCTGGTTTCTCAGGTCTCTTGTTTGACTAGGAAAACAAGGGGCCATGGTATCTCAAGTCTTTAACTTCAAGTGTTTCTAGACAGGCTTTGAAGTTAACCATTCTAGTTGTGAGTTGGTTCTTGTCAGGCGAAGAATGCTCATTGTGGTGGAGTATCTCATTGAAATCACCTCCTAGCAGCCATTGGAAGGATCCGATCTGAAGCTGAGAATGGATGTGGGTGAGATCTTTCCATAAGGTATCCTTTTCGACTTTGATATTGGAAGCGTAAACAGCAGTGAAAAGGAAGGGGACAGTTCCTAGGCAACAAACTCTGCAAGTCATCATTTGTCTATCCTGGTGAAGGACAAAGACAGATACAGGCTGTTTTCATATCAGAATAATACGGCCATCATCATCAGATTGATGATTAGAGACAAAGCTCCAGTTAGAGTAGACATCGTTCATCACTTGGTTCAGGTTAGATTCATTTATGTGAGTTTCCAAAAGGGCTCCAAAACATACTCTAGTAGATAAAAGCCAGTTCTTAAAAGCCGGATGCTTTTCACTTTCATTTAGTCCTCTGGCATTCCAAAAAAAGGTGTTTACTGACATAAATTTTTTTTAGGTTTGGGTCTTCCCAGGAAGAGAAGCACCCACGGAAGGGGAAGATGAAGAATTAAGGCTAATGGAGGTAACTTCAAGAAAAGAGGGATGGGCTGATGGGCTGGGATTTTCATATGGTGATTTTGACAGAAAAGTGGTTTGGGGTTGAGGGGAAAGATCAGATGAGGTAGGTGCTAGATGTGATTGAACCATGGTGAGATGGCTTGCCATAAGGGACTGAGATGGATCAAATAAGGAAGATAAGGATTCAGAACCTGCTAAGCAGGAAAAATAGCTTGGCTTACCTACAAGGGAGCCTATTGACTTGGTATTCTTCTTTACAATGGCTGGTTTAGAAGATAATCTACTGTAGGTCCTTTCACTAGTCTCTGTAGAGAGCTTGTTTGTGGAATCAATCATCTGAGCTGCTAAAGCTAGTAGGTGAGTTATCTTTTTCTTCTGGCCATGGAAGCTTTTCTATCCAAATGGAGAGTTGGGGATTTATCAAGGTGGTTATTTCATTTGTGAGCTGAGGATTGTTTATTGGTTCTTTTTGGAGAGACCATACCATATTAGATGATCCTCTAGGGGTGAATGTTGTTTATAGGTGGTTGGAATGGGAGATTAGATGGTGGGTTTAGTATTTGAGCTGATGAAATTTGTGTTTGTGATGATTGTATGTGCGATTGAGAAGCTAGGATGGTTGTTTGGGAGGTTGGTTCCTTCTGGTTAGTAGCAGGGGTGGGGTTACTAGCAGGAGGCCTATCTTTTCCAACAGAGGTTGGTGTCCATTTGGAAGTTGGACATTTGGACTGGAGATGACCCAACTGGTTACAATTAGGACAAGTTGGGGGCAACCAAGGGTACTCAGCAGAGATAGAGATCACTGATCCATCATCTCTAAGCAGTTCAGCAGAAAGTGGTTAAGGTTTTGAGCAGTCTGCTTTGATCTTGACGTATGCAACATTTATATTTGTTAGCCTTTTGGTGTATTCACCAGTTTCCACTGGCTCACCAAACAGGCCAGTAACCAGACTGAGGCCCTCTTGAGTGCGAAGGTCGGAAGGCACTCCTCTAACATGGACCCATAGAGGAATACTTTCAATGGTAGGTGGTTTGATGGCCAGATTTGGGGACCATTGAGCAACATAGACAGTGAATTCCCAATATACCAAATTTCTTATTCCACTATCTTCTTTCTGATTACTTCATTAGGGATCTTAATCATCATGGATCTGTCCGCAGGCCTTAGGTGGATCTCGAGTTTCCTTTCACGTCCCCACACATGGGATAGAACACTCTGAATATGGCCATAAGAAGGCGTGTTTCCCATGAAAATGCCAATTATAAATTCCTTATGTTGCTCAACTCCTCTCTTGAAAACATCGCCAGGTACTAGAACTCTAGGATTCCTTCTGGAGATAGAGTAGGAGGGGCTAATCTCTTCAGGGATCTATCAACAGAGCTGTTTACTCTTGCAGCCCAGGATTTAACATTTGTATTAGAAGTATGGACGTCAGCTGCAGAAGGTCTAGTAACATCAGGGATAAAAGGTTCCCTCATTTCCTTTTGGGGAAGGTTAGCATTTAGCCCAGCAATAACTGCATTACTAGTAATACTTGGTGTCTCTTTACAGGAATACATGCCTATGGTAGATGGTTCAGCAGGCATTCCTACGGAGTTACTTTTGCCTTTTGAAGAAGATGTAGATCCAGCCTCTTGCGAAGCCTGGATAGTCATTGTAGCAGCTTCATTTAAGATCTGCTTTAAACTTATGGAACTTTTGCTACTTGGAGCAGGAGTGTCCACTGAGAAAGATTTAGTAAGAGACTCAAGATGAGTAGTCGAGGAACCAAAAGGAACAGGGCCCCAAACCGAAGTTTGGGAAACCTTAGCAACAAATGCAATTTTTGAGGTCTTTGGGGCTGAAGGAAGGGAAGATAATGGTGGAAACTAGGAGTGGTTTTGGCTGAGAGGAGGGTTTGGAGGATGAGGAGGTGGCCGGATGGAGATGTCTCCGGCCATGGTTACGGTGGAGTAGATCTAGGGTTTACACGAAAAAAGAGAAAGCAGAGGAGAGGGAAATGAGATTTTTCTCTATTTTCTATCTTTTTTTTTTTGTTCTCATGTGTTATATATATAGGTCAGAAATAATATATCTATTAATTCACCAAATTAGCTTTTGAACCAGTCTGTAAGCCTTTCTTAAAAACTGAAAAGTGTGAACTCTTGAATTTGAGACTGTTTGAGAGAGAATTATTTCCGGCGAAGAAACGTATGGACATGAGTCCGAATTTTTTAGATCTGTTTTAACTAGGCCGTAACCAAAAAAAAAAAAAAAAAAATCTATTAATAGCAAAAATATTATAGTTTCAAGTTCAATAGTATTAAATATTAATGACAAAATTTGGTATATGGTACCTTTTTAATTTAAATTGTCAAAATAGACCATTTACTATTCACATTTAGCAAAATAGACACTTTTTAGAAAGCGTCTAAGCTTTCACTAGTAAATATCCTTGTCCTTTCAAATATTTACATTTATGTCATTCTACCCTAATCACATGCTTTCTCTTCTTCCTCTTCTTTGAAATAAATCGATAACGGCGGTGGAGCATTCGCCGGAGATGGCGAGACAGAAGGAGATAGCAACATCAAATCCTCCGCCGTTGGCTTTACCTATTCCTATCTTAGCTCCCACCACTTCTCCACGCCAATTCAATTTTTCCGATGAGTACGGCTCTCTCTGCGTTCCTGTAGTCGGAGTTGGAGCCGTCGGTCTCGCGAGAATACATGGGGTTTTCCGATTTCCCTTTCGTGCCCCGACCCGATGACGAATCCAGAGACCCGAGATGATACCCAAGTCACAGGGAAGCCCTCACCTACCTTCAAGACTCTGCAAGAGAATTTAAACTCGAGGAGATGGTTTGATTCGAGACCGAAGTTATTCGTGTCGAGCTGAAGAGCATAAATGGAGGGTTCGGTCCAGAAATTCCGATAAGATCTCCGCCGATGAGATTTTTGATGACGTCGTTGTTTGCAATGGACACTATATAGAACCTCGAATTGTTCATGTTCCTGGTAAATTTTGAGATTTGATTTGATCTCTACTTGTTAGTAGTTGCTTCAATGATATTAGATTATTTCATGTTTATACTGATGAAATTGGTTTGAGTATTTGCGTTTTTAGGAATAAAAGCAAATCCAATTCTATGATGCAGGGGAACGTTATGTGCTTCACGTCTCCCGTACCGGGGATGTTCCGGAGACGGGGACGGCGAGGAAATGGTGTGGAAACGTTCCGGGAACGTCTCGGACAAGATGGGGACGGCGACGATTACCGGGGATGGTGGAGAAAATATTGGGGGACATTTCTGAAATGTTTCCTGTTTAAAACCAGTGTCCCCGTTATTTTCAGAAAAAATAAATAAAAGGAAAACTTTGTGTAAACTAGGGTTTAAACTTATTAATTATTCTTATATATATGATCGACTATCACCTCTTTAAATAGTCTCTACTCTCTGCATCACCGAAGCAAGGTATCAATTTGTCTCTTCAAATTACGTTTCTCCGTATCATCTTTGTTGTCTCTAATACATCTTTGTTTGTCCCTAATCTCTATTGTAGTCCTTCGCTTATAGTTGATGTTGGCATGTTGCTTGTCGTTGACATTTTGTTTTTTTATTATTGATTTCTCAATTCTCATAAAGAAACAATAACAGTTCATGAATGGCTTGATGTTAGCATGTTGGTATATTGCTTGTCGTTTCTCCGTATCAACATGTTGGTCGTTATCGTTTATTTTATGTTTTATTTGTTATCATGTTTATTGTTTAATGTTTCTGTTTTTAATTTTTTTTTTCCAATTTGATTATACAAAAAGATGACTTCTCAAGAAGAAAGTGATCAGATTGGTAGTAGTTCAGGTAGTGGATCTATTAGTGAAGAAACTCCATTATGGAATTATGTGACTAAGTTAGAAAAACAAGGAACATCGGGAGGAACTTGGAGATTTAAGTGTAATCTTTGTAACGAGATTCGACAAGGCTTGTATTCCAGAGTTAAAGCACATTTTCTTGGAATAAAAAATGCTGGCATTTCTATTTGCAAGAAGGCAACAAGGGATAAAAGACTTGAGATGGAGAGGTTGGAAGATGAGTTTGAGAAAAAGAAAAGTGAGTTTGGACCTAAAGAGGTTTATTTGTCTTGTGAACCAAACTCTGCTTTTAAGAAAAGAAAGTCTAGCTTTTTGCCTATCGTTAGATCGTTTGGTGTTGAAATGAGGGACCAGTTGGATCAAGAAATTGCGAGAATGTTCTATACTGGAGGCTTACCATTTAACCTTGCAAGAAATCCACACTATCATAGGATCAATTTGCTGCTGCCAACAAAATTGATGGTTATGTGCCTCCTGGTTACAATAAATTGAGAACAACCTTGCTAGACAAAGAGAGAGGCCATATTGAGAAGTTATAAGTACCCCTTAAGTTAACATGGAAAGAAAGAGGGGTGACGATTGTGTCAGATGGTTGGAGCGATCCTACAAGAAAACCTCTGATTAATTTCATTGCTACTTCTGGAAATGGTCCGTTGTTTCTCAAGGCTGAGAATTGTTTTGGCGAAGTGAAAGATAGATTCTTCATTTTTGAGTTGATGAAAAGTGTTATTGAGGAAGTGGGCCATCAAAACGTTGTGCAAATCATCACTGATAATGCAGCAAATTGTAAGGCAGCTGGAGAGATGATTGAGTGTATATTTCCTCACATCTATTGGACACCATGTGTTGTTCATACTCTTAACCTTGCTTTGAAGAACATTTGTGCAGCAAGTGTGGAAGCGAATGCAATAACATATGAGGAGTGCAATTGGATAACAGTAATACATGGGGATGCACTCGCAATAAAACACTTCATCATGAACCACAGCATGAGACTCTCAATGTTTAGTAAGTTCTCTCCTCTTAAGTTGCTTTCAGTTGCTGATACTCGTTTTGCTTCTATCATTGTGATGCTTAAGAGATTGAAGCTTATCAAAAGAGGTCTTCAAGCCATGGTCATAAGTGAAGAATGGTCTACTTATAAAGAGGATGACACATGGAAAGCAAAATTTGTTAGGAGAAGATTGTGAGTGATGATTGGTGGGAACATGTGTCTTATATTATTGATTTCACAAGACCTGTATATGAGATGATTAGATTATGTGACACTGACAAGCCATGCCTTCAGTTGGTGTATGAGATGTGGGATTCCATGATTGAGAAAGTGAAGTTTGAGATCTATAAGAAAGAAAATCGTTCAACGTATGAACATAGTCCCTTCTATTATGTTGTTCATGAGATCTTAGTGGCTCGTTGGGCGAAGAACAACACTCCTCTACATTGTCTAGCTCATTCTTTAAACCCGAGGTATAAGAATAACACTCCTCTACATTATTCTTTCTTTTTACTGTATTGCCATATATATATAACTTGTTTTTTGTATGTTGTAGATTTTATAGTGATGAATGGCTAAATGAGGATCCCGCAAGAAGTGGTCCACATAAGGATGCAGAAGTCTCATGTGAAAGGATGAAGTGTTTTCGAAGATTGTTTCCCAATGATGATGATCATATTAGAGTTCTGAATGAGTATGCATTATCCTCCATGAAGAATGGTCCTTTTGAGGATTTAACATGTCTTTCAGTGATGTCTACTATGGATCCCAATAGCTGGTGGGCTAACTTTGGTGCACAAACTCCTCTCCTTCAGACTTTGGCTTTTAGGTTGCTTGGACAACCTAGTTCATCTTCATGTACTAAACGCAATTGGAGTACTTACGCATTCATTCATTCACTTATAAGGAACAGGTTGAAACCAAGTCATGCTCAAGACTTAGTTTACATCCACAACAATCTAAGTCTTTTATCAAGGAATTCTGGTCAATACGAAGATGAAAAGACCAAGATGTGGGATGTTGATGGAGATTCATTTGATTCTATGGAAGATGTGGGAATCTTGCAGTTTGCAGATCTTTCATTAGATGAGCCAGATTTTGAAAATGAGTTGTTCAATGATTAGCTAATTTTTGTTATTATTTAAGATATTATATTGGAGATTGAATGTTCTTTTATATTGAGATTTATGGTGTGATTTTCTTTATATTTTTATACATGGGTATTTTTTAATATTTTTATTGACGTATCCCTGCCTCACCCGTATCCATAAATTTTAATATTGGCATTTTCCGTCCTTTTTCCCGTCCCCGTTTCTTGTCCCGGTACCCATCTCAGTGCAACATAGAAATCCATAGCCACAATTATCGTGTTCCATATCCATTCAAAGATCCGGTAACTCACAGATCTATGAACCCTTTACTTAAATCTTATAATTGTTCTTTATATAAGCAAACTCTTTCTTATTAAAACTTATTTAATTGGATTTTGCCAATTTAACGTAGTTTCTTTGGTATGTTTGCAGGTAGTGGTGGTGATAGGAAATTTTGCTAGTTGAGCTGACATTAGCAGTGACATAGCAACTATCGCAAAAGAAGTTTATATCGCATCTAAAACGATTGCATCCGATATATACAAAAAGCTTTCGGGGCTTGACAATCTATGGCTTTGCTATGTGGTAAGAAAAAAAAAAAGAAAAAGAGAGTTTGAACTGAATCAGAAATGTAAGTAGACGAAGATGAGTTGATCAAAGAGAGCATTGATGCTCCTTTGATATGTTGCAGATAGAGATGACCCACAAAGATACACATTAGGAAAATAGACGGTGTACACATTTCTGTACACCATCGTGTACACCGCTTACTACACTCGTTTATATCCTAAACCACAGTGTACACCATCTATTTTCTACTTCATTTGTACACTCGTTTCCATCCTAAATCACAGTGTACACCGGTCACCATGTACACTTAGCCGTAACATGTATATCCATACACCATCATATACACAAAGTATGCACACCACCATATACACTGCATCTTACATATTGGTGTACATATTCACCCACTCCTTTTATATACCACCAAATATCCAATAATCACCATTGTTCTTTTCCGTAAAAAAATTGTCTATTTATCAAATTTGCTAGACGAAAGCAATAACTTGAAGTGGACTACTATTTCAATTTCAAATGACTTTAAAATACCCAGTTTTCTAACTAACCCAATATTAATTCCCTTTATTGATATTAAAATTGAAGCGGACCAAATAGTGATTGGCCCAATTAGTAGTATCCGATCCAAATCGTGATAGTATCTGATCTGATCTGTCATGCCACGTCATTGGCCTGATCCATAATAACTAACGGTTGTCCAACTTGTTCAAGACAAAGCACAAAATCTGAGCAGCAGCCATGGCTTCGCTTCCGGTTCAGTTCACAAGGAATAATCTCTCTCCGCCGTATTTCTCCGGAAGAATCCGCCGCTCTCCCTTCCCGGAGGGCAGATCTTTTGTATCTGTGCAATGCTCCGGTAAACTCCATCTTCTAGGTTTGCGATTCCTCGGATTTCCACTAGTTTCAAGCATCAGTAGCTTTATCTCGTGTCTCAGACCCGAAATTGGCTATAAAAGTAGAATTGATTCTCATAGGGCCCTGGTCGTATAATGTCTTTTTGGTTTGCAATATGGTCTCAGCTAGAGAAAATGGTCGAGTATTGAACAAGAGTTTGGTGCCAATTAAGGAGCTTGGATGTATCGCTTGCGCCCTTCTCTCTGCTTGTACACTTACGATTGCTTCTCCTGTAATTGCTGCTAACCAGGTCAGTCACATTGTTTTTCTCTCTTTTGAACATATGGCAAAGTGTATCTGAATGATCCTTCCCTTAAAGCTTACGAATTGCTTAAGACGGTTAAAGATGACCATGTTTTGAAATTTCAACAACTGAATGATGGTTTTGTTTCAGAGACTTCCTCCGCTTTCAACAGATCCAAACCGTTGTGAACAAGCGTTCATTGGTAACACGATAGGTCAAGCCAATGGAGTCTATGACAAACCACTCGATCTTAGGTTCTGCGATTACACAAACGATCAATCTAATCTCAAAGGCAAGACTCTCTCTGCTGCCTTGATGTCAGGCGCCAAGTTTGATGGTGCAGACATGACTGAAGTCGTTATGTCAAAAGCTTATGCCGTAGGAGCAAGCTTCAAGGGTAACTACAACACTCTTATATACGTAGCCATTATTATATCGAGAACCGAAATGGTAATAATGCTGAGGTTGATGTTTGCAGGGGTCAATTTCTCAAATGCTGTTATTGATCGGGTGAATTTCGGGAAATCAGATCTGAAAGGAGCCGTGTTCAAGAACACGGTGTTATCGGGTTCGACATTCGATGAGGCAAATCTGGAGGATGTGGTCTTTGAGGACACAATCATTGGTTACATAGACCTTCAGAAAATATGTAGGAACCAGACAATAAACGAAGAAGGAAGACTCGTGTTGGGTTGTCGATAGAGATGAGAGAAGGATTTGCTTTGTTGCATTATAAATGTAAGAATTGAGATTTGACACAAACATGTATGAACAAAGTACGTAAAGGTTGAAGGATAGGACTCAGGAGAGAGTTATTATGAGCTTGTATAATCAATTCCTGTCAATTCTGTAACCAAACAAAGGCTTTTCTCTGTTCCCATCATTTACATACACATATTTGTGTGTTAATATGTGTAGATTATTTGTATGTTTGCGAAGCATGAAACCATCCCCAAGAATTATTTTGTATGTACATGGACAGAGCATTTAATTTATTGTATATAAAAACATAATAGAAGACATGACAATGGGTAGCTTAGTCCAGCTGTTAAATGGTTTTTTTTTTTAATTATATGTTTAAGATTGAAATGATAAACTAAGTGTTGGAGTGATTTTATACCATCCAATAAAAAGATGCCATGTAAACAGTAAAATATGAGGGTTTTGGGACAGAGTAGGTATGCTCCCAGAAGGTAGCGAAATGCGGTTCTGACAAATTAGATCAGCCATAGAATTCTACCTATCGTTCCCTGGAAAAGGCGTCTGCCACTCTATGGAGGTGACGTGATGTAACTTGACAAAAAGACTCAGCCGAGCTAAGAGCTAAAGGTAAGGACAATCCTTCTATAATATCCAATATGGATCTTCATAAAGGGAGAGGACGGTTTCCGGGAGATGAAAGAGGAGACTTGCCCAGAGATTCGGATAAAGAAAGAGATAATAAACTCGTAAAAAGAACCCGACTGAGAATACTCTCTCGGAAGTGTTCTTAGTAATCTGATCCTTAGAAAGAGAGTTCAAACCCTCTTCTTTCCTTATTCCTCCTAGAGATAACAGACGGCGGTTCCGATCTTTGGACGTGGCCCCCCAAATTCAATCCATACTCACTTCCTGAATAAACTTACTCTCTAGTTGTAGTCTGAATTGGGCGTCAGAGAGTTTTTGAGAGGGAAATCCTTTCTCGTTCTTTCGAAGACCTTTCTGGTGATGTTACTTATGCATGTTCCGTCGTTCTTCCAGAAGATCCCCACGGCCGTCTCCCCGGAGACATCGGCCCAGGCCAGAGCATCGCTTATCTCCAAAGAACGGAACTCCTATCCGAAACTCTACAACTATTCCTAAATGATATTCGAAGTCTGCCGCAAAAGACTCCACATATAGAATATCCGAAATTTGATCCAATGCAATAGATATTAGATTCAAATTATTGGATTACGTCGCTATTATAATACTGTTTTTCCTAATGTTTGAACACCCCATCCGATTAAGTTGAGTTAAACATTTATTAATCTAGGCGCTAAAAGTTTGTCGTCGGACAATTGAATTAATAACATCTACCGCATTTTAAACAATTGAAATTAAGAGAAGTTTTTGGTTATATTGGTCATGTCATGGAATTATATGTTCTTTTTATAATCCTCGAGAAAGAAAATAAAGAAAACTCCTCGAGTTATGTTTTTAATAAAAATAGCACTCTTTATTTAATATCGGTTATAAGTTATAACGAAGTACACAGAGAAAATAAGTACTATATACGTCAATAAAAATAAGATGATAGTAACTAATTAATGATTTAGTATGTCTTGTCACTAGTCCTCCTTTCACGAACGCATTTCCGAAGGGTATCGTACACTGATCTCATCCTCAAACAAAATGTCAGAAGGAGGATACACACATACATTCATATATTTATAGATATTAGTGCATGTGCTTATGCTACTACATATATATATATATATATATATATAGAGAGAGAGAGAGAGAGAGAGAGAGAGAGAGAGAGAGTTGTGTGTTTATTATTCAAGGCTTGCCTCCGGGCCTCTTTCTTGGGTCATGCTTAGGGTTGGGTCCTGCGTCGTCGTAGTCCGTGGTCGAGTGGAACATCAACTTCCGGTGGCTCATCTTCTTCACTTCCATCTCCTCACTCTTTATAATTACAAACCCGTATGTTACTATCAATATTTTGGAGACAAAACAACATTCCTAATATTTATATGCACATATAAACATAAAATACATTACCTTGTAAAGCATGAAACTCTCATGCATCTTTGCGCCTCCAAGCTGGATAGAGCCTTCCACAATAGCTAAAAGAACACATTGTATCAGCGGATTATACATGTTTTAAAAAAAAAAACTAAAATCTATATAGCTAGAAAGAGATTGATTTTTTTGCAACACAAACATGTTTAGTTAGATGTATTTTAATATTGGAAAAGAATGGAAATAGTATTGTATGGTGTGGCTCCACCAATACAATAGTATTAAGGTAGACATGAGGCATCTGAATTAAGAGAGAAATGTATGACAAGATGATATCCAAAGCTGATCTCGGACTAATTAAGATGGATTATGTTGGGCAGTAACGTCGATAAGCATCCCTTTATACAAAATAAAAAACTTATAAAGAAAAAGATGGAATAGACATATGTTTACCTAATGATGAAGAGCAAACAATGAGGAGTGTGAGGAAGAGGAGAGATAGGGGTTTGATCCTAAGAGGCATATTATATGTTTTTTATGAGTAATCTATGATGCTCAATTACTCTTTGTTCGATTATAGGAGAAATGTAATTAATCAATGGAAAGTGAGAAGAAATGGGTTTGTGATATGAGAAGAGGGGAGAAGCTAGTTTACATTTTATAAACCGTTAAGTTTATGTGGTGGAAACTGTTTTGGTCCATATAGACTATAGTCGTAATGGCGATGATGATGACCATGACTAAGATGGTTGGTTCTGTTTATGATAATGAAAACATGTAAAGCCCTTATCAAACTAAAGTTTCAAAAAATGAGAATATCACGTTAATATCGAGTGAATATCGATATTTTTTTATTGCAAAGCAAACAAAAAAGTTAAAAACAGTGGTGAGACTAACATCAAAATGATGATGATAGTAGCAAGAAAAATAAAAGAGAATAGTGAGATGAATCAGATGATATTGGGATAACGCATTGAACCCACAAACCCTAAAAAAAACTAAACAAAGTCAACTCAGCTGTTGTTTG
Source organism: Pseudoturritis turrita (assembly GCA_900406555.1). NCBI lineage: Eukaryota > Viridiplantae > Streptophyta > Magnoliopsida > Brassicales > Brassicaceae > Pseudoturritis > Pseudoturritis turrita. The sequence goes on along the minus strand of OVBL01000172.1, from coordinate 158,116 downwards.
TATTACGTCTCCCAAAAAGGACACTTAACTCTTACCTCTATTTATGCTTGTGGACAAAAAAGTATGTTAACCAATAACCTTTTTTTTTTTTTGCATGACATTGCTCAAAATTTCAAAGTTAATTTTTAAATTTTCTTAATTATGTGAATTGGACGGTAGATACTCCAAACATTTTTTAATAATATATGTTTTTTAATAGAAGTATGCTTCAAAAAGATATATGTTTTATATTTTTGAAGCATATTTTTATATATTCAAGTTTATAATGAAAAAGGGTTAATATAATTGATACAAGAAAAACGACCTAATTCATTAGTTTAAGTGGAAGTTCCCCATGAGTCATGACCATATATATTTATTAGGACCAAATTCTGTTCGTCAAGCTTAGCTTCCAACTAAGCTTATCACTCTAACGGAAGATTTATGTTGTCAATCTTAGAATAAAACAGCACTTAGTCAGAACCAATATATATATTTTTTTTTTCTAAAGAGTAAAGAATATTTTATTCTAAACGATTTTTAGTCACTTCATTTGGTTTCATCGATTGTTTACTTACGTTTTAACTTTTAAGCCCAGTGGTTTCACCAATTTTCCCCATACAGCTGTAATGTATCATAGGATCAATGGAGTGCACCACGTACGTGTCCTCATAAGTCAAGTCTACTTATCGACGCAAATTTTTATTGAAAATTGCATTATGCTAAGAAATTGGGTCCATTAACAAAAAGTAAGATGGGATCATACCAAACTCGTACGTAATTATTGATAGTTGTATTGCTGTTAATGATTCATAACGAAAGTGAAATTTACTAAACTCGAACACTAGTTGACAATTTCTTTTAACAATTTGTGACTGAAATTTTGGTTGTACTCAAATGGCGCTACAGTTACGTTGAATTTGACCATGAATATCTTAGGCTTTTCATTCCTCTACATTCCTAAAAAATTACACTATTTAAAAATGATTTTTGATACATTTAATTTTTCGTATCTCAAAAGTTACACTATTTGTAAGTAATTTTTGGTATTTATAATTCCTCTTCATTCATTTCTCGATAGAAAATAAGAGAACAAAAATATGTCTCACCAAAATTGGAGAGGAACAAGAAGTAACAAACATATATTTGCAAATTAAACAAAATTAAAGACAATTTTTTATTTAAATAATTTAAATACCTTTTTTAATAATGAATTTAAATAAAATTAAATTTTTTAATTAAAGATATTATATTCTAAATTAATATTTTGTAAATAATTCTACAAAATTTAAATAAATACGAAATTTTAAATTTATTTAAATATTATTATTAAAAATTTGTAAGATAACTAATTAAATTTTAAGATATAGTTATGCATGAAATAAAAATTTAAAACCGAAGAAAGGAAATTGTATAAAATTAAGCATACTAATTTTATCAATAAAGTTATAGAATATCACAAATACAATGGAAATCTTCGATCTATGGCAGCATTGGTATTTTCCAATATTAGAAGAAAGAAAATTGTATAAAATGGAAATACATCTAAGTTAAAAACTAATAATACTATATTTACTATTAAGATTTAAGAGTGTATAAGGGTTGGCGGGTATAGATCTCAATAAAAAATAAATGATGACATCAATGATATAAAATTAGTCAATTATCAATCATGTACTTATATGATGTTTGATAACATTATCTATAGATTTTTTATGAGGTTACTGACATAAAACTTACTATTTTTCTGATTTAGCTCTACAATATTTTAATTATTTTTATGATTTTATCACATAATTAATAAATATTTATTTATGAGTAAGAATGTAATTTATTTTTTGTTATTAAGAATATGATTTGAATTCTATTTATATATATATTTTTGGATCCACATGATATGATTTAGGACATGAGAATCAAAATATAAATTGGTCTTTACTGATTTAAAATATACGTTTAAATATTATTTCAAAATATTTTAAAATTCAGCGGATTACTAATTAAAATTTAAATATTTATATAAATAATATTTAATGTATTTATCCGTGTATCAACGCGAGTCCTAATCTAGTAATTTATAAAATTTGCGGGGAATGTAAATTTTGTAATGATTAAATATATATATATATTTATTCGGTAAAACCCGATCAACAGGGTAGGCAATTGCTAGGCAGAAAATAAACTATCTTAAAAAGTGGATTTAGGTAATTGTTTAGGGCAGATTTAAAAGTCCGTGGTACCAAACACTAAATTATTAGGTATAAATAAAGAGAAATAGTGGAAGTAATCCTTCCATTTCGGCCTTCACAACTTTATAAGAAGTCAACTAAGATTGAGACAGACATAGCGAGTGGCCTGCAAATGTATCAGAGAAGAGAAGTGCATCTTAAGTGACCCATTATAGTGAGAGACCACTATCCCCAAAATCTTGTTTTAAATTTAAAGATCTTGTCTCATAATATTATGTATTTTGACCTAATATCCACAATTCTACTAAATTCCCTTTAACCAACGAAGTTTAACCCCCAAAAGTCACCTTATGAATGGTTTATATAGCAGATGGTCTTCCATTCCCTATTTTTTTTTAATAGATTTTAATTCTGCGGTTTAATTTTATTCATTCATAGTGTCTTACGTTAAACCAATGTTTATTTCGCGTTAGTGATATTTCATAGGAATTTTCTAATCTGGTGGTATACTAGATTTTACTATTTTGATATCCGATATTGGTGTAGCTCTCTCTCTACACGAGAGCACGTAATGTAACTTTTTACATGTTTTCTATTCTTTAGTGAGTTTGTAATTGTTCTTGGATGGGATGATTGAACCTTTTTATGTTTTTTTCTATTGTTTAATGAGTTGGTGATAAAAAAAAATGTTTTTTTTAAAGATCTAAACAATATTTTACCCACGTATTCGCCTAAAATATTTGATTGCCATAAGAAACTCCTACAACCACATATAGACAAATGCTTATCTTGACTAGTTATAACCAAAAAAAATTTCTAACCGTCCGATCATTTGTCATACTTAAACCAATTTCTTGACTACTTATAGCTCTTCCGTAATGATGTTTAAATCAGTTGAATTGCTAAATTAACAATGCTTTAACAACGTACGTGTCTTAAGTCTTTAACTTCTGTTTTGTCCAATATCCTATCATCGAAGAAAAGACGAATGTTTTCAACATACGTCTATTAGTAAAAACACAAAAACAACATTAAACATAGCTTACTATTAACATGGGATTGGTTTAGTTTGGTTTACTTCAAGTGTAAATCAATTTGGTTGAGTTAGTTGGTTTAGTATATATGTATATAATACTTGTATATTTGATACTTTATTTTTAATGATGAAATGAGAAAAGTTTTTCTTAAACAAAATATCTTTCTCTCTCTAATTCTTCATTCCTAATATGGTATCAGAGCAATTTCTGCTCGTTTTTCTTCTAATTTCTTCGTGATTTCTTCTAAGTTTCTTCGATTTCTTGAGTTTTTCACCGATTATTTGCATTCCGTAACCTAGATCTATGTTTTGATCGGATGCGAAAGCTCAATTTCTGCTATCAAAGAGTTTCGTTTGATTTCTGAGCTTGGATCTAGCTGAATGGTTGCAATAACAATGGTGAAACAAGGAAGAAAACTGAGGAATCGTGATATTGATGGTGAATCTGATGTTTCAGCGATGAAAGGAAGAACAAGATCATCTGTACCAATCGATTCTGGCATCGTGGCTGAAAAATCTCATATCATTACAAATCGAAGTATTTCTGGATCCGTCTTTGCTGGAATGGAGTCATATGATAATGTCCATAGTCCGTTCTACTTGCATTCGGCGGATCATCCGGGTTTGAGCATTGTTACTCAGATCTTAGACGGCACAAATTATAATAATTGGTACATAGCGATGCGAGTTAGTTTGGATGCTAAGAATAAAATTGAATTTGTGGATGGATCGCTACCTAGACCAGATTATAATGATTATATGTTCAAGATATGGAGTCGTTGTAACAGTTTGGTGAAAGCTTGGTTGCTCAATATGGTTAATGGAGAAATCTATGATAGCATCTTGTATTATGAAGACGCAGTGGAGATGTGGAATGATCTTTTCTCACGTTTTCGAGTCAATAACTTGCCACGGAAATATCAATTAGAACAATTTGTTTCTAACCTCAAGCAAGGAGCTCTTGATTTGTCTACTTACTACACAAAGAAGAAGACATTGTGGGAACAGCTATCTAATACTAAATCCAACACTGCAAAGAAGTGCAACTGTGATCAAGTAAAGGAATTATTTGAAGAAGCAGAGACTAGCAGGATTATTCAATTTTTTATGGGATTGAATGAGAATTTTGCAAATATTATAGGTCAGATATTGAACATGAAGCCAAGACCAAGTTTCACAGAAATTTACAACATGCTTGATCAAGATGAGAGTCAACGTATGATAGGATTCTCTACACGGCTGGTTCATAATAATACTGCTCTTCAAGTTCATCATGATTCTTCCATTGATCAGAATCAAAATCTCCTGTCTCATGGAAACTTTCACAAGACTAAGTGTTCCTACTGTTTTAAGCTTGGACATACGGTGGATAAATGCTTTAAGAAGCATGGATTTCCACCAGGAATGGGCAGAGGCAAGAAGCCAATCTCTTCTATTGGAACTGCTAATGTGGTTGTTACTCCTCTTTTCTCTCAGAGTCAGCTTGTCCAAGACAATAAGGAGAATATTGATGACACTATGACAAAGGATCAGATTCAGTCAATGATTTCTTTTCTTAGTACCAAGCTTTACTCCTCTACTGTTACACCATCTCTTGACATTGCTGGGGCTTCTGCTTCTACTTCTGCTCCTGTAATCTCACAGATTTCAGGTAGCATTTCTGGTACGTTTATCACTCTCTTTAATCACTCTTATTATGACATACTGATATCCTCTATATCTCAAGAACCGGATGTGTCTCTTAGAGCTTGGATAATAGATTCTGGTGCTACTCACCATGTTAGTCATAATAGGGATCTTTTTACTGATTATAAACCTTTAGATAAGACTTATGTTACCCTTCATAATGGTTACACAGTTAGAATAGTAGGGATAGGATTCATTCAATTAACTGATACTATCTCTCTCTACAATGTGCTATACATTCCTGAGTTTAAATTCAATTTGCTAAGTGTTAGTGTGTTGACTAAGACTATGAATTCTGAAATTCGATTTACTGCTGATGCATGCTTTATTTAGGCAATTACTCAGGAATTGATGATTGGTCAAGGTAGTCAAGTGGGCAATTTGTATGTTCTGGATGTTAATAACACACACAGCACATTGTCGTTTCAAGGTACTACTTCTATATGCTCTAATCTGATAATGGATACAGTTACATGGCATAGACGTTTAGGTCATCCTTCTCAAACTAAAATAGAATTCCTATCTGATGTATTGAGCTTATCTAAGACCAATTTTAATAAAACTCATTCTGATTCTTGTCATATTTGTCACTTAGCCAAACAGAAATATTTGTCATTCAAATCTGGCAAACATTTGTGTGATACACTGGTTGCATTGCTTCATATTGATACATGGGATCCATTTGCTGTTCCTACTATTGATGGTTACAAGTACTTCCTTACCATAGTAGATGATCACAGTAGAGCAGCTTGGATTTATATGATGCGTGCAAAATCTGATGTCATACATGTGTTTCCTACTTTCATACAAATGGTTGAGAATCAATTTAATGCTAAGGTCAAGGCTGTTAGGTCAGATAATGCTTATGAACTGAACTTCACAGATTTTTATGCATCAAAAGGCATTGTTGCATATCATTCTTGCCCTGAAATGCCTGAACAAAACTCTGTAGTAGAGAGAAAGCATCAGCACATATTGATGTAGCTAGAGCCTTACTTTTTCAATCTAATGTACCTTTAGAGTATTGGGGGTGATTGTGTTTTAGCTGCAGTTTTCATTATCAATAGATTACCTTCTCCAGTACTAGGAAACAAGTCTCCTTATGAGAAACTTACTCACAAGGAACCAGATTATCACTCAATTAAAGTTTTTGGGTGTTTATGTTACAGTTTTACTTCTCCTAAGAATAGAACTAAGTTTGATCCTAGAGCTAGAGCTTGTGTTTTTTTAGGATACCATGTAGGTTACAGAGGTTATAAGCAACTAGATATAGAGACACATACGGTTTCTATTTCTAGGCATGTGATATTCCATGAGGCTATTTTCCCTTTTTCATCATCTAACATCACAGATGATGTCAAGGATTTCTTTCCTCATATTCATTTTCCTGCTTCCTCTGATGTTGTGCCTCTTACACAATCATCTTCTGATGCACATTCACATAATGATGTGACATCTTCTGAGATTTTGGTTCCTTCTGAATCAAAACCTCACAGACAAAAGAAACCTCCATCTCATCTGCAGGACTTTCATTGTTATAATATTACTAGTAATACACCTTATCCTATTGCCAATTATATTTCATATTCTTATCTATCTGAGCCTTTCAAAGCTTTTATTAATTCCATTACCAAAGTCAGAGAACCAAAGAAATATTTGGAGGCTTTACTTGACAAGTTGTGGTGTGATACTATGGGAGTGGAAATTGGTAATATGGAGATAACTCAAACTTGGAGTATCTGTACTTTGCATGATGGTAAAGTCCCTATTGGTTGCAAATGGGTATTTACGGTTAAGTACCTTGCTGATGGGAGTATAGAGAGGTATAAAGCTAGGCTTGTTGCCCAGGGGTACACTCAAGAAGAAGGAGTAGATTATGGAGAGACTTTCTCTCCTGTGGCAAAGCTGTCTACTGTGAGATTATTGATGGATGTAGCAGCAAAGAAGAATTGGTCTTTATCTCAACTAGATATCTCTAATGCATTTTTGAATGGAGATTTGGATGAAGAGATCTTTATGAAGTTGCCTCCTGGATATTCTACTATTACAGGGGTCTCTTATTATTCATATTCAGTTTGTAGACTTCACAAGTCGATCTATGGCCTCAAGCAAGCCTCAAGACAGTGGTATTTGAAGTTATCTTCCACTTTAAAAATTTTGGGGTTTTCAAAGTCTAACAATGATCATACATTGTTTATCAGAAACAAGAATGTGAGTTACATGGCAATTTTTGTATATGTGGATGATATCATGATTGTCAGTAATGATGATGAAGCTGTGAGCAAGTTCAAGTCTGACTTAAACTCCTTCTTCAAACTTAGAGACATTGGTCAGCTGAAATATTTTCTTGGGCTTGAAGTGGCTCGTTCTGCTAAAGGCATTTCTATTTGCCAAAGGAAATATACTTTGGAATTGCTTGATGAGGCAGGTCTTCTTGGTTGCAAACCTTCCTCTGTTCTGTTGGATCCAGCTGTTAAACTGTCTATGGATGTTGGCATACTCTTGGAGAATCCTAAAATTTACAGGAAATTAGTGGGGAAACTTCAATATTTGGCTATCACTAGACCAGATATTGCCTATGCTCTCACTACTTTGGGAAAGTTTTCATCTGCTCCTCGAGACACACATCTTCAAGCAGTGTACAAGGTGTTACGCTATCTGAAAGGCACTGTTGGCCAGGGATTGTTTTATGCCTCTTCTGGTGATTTGGTTTTGAAGGGGTTTGTTGATTCAGATTGGGGGGCTTGTCCTGATACAAGACGCTCTGTTTCAGGTTATGCTATGTTCCTTGGTGATTCCTTGATCTCTTGGAAGTCCAAGAAACAAAAATCAGTCTCTCGAAGTACTGCTGAAGCTGAATTCAGAGCAATGGCTCTTGCTGCGTGTGAGATTGTCTGGTTTTCCCGCATCATGGTTGACCTTTTGGTTCCTATTTCTTTGCCTGCTCTTCTCTATTGTGATAATATGGCTGCTCTACATATTGATAACAATTTCGTGTTCCATGAACGAACTAAACATGTGGATACGGATTGTTACACTATCCGTGAGAACATTGAAGAGGGCTTGATCAAGACAATGCATGTCAAGACTCTTGATCAATTGGCTGATATTCTTACTAAGCCTTTGTATCCCGCCTTATTCAAGAATTTGATTGGCAAGATGGGTGTAAGTTCTCTCTTTACACCTCCATCTTGAGGGGGCTATTAACATGGGATTGGTTTAGTTTGGTTTACTTCAAGTGTAAATCAATTTTGGTTGAGTTAGTTGGTTTAGTATACAGGTATATAACACTTGTATATTTGATACTTTATTTTTAATGATGAAATGAGAAAAGTTTCCCTTAAACAAAATATCTTTCTCTCTAGTTCTTCATTCCTAATACTTACTAAGCCAAGAAAAACACACGAAAGATCATACAAGACACTTTGTGTGTAAGTGAAGTGTGGTCTCACGATCAATATAGTCGGTTTGTGTTGTATAGTGAAAATGCAAAAATTTTGTAGAAAAATAATGTGGATTGCATATGTTAGCATAGTCTACCGAAACCACCATAAGAAAAACAAATAAAATTCCAAAAAAAATATGGTTCTTCTACTTTATCAAATTGATGAGAGTAAGAACACAAAACTGTTTTAAAGAATTGTATTAGACTCTCATAAAAATACAAGGTACATCGATCGACTTATACAAAAGAGAGAAGTAGAGCGAATATGCTAAATTAACATAAATACAAATAGAAATATTATAATCACAAATAAATGTAAATTTTGTAAACTAAGATATTTAATCTTTTCATAATCAAATTTTGATCTCAGTTCATAATCTCGATCGATCTTGATTCGGTTTTCGTCGATTTCATCGATCTCCCAGCATCTCTAACATAATGTGTAAACCACGGTCAGTCCGATCTGGCTTTCCTGCATCTCTTTCCTGCATCTCTATCTTACGCAATCATAAGATTGTTTGAATATGAAGAAAATCGTCGCGGAAGTGTGCTGGACAGTATTTTGACAATAGAAAAGGCCATTTACCACGAATATTTCTCAATTCCATTTTTCTTTTTCCTCAGGAGTGGCTTGTTCTATTCATCTTGGATGTTTAGCTATTTTCTGTGGCTTTTTTTTTTTCCTTTTTCATTTTTTGTAATGGAAGATAGAATATATCCCTTTTGATTGAAATCTAGATGAGTATGTCATCACACTGAAAATAATACCAACAGAAACAAAGTTTCTAGTCACAATCAATTAGAAAAAGATTTGTGCAGCTGTAATACTAGCATACTCCATCCATTCTGTTTTATAAATTTTTGAGCAAGTGCAGGAAGATTAAAAATATCAACTAAAAATATAAAAAAGTATTTTTTTTTTTTGCATAATACAAATGGTTGAAAAAATCAACTAAAAGTATAAAAAGAATTAAAAAATTTCCAAAACATCTTATAAAATAGAACATATAGAGTATTGATAATTCAAGAGCAAAGTTGAAGAGATGTTTATAAAATGTTATGAGGGCCAATAAACGGTTCGACCATTAGTAATGTCTTGACATACTAAAATATGGAATTTTAAAAGTAAAAAGTATTTATTTTATTTTAAAGAATCTTGCTATAGGTCTATTTAGAAGAAAAAAATAAAAAAACAAAGCATGCAAACAAACAACGGAAACCAGTATAAAAAAAATGTTTGAGAGTAGAGTAAGGTGAGACGTTCTTCTTCTGAACTTGACTCTTTGGAAGCAGAGCAAGGCCAAGGACGTTTTCTCCTATACAAGTGACCTTTCCCTTATAGTTCGAGCCAATCAATAAAAGTGTGAAACAGAGTTCCTTGTAAAATACATGTGGACCTCTTTCCACCTAAAAGAGACATGACACCATATAATGTTCCTGTAAATAGAGAGCTATGGCCTGACACCAACTATGACATATATATAAACTTAATTGCAAACAAAACACAGTATATATGCAAACCCCTAAAAACTGCATCAAGAGAAAATAGACAATGTGAAATTCTTTATATAAAAATAAAAATGTGAATATGCTTTTTAATCAAACATACAAACCCCCAAAAGACAACTGACAAAATGATGATGCAAAGACTGCAGCTACCCAAAAAAAAAAAAAAAAAAAAAAAAAATCAAGGGATTGTCCTCTAATAATTGCCCCCACTTGATAAAAACACGAGACCATCCCTCAAGGGGTTGAAGAAGAAACATATGAGATAAAGAAAAACAATTTTGCTGAATGTATTATGATGTTCGATGAAACCTTTTTTTTTTGGTAAAACTGTCCCAAAACCAACCGGAAAACGACCACAACTCCTCCTCCTCCTCCTACTCCAGGGCTTTCCTTCCCCGGGTAAAGTTTCACCCGCGACTCCTCCAGTTTCATTATTTACCCAAAACTCATCATTCCCCATCCAAGACTCAATGTTTCCCTGACTGACCCAGTAATGCTGATGATGATGATGCAAATGAAACTGTGATGTTTGATGATGATGATGATGATGCTGATGATGTGACTCGGCTGTTGCAGCTCTACCCTCCCCGACTCAAACCCACCCAGAGATGCATGCAGACTTTACTTAAAAGCAAAAGGAATTTTCTTTTTTTTTTCTTTAAGGCAAAGAAGAGCCTTCAAACAGAAATGGCACGGGTAATGGCATGCTTCGCCCATTCAGCTGCTTCTTTAATTGTGTGGTCTTCAGAGGACAAACATTCCTTTAAGAACTCTTTACTCGACACTGACTGTTGTATCAAACCACCCACATGACTCCCTAGTGTATCCGCTAAATCTCCTAAGACCCCAATCGCTGTCTTCATCACCACCTCGTCCCTGTCACAACACCATTTATCAGAGAATGTTATTAACACTTTAATATGCAACGGCTAATATATAAAATTTCACATAGGGCCAAAACCAAACTTACATGTCTTTCTCCATGTATATACTGTCCAAAAACTGGAGGATATGGGGTGCGTACGGAATCAGGAGCTGGGTTTTGGGAGAGTTCTTAAACCCTTGAAAGATGCCTGAATAAGCTTCGAGGATTCCATTTCTCAGAGAGTTTGTGTACTCTGTCATTTCATCATCAGCTCCAGACGCATGAGCAGATAATTCCGCTGCACTCTGAAGCATCGGCATTGAATACATCAGGTACTTCTCAAAATTTTCCCCAATAGCAAGTGCTATGTCGCCAAAACAGGAGAATATTGGCGGCTTCACTGAACGGTGCAACTGGTTGCTCGACAAATCCTTCAGAAGCTGCGTCATAATCCCGTCACAGTAAGGTAAAATCTTGTCCTCCAATGCTCTGCAGATATCCCCAACAACACCCACAGTAACAGCGCACACTTGATATTCTTCAAAGTTTTGAAGACCCATTTCCAAGTACTTGTAAAACTCAGGCATGTACTTGGCGAAATCAGGACCTGCTGCATAAGCAAGAGCGCCAATGGCAAGCATGGCTTCCTCGTGTGCAGTTGCACTTCTACAGCCAAACACCCTCAGGAAAAGTCCCATCATTTGATCTGCATACTGCATGAAAACATACTTGGTTGGTTCAGAGCCCAATTTCTGTATGATGACTTGCAAGCATCCACATAAAAGTCCCTGCAGCTCATTTTGTTTCTCCCTCTCGTCCGATGAAAGCTTTTCTCCTTCCAATGTATTGTGAAGCTCCAACATTATCACAGGTACTAATTGCAGAACCATGGTTGATGTTTCGTCAGTCGAACACCTGACAACTTCATTCAGAGCCTCATATGCTGCGGTCCGCAAGCGTGATTCAGTTGCGTCCTCTCTGTGTGCAACAGCTAGAAGGGACTGGATAATTTCCTGGAAGAAGGGTGTTAATGGAGAATTGGGACCGATATCCTCGTAGCCTTGAGCAAGAAAATATAGAGCCCCACAAGCCTTCTCAGCAACATTAGGTGCATCTTTCATGGTCTGGATCAGTACTGTGATAATCTGCTGGCAGTTTGCCTGGGTAATTATGGGTGTCTCGATTGTTGAACCATGAAGGAACTCAAATATCCGACCAAGGGTCCATGCAGTCGTATCTTTCACATGGTTGCTTGGGTCCTTTGTTAGAGCATTGAGCATAAATGTTAACGCTGCGTTAACAATTGTCATCAACTTATCTGCAGATGGGCCCTCCAAAATGGAACCAAAAGCATAGGTTGCAGCTTCACGCTCTCTCCAATCAGGCTTTGATATTTTCTCTTCAATGAACGGCATGACATGTGGTACAATGTCATCTCCAACTGCCCTAGCCACCAAACCGAGGCATGTCCCACCAGCCATTGCAATATTCCAAGCCCCTTCATCCAAATCCTGATCTTCTTCTTGCTTAAGAAGAGTCTCCAACAGTAGAGGCACAAGTGCAGGGAGAGCCTGCTTAGTGAAATAGAAGCATGGAACATCGGAATCCCCGGTGAACTCACCCCCATATTCTTCTAAGATGTCAATCTCCTCGTCGCAAATAGAACTCCAAAACTCAATTGCCTGTAGAGCAACAGATTCGTCATCTTCTCTTACAGCCTTGGCCGTGATGTTGAATATATCTTGCATATAATGCGCCAACTTCTCATAGTACGTTGAAGCTATCGATACCAAACACTCAAAAGCTGCCTGCCTTATTTTCACCTCAGGGGACAGGGTTGCTTCACACACGACTCTCATGATATAATCACGCTCCATGTCGTTATTGAAATTTGCCTGGGCAAATCCCAGAGCCATGTACAAAGCACGGGTTGCAGCAAGTCTAACATCATTATTTCCTTCAGCGGCATTCATACCCTGAACAACAGCTGTGAGTATCTTATTTACATGCTCCTGTTCTACAACATCAGGCGACACTTCTTCACATAGGTATCCAAGAGTCTCCAAAGTGGCTTGCTTGACATGAGCAGGTAACTGGTGAATGTTTGAGAGAAGAGATCCGATGAGCTCAGGCCACTGCTTCTGTGGCAACTCAATACCTGCAACCTTGGCAATGACCTGAGATGCAGTTGAACGGACATCGGGTACAGGAGAGGAAAGTGTCTTCAACAAGAATGCTCTAATCTGAGACTTTGTTGACATGTCTAAAGACAGCCATCTCTGGACAAGCTCATACTTCCTGTGTTGTTCCTTAGCATCCAGAGCGTTTTTAAGGACTAAACCAGCTAATTTCCTGCTATCTACTGGCTTCTCATCATTCGCAAGCTCACCAGCAAGTGACAACAAAAAACCTGCAAGGTTTTGCTCCTGAAACTGTTTGAGACTTTCTTCCGCGTGCTTACGCACAGTTCCATCAATCGACTGAGCATTTATGAGCAACTGGGTAACCTCCATTGCCATAAGTTTATCTGCAATAGTAAAATTCAACACATCAGATTTCGCAAAACTTAAAAAAGAAAAAAGTGTCCTCCTAGTCAAAATTCTCAAAACAGCAAGAAAATCCTTAAATAAGATTAGCTGGAAAAGCATGAAATCTACTAAATAACTTGAGAAACATAATAGTAAAACACATCTGACAACAACCGCGAGGAGATCTTGATCAATCACGACACTAACCCAAACGTAAACATAATGAAACAAAGCAACAAGAATGACAGAATCAGTAAAACTAAGACATCAGAATCCAACAAACACGCCTACAAATTCCCCAGAAACCAGTCTACGATCCAGCTCATCCAAAAAAAAAGCCATAAATGTCAAATGAACTACTAAATCACTATCGCCCGCACCTAAACTTGCAAGCGAAAACGCGATGGATAAATAAAACATCAAAGAAGGAGCCATGCCCAGTTTAAAAGCTATGAAACTCGATTGAAATAGCGAAAACCACAGATCCGAGCACCGAATCGGACGAAACCGAATGAAATTCAACAGACTAAGAAGAAGACCAAATCAACTAGTTACTAGAATCAAGAGTCCATAGGGGAACGAGTTTAAATCCTACAACAGTGGGCAAATCGAAAAGAAAAGTTGGAATCGATGATTGAAGGATTCGAGATCGAATCAGAGAAAGAAAGAAAAAACGCGAATTGGGAACATAAGAATCCGAGGATGGATCTAAATCGAGCATGTTGGATAGATGAAGTGAAGAAAAATACCTAGAATCTCGGCGGCGCCGATCGGATAAAGCGGAAATCGGGGAGTGAGAGACAAACCCTAGAAGCCCAGAAGGGAGAGAGAGAGAGAGAGAGAGAAAACAGTTCCAGCGAAAAAGGGGAGAGAGAGAGAGAGGTGGTAAGAGAAGGAAGAATCGGATGTAAAGATGGACTTAAATTTAAATATTAAAAAACTTTTAAACTAAATATTTGTTAATACTTTTCTTTTTTTGTCGACAAAACAATTATGTAGTCTTATAATTTTGAAATTTGCTTCCTATCATATGTTTCTTGCTGTATTCAATTTTTTTATAAATTATTAGATTATTGACTTATGTAATACGTGGGTTTAAAATAAATGGCATTTCTCACAAATAATGCATTTTTAAGTTTTTTTAAAAAAATAACACCATTAATTTATTTATTTTAAATACCGCTAAAACTTTTGTTTTTTAAAATAACTCAAAACTAAAACTAAATTTTAAACTCTAAAAATTAAACCCTAAACCCTAAAAACTAAATCTTAATTCCAAAATACTAAACTCAAATCCAAAATTTTAAATTATAAACCCTAAAAATAATTTTTAGTGTTTGTGATATTTTTATATTAAAAAATAGTATTATTTTTGAAAAAAAACTACTAATTGTATATTTGGAACAACAATTTATTTTAGTGGTATTTTAAAGAATTTATTTAAAATAAACAAAAATATAGATATATAAATAATTTAAAAAAAAAATTTTAAATTGATTTAATAAAATATATATTGGTTTTATTATAAATTTTTGGATTATTATGAAAATTATGACGGTAATAAAATATTCTCAATAAAAAAAAATCTTTTTTTAAAAATGGAATAGCTAATTAAACAAATCTAATTTTTCACATAACCAATACGTATATACACATAAATTTTTTGTATCAAAATAAAATTGATTAATTAAAATATTAATAATTATAATTTTGTTTCGAATTTTATCCAAGATGCGTATAGTTTTATATAATAAAATATATATGAAATTATATTTGGAATTACCAGAAGAATTTCATCTGGTGTGATTATGTCGTACATCGCGTGTTGGGTGGTCCTTATCTGACCCCACCTTTATATTCTCATCGTTTCCATTTCCTGACATCGCTTAATAATCAACGGTCCATATTCTTTTAGATTCGTTTCCTTATAACGAGATGCGAAATTTTTTTTGTCTTCCAAAAAAAAAGAGATTGAAAGAAAAATATATCAAAGGTTTTTTCTATAAAAGTAATAACAAAACTATATTTTATTATATTAAACCAAGTACTGAAAAACATGGACCACGAAGCAGAGAGAACATCATGTTAAAACTTCTTTTTTTCATGGCTTTATTGGGTTATCATGAATCATGATCTATCTGATTCGATTTAGTAACCAATAAAAACTAGTTACTATATGTATTGTCTCCCCAAATTCCAAACATAGGCTTGACTTGAGGAAGCAAAGACTCTGCTCAAAACAGAAGCAATGTGTAAAGAAGAAAGGTAAAAAAGACAACCCTAATGTTTTAACAATTGAAACCACATGAAGATGAGACATTGAGATCATACAATTAGAGGCTAAAAACTAATTGAATCCCTCTTTCTCTCGCATCCAAGACCACTCTGATTCACAAAGATCAAGAGGCGAGTTTCCATCTTCATCTTTAATGGTTGTATCAGCTTTCTGCTTCACCAGAAACTGGGCGAGAGCTTCTCTTTCGCACACAACAGCATAGTGTAGAGAGGTTTGGCCTTCATTGTCCTACACAGAGTTTGCCAGTAAGAAAAAGAAGAAGAAATAATCGGGTATTTGAGCGAAAGAATTGGTTGTGTTTTATTTACTTTAGCATTAACATCGGCGTTCTTATCAACCAGAGCTTTAGCAACATTAAGGTGGCCACGGTCTATAGCCCAATGCAGCGGTGTACGACCTTCACTATCTGACATTTCCAAAATGGAGGAACAGTGAAATTTCCAGAGCAAATCCAAAACATTTGTGAGGATGCTGAGTGGAGACTAACCTCTTGCATTTACAGGTATGCCACTTTCTATGCATTTCAATAGATTCTCGACTTCTCCTTCTCTAGCAAAGCCGTGTATGGCATCAATCTTCCTGGAACATGAAATACCAAAAAAGATAAAAAAAAAAAAAGGCAAGAATGAACAGAGTTTCGACAATGATACTTTAATCCATCGAACAATTGTTAAACTTAGCACATGACCGGAATAATGAACTATGATTCTTTGATCTACCTGAGGTGAAAAATTATCATCATATATATAGAGTCCTTTCTCTGATCTGGTCACGTGTTAACCATATAGAGAACTCGGAAAAAAAGTGTTCTTGAAGGAAATAAAAGTTCAAAGATATCAGAATGTGTAGCTAATTGCTTAGAACCTTACAACTCATTTTCGGAATCCTCTTGGTACACCAATGAGCTAAAAACTGGTCCCATGGCTGCTCTCGAGTTGGAGCCTGCAGCATCACCACTCCGATTTCCTCTTTTCTAAACGTCACAAGAAAGCAAACAAGCCGAGAATAAAGATGGAGATTTAATAAATGGAGCAGATCATGCATAAACAGTCCAAAGGAAAAAGAATAACAGAAGCGGTAAAAAGACAAGTACCGAGCCACCATCTGCCCAAGTTGGGTACAACTGAGTAACGAGCTCGATATACTTCTCCATTGCTTCCTCAGGAGGCATAGCACCTAATTTCTGCCATGCTTGCCTAACAAAAAAAGATCATAACAAAACAAGTCTCAGTCAATCAAAATCCATTCCTAAACAAATAGAATAAGATCAAGATAAAACCCAATGACTCTAATATGAAGAAACATTAGAACCTCAAGTAAACATGATAAAGCAATCATCTTCATAGTAAACAAAAAAAAACATTCCAAGTGCCTAAGACAAACCACTTGGCACGAGCAGTCATTTTAAGAGCTGATGGTGGAGGAGCAGAACAAGGTCCTTCAGTAGCAATCTTATACAATCCATAAAGCTGAAGCTGCAAATCGTTAGATACTTTCTGAGAAAGCCGGTCCGATGCAGCAGCAGCCACAAAGGCAGTCGCAGCACTAAATGCCTCGTCAAGCTCTGTACTTTCAACACCTTCCCAATCATCGTCATCGTCTTCGTCTTCTTCATCGCCATCGACGCTATCAGCTCTCGAGCTACCTTGCTCCGCCACGAGAGAATCCGTCTCGCCGCCAATCACGGTTGTTGAAGATTCGACCTTTCGCGAGTCATCTTCAGATTGAGTGTCGTGGTTGCGAGTGAGGGAGAGATTCTCGTCTTTAAAGGCGACGAGGATAGAAATCAGCTTAGCCAGAAGGTAAGAGAAGATCAAACCCAAGATCACAGACTGAGCAAGCTGGTACCAATCACCCATTTCCCAAATCGGAATATCCCAAAAAAGAGAAAAGGAAGAAAAAAAAAACTCACCGAGATTCAAACACAAGGAACAAGGAATCTGACTAAAGAAACCCTAAAAAATCAAACAAGGGTCACAAGAACACATCTCCAGAAACAAAAAAGGAGCCACCTTTTTTTTCTTGTTTTCACCGCTTCACTCTACAATCCTTTGTAATTTTTACTCTTTTCTCTCTCTCTCTGGATCTTCTTCTGTTGAAGACGAAACGATAGACCAATCACACAGACGATAGACGATGCCCAACACAATCTTAAATTGTTGGGTTATTTATAAGTTTTACTTTTTGGTTTTTTTGTTTTGTTTTGTCACATTCTACTTCAATCCATTATGATGTAAATTTTTAATCCCAACAATTTGGGTGATTGATCTATAGTCACACCGTAAATTTGGTTTCTTTCTTCGGCCACTCAAAGTTTCGATTTCTTTATAGAACTATACGAAACGAAATTTCACGATCTATAACCACACATAATTTGAAAATTTCTCTAAACCTCCTCAGCATTTTAAATTTGGTCTTTTTTATTAATTAATCTTTAAATCCGTGTTTTAAAATTGAAATTGAACCAAACTGAATGACATCTAACCAAATTATTCGAGTTCCAACCCAATTGACCTAAACCCGACCCTTAATCCGAAAAGAAGAAAAATTGAAGCTTTTCTGTCTCACTTCTCTTTCTCGACTTAGGATTTCATTGACAGAGAGATGGCAATCGACAGAGAAGAATCAACAACACAAAATGAAGAGATCGACTTAGGGTTTCAATGGCGTTAATCTCTTTCTCTCTTCTCTTTCTTTCTTTATATTTCTCTCTCGATTAGTTCAAAATCATCTTAAATTGGGGATAAAACTGAGATGAAACCATCTTGCTTTAATTCATGAGTATAAAGGAAGATACGATCAAAAACATCTTGCTATAGGCTTTAGCCAACTTTTAGCAATCTCGCCATATAAAATTTAGCCATGGATTAGTATAGACATCTCTCTTTCAAATGTTACATCCTTTTTTCATATCACCCACGGATTTTAGAACCATTTATAATTTAATTGGAATAAGTTTTCAAGTTAAGATGGATTTTGTTTCAAATTTGTTTCATTATCTCTGAAATTTAGTTTTTGTTCGATTTTTTGTAGAGATGAAAACGAAGATGCTGAAAGAGAATGGATACTTAAGATGTTGGAAGACGAAAATGATACAGATGATCTAGATTTTATCTATCTGGTGGAAAACGAAGTTGAAATGCCAATTAGTAGTGAAAGCGATTATGATCATGAAGATCCATTGGAGAGGTTTGAGTACGAAACTGAAGATAGTGTAGCTCGGTTTATGGATGATCTTCCTATTCGTCATAATGTCTATCCGGATAGTGAAAGTGATTTTTGATCATGATGATATGGTTGTTGATGGGAGAGAGCGTTGTCGTAAAAGACGCGGTGATGGAAGATTAGCCTATGGATAAGTCTTTTATAGTAGTATTGCTTTAAAGAGGTTGTTTTGGACTGTGCTCTAGGAACAGAGGAATATAAAACAGTATAGGTGGGATAAAACAAAGTTTGGGTATGATTGTGCAATGCGCGGTGATTGTAAATGGCGAATATATTGCTCACTAAATAAAAAGAAGAATAAGTGGGAGGTTAAGGTTTTCTTCAATGACCATACGTGTGTTCCAAACGGAGAATATTAAGATTCCGGTTGTTGCAAAATTATTTGTGGACAAGTTAAGACATGACCCGAACTTGATGCCTCGGAAGATTGAAGAGATAATTATGGAGAGATGGAATATCAGTGCTTCAAGGAATCAATGTCAGTTTGTTAGGCTTAAAGCGTTGAAGTGGATTGAGAAAGAATATGTTGAACGATTTGCACATATCCGAGGCTATCCATAGAGATCATCGATGCAAACTCGGAATCTTCTGTCGAAATCAACAATGTTCCAAATAATGATGGTGAAGAGGTTCTCAGTTAGTTTTATGTAAGCTTCGACTTTCTCCGAAGATTATGGAAAGTGAATTGTCATAAACTTATAGGAGTGGATGGATGTTTCCTAAAAACCAGAATGAAAGGGGAATTATTGGTTGTTGTTGGCCGAGATGCGAGTAATAAAATATATCAAATAACATGGGTTGTGGTACAAGTAGAAAACACATATAATTGAGTGTAGTTTGTTAGGAATCCGAAGTCTGATTTGGTTCTTGGAAATGGTGATGAGTTTATTATTGTATCAGATCGCCAAAAGGTAATTAAATAAGTATGATTTGTGGATTCTTTGGATTCTTTTAACATGTTTTGTGACAGTTTGGTATGGCTTTGTAGGGTTTAACTAAAGTTGTTCAACAAGAGCTACCAGACATTGAGCACATGATGTGTGTGACACACATTTACGGGAATTTGAAAGCTATACATGGGGATAAAACAAAGATGAAACCACTTATTTGGCAATTGGCTTGGAGCTATAATGTGGCTGAGTATGAAGAAAATATGGCTAAAATGCGAGAATTTTATGAAGATATTTTTGAGGACTTTATAAAGTCTAACCCGAAGAGTTGGTGTCGAGGTTTTTACAAGGTTGTAAAATGTTGTGAGGATGTTGAAAACAACTCGACGGAATAATTTAACAGCGCCATCATCAAAGCAATAGAGAAGGCTAGCAGTGGAATGTATTTCAAGAAGATCTACCATACCAAACAGGAAAATATACTCCATATGTGGCTGATTTTCTTAAGTTAGAGCATGAAAAAGCCTCATTGTGCAAGATATATCAAAGCACACACGGGCTGTATGAGGTTTCTCTATATGGTCAGTCTCAATGAGTAAGCATTCAAAGACAAATATGTACTTATCGTAAGTGGAAAATAACTAGTATCCCGTGTGAGCATGCATATGGAATAATATTTAAAAAAAAATTAGAAGCTGGTGATTATGTTTCTGATTGGTTTTACATATCTCGTTGGAGAGAGCGATATGATTCTTCCATTAAGAGTTTCACATTTTTGTGCTCAATGATCTTTAGCATTGGTGGGTGGACCTCCTGAACCACAACAGCCTGGATGGAAGAAGAAGAAACAACCAAGAAAAAGGAAAAAATGAGTTTTCGTTGAAGAAGAAACTGAAACTTCTGAAACGCAAATGCATTGCTCAAAATGTGGTAAAGGTGATCAACGGGAAGAAAGCTAAAAGTCTTTTGCTTATTTGTTGATTGTTTCTTGGCCAATTTTGTCATATCTTGTCTTGTTTTATGTGATTTTGAAGGCGGATTTTCTGTGATTTTGGTGTTTATTGGATGGTTTTGTGTATTATTGGCTGGTTTTGTGTGTATCATGCATGTGAAGCTAGTGGATCTCAAGTGGAAGCTTCTCAAAGTCAACTAACACAGCGAAACACTCAATTGGCAAAAAATAAAGGAGGAGTAGAAGAGGAGTATGTGTATGTTTTTCGGCCTTCTAAAGAGGACAATCTATTTTTAAGTCCATCTTAGAAGAATAGAACAATATGTTGTTCTCATGTGTATCTAAGAACCTATGTTTTTGTTTATCTTTTTCATGTCTGTTTCAAAACATATGTTTTTCTACATTAAGAATGATATTAAATGTCAATTTTCTGCCGTTAGTTATCTTACCAAAAGAAAGGATAATTCTCAAAACATGTCTCTAGATTACAAATGAAAGCAAGATTGTCTCGGGAACCCAGGTTTGCTACGGAAACTCAAATTAAGATAACACAATATCAAGATAAGACACAACACTACACTAACAACTCAAATTGAGACAGCACAGTAACAAGACCAGACTCGAAAATATTACACTTTAGACTACATTTCCATAGTTTCAATCTAGTAGTTTGATGCACCCAACCATTATCATGCATCCAATAACTACAACGACCATCATTTTCTTCATACTCCATTTAGCTTCCAAAATCACAACTTCCATCCTCTCTAATATCTTCTTATCTAGCTCCATTTCAATCTTCTAAATATCCATGATTTTTTCATGTCTTTCATCTCTTTCAAGAGTCTTACTGTTTTCACAGCCACAGTTTCTATCTCATCAAGCAAAACCTCGTCAACCCACTTGAATATATGGTGATCGTTGACCAACTAACACCGAACACACAAAGCATACATTGAATAACTTACCTTCTCCTCCACATCAAAAGCACAGCGATAAAATCTACGATACGGATTCGCATCGGTTTTCGAAGTAAATGTTACAATGTCTTGTCCACACCAACATCTTTTTGGACACCTACAACTCTTTCATTTGATCGTGTGATGTTCTACTCGAACCCACAAATCAATTGCTCGTGATTTTAGGAATTGAAACCTACACAAACAATTAGACAAGAAAATTAGAGTTTCGTCACAATGAACTTCAACAAATTGAACTTCTAAATGGGAATTATCCAAAATGGAGATTCAAAATCGAGATTCTCCAGTCTGAAAACAAACCCAGAAACCAAAATCATTTCATAATTCTCGAGCTACAAATCCCTAATTTTGTTTGCTACAAATTCCTAATGTTCGAATCGAGCATCAATCGAAACAACAACCCCTTGAATCGTACATCTCTCCCTCATGTGAATCCCTTATATGCCGATGAACTTGAGTCTATTCGCTTCTGTCTCATGTGTTCGTTGTTGTCGAGTAAGAAAGAGAAGTGTCGTGAATTGTCGATCTAAGAGAGAAGCTTTAACTTTTCTTGTTTTTGGTTTACGGGTCGAGTTTAGATCTATTGGATTGGAGATCGGGTAATTTGGTTAACTACACACAATTTAGTTCAATTTCAATTTTAAAATACGGATTTAATTTAAAACAATGTGGGGTTTAGACAGATTTTCAAAGTCTTGTCTAGTTATAGATCGTAAAATTTCATTTCATGTAGTTCCAAAAAAATATCGAAACTTTGTGCGGCTGAAAAAAGAAATCAAATCAAACTTGCGTAGAACGATCACCCCAACCATTATGATGCAACTTGTGATTTCTTTACAAAGGTTCAATTTCTTAGATCTACACTTTCCACCATAATATAACACCAAAAGAAAACAAAGAGAAAAAAACAAAAAAAGGAGAACCAGAAACTATGCATTACCGTTCCTTAAATCCAAACAGCCATAGAGAAAAAACAAAAGGCCTTCAATTCATTAACAAAAGAGAAGCTAAAGAAAATCCTACCAAGAAAATGTTCTTATAAATCATTATTACCATATGAACGATGATAAACAGAAAAAAACAACCTACGCTTTTCCTTCTCTCCTAAACCTTCAAATTTCCTTCTCCTCTTCCAAGATCTTTTCTTCTGCAACTTCTTCTACCTTAATCTCTGCCATAAGTCGGTGGTCCTTTTCGACTACTGTCTCTAAAAGAGCAAAATCGTTTTCTACTCTCTGACTTTTGCTTCAGATGTAAGGCTTTCGTTATCTCAATTCTTGATATCGTGCTTCATCGGGTAGCCTTGTCGTAGCCTGGAATCTCCTTGGTCTTCGGAATTGCTGAGGAACTTGTCGACCTGAGACGCAGCTTGACGTCCTTCTGATATGGCCCAGACCACCAAAGACTGGCCTCTCCGACAATCACCTGCTGCAAAAACACCTTCAACAGTTGTGGAAAACCGGCCATACTCTGCCTTAAAGTTCGACCTGTTGTCGCATTCGAGTCCTAGCTTCTCGGCAAGTGTCTGTGAAAACAAAAACAAGCCCAATGGTTTCAACTTTCAATCATTAGCCCACAGTGCAGAAACGGAAGATAGTACCCAGTGGGATCACTTACTGGCTCAGGTCCAAGGAATCCCATGGCCAAGAAAACGAGGTCCGCTTCAATTATTTCCTCGGAGCCTTCGATCTCCTTGAACTGGAACCTCCCGGTTTCATCCTTCTCCCAACTCAGGCGCACAATTTCAAGCCCTTTCACGTTTCCATTGTCATCTCCTATGAACCTCTTGGTTAAGACCTCATAGGTTCTAGGGTCGTTTCCAAATTTGGTGGCGGCTTCTTGATGTCCGTAGTCAATACGGAATACACGAGGCCACTGTATTCACAAGGATACAAAGAAGCTCATTAAAATCAACAATATTGCTACCTGTGGATGCATAAATCTGATTGTGTATAGGAGAACTGAAAAAAACCTGTGGCCAAGGGTTTCCAGGAGCTCTCGTTGAAGGTGGCTGAGGAAGAAGCTCTAGGTTTACAACGTTGCTGCATCCGTGGCGGATAGATGTTCCTATGCAATCTGTGCCAGTATCACCTCCACCAATAACGACAACCTTTTTCCCCTTTGCAGAAATGTAATTGCCATCTTGAAGATTGCTATCAAGCAAGCTTTTGGTGTTTGCATGAAGAAACTCCATGGCAAAGTGAACACCAGATAGATCACGACCAGGCACGGGAAGATCTCTGCAAAATTACCCCCAACCATGTCTCAGTTGAATCACTATAATCCGTTCCAAATTTTGGTAACATGAATCGGAATTTAACATTGTTTTACAAAAACAATTACCTTGGTTTTGTGGAACCAACAGCCAGAACGATTGCATCATTCTCCTCCTTGAGTCCACCAAGGGAGTAAGATGGGTCTTTTCCAATATTGGCATTGACCACAAAGTTGATACCTTCTTTGGTCATAAGATCAACCCGCCGTTGAACTATGTCAACTTTGTCAGCCTTCATGTTTGGGACACCATACATCATAAGTCCACCAATTCTATCAGAACGCTCATACACGGTAACCAAGTGGCCCATTTTGTTCAGTTGGTCGGCAGCAGCCAGTCCAGCCGGCCCACTTCCTATAATCGCAACTTTTTTCCTGCAAACCCAAATAAGCAGCAGAAGCATGTAAATCCACCAACCACAAACTCTATCTAAACATAAAGATGCAATGTATGTGTTGAAGCAGTGGAAGATAAGATTGCTTGCAAAGAGAATAGACTTAGAAGTATACCCTGTTCTATTGAGAGGAGGTCTTGGTACCATCCACCCTTCATCAAAGGCTTTATCTATAATAGCACATTCGATGCTTTTGATAGAAACAGGGTTCTCAATTATTCCAAGAACACAAGAACCTTCACATGGTGCAGGGCATACTCGCCCAGTGAATTCTGGGAAGTTGTTCGTCTCAAGTAGACGATTCAATGCTTCTTGCCATCTGTTCTGGTAGACAAGTTCATTGAATTCAGGGATCTTGTTACCAAGGGGACACCCAGAGTTCTCCTGTAAAATTTTCGAAAAAGAAAAATGTTGAGTATCATTCATGCATCACCTAGTTTCAATTTTTTCCTTGACATATAAACAACAAAACCTGTCTTGACTAACTGCAAGAAGAAGACTCGGAAAGAACAAAAAAGGCATTTTAATATCTGAGGATATATATATATATATACCTGGTGGCAGAATGGAGTTCCACAGTCCATGCAACGAGCAGACTGAGTTTTAAGGAGCGGTCCAGGTTTTGATTCCTCCATGACTTCGTTCCAGTCATTAAGACGGACATTGGAGTCCCTGTACTTAACTCCTTCACGCTCATAAGCAATGAAACCACGATGTTTAACAGCATCATCTACCCGAGAAGGTTTCTTCGGAGCTTCAGCTGCCACTCCGTTTCCTGACATCTCCTCTTTTGAAGAGGCAGCTGCCATGTTCTTCAGCTCTGCAAAGGCATCCTTCTCCTCGAGTTCTTTTTCATCATTCTCGTCAGCTTCTTCAGAAGCACGCTCCATCGCTTGCTTGGAGACCTCTTCGTGTTTCATGGCTGACAAAACACGTTTGTAATCTCTTGGGAAAACCTTGACAAACTTTGGCAGCACGTTCTCAAAGTCTGCAAGAACTTCTTGAGCAAGTTGGCTGTTCGTGTGTCTTTGATGTTGCTGGATCATCATTTTGAGCGTCATTTTGTCGTCGTCATCTTCGACCTTATCCAGATCAACCAGTTCAAGGTTGCATCTCGTGTGAAACTTTCCGTCCACATCAAGGACATAAGCAATACCACCACTCATACCAGCAGCAAAGTTTCTACCAGTCTTTCCCAGCACCACAACAGTACCACCAGTCATGTACTCACAACCATGATCACCAACACCTTCCACAACGGCTTTGGCACCAGAATTACGAACAGAGAATCTTTCAGCAGCCATCCCATTAAAGTAGGCTTCACCACTGGTGGCCCCGTAAAGTGCTACGTTACCGATAACAATGTTTTCTTTTGGATCAAAGCTGCTTCCTTTAGGTGGGTAGACAACCACTTTACCTCCAGAGAGCCCTTTTCCAACATAGTCGTTGCTATCACCCTCAAGTTCCAGCATAATTCCCGGACACAGGAAAGCTCCAAGACTCTGCCCAGCACTTCCTGTGAACTTGATATGAATTGTATCCTTCGGAAGCCCAGCCAAGTGGTAACGTTTGGTTACCTCATGGCTCAGCATTGTCCCAACAGCACGGTTAACGTTGCAGATAGGAGTTTCAATGTACACCGGAAGAGACTTCTCTAGAGCAGATTTAGACAATGCAATCAGCTCTTGATCCAAAGCCATGTCTAAGCCGTGATCTTGTTTCTGGACACAGTACTGAGCCGCCCCAGGACGAATCTCAGCAGCAGGTCTGAGCAAAAGAGAGAGGTCAATGTTCTCCAGCTTATCGTTGTTCTTGACAACTTCCGTGTCAAGTTCAAGCATATCTGCGCGACCAATCATTTCAGTTAGAGTTCGAAAACCAAGTCCAGACATGATCTCCCTAACTTCCTCGGCAAGCATAAAGAAGAAATTAATAACATGTTCAGGCTCCCCAGCAAATTTTTCCCGGAGAACCGGATCTTGAGTAGCAATTCCCACAGGGCAGGTGTTCTTGTGGCACTTTCTCATCATGATACAACCGAGTGTAATAAGGGGTGCAGTACTAAAACCAAACTCTTCTGCACCAAGAAGAGCCGCAACTGCAACATCTCTGCCAGTTTTCAGCTGGCCATCTGTCTGAAGAACAGTACGGCCACGAAGGTCATTAGCAACAAGAGTTTGGTGTGTCTCAGCTAGACCCAGCTCCCACGGAAGACCAGCATTTTTAATACCGGTCCAGCGAGAGGCACCAGTACCTCCATCATGACCTGCTATCAGAACATGGTCAGCATGGCCCTTCACCACACCGCTTGCAATAACTCCAACACCAGCTTCAGATACAAGTTTAACACTAATACGGGCCCCAGGATTGGCATTCTACACGAGTTAAGATTAAAAGATATGTTACACAAAAATGGAAGGAAAACACAGGGACAATGCTTCGTAATTTATGAATTGGAAAAGCATAAATGGGAACCTTAAGATCGTGAATTAGTTGGGCAAGATCCTCAATAGAGTAGATATCATGATGAGGAGGTGGACTGATTAGCCCCACACCAGCGGTGGAATTTCGAGTGATAGCGATGTCTCCTATAACCTTGTGGCCAGGTAGTTCCCCTCCTTCCCCAGGTTTGGCACCCTGTATGGCATTAAAGAACGCAGTTAGAAACTTAGAACAGTATATAGATGCATATTCAAGAAATTTTTTGACAGGGCTCCCATAAATACTGTGTGCAAAAAGCATTATCTGCTATGAACATGAAGTTCCCGGTTCCAGTAGGAACATAGGGACAGTAGAAACCCAAAGATGTGCAAAAGGCATGAGAATGAGAGAACATTTGTGTTTAAATCCAAAGGTACCTGAGCCATCTTTATCTGCAGCTCATCAGCATTAGTAAGATAGTAGCTCGAAACTCCAAATCTTCCACTAGCAATTTGTTTGATGGAACTTCTTTTAGGGTTCCTTGAACCATCTGGAAGAGGCTCCATACGGGATGGCAGTTCCCCTCCCTCACCTTAAGCAGATCAGAAACTGACGAGTTACTATGTTTTTTAGAAGAACAAGGGAAATACAAAAATCATTAAAAACAAAACAAATACCTGTATTTGACTTTCCTCCAAGTTTGTTCATGGCCATTGCAAGGGTTGTATGTGCCTCCAGTGATATTGATCCATAACTCATTGCGCCAGTGCAGAATCGCTTAACAATTTCACTGGCAGGCTCCACTTCATCTAGTGGAATTTTTACATCGGCTTCTTTGAACTTCATGAGCCCGCGCAAATTACTTTGCTTGTTCAATTCATTGATACGCTTCGAGTATTCCTTGTAGGCGGCCACGCTATTAGTCCGTGCTGCCTCTTGCAATTTTGCAATCGCGAGAGGATCATTCAGATGAATCTCCCCATTTTTCCTCCAGTGATAGTTCCCAGGGTTGGAAAGTGCTGAGGCTTCTGCACTTCCAGGGGCATAGCCACGGGCTGGAAAGGCCATCTCATGCAATTGAAGCCCATCTCGTGCAAGCATCTTAAATGTTGCTCCTTCCACTCTGCTTGGGGTGCCCGCAAAACACTTCTCAATCACTTCAGATGAAAGCCCAAGAGCTTCGAATATTTGAGCACCCTTGTACGAGGCCAGGGTAGAGATTCCCATTTTGGCAAGAACCTTCATCATTCCATAGTTGCTTGCCTTGTAATACTTCTTCACCAGCTCTTCTTTGGAATGGAATTCCCCGTTAGATTTGGGTGGTATCTTGCCATCAACCTGCAATCTATAAACGGCCTCTACAGCCAAATATGGGCAAATAGCATCTGCTCCGAATCCAACAAGTGTGCAGAAATGATGCACTTCACGTGGTTCAGCAGATTCCACGACCAAACCAACTTGAGTGCGGGCAAGTGTCTTAACCAGGTGGTGATGAACGGCACCAACAGCCAAGAGAGAGCTCACAGCAACACGCGTTGCAGAGAAAGCTAAACAGTCAAGACATTTAAAAAGGTAAGAGCATGGCCAAAGATGGAAATACGCTTACGGATCCTAGAGTCAGGGTTTATCAGGAAGCCAAATGATTACCTCGATCAGACAAAACCAGTAATGTGTATCCCTCCATTATTGCTTCATTTGCTTCTGCACAAATTCGGTCCAAGGTATCCTCCAACCCTTTTGTACCTTGTTCTTTTGGATAAGTTATATCAAGAACTTTAGTCCGCCAGCCTCTGTAATCCATCTTCTTGATTGCTTCCATCGCTTCGATGGTCAAAAGAGGACCTTTTAGGGAGAGACGGTGACATTGCTCTTCAGTTGTTTCAGTTAGATCACCTTCTGGACCGATCATGCACTCCATCGAAGTAACAATTTTCTCACGTATAGGATCGATTGGAGGATTTGTTACTTGAGCAAACATTTGCTTGAAGTACTCAAAGCATAATTTCTCTCTGTTTGACATTACAGCTAGAGGGGTATCATTTCCCATAGAACCAAGTGCTTCCGTGCCATCTTTAGCCATTGGAAGCAGCAGCATCTCCAAGGCCTCAACAGTATAACTGCATGCATAGGTCATGAGGAAGCGTGAGACAAATTACAAAGCAAAACAGATCAATACACTTTAGCAAGTATAAAAAACAAACATACCCAAAGGCTTTTAGTGGAGACAATAAACCATGAATGCCCATGCTCTCCATTGAGTCATCATCATTAGATGCCTAGGTTTCAAAGATAAAGGTTAACTAACCATAGCAAAGGAACTGAAAGTTTTATTTAAGGGGATTAATTTAGTGACAGCTTACCTGTAAAACCCCAGAAATTGGTGGAGCAATCCGTTCAGTCTCCGGAACTGACTCAATGATGTCTCTAAGTTCAATCTTTTGCCTTTCAAGCCACTCACCATAGGGCCTTGCCTGTGAATACTGTTGCTTTAAGGCATCGTCATCAACAACAATATGCTTCTCAAAATCGACAAGAAGCATCATGCCCGGGTTCAGTCTTCCTTTCCTCATCACATCTTCAGGTGGTACATCCACTACCCCAACTTCACTAGCCATGATAACCCTTCCACTGTGGGTTATGTAGAACCTACCAGGACGAAGTCCATTACGGTCCAATGTGGCACCCAAGTAGCGACCGTCCGTAACTGCACAACATCGATAGAGAGTTACATCAAACCTAAAGACCGCATGCCAAAAGTGGTTGAGAAATTATGTACAAGTTCAGAATTGTTATTTACATGATATGAGAGCAGGTCCATCCCATGGCTCCATTAGGGCAGATAAGTATTCATAAAACGATTTCCTGCTTGGATCTATGTTCTTATCATTCTGCCATGCTTCAGGGATCATCATCATAACGGCTTCAGGAAGACTTCTGCCAGCTCTGACAAGAAGCTCAAGAACACCATCAAAAGCACCTGGCAAGGTTAACAAGACAATACAGAAACGTGTCACAAGTCCATATCTCTAAGAAAAGCTTTGATCTACATTTAGTTGTACCCTTAATCGAGAATGGAAGTTACCTGAGTCAGAAGAGCTAACATCCACAATAGGTAGAAGCTTCTTCAACTCCTTCTTTGATAATCCAAGTTCGTTGCACTTGAGCAAACCCTCACGTGCCCTCATCCTGTGTGCAACATAAACTCAAAAAATCATTAAAAGAACGTGGTAATTGAAATGAGCATGAGGCAGAATCAACTTATCAGGCACTTGCATACCAGAGAGCATTTTTATCACACAAATTGCTTGCAATATATACCAAAAACCCTGGTCACAACCCAAAACTTTTCTAGCTAAGGTACCAAACAGGTTTAATGCATTAAATGTAAGCTTTAATATATGCTATCTCTGACAACATACCAGTTCACGTTTCCCCTAAGCGTATTGATCTCCCCATTGTGTCCCAAAACGCGCATCGGCTGAGCACGATCCCAGCTGGGAAATGTATTGGTGGAGAACCGAGAGTGAACCTGAACAATAAAATATGTAAACCGGGCATAGTCAATCATTAGTTATCAAACATGGAAACGTGTATGTATGCAACCGAAAACTTTACCACGTTGTCTTAGACAAAACTTCAACAGCATCTAGTGGGGGCCAAGTTTAAATGTTGCAGAATTGCTAACTACCTTTACCAACAGAATTTTAATCTTAATCACCGCATTGTGATAATTCAACCTAAGATAAACTGATCATACATATCAAGGCAACGGACTCACTTGACGTTTTCGATTTACCAACTCACCAGCATACAAATTAAAATACTTATCAAGGGTTTGGAGGAACCTAAGAGATCATTCAAACTTCAATGCCTCAGAAGTCAATCCTCAACCTCGCATCTCCTTGGTTACCCCCGTTGGTTCCCATGCTGTTTGTGGAGCATGGAGTCAGCATAAAAAAAGAGATAGTGAATAGAAAATATATTTACCAGGGCCATGTAGCTCGTAAACCTTTCACTCCCAAGATCCGCGTAATAATAGTCCTTCAGCTGATCAGGCTTCAATTGTCCTTTGTAGACAACAGTCCTGCATAAGTAAAATTAATTCATTAGATTAGGAATTTTTGGTTGCCTGAGACAAACATGTTTAACTGAAGTAATTACACACCTAGAAGATAAAGAACAAATGTAGAAGTCCTTCATCGCACCATGTTGAAGGTTCAACGCAGCCCGGATGGCAACCATGGAAACCCTTCTAAGGATATACATCTGTCAAAATATAAGGGTAACGATTCACAATGTCATTAACATCATCTCCCGGTCCCGGAGAACAGAGATAGTAGATGTCAGTGATAAAGGAATCGATTTCAGTGTAAGCAAATACCTGTTGCTCAAGGTCAGCTTTTGATTTAGCTGTAGGAGTCAGGAAAACTTGCTCGATAATCGGCTCGGTCTGCAAAGCAGACTTCCCCAACCCAGAATTATCAGTAGGAACTGATCTCCATCCAAGAACTGAATGACCAAGTGATTCAGCAACCTGCGCACAAATCAAAGATAAAGTCCATCATTAATCACTCGAAAAGATTATAAACATAAAAACATAAACAGTTTCATGAAACTAACCTTAGTGAAAACATTTTTGCTTTCATCTCTGCGGCACTCAGCGGTTGGCAAAAAGAACATCCCAACAGCATACTTTCCAGCAGGAGGAAGCACAAAGCCAAGCTCTGTCGCAGCCTGTTTAAGACAAAACATCAACAGATTTCAATTTAATTAAACACATAAACAATAACTATTCTCAGACATTTACAAAAAAACAAAGATTACTTTGGATTAAATCCGATCAGATCTTTTAAACATTTACAATGAAATACAAACGGATTCACTACCAAAAAAAAAAAAAAAAAAATCCTTTTTGCATGGTTAATAAAAATTATTCAGGAGATGAAAGAAACAAACCTCTGCATAGAAATCGTGAGGCAGACCGACAAGTATCCCAGCGCCGTCACCAGTGTTGCTCTCACACCCACAAGCTCCCCTATGAGTCATCCGTATCAACATCTCCAACGAATCAGTCACCTAAAATCAGGAATATATGTCATATTGATCACATCACATGAGAGATTCATTCATATGTGTATGGATAAGGAACATATAAAGGTACCGTTTTGCGGCTGGTCTCCCCGGACAACTCCGCGACGAAACCGACTCCACAAGAGTCTTTATCGAAGGAAGGATCGTAGAGACCGAGAGGCTTCTCCGGTACACCTGAAAACGACGACTTAACCACCGTTTTGAGCTTCGGAGACCTTCCAGGACCGTCCGATCTCCAAAACTGAAGCGTCTCGGATCCGGATCTCCGCATCCGAGTCCCCATGAAAGGACTCTCGGGAACCGCCGGTTTCTTCACGGAGCATCGTGCAGCACATGCCCTTCTACGGCCGACGGCAGGCGCAACGGTCAATTGAGAAGCAACCGCGGTGGATTTGTTCAGACATCGGATAGGCAACTGATTTGTTCGAAGCTGGAAAACAGAGCTAGAAGAAGAAGCTGCCGACATTTTTTTTCTCTCACGAACTCAACAGTGAATTTTTTTTTTTTTTTTTTTCTGGATCAATTCTCAGATTCGTTAGAGAAAGAGGGGAAATCACGACTCGATTTTCTCGAATATAAAATCGAGCGGATCAAACAGAATCTTAACAGACAGATTCTTACAAGACAGAGTCGCAATTTAAATTTGTAAAAAAAAAAAAAAAACAGTCCCGGACAAAAGAAAGGCGTGCGCGGCGGAGGGAGGCGGCGGAAGATGGTAGGTGGCGGCTAGGGAGAGTTTGTGAGAGTTTATGCATTTTTCAGGAAGCGAGACGTTTATATTTATAGAGGAGAGAGGGGTTTGGGTAGCTTTAGAGAGAGAAAATCTGTTTCGCTTTTCTAGATAGAGAAATCTTTTTTTTTTTTTCTATTTTCTTTTATTATTTTTTTAGCCAACATATTATTTAATTAATATAATTTCGTATTATTTTAATTCTCTTATTAATTGTTACCTTTTTATATCCCATGGAAATATTAGAGACAATAATATTCAATTTTATTTGTAATCATATCCTTTCTACATTATATACTTTTATTTTTAATTTTTTTGTTATTTTATAAATTATTTTTAAATAAAATTAATTCAGAGTTTTTTAATAAATTAATATATTTAAATTTTTTATTATGTATTATGTCTATGAAGAAAATTAATTTTATCATACATTATTTTTGTATTCAAACTATTATATTTTTTTATTAAGTTACACTGTTACAGTTTTTTTCTTTTTGCTGACAGCATGTTGGTAATTATAAATACTAATAACTAGTATAGTAAAATATACAGCTAACTTCCAGATCGCGAAAAAAAAAAAAAAAATCCAATTTGTAAACAGAAAACGTCTAACTAATTCATGTTATTTAATATTTAGCGTTAAAATATTTTGTCAGAGAATCTTACAAATATTTGATGAATACACGCATAGTAATCTTGTATTATTAAAAAGAAAAACAACAGCGGTTCCATAGAGGGAAAATTCCAAATGCATTGAAACTAAAAACAATAATTAAAATGAAATTATTTTTAAAAATGGATAAATGTGAGATGTCTATATATGTGGGACTCACTACTGATCGCTACGTGTATATGTAGCACGAGACAACCGCTTACTGTGGGCTCCACCGTAGAGGAACACTACCCTCGATGGCTACTTTTTAGGTCTTAGTTTAGGGTTTTCCCTAATTACCATCCTTGGCCTCTTAATAGCTAATACAAACAAATTCTCGGCTACGAGCCTCCGCGGTAAAAATAAAATAAAAACAAAAATTAACGTGCAGGGTCAAATATAATATTAAAACGTAATTATCTAAATTAATTAATTAGTGAGAGATTGATTACCAATTTGGTTTGGTTGATTAGTCAAAGTTTTGGCTAATAAATGTGGGATTTAGCAACGGAAAGTGGATCATTGGAGTGGACACGTAACGTGACGGTATTGATGACGAAGAATCATTTGTTGAATAAGAAGCGCACCAAGTTTTTATAATAAGATTTCCGTATGCGGCCAACCGTAAATAACTCACAAGAAAGTATAATCTTATGGCATTAGTTAACTATTTCCAATAATTAAAATATTTTTCATGATAAACCTTAAAATAGTCACTAATACAATGAATATTGACTACTTTTATATATATATATATATATATATATATATATATATATATATATATATACTGCAAAGCGATTCCACTTTTTTTTTATAGTAGTTTTCTACTTTCAAACTTTATTTGTTTTAACTACATGTCATCATCTAAAATTTTATTATTCTAAAATTTTATTATTCTACATCAGTAAGATACCTTTTATAGCACCGCCTTTTTTTATTTTACCAATCAAATTTATAGTTTTTCTTTTGTATTCTATTTATGGATGTCACATACCATAGTCAAACTGCGATTTTTTTTTAAAATGCGATATATAACCATTAAACTGCCAAAATATTGACAATTTACTATATCTTCTTACTTTTGAGAAGTGCAATTAGTGAAAAATCTTAGTTGTTTTAATCTTATTGGCTTTCTCCCAAAAAAAACTATGACATATCTTGAAAAAATGATGACATGTCTTTGAAAAAAAAAATGACATGGTTTAAATCTCTAATCAATCTTTTAACACAAATTATTATATCAATAAAATACCATGAACAATTTTCGGATCTTTTTTTAAAATTAATAACCAATTTTGAATTTAAAAATAAATAAATTAACAACCAATAGAAAATTTTAAAAACATTATCAACGATTTTATAAAACAAAACAATATTATAATATATTTTATATATTCGCCTAATATTATACTGAATTTTATTAATAAATTTTATATAAAAACAATTATATATGCATAATATATAGAAAATAAATTAATTGTCTGATAAATAGATTTTTTTGAAATTTTTTTTTTATTGGCTATAGAAAATCAATCATCTTATAAGATACTATATTCCAAAAGATAATACCCATAAAAATATCAAATATTTCAAATAGATGCTACCACCATCGAAATCTATGAATAGTTGTTGAAAGATATTTATTAGACAATCTAAATAAATAGTCAAATTATTATATTTTTATTATTATTTGCGAAATATAATTATTGAAAACCCTAAATTGTTATAGTTTCATTCGTTTATAACAACCAAAATATGACATGACAAACATAAATAATGACACATATCTCTAATCAATCTCTACAATGAACATTTTTCAGAAAATTAAAACAACAATCTTTTTAAGAATACAAAATATTTACGTATCTATTATCAAATTTTGGAAAATAATTTTAAAATTAAAATCATTTACTTATCTTAAATTATATATACTCTGAGTTTCTACTTTTTTTTTATTGCAAGGACTTATGGTTATTAATTTGTATAGGGAAAAAATAATATATTTAATATTATAGTAGCATCTTAAATTAAAAACAATTACATATCTTAATTGTATAATAATTATTTTAATTTTAATTCATTTAAAACAAATTTATTGTGTTGAATTAATACCAATTATATTAAAAAAATCTTAGTTGTTTTAATCTTATTGGCTTTCTCCCAAAAAAACTATGACATGTCTTGAAAAAATGATGACATGGCTTAAATCTCTAATCAATCTTTTAACACAAATTATTATATCAATAAAATACCATGAACAATTTTCGGATCTTTTTTTAAAATTAACAACCAATTTTGAATTAAAAATAAATAAATTAACAACCAATAGAAAATTTTAAAAATATTATCAACGAATTTATAAAACAAAACAATATTATAATACATTTTATATATATTTGCCTAATATTATACTCGGTTTTATATTAAATTTTATATAAAAACAATTATATATGCATAATATATAGAAAATAAATTAATTGTCTGATAAATAGATTTTTTTGAAATTTTTTTTGTTTTATTGGCTATAGAAAATCAATCCTCTTATAAGATGCTATATTCCAAAAGATAATACCCATAAAAACATCAAATATTCCAAATAGATGCTACCACCATCGAAATCTATGAATAGTTGTTGAAAGATATTTATTAGAAAATCTAAATAAATAGTCAAATTATTATATTTTTATTATTATTTGCGAAATATAATTATTAAAAACCCTAAATTGTTATAGTTTCATTCGTTTATAACAACAAAAATATGACATGACAAACATAAATAATGACACCTATCTCTAATCAATCTCTACAATGAACATTTTTCAGAAAATTAAAACAACAATCTTTTTAAGAATAAAAAATATTTACGTATCTATTATCAAATTTTGAAAAATAATTTTCAAATTAAAATCATTTACTTATCTTAAATTATATATACTCTGAGTTTCTACTCTTTTTTTATTGCAAGGACTTATGGTTATTAATTTGTATAGGGAAAAAATAATATATTTAATATTATAGTAGCATCTTAAATTAAAAACAATTACATATCTTAATTGTATAATAATTATTTTAATTTTAATTCAGTTAAAACAAATTTATTGTGTTGAATTAATACCAATTATATTAAAAAAATCTTAGTTATTTTAATTTTATTGGCTTTCTCCCAAAAAAACTATGACATGTCTTTTAAAAAAAATGACATGGCTTAAATCTCTAATCAATCTTTTAACACATATTACTATATCAATAAAATACCATGAACAATTTTCGAATCTTTTTTAAAAATTAACAACCAATTTCAAATTTAAAAAAAAAAATTAACAACCAATAGAAAATTTTAAAAACATTATCAACGATTTTATAAAACAAAACAATATTATAATACATTTTATATATATTTGCCTAATATTATACTCGGTTTTATATTAAATTTTATATAAAAACAATTATATATGCATAATATATAGAAAATAAATTAATTGTCTGATAAATAGATTTTTTTGAAATTTTTTTTATTTTATTGGCTATAGAAAATCAATCCTCTTATAAGATGCTATATTCCAAAAGATAATACCCATAAAAACATCAAATATTCCAAATAGATGCTACCACCATCGAAATCTATGAATAGTTGTTGAAAGATATTTATTAGGCAATCTAAATAAATAGTCAAATTTATTATATTTTTATTATTATTTGCGAAATATAATTATTGAAAACTCTAAGTTGTTATAGTTTCATGCGTTTATAACAACAAAAATATGACATGACAAATATAAATAATGACACCTATCTCTAATCAATCTCTACAATGAACATTTTTCAGAAAATTAAAACAACAATCTTTTTAAAAATAAAAAAAATTTACGTATCTATTATCAAATTTTGGAAAATAATTTTAAAATTAAAATCATTTACTTATCTTAAATTATATATACTCTAAGTTTTTACTCTCTTTTTTTTTATTGCAAGGGTTTATGGTTATTAATTTGTATAGGAAAAAAATAATATATTTAATATTATAGTAGCATCTTAAATTAAAAACAATTACATATCTTAATTGTATAATAATTATTTTAATTTTAATTCAGTTAAAAAGAAATTATTGTGTTGAATTAATACCAAATATATTAAATTGTTCCTCATCTAATAATTTTAAAAATAACATACGCAGTCTTTTAACAAAATTTGATACCGCCTATATTTGTGCATAATATATTTGACACCTCCTAACACAACAAATTTATGTTTTAAGAGAAAAGGTTATCCGAATACAATCTTTGTATACTCACGTTTCTAACAAAAATTATTTACAATATTTGTATCCTCATTTTTAGACAACCACATATATCTTCTTCAATTAATTTTATCTTCACAAATCTAAGAAAATTATTATCTACTATATATATGATTTGAAAAGTCGATTAAGTTAAAATTACTAAGTGATTTTAATTTGAATTTTTTTTTTAATAAAAAATGATGATGTGTAATGTGACGTGTAAATATGACGTCAAATGTGATATGGCACTAACGTGGTGTGTTTTAATCTGATTCGCTAGCCTTAAGAAAGAAAATGTTAATTTAATACATTAAAAATCAGATAGTTTATATAGATATATATATATATATATATGTGTTTTTTTTTTATCTTAGATCATGTTTTGGCTTTGAATCTCTGTAGATCGAGAAGAAGCAAATTTGATAGTTGCAACAGAGGTAATATTAACACACCAAAAAAGAACGAAGACACATCGAAAGTGAAAGCATAGACAAAGTGAAGGATAATGAAGCGATAAGGCGATTAGAGGTTTAAATATTTAGTAGATCAACCATTAATACTAGCCACAAAATTTTATCAGTTTATTTGCTTAACAAATTTTATGTTGCTTCATATATTACATGACACAAATAGAGGTAACTCAATTGATTATAACGTATATCCAATACCTAGATTTTTGCGAATATATTATATATATTTGTTGTTTGTGTTGGTAAATGTTATTCATCGTTTCTATTGTACTAAATTAATGGCTCCATCTTCAAAAACACAAGTATCAAAGTCAAGAACACAACTCATTAATTTATTAAGAACTCTTCAACTAAAGTCAACAAGGGGAAGGATGCTTAGTGATTCATTCATGTGACTCAATCGAAGTAGGGGTTTAGTTTTTAAGATCATATATGGTTTTTGGTTTTTTGGTTTTTGAGTGCTATGTTTCTTGATTTTACAGCTCTATTATGTCTCTTGATTTTAAGTTTCTATTGTTTAGATTTTTATGTTGTTTCTCAGACTTAGTTATTATTGACCACCTAATAACAATTTTATTTTCGTTTAACTTATAGAAAGAATAATAGTTAATTGTGTCTATGTTTGAGAAAATTAAGAAAAGTTAGAAGATCTAAATCAGTGAATATTAAAAAACATAAATATTTTGAATTGACTAATCCTTAATGAAATTGACGAAGATAATTAATTCCCTTTCTAAATTCTTTATTTTGAAGATATTGATAATATATTCTTAGTTTCCTTTCCAAATTATTTTCTTCCAAAATATTTATCCAACTAATATCGTCAATACTATTAAAAAAAATTAATTAAGTTTTCCCCTAGATTTTGATTTAAAAAATCAAAAATTTAAGGGCACATAATCGGTCAATATCTAAATACCCTAATACCTTTCAATCATACATATATTTGAAGTGACCGTTTTCCGGTCAAAATTTGAATTCATATAAAACGCATTACTCTATTTACTTATAGGTTTTGCTTCCAAAGATTCAAATAAATCCTCGACATCTATTGAAACGGTGCCTTCTACAAAAGAAGCTTCACAAATTAAAAATAAAATTCTCAAGTAAGTTTTTGATAATTTCTTCATTGTTCCGGCCTATGCAAAAGACATCTATATATACTAATATTTTTTTTTTTTTGTTGCAGATCCAAAGAGTCAGATGCTGGTAGTCCTATTTGGAAACAACTTGAAGACTATTTTCTGTGAAAAGTAGTAATCATAAATATTATTGATTAAATGATATACTATTTTGTAATAGGAGACTACTAAGCCGGGTTTGGTTTCTACCAAATGAAAAATTCGGACGTGATTTTTAAAGGTTTACAATCATATGTGGGATCATTGGAACATTAGGAGGAAGCTATATATATGCTTGAACGCATAATCGCTACACTTTCTAACACATCCTAAGTAATAAAGACTCACTAAATACATTTGAATTACAATGATAGATTCCTAAATTCCTTCACCTATTTTAATCTCTTATAAATATTATAGCAATATTTCTCAGACTATACCTCGAGCAAAGTAATACAATTAGTCAGAGAAGGAAAAGAAGACGATGTAGAAGAAGATGAAAACGATGAAGAAGAAAAAGAAGATAAGGAAGAAAAAAACCGGGAGATGAAGGAGAATATGAAGACAATGACAAAGAAAAATCAGGAGAAGAAGTCAAATAAGATAAAGAAGACAAAGACGATGAAGAAGAAGAAGGAAAATCAGAGAAAGAAGAAAACTTGTAAGAAGAATAAAAACGAGTAAAAACCGGAAGAAGAAGACGAAGAAAAACCAGAAGAAAAAGAGGAAGAAACCGGAAGAAGAAGACAAAATCAGAGAAAGCGAAGACGATGAAGAAGAAAAAAGAAGAATAATAAATCGGAAGAAGAAGGAAAAGAAGACGAAGACAAAACTAAAAGAAGAAGAAATCTGAGAAGAATGAAGAAACCCAAAAGGAAAAAAAATATAGCACGAAGAAGAAGACGAATAAAGAAAAGAAGATGAAGAATAAAAATTAGAATAAAAAGTAAGAGAAGATGAAGACGAAGACAAAACCGAAAGAAGAAAACGAAGAAGAAGTCGGAGAAGAACGAATGGACCACAAAGAAGAAAAACCTAGCGACTTAGGACATAAGTAACAGTCCTAGAAGAAATAAAAGAATAAGTAGAAGAACAAAAAGGAAGAAAAACGATGAAAAACAAAGAAAAAA
The DNA here is from genome assembly GCA_900406555.1 of Pseudoturritis turrita. Taxonomy (NCBI): domain Eukaryota; kingdom Viridiplantae; phylum Streptophyta; class Magnoliopsida; order Brassicales; family Brassicaceae; genus Pseudoturritis; species Pseudoturritis turrita. The sequence goes on along the minus strand of OVBL01000172.1, from coordinate 117,970 downwards.
ACTGAAGAAGAGCACGAAGACGAGGAAGAAGACAAAGAAAAACCAGAAGAAGAAGAAGATAAAGAAAAAGTTAGATAAGGCAAAGAAAACAAAGACGATGAAAATAAGAAGAAAAAAAAGATGAAGAAGAAGAAGAAGAAGGAAAAAAACCAGATATCGAGAAGAAAAAGAAACAAAGATCGAAAAAGAAACAAACGTAGATCATTACTATTTATTAACAGAGTTTATATAAATGACAAAAATATTAATGAATGATAAGAAAACGTAGATAATTATGTATTATCATTAATGGAGTTTACAAATTTATCATGCATGTGCATGACGCAGGTGAATCACCTAGAAAAAAGAATCAAAAATCATTTTTTCGTTTTGTGTTTTTTTGGAGTTTTGGAGTTGTGTGTGTCATCTATTTCTCGCAATATCTAATTTTTCCAATTTATTAAAATATTTTTTACTAATTACGAAATTTTTTAGATATTGTTATCTATTGTTTGCGTTTTATTTCAACACAAATACAAAAATTACAAAACGGAAAAACCTCTACTTTCAAGGTAACACTCACAATATTAAAAATATTATCAAACGCATATTATTTTCCAACATACATATAACTTTAAAAACTAGCAATCATGCATATTTAATTTTTAATAAATTGATAAATCAATAAATTTGCCTTATTAAATACTGAAATTAACTTATTCGTCTACAAATTTTCATACCCACACATGGTGTGTGCAACCACCTAATTACTCTTATATAGCTAGCAATATTCACATACATATTTTTCTATTATGTACGAACAAGTTTTCGAAATTATATGAATTAGCATATTTAATGAATAACTATATTATTAGCCGAATTTAATTGATTTTTCAAAATTCACAGAGTTTTGCGCTTTTATAGGCATGTCTACCCAGCTAGACTCATAATTCCGCTTGATGCTATATCTTATTATATAAAGGAGAATGCACTCAAAATTATAACTCATTAGATGGTGACATGTATCATTTTAATTGAGATGATGACACGTGTTAATATACTAATGTATAAAGTTAATTTTAATTTAAATAATATTTCCTTTTTATCTAAAAATTAAAAGAAAAATATCTTATTATATAAAGGAGAATGCACTCAAAATTATAACTCATTAGATGGTGACATATGTCATTTTAATTGAGATGATGACACGTGTTAATATACTAATGTATAAAATTAATTTTAATTTAAATAATATTTCCTTTTTATCTAAAAATTAAAAAAAAAATACATCATCGCAAAAAAAAAAAGTCTTAACGTACCAAAAAAAGTCAATGTCCTTCTGTAAAAAAATTTGTCATTAAAAAAAGAAAAATTTGTAAACAAAATGTCAATAAAAAGGTAAAAGGAAAATTTGTAAAAAATTATCGCAAAAAAAAAAGTCCTAATATACCAAAAAAAAATCAATGTCCTTTTGTAAAAAAAATTGTCATTAAAAAAAAAAAATTGGTAAACAAAATGTCACTAAAAAGGTAAAAGGAAAATTAGTTACTAATCAACATCTAAAATAAGTGTGCGAGTAACAATCAAAATCTGAATATTTACATCAACAAGATTTAACATATATTTCTTACATTTTCATAAATTTTATCTTTATTAAATTTAATCGATTACCGACACGTTTTACTTTATTTTTTATCATTTATAAATAAGTTATAATTAAAACTCCGCGTATTACGCGGATCCTAATCTAGTTTAATATAAAACAACATGTTGACAAAAACATATCATAACACCCCTTATTTAATATTTACTTTTAGTCATAGTTAAAATAATTTTATAAATTTATAGCCTCGGCTCTTCTTCTATATTCTTCCACCGATTGGAGCTCTCAATCATATCAGCGGTTTTATTCATATTCATAAAACATAACTTTCAAAATATCATTAATATCCATTGGATTCTTACGATTTTTTTAGGAATAGTTTTCACATACAAAACTCACTACAATTTTGATAAATATCCTATTTTTAAAATCAGTCAATTTTATCTGAATCCAACGTTCACTAACCCCTCTAAGATTTTCGATCATATGTCATAAGTACTTTTGAATGTGTTTAAAATAAATGTGTCACTATTACAACAGTTTATCAAAATATTTCAAAAACCTTTTTAAAATGCACTAGAATTCCAATTATCTTTAAGTTAAAACATACCAGATACATTATCTGGACAAACGGTTCTGCCAATTCTGCTATCTTCTCATGGTGGCTTCGAGTCCACCTTCTCAGTTCTCACTCTAGGATAACAAAAGGCCAATGAGCCTAAGTCTGGGCAAAATATCCGGACTTGAAGAATCGTACAGGAACCAATCCGAATTGGGAGGTACCGAACCGAACTGGAACCGACATAAATATTCGAATGGGACCTAGATCCCTATACCTGAAGAACTGGAACCGAACCGAGAACCGAATGGATATTCGAAAATACCTGAAATACAAGTATATACTCAAAAGTATTAGTTATATTTATACTTTAAATAACCCAAATACCCAAAATTACAATAATAAACACGAATATATTAGTTATTTTCGGGTCATTCGGATATTTTCGGGTAGAGTTAATCAAATTTCATTAAAATTGAACCAATATTTTAGTTTGTTTTTCCAGATTTTTTTGGGTATTTTGGATCATTTCGGGTACATTTGGATATATTTGGGTACATTTAGATATAAAAGTAACTAACCCGATTCAGAACCGATAATGTTTCGGTTCTTGGTTCTCTATTTACATACTAGAGAATATCTCTCTAAATATCCGAATGGGACCTCGGCCCCTAGACCCGAAACCCGAAAAAATCGATCCGAACTCGAATCGAATATCCAAATACCCAGGATTAAAAGAACCCCTTAAAAAAGGAAGTTAAAACATATTATTTGTCAAATACAAAATTGGAAGTTTGAAACGGCCACCCAACCTCCGGCAACCGCTGAAATAGTGGACTTTTTCTATTTGTATACATTTCATAGTTAACCCGATCGTGAGATATAGGAGGAGGTTCATATAAAATAAAAAGTAAAAAAAAGATATCTAAAAAATATATATTTCAAATATTTTTACAATAAAACAAATTTATTTAATAAACTTTATTTGCTATGAATATTATATATTTTTCAGCAAAAATAATCGATTGATATTATTTTTGTTTCATTTCCCTTTATTATATACTCTTTTGTTTCTAAAAGTACATTTCTATCAATTTAATTTAAAATTCAGTATTTTTAGTTTATTGTTATCTATATCTTTCAATTATATCTAGAAAATACATATTTTTACAAAAAAAATAATATATTCTTAAAATATTAGCCTCTACAAAATTGGGAACCCCGTACAAATGTTTCTAATGTATATCTTCAGAGCCGAAATTTATTTTAATCAGATGGACCGATACATAATGATTAAAGTTAATAATCGCTATATATACAAAAGAAATTAATATTGTTTCTTCATATCAATTACGAAAATAAAGGTCTTTTGTCAACAAGAGAATAATATATATATATATATATATATATATATATATTTCATTTTTGGAGTTCTTATTACATAGTAGTTGGGATGTCAATGTGTTAACTACGAAAGGAATAAGATAAAAATGAATGGAACGAGTTTATAAAAAATGAATTAAGTGGAAGTGATGAATACATTTAGGAAATATCTTTTTACTTTTTTTATATTTTATGATTTTTTTTTGTTAGTAATATGCATTCATGCACTCACGTTTTAATTGGGTGTTTCTACGACCACTTGCAAACCACTAGATACATGTCTTGCTATGATTAGTTATTTTTCTCCTTCTTTTTTTTCAACGATTAACTTTGATTCAATTGTTTTTGATAAAAAAAAAAATCATTTTAACTTTGATTCATTACATCGATATTCGATAATACATTTAAAATTCTCATAAATATTCTATATGGACGAGGATGTATATCTAAAACATATGAAATTATGATAAATGATTCAAACCGTAACATATTTGCATCCAAGAGGTTGTTGTCAACTACGTTTAGTAATATACCTTGTAAAACATAATATGTGCATTGAATTGAATTATGTATAAAATATTATAAGTGCAACAGTGTAATTTTAGGCAAGAAACTATAACATTTACGAAAATTTTATTAGTTTTGTTATAACAAAAAAAAAAGTTTTGAAATGATGACATGTTTTCGATCCATTATAAAATTCGGTGAATATTAGAATAATCGACGGCTATATTTAACTTGGAGATTAGTCAGATTTCAGTTTAGATTACCTTTTGATTATATATTAAAAAAAAAAATTTTAAGCACTTTTGTTTGATGGGTTGGCAAATTAAAAAATGTAAATCTAGTAGTAAACTTGGTTTTACCATGATTGAATTATTTCGGCATGTTTTGAGTTTTTTTTTTTTTGATGAAATCCATTTGAATTATTCGACCCTGATGAATTTAAGCATAATGATTATTAATCTGAATACTAACTTGTAAAAATAAATCGAATGAAATGTTTATCCTAAAAATAAATAGACGATGCAACATGAAACATATATATATATATATAACAAAAAAAGAAAGCTTTATATCAATTCTTCCACCAACCACATGTCAATAAAATGTTAGGTAGGTAGAACAAATGGTAAAGCTAACACTAGATATAAAAAAAGGTGAGTAGTTAATATCTATAAATTGTTGAAGAATAAGCTTTTTGCGTTTCATTTATATAAAACTTTTAAAAATATGGTTCCTTTCACGAGATCCATTAATATTTACATTATTAGAATATTATTAATTAGTTCGAAAAGAAATATCCATGGACATATGTATCCTTGTGTTGTAATAGCCATTATGATGCGAGACTCTGAAAGCCAAACATATCCATAGGTTACTTTCCATAAAAAAGTGTTTAATTTAAAGTTTTCGTGAACTTCGAATTTTCCACACGAGTCTGAAGAGATGTAATTTTATGTCCATTCCAGAATTTCACCATACTTTATATTTAAACAAAAAAACACATTAACATAAATATGGTCGGAGATAAGAATAAAAATTGAATTAGATATTCCGACAAGCGGTTGACGAATGGACCGAAGAGGTTAGGCAACGTAAGTTATGAAGAGAGTGTGACTAACCAAAACGGCCGGATCAATCTACCTGTCACGTTATGGGCGCACGATTTAGAAAGACAAAATCAAACGTGACCATTCCTACGATTGTGTCCACCTCTTCAATCAAACTCTACTACACGACAACTTTAATGACGTCATTCTCAACTTACTCCACTTCCCCTTTTTTTTTTTTTTTTTCGCCAAGTAAAAGAGTCATTTCTTTCTAACATTTGCTATATAGATTTTGGACCGAATTCTGAAAAAAAATTCAAGATATATAGAAAATTAAATATTTTCATCATTTAAACCATTTATCATGATAAAAAAAAAATTATAGATGAAACTCGTTTTTTGATTTTGATCCACATAACAAATTTTTTCTTCACTCGAACAAATTACCTTTTAGTAAAAAAAAAAATTTAATAAAGTAAAATTTATATATTATTATCCAAATTATATATATCCATCGACTTAATTGTTACGTTTAGCATGGGAAAAATTGATAAAAAAAATAACAGTTTTATATGAGAAATTTTGAAAAATGCCAATTTTGAAATGTCACTTTTCAAAAATGCCATCCTTTTAAAATCATTTCAAAAATACCACTAAAATTATATCATTTATTCAAAATATCATTTATATTTGGATTAATTATTTTATATTATGATTTAGTTTTTAGAGTTTAGGGTTTGTTAAGGGTCAAAACCTTTTGTGGGGATTTCAAAAATGCCACCATAAGTTGTCAATTTTCAAAAATGCCATTTATTAAGGATTTTTTAAACTATAAACCCTAAAATTCTAAACCTTAAAAATGATTTGGATCCCTAACAAATCCTAAAAACTAAACCCTAACATAAAATAGTTAATCCAACATAAATGATATTTTGAATTAATGATATCATTTTTGAAAACAAAATTAGAAGAGTGGCATTTTTGAAAAGTGGCATTTCAAAAGTTGCATTTTAAAATTTTCTCAAACCGTTTTTAAAGTTTAGGATTCTAGGGTTTAGGATTCTAGGGTTTAGGATTTAAAAAATTCATAATAAGTGGCATTTTGAAAATAGACAACTCATAGTGGTATTTTTAAAAATTCACACATTAAAAATGGTATTTTTGAAATTCTCCATTTTTAAATTAGAAACTGTAAATTGACAGAAAACTATTATTAGGTTAGAAAAGGTTGTAAAAGACGTATTAAATTTCTACCACTCTTATTAATTACAACATTCGTTCGGGTATTATGACGAAAAATTAAAACATAAATATATTTTTAAAGGATAAAGGACTTAAAATTCTGACTACAATTATAAATAATATTATATAATTTAAAATTATATAATGATAAAATCTAACTTTTAAATACATTTGTTCAATTTACGATCACAATTTTATTATGTAAAGTTTAATGTGTCTATTTTTTAATTAAAATGATAGTATCAGTCAGTCGATTAGATTTCGACACGTATAAATTTTTTTTTCCAATTGAATTTTGACACGTGTTAAAAAAATCTTATTTATTTTTAAAAATCTAATATCATTATATTTTTAAATTATACTACAAAATGAATTAAAAAAACCTAATACCATTATATTTACATGTAATGTGCATTCTATTGAGAGTTTTTTAGGTTTACCATAATGTGGATGTGGTAAAATTTGCAAAATTAATGTATGGGAATAAATTTATATTGAAAGTTTCTCATATTTTAAAAATTAAATTAAATAAGAAAATAAGTGATAAAATATTTATAATTATTTTCTGATAAAAATAAAAATAATATGTTGATTTAAAAAAGAAAAAATCAAATATGATTAAAAAAAAAACTAATTAGAAAATATGAAAATTAATTTGCAAGGTTTTGAAAAAGCTAGATATATAAATAGTTAAATAATAATAAAAAATAAACATAATTCAAATAGAAATAAGAAAAACCAAATATTTTAAAATATGTGATAAGATTTAATTGAAAATCAAATAATAGAACAAAGAGATCCAAAATAAATAAATAACTATTAAGTTTTTTTATGGATGGTTTCACAGCGGCATTTTTAATATTATTTTATTTATTTTTACGGATAATCTGATTTTGGTTTTTACTTTTTTGTTTTGTTTTGTGTTTTTTTACGAGTGATAAAATATTAAATTATAATCTTGCATATACATATATCATAATCTACTCATATATAAAATATCATTGTAAACTATATTCTTATAATTATTTCATTTATGATGGATAACGATGGACTAAAATAGTAAAATAATTTTAAAAGTTACAGTATGATTCTATGAATCTGCTTTCCGACTCTCTAAACTATTCTATTTTCAAAAGCAATTGGAAATTCTTTTTTTTCTTCTAAAGGTAAAAGAAACGTGCGTATTTCGATAAGTGATTCTTTTTTGTGTGCGCTAAAGCGTATAACTGTTCTTTTTATTTCAAGGCGTCGCAAAGTACAGAAGGGCTGATTGATTGAGATTTTTGATGGTGTAAAATGTTATTGTAATATGAATTTTAAAAAGTTATTGTAATTTTTATTTATTTTGTTAAGATTGTGATTTTTTTTAAAAAAATCTTTTTTTGGCTATTTTTAAAAAGCAACATAACAAATTTTTTTTTTTTTTAAATTTGGGCTGTGAAAGATTTTAGGAACTGAGAGATAATAGGAAAGTGAAAGTTTGATTGGTAGAAATATTAATTTTAAAAATTGTATTTAATTTTAAAGTCCTTACCGTCTTAAAAAGTCTAATCACCAACTCCCCTCCCCTCCCCCAGTTTGACAATTACACCACCTTTTTTTTTGTTCAACAACTTATAATGGATTATATCGGTTTAGAAACCCAAACCGAAGGAACAAAGTTTACATACAAAAAATCATGCGGTTATCGTCGGGCACTACGTGTCAACAAATCCGCTTTTGAATTACTAAGACGAGGGGTATAAGATAGGGAAAAACATGGAAAAGCTTGCTTGTTGCGCTCCAATTCTTCCAAGTAGACAGCGAACACTGGCCATTTTGTCGGCTCCTTCACCATATGTACCAACTCGGTGCTGTCGATGGCGAACTCCATTTTTGTCTTCTGCTGGGCGATCAAACAATGCATGGCCCAAATAAGGGCTTCCAGCTCCATGTGTAGTGGGGGGAGGTTTCGTCGCAAATTCCTTGCCCCCATCAAAACTCCTGCTTAGGTATCCTGAAAATAAAACCAACCCAGCCCGGAGAAATTATCCTTTGCTTTCCAAGAACCATCTATATGACATCATGGGGCCCCTCCCCCCACTACAGTTACCAGTACATGTATTTGTAGTACGGGTTCTCCCTCATGAGTATCCGTTTGTGCCAAAAGCCAAAGTTTAGCTTCTCCATCTGCCGTCTGTAAAACGCTTCTAGGATCCTTGTCTACATTCTTAAAAATCTTGTCATTCTTGGCTTTCCAAATACACCAGATAATCCAAGGGAACGCTGAAAGTGTGCTTGGTATAAGCCAAAACAAGTAATCGATGTTCGAAAAAATAGACGTCATTGGGAACACACCCGGGGCTGACGGAACTTGCGAGAAAGCTCAAGTTTGTAGGGCTGGAGGGCATTCAAACAAAACATGGTTTATTGTTTTCTCCTCTCCACACCTTGGACATTGTGTATCACAATTTATTCTGCGATGCCGTAAGTTTGATGTGGCCGAGAAGTATCCCGATAATACTTGCCATAAGAAATGCCTTAATTTCGGAAGACATTTTAGCTTCTAAACATGTGCATGCAAAGGCCTATTATTTTCGAATATATATATATATATATATATATTAATTTTTTTTAATTATTTTTGAATATATTAATCATGATTACATCAAAGATTTAAATAATAAAAATGATATTTTTCCATTCGATATATTTGATTCTCTATCGTAAATATAGTTGAAACGCCACTCTTTTTAAAGGATACCAAAAACTTTTAAGTGGTTCTTCTATTTGAAGACAACTGTTAAGACTGAAACCATTTGTAGTTAGTTTCTTTCATGCCATATTAAAATTGGGAAGAGATGTCGCTTCTGGCATGACTCTTGGACACTCTTTGGTCCCCTAATTGACTTCATTGGTACATATGGACCTTGACAATTGGGTTTTAACAGTTAAACTATGGTGGATGCAGGGGCGGCCTTGAGATTTATGGGGCCACATACAATTTAATAGAAATTTTACTAATTTTTTTTCAATTTGGAGGCCAGTTATTTGTGTATATTCACTCTGAAAATTTGGAGGCCATATGCTTCATCCTGCTCCTCCCAGAGCCGGCTCTGTGTGGATGATGCAATTACAGAGACTAGTTAGAGATTCTCTCGAGTCTGGTTCGATGTTGTAGAAACTTTGATGTGTTAATGGTACAAACACCTTTAGCAACCACTCTAGACTGCTATCAGTGGACAATTGTTGAAAACCAGAAACTTGACTTCTTCTCCTTCTCTAAAACTTGGAACAAGGTACACCTCTTTGCTCTTTCTATTCTCAAGGCAAATCATATTTGGTACTCGAGTTATGTCCCTAAACACGCCTTCAACTTATGGATGGCCAATCTCGATAGGTTACCCAGGAAAAAAGCTGGTTTATTGGGAAAATACAATATTAACAATTTGTTCATTGTGTGAGATCTATGTGAAAACAAGAGATCATCTCTTATTTTGATGTCCTTACACATATGATGTTTGGCGCCTAGTAACGTCTCGACTAAAATACCAATTCATGGGATTCCCAACTTGAAACTGTTTCATGAGTTGGAAGAAACTCCCTGACACATGCCATTAAGCCTTATCCCTCAGGCTATTAGATACGCAAGCAGTCATCTATGCCATATAGAAGGAAAGTAATTACAGATATTTTCAAGCAACGCGACTATTGTTTAAGGTCTTTTCAAAAAAGTGGATCGAATTATTAGAAATATTTGTCTGGCTCGTCTTCACCACTCCAGATTCACCGAGTCTCTCCAAATTTGGTTTTAAAGATAATTGTCTTTGTAACTACACATTACTTTGTAATCTTTTGTATGTTGAGAGATCAATGCCCTACGATCCAGTGTTGTTGTAATGCTCTTTCTCTTTTAAATTATGTATTGCTTTAAGATTAATCTAATAAAACCAAAAATTATATAAAAAGAAAAAACGAATAATCTTATATATAGATCCTTAATGGTGACAAGTTTATAGAGGAATTTAGAAGAATTTTTCAAAAAAAAATTCCTCTAACACCAATCAAATAATGAAAGAATTTGGAGGAAGTGGGAAGATTTTTTTTTCATAAGTTTATTTAATCAAATGTTTTAAAAAAAAATTCAGACAGATTCAGTCGTTACCATTTAAGTTTTAAGTTATTTCGCCAGATTCCGCAAAAAATCACAAAAAATCCAGTCAAATTATGCAATTCAGCCAGATTCAACCGGTACCATTTATACCCATAATATTTAATTGTGGTGAACGATCAATTTCATAATATATGACATCCCCATATATGATTTGATTGATATATAACATATTAAATGAATATATACGAAATAAATTTCTTTTTAATCATTAACACATTAAATTAGAAAAATGTATTCCAGTTTTAACTAAATATATTCTCAATTTTAAAATAATTTAAATTTTAAATCATTTTTAGTTTCAAATTCACATTTGAATTTTTAGCTAGATAAATAATAAATCTCTTTAATTAAAAAAATTAGATATGGTTCAATTTTTGGATATATTATTCTAGTTTGGTTTGATCAGATCTGGTTGGCTTGTCTCAATTCAACACTCCTAATTATTATCTTATATAAAATAAAATTAATCTTATTTCAAAAAAGGAAAAATTAAATTTGTGCTTATTTAGACAAGTTAAATTTTCGTTACAGAAATAAATATATGTTTCTCGTTTGCATATTGTAATTATTAAAATATATTTGATTAGTTTTATATAAATATATGTATTAACATAGATTAAGTTTTATACACATTGATAATGAGATACCAACTTTTAAACTACGATACAATAATTCCATTTTAAAGTACGAAATAAAAAATTTTGCGTTGAAGATGATTTTCGTCTATCAATCTGACAGCGCTTCGTGGAGAAACACTGTCAACATTGCTCAGTGCAAAAGATGACAAAATTCTTGGCCTCATAGAAGAACCAGTTTGTGATCAACCTCTGCAATTGGATCTCCATAATAGCATTTAGGAAGACGAATCTCAAAGTCGCTTCTTATATTTTTTTGGCGGATGAGTCATTTTTCAAATCGCTAGAAATCTACAAAGCATTTAATGAGCTTGTACAAGAAAACATATATATCATAAACATGCAGAGCACGCTCTTCCGACCAATAGGTTATCAAAAAAAAAAAAAAAACATGCTACACGTGGCAGTATGGGTACAAGTTCTACACAACCCGAGAACATTCAATAAGGTCTCTGACCCATGTTATTTAACACTTCTATAAATACTTTTCTCTCTACTTCAAAGAAGGCAGGATGCCCAATCCATTTTCACCATGGTTTATTCTTCGTCTCTACGAAGAACACTCTAAAGATCATCTAGATACACAGCTCTCATACACACACACGTACACACGTAACCATAGACGGGAGGAGTGATGTTTGTGTATTTAACATGTTTTAAACTCTTGTTTTCTTTGGTTTTTGACTCCGTTTCATATCATCTAAATTTTTTGTCATGCATTACAATCTCACTTGTTACTTTGAATCTTTCTTAGAGTCATAGGCTAGAATCTTCATTTGCATATTGTTTTTGCATTATTTCAGAATACTTTGGAGTTAAGATGGATGTGGAGGCCACGAGTGAAGAGGGAGAACAAGAGGAGACCAAAAAATACCAAGCCACCTAAATTCAGCCTTGATCAATCCCTATGTTGTCAAGGTTGCATCATCACTTCTACAGAATGTCCAGTAATCGACCAACATGTCGATCAAGCTGGTCGATCAGACGCACCAGTTGAGAAAGAGGATCCTCTGAAGACAACCGTGATCGGCCAGCTGGTCGATCAAACTTGTATTCACTTCTTAGTTTTTGAATTTGACCCATTTTATCCCGGGTCGATCCGGTTCGATCCTATTATGTATTTAAACAAATTTTAGACACTTTCCAATCTAAGTTTAATTTTCATAAAGTTGGATTTAAATCCAAACTTTTGTTCTTGATACTTGGATTGATCTTCAACATTCTATGTCACTTTAGAGAAGGATTCTTCAAAGTCTTTATCTTTTATATTTTATTTATCTATTTCTATTATGTTTATGTCTTTTGTCGTGTTTAGTGAGTAGATTTTAGTTGGATTACGGGTAATGCTATATTAGGATGCTTGAATGATTTGATGATGGTTATTAAGGTTGATTCTTGTTAGATCATTCACGTAGGTTATTCTTAATGCTATATTTGTTTTGGCCATTCAGAATCTAGACCTTAGGCATTTCATGTCTGAAAGGTGTTTGTGAAAATACTTGAACCAAAATTTTGTGAGCTTTTCATTCATAGCCAACATGAGTTGATGATTAGGGTGATACTAAATGGATTTGATTTTAATGCTTGTTAATCTACTAATTGCAAATTGAAGTTTATGATAATTAAATGATTAAGAAAGAAGTTAGTGCCACGAAAGTGAAGTGCCACGAAAGTGAATTAGTCTACCTATAATGATCCATGATCTAAGATGATGTTTAATGCAACCCATCATATCATTGTTTAATTGTTAATGTATGTTTATCTAAGTTAAATCCATGGTACAATATTTTTCTCTTGTTTTACTTCTTGCATTTTAGTTTCTTAGCTTTAAAACCGAACAAAAATCACAAAAAAACAATTGCTCTAAATTAGTTTGTTTCTCGTATCTTTAGTGTTGAAATCTTAAATCTTCGTGGATCGATCCTTAAATACTACATCGGTGTAACCATGCAGTTGTGATTTTATTTGAGGCTTTACAATTCTAAACTTCTTTCACCTATTGAAGCTTCACTCTTTAGTGAAGTTAAATAGAGAGTGTCAAGTTTTTGGCGCTGTTGCCGAGGATTAAATGATTGCCATTAGAGTTATGATTCAAATTGAGATTATAGCATTTTTATTTTCTGTTGTTGCTAATATTTTCCATTTTCCTGTGATCTTGATCTTTTAGGTATACAACTATGAGGAAAGAAAACATGCAAGGAAAGAGAGAATAAGAGGAAACAACCGTGAAGCTAGCGACGTTAAATACGTCCTTGGGAACTCTCCAAGCTTATCCTTCGTCAAGCTAGAGATGTAAAACAAGTGCGCTTGAGAGGCAATCTCATGTCAATAAGACCGATATACATGCCAAAAAGGAGGACCAAACTCCTCAAATTCTTAGCTCCAATGTACCATTTCTTTTTCTTTTGTAATACCTTTTATTTTTCTTCTTTGAGTTTGTTATGTTTCATTCTCTCATTCCATTTTACTCTTTCACCGAAACGGTGAGAAGTAAGTTTGGGGGAGGGAACCGCTGCTAATGAACATTTTAGTTGTTTTATTTTATTTCTCTTGAGTCGCGCATTGTGAATAACCTTATATATGCATTCGGGGAAAAAAATTCATGTAGTTCGCATTTCATTTTATTTTTTTAGGATTGAGTCTAGTTTATTCTAGGATTGCATTGCATATACATAAAGAAATACATAGAGAACAATGATGATCTTTCCTTGCAAAATTTTAACTTAAGAGCTTAAGTAAAAGATGAACCATGGTTTAATCTCTTGACTTGATTGTCTTTGTCTTGGTTGACATTTGCTTTAAATTGACTCCAACTCTATTCCCAGTTGGACTTTACTTGAATCTTAATTCTCTCGCTTAGGGGTTTGAAATTTATCTCATGGTCTTAATCGAACTCACTCGAGTTTTCTTATCCTCTTTTACCACTCTTATGTTAACTCGAGTGACCATTCTCATTTATAAGATGATTCTCCACCTATCACCTTACCCTTTTTATTTCAAATAATTATTGCTTGTGGAATGAGATCTTATTTCTTGAAAATGCATACATATGCAAAATATTGAAAGAAAGGGACGACACATACTATCTTCTTCTAGACTTACTTGGGTATTATGTCTATGACCATTGGGTTTTGGTGAGTGATTTTGAGTTGGAAAGAAATGAAAGAATGGTTGAGTTGAAAAAGATATGAAAAGAAAAACCTAAGTTTGGAGAAAGAAAAGGAAGTACTTTAGGGAAAGAAATAAAAGATAGCTCTAAGTTTATGTGGAAATGTAAATTCACACCATTTGAATTTGTCAAGACTTTTAGAGGGATCTGAAACTTCTGAGATTAAAACCACAAACACGAGGATCCAAAGATGGTTATTTTATTAAGCTGTTTAGAAAGCTTTTCGTATGAGAGCAAAAGTACGGAATTTTTGCTAGGTCAAATTGCCGATCCTTTTTCCAAAGAAAATAAATGAATATATATACAAGCCAGAGTCGGCCAAACCTATTCCTAAGAGATAAGAATGATTTATTGTTTCTTCGTGTGTTTCCTTTCTTAAGTCGGTTCGGCCTGCTTGGCTTCTTGTCCAGGTTCGGTTCACTTCTGCTTGCGGGCTTGTCTTGAAATTCTTGTTGTCTTGGGCCTGGCTTGGTTTCATCAAACCCATCACCTACGGCTCGGGTCTACTGGGCTTGACTCTGGTTCGGCTCAGGATTCCCACAACTAAGTATCGCTGGTCTGCCTTGGGTTATTATCCATCTGTTCCGTTACGGGTCGGGGTATCCGAATCCATGTATTGTCACGGATCGGGGTACCTGACCCATGAATCGTTACGGGTCGGGGTACCCGACCCATGTATCATTACGGGTCGGGGTACCCGAATTCATGTGTCGTTACGGGTCGGGGTACCCGACCAATGTGTTGTTACGGGTCGGGGTACCCGACCCATGTGTTGTTACGGGTCGGGGTACCCAAACCCATGTACCGTTACGGGTCGGGGTACACGACCATGTATTGTTACAAGTTGGGATACCCGACCAATGTATCGTTACGGGTCAGGGTACCCGACCCATGTGTTGTTACGGGTCGGGGTACCCGAACCCATGTATCGTTACGGATCGGAGTACCTGACCCATGTGTTATTACGGGTCGGGGTACCCAAACCCATGTATCGTTACAGGTCGGGGTACCCAACCAATGTGTATTGTTACGGGTCGGGGTACCCGAACCCGTGTGTGGCACTACGGTTCGGGGTACCCAATCAATTCTGATTAGCCACGGGTTGTGGTACCCGTTATGAGAATCCAAACCACTGATTTTTCTTCTATACAATCATTTTGAATCGTTGATTCTCAACAGGTGAAAATTGACCCCAACAGTTAGCCCCCAGCTCGGCAGTATCAGTGATGTTGGTGCCGAGGTGTAAGCGGTAGTCTGAATCAACAATTCAAACTGTTGAAAACCCCGAGCCGTTTTCGGCGAAGATACCCGAGCCATTTTTGATGACCCGAGCCATTTTTCTCATGGAGAGGTACCCCGAGCCATTTTCGGTGAAGATACCCGAGCCTTTTTTATGGAGACCCGAGCCATTTTTGATGACCCCGAGCCGTTTTCCTCATGGAGAGGTACCCCGAGCCATTTTCCTTATGGAGAGGTACCCTAGGCTGTTTTCCTCATAGAGGTACCCCGAGCCGTTTTCATCATGGAGAGGTACCCCGGGCCGTTTTCTCTGTCACGGGTCGGGGTACCCGAGCACTTGCTTGGCTTCACGGATCGGGTCGGTTTCTATTCTACGCTTGCTTCATTTGCAGACCAGATTGATACGTCTCCACGATAATTAGTGTAACTTTCTGATCGTTGATCCAAATGACTTCAAAGTTCTTTTGGATGAAAACTGACTCAATCATCTATCTCGTGCCCATATTTTTGACTCGGTTATGACAAGCCCAAATTAATGCATCTCCACGATAATTGGTGTAACTTTCTAACCATTGATCCAAATGACTTCAAACTTCTTTTGGATGAAAGCTTAACTCAAATATCTTGTTTGTCACTAATTTTCAGCTCGGTATGTTTCCTGCTCGAGTCCTACCGAGCCGATCTATTCGGCTCGGTTACGACGAGCCCAGATTGATGCATCTTCACGATAATTGGTGTAACTTTCTAACCGTTGATCCAAATGACTTCAAACTTCTTTTTTGATGAAAGCTAACTCAAAGATATTGTTGGTCACCAATTTTCAGCTCGGTGTGTCTTCGGTTCGGGTCATACTGATCCCATCTCTACGGCTCGGGTACGACGAGTACATATTGGTATGTCTTAAGTAAATCGGGTGTATCTTCCCAACCTCAGCTCCAAATGATATGATTCCAACTCCATTGGAAAGCTGACTCAAAGATCTTTTTTGTCATCACCAAACTGATCTCTTTGGTATGTTACCAAACCGATCCGAGCTCTTTAGCTCAACGGCTTGGTTTTCCAAATCCTTTATGGTTCGTGATAATTTGAGTTTGTCATGCTCGTCCATTTTCTATACTTTGTTAAATTTTTGTTGATCTCAGTGGGGTGAAAACCTACCCCAACAGTTAGCCCCCCAGCTCGGCAGTATCAGTGATGGTGATGCCGAGGTGAAAGTAGTCGTTACTGAGATTAACATGCCGAGCTGAAATTGGCTTTTATGACGTGTCGAGCCATTTCTTTGATCACTTGGCCGAGTTGTATCTTCGATCAAATCGCCGAACTGTGTCTTCGATCAAATCGCCGAGCTGTTTTGTCGTAAGAGTACTTGACGAGGCGTTTAGGTCGTGGAAAATACGATGAGCCATTTTACCGAGGAAAACGTGACGAGGCGTTTTGCTAAGGAAAATATGACGAGGCGTTTTTGATATATCATGGTTTTTATGAGTTTTAAAGCCATGATATATGTATATAATCAAGTCTTTCATGTGTCTTTCGAGTCCTTTTCGAGTCTTTTACAGGTCTACACACAATTTGGGATCATTCGGACATTATGGAGCAATTATGGAGCATTGTAGCTGAAAAGTCGAAGTTGGTGTTTTTCAAGTTCAGTTGTGTCGACCAACACAGCCATGTGCATCGGTCGACACAGCCCGATTTCTGCACCATCACGTGAAAACCAAACTTTTTGGAGATTTTGCAACTTTGCCCTGAAGTTTCATGTATTTACAGAAGGACCCAATTCGTGTTTTAGGATATATTTTAGGGTTTTTGAGTTAGAGAGAGACAACTTTTACTTTACACTTTTGCTTGAACTTTACTCTGGGGGGTTTTTAGGGAAGAACTTGGAGATTTGGAGAGCTGGGGGGCTGATCTGATACTTGTATTACTTTGAGAGAAGATTTCGAACCCTGTTTCTATAACTCTTTTCTAATTTCGATGATATTTATTTCATTCATGTCTTTGATTTCAATTGATATGTGTGAATAGATCTCCTGTTAGGTTTAGGGATTCTCATTAGGGATTTCATGGAATGATGTATTGATTTATTGGTTAGGATTCAAACTTGATAGTTCTTCACCTAAGTTGTACTTAAAGCTAGTTCTAGATTGATCACCTAGAATCTCGATCTTAGGTTGTTAAATTGGCACGACAGTGTGATTTATAATCTGATTAAAACCTAGAGTGAGCAAATTAGATAATTGCAAAGAAATTTGGATTAGATAATTTGTGAACAAATCGAACATGCGCTTAAGGCTTGTTTAGAATTAGGATTCGCAAAGAAATTTGGTTTCTTAATTTTTAAACATAGTTAATTCTCGCAACGAAAGTTGGTTTATTTTACATTAGTGATTTGAGTTCTGGAACTTGTTCGTAATTCGATCTTAACCAATTAATTGATCTTCATTACTTGATTTCCTGAGAAATTTCCTGGACCTGGCATTTTCCCATCTGATAAACAAACCGTTTTAATTATTATTTGCATTGTTATTTAATTTATTCCATACTTGCTTAGCTGAATTCGAAACGAAAAAGTCTATCGTGAGGTTCTTGAGTCCTTGTGGATTCAACCCCTAAGTACTGCATCGATCTCTTAATTTGAGAGAGTAGCTCTAGGGATTTAATTTGAGCATATCATTTTTCCAAGGAAAACATGATGAGCCACTTTGCCGAGGAAAATGTGACGATACGTTTTGCCGAGATGCCATGCAGAGATTATCATGAGAATACGATGCACCAAAACTATTTTGTTGCTTTGTGAGACTTTTTCAAGGGCCAAGTTCCAACGGACACCTTGCAAAAAATTGAAAAGAGTATTCATGTCATTCCGATCCGGGTGTTGTACTTGATGCCCTTGCTTAAAACTCATAATCATAAAGAGCTGAGATTAGTTAGCCGAAGCATGTTAGGGTAACTCGCACCTCTGCCCAGAGTGGCTAAGTTCCAGTGTGCTATCAAGCGATGTTTACTGGGTTTGAAGAAATTAAAGACCAGCGTGCTAAGGAGCAAGTGATTGCTAGGTTTTGGTTATTGCCTTCGGTTTTAGGGCCTACGATGTACCATCATTGATAAAATATGCTTAAGTATCTCATACTAAACGACATACGTATAGTACTATGTTTTTGAGATGTTTAAAGACTAGCGTGTGATATCTTAGTTTAGACGAAACATGTTTATGTATCTCACACTAATGATATACGTTTAGTGTTATGTTTGTAAGATGTTGCGACCAGCGATCAGTTGCTGGGTTTAGACGAAACATATTTAGGTATCTCATGCTAACGATATACGTTTAGCTCTATGTTTTCAAGATGTTGCGACCAACGATCAGTTGCTGGGTTTTAGATGAACATTTCGGCTTACATATACGTTACCATAAACATATCTACTCCGATAATGAACATATGTTTGCATAGTTTAGTTTGAATATTTCGGTTTACGGACATGTTACCATAAACATATTCGCTCCGACAATGGACATATGCTTGTATATTTTAGGATGAACATTTCGGTTTACGGATACGTTACCGTAAACATATCCGCTCCGACAATAAACAAATATTTGTATAGCGCACTTTTAATCCTGAGAAGGATGTAATGTCACGTTGCTGTGGCCAACAGCAATGAGGTGATATGAAATCTCTGTTTAGTTGAGACTGGTAATCCGTAGGGGATATGAGTGGGATGCCTGTTTTGTTGAAGCTGTAGTAATCCGTAAAGGATGTGATTTGAAGATATTAGCTTCAAATTTTTTGCTTTAATTAGACATAGAGTCTATTATAAAGATGAGAGTATACGAGTATACGTACTCACTCCCCCCTTCAAAAAGTTTGCTTTACCGTAAACTCATCCGAAGACGAGCTGCCTACTTACCCTTTGCAGGGATCAAGCCACCTCGTAGTTCATGTAAAATACCTTAGTGTATTTCTTGAGATGCATTGCATTCTGAGATCCTAGTACTGGAATGTCGATCATGTTAGCGAGCTCGTACACTTCCGGTCGAATTGAAGTTAGATAGCTCGTTCTTAGGTTGCCGGTTTGGCTTGCCTTTCTTCTGCTTCGTTTTCGTGTTAAGTTCTGCTACGGGATTTCTGAGCTTATGCTCGGCCATAACACAACTTCGGGACTCCTTCTGATTTCCACGAATGGTTTTGATTCCATTCGGCGTCGGGAACTTTATGCACATGTGGTATGTTGATGGAACAACTCTCATAGAATTTATCCAAGGGGTTCCCATGATTACGTTGTATATCATGGGATGATCTGCCACCGAAAATTCTACGATCTTTGTTACTCCTTCGGGTCGAACGGGTAGCCTGATCATTCCAAGTGTCATCGTTGTTTCTCCTGAAAATCCGGTTAGTGGGTTCGGCATTTCTGTAACTTCAGATTGATTGATCTCCATATGCCTTAATGTTTCTCGAAAAATAACATCGACATAACTTCCCGTGTCAATCAACATAACTTCCCGTGTCAATCAACACTTTGACAATGTCGTGGTCTCCTATGATCAGATCGATAACGAGAGGATCGCTATGAGGCTGTCAATGCTGACTGTTTCACTTTGCTCGAATGAAATCACGTCATTTGTCAAATTGGCGGGCGCTGACCAGTTGGTGCTAACATCCGCCTTGCGCTAGAACGCCTTGATTGCGGACACCGTATCTATGCAGTACCGGGATCCTCCCATTATCATGTTAATTCTTCTTCGGGAATTCTGTGTGTTGCCTCGTCGGTTTGCCTCCCTCTCTTTATCGCGTCTCTAGTTTGGACAGTCTGATCAGGCTGATCTTTTTCTTCTTCTCGTTCGAGATCTTTGAGGATGATAGTGTCACCGAGCTCTCCCGCCATTAGTTTTGCCTTGAGTTTTTTGCCAAGACTCTGACAATTCCTGGTTGAGTATCCATAGTAATGAGGGTATTCCTAGTAGGCCATTTCATCATAAGAACTATCGCTTTTGGTCAACGTGCTCCATGAACATCTTCCACGGCCTTAGCCTCTTGCTCGACCGAATCCAGGGGCATCAATATGATAGTTATGAGCTCTTCCAAAGCCTCCCTCGTGCTGGATGTAGCCGGGACTTTGGTTGTTTCTCTTATTATTTGAAGAATTTGAAGCCTGGGGAATATGGCTTAGTGGTTTTTCCTTTCCATACTTCTCGGTTAGGATCTTCATCTCCTCTTCTTCGGTTATGAAATCTGCAGCTCGGTGCATTTCGTCTTGTATCATTGCGGGGGCATTTAGCGCGATCTCTTTGCGAAAGTTGGAATTAAACCAAAGTGCTCATTTTAGGGCTAGCAGAGCCGCTTTGTCGCTTAAGCCTTCCACTTTGGACATGAATGCTTTGAATCTTTCGACGAAACTTCGGGGCGTTTCATTCTGCCCCTGAGATAGGGTTCACAGGTCGGCATCTGAAGTTCCAGGATCCATGAATATGTAGTAATGCTTCAGGAATGCTGTAGATAGTTGCTTGTAGTTGTCGATGGAGTTCTTCTCGAGTCTGGAAAACCACTAGAGTGCCGGGCCTTTAAGGTGTTCCAAGAAAAAGAGGCATTGTCCGGCATCTCTTTCACTTTCTTTGAAGTTAGAGCAACCCATGGCTATGGCAAAAGCCGTTAGATGCTCATTTGGGTCGGTTTTTCCTTCGTAAATTGGGACTTTCATCTTCCCTAGGTCATGAATTCTCGTACTGGTGATTCGCGCCGTGAATGGGGTATTTTGCGCTTCTTCTAGTACGGGATCTATTTCGGGCACCTTTCTAGTTGCTTTGTGCATCATGGATCAGACGACTTTTATGTCGACGGCTGCTCAGTCCATGTCCGTGCGCATTGCAGCCATCTCTCTCCTCTTTCTGGGCTCGGATCCCTGCTCTTTGCTCCCCATCGATCCGTGCTTGCTTGGCCCAGAGAATGCTTTCTTCCTCTTCGGTTAGTTCTTGATCTCCTTCTGGAATTGCTTCGCACATTTCGGTTTTGATTTGGCCAGCTGCTGGGAGTTTGGGGTCATCGCGACTCTCCGTGCCGCGCTCCACCTGATTTTCTTCCTCTAGATTGAAGATTGGCGCCGGCTCATCCTCCGTCGGCGCGTCGCCTGCTCCTTGCGCTCCGGAGATCAGATTTGGTGAGTTTTAGTGGAGGGGTGGCAATCTTCCACGGGTTCTCGGTGGGTTAAGAGGGATCGAGAAATCTAGGGCCGTTGGGTTGAGGCGCCTTCCGATTCATCTTGCAAGGTCCAGACCTAATCCCACCCCTCGGGTTCGACTCGTCTTTGCCAAGGCCTTCAGCTCTCCCGTCATCGTGTTGTTCAGCTTGTCTTGCTCCTCCGCTTTCTTGAGCAGCATCTCCAGCATGGTCTTCATCTCCGTCAGTGTTGTTGAAGCCTCCCTGGCATTTTCGGATCGTTTCGTCTGATCCTCCACTCCGGTGTTTCTAGTATCAGCAGCATTCTCGTCTCCGTCATTGGCCATCATCTTTGGATCTGTTTCGCAGTGGTTTTCGGTGTAAGAAAATGTCATCTCCCCTCAGACAGCGCCAAAGTGTGGGAGTGTAAATCCACACCAATTGAATTTTTCACGACTTTTAGAAGGATCTGAAACTTGGGAGATTAAAACCACAAACACGAAGATCCAAAGATGGTTATTTTATTAAGGTGTTTAGAAAGCTTTTCGTATGAGAGCAAAAGTACAGAGTTTTTACTAGATCAAATTTCTGATCCTTTTTCCAAAGGAAATACTTGAATAAATATACAAGCCAGAGTCGGCCAAACCTATTCCTAAGAGATAAGGAAGATTTCCTGTTTCTTCGGGTGTTTCCTTTCTTAAGTCAGTTCGGCCTGCTGGGCTTCTTGTCCAGGTTCGGTTCACTTCTGCTTGTGGGCTTGTCGTGAATTCCTTGTTGTCCTGGGCCTGGGTTGGTTTCATCAAACCCATCACCTATGGCTCGAATCTACTGGGCTTGACTCTGGTTCGGCTCGGGATTCCCACAACTAAGTATTGCTGGTCTGCCTTGGATTATTCGATCCATCTGTTCCGTTACGGGTCGGGGTATCCGAACCCATGTGTTGTCACGGGCCGGGGTACCTGACCCATGAATCATTACGGGTCGGGATACCAGACCCATGTATCGTTACGGATCGGGATACCAGACCCATGTATCGTTACGGGTCGGGGTACCCGAACCCATGTGTCGTTACGGGTCGGGGTACCCGACCATGTGTTGTTACGGGTCGGAGTACCCGACCAACGTATCGTTACGGGTCAGGATACCCGACCCATGTATTTTTACGGTCGGGGTACCCAAACCCATGTATCGTTACGGGTCGGGGTACCCGACCATGTGGTGTTACGGGTCGGGGTACCTGACCAACGTATCATTACGGGTTGGGGTACCCGACCAACGTATCGTTACGGGTCGGGGTACCCGACCCATGTGTTGTTACGGGTCGGGGTACTCAAATCCATGTATCGTTACGGGTCGGGGTACCCGACCCATGTGTTGTTACGGGTCGGGATACCTGAACCCATGTATCATTACGGGTCGGGGTACCCGATCCATGTGTGTTAGGGTATCCGAACCCGTGTGTGGCACTACGTGTCGGGGTACTCAATCCATTCTGCTTAGCCACGGATCGTGGTACCCGTTATGAGAATCCAAACCGCTGATTTTTCTTCTATACAATCATTTTGAATCGTTGATTCTCAGCAGGTGGAAATTAATCCCAACAGTTTAGAATTGAGAAAATGTTTTGAATGATAAAATCTACCAAGTTGCAAAGAAAGAAACAAAGAATGAAAAGAAAAATGGTGGAGAAGAAAAAAAAAAAAGAGCTTAGTACAAAAATAAATTTCTGCTAGAGTGTTTGATAAAAAAGAAAAGAACGTGTGATTTTGGGTCATGATGTTGATATCTAACTAATAAGAGCTTGGGATTTACTTTGAGAGAGGCAAGAGTGTGAAAGTCGGGTAGAGAGTGAAGTAAATTCTTAAGGGTTCGGTATAATGGAAGGTATTCTTTAATTGCATCATTTTCCATTTCTTCCTTGCTTTTGTGCTTTTTTTGCATTTCGTTTTTCTTGAGAGTAAATCACTCCAATAAAACCTCCTTATAACACTTTTCTAGTCATTTTTACTCCAAACCAATTGAGAACAATTGACACTACCTTTGTGAGACCACATTTAACCCAAAATTAATGAATATTTAAGAGTTGGATGATAGGAATGCGTGTATGCTAAGTCTTAGGCCCTAGAGTAAAAGATTCGAGTAGCGACGAGTATGGCTAAATTTTTTTTTAATAGAGTTTGTTTGTGCATTGTCAGGGACGAGTTGATTTTTTTTTGTTAAAGTTTTTGAATTTGAGTTTCCGCCTTCAAACCTCTTCCTTGATATCTTCTTCCTTGTTTGTTTGAGGATAAGCAAAGGACAAGTCCGGACATTTCCTTATTTGATTTTGGGTTGACCCAGTTTATCCCAGATTAACCCGATTCGAATTACTTTAGTATTTAAACTTCTTTCCTAGCATTTTAACCTAAGTTTTGATCAAGTTTGAATGTTCGGAGGGTGTTAGAGATAAATGAGACATTTGTGCTACCTTTGTGATGAAGATGACATCTCATCCAAATTAGTGAAACTTTTTTTATCATCTATTTCTCTTAATCTTTTAATTGTCTTTGATTTTATTTATCTTTTTTTATGATTTCTTCTTAACCATGTGTGAGTAGTTACATTGTTGGAGCATGAGTTTGGTAGATTAGGTTGATTTATGGTTGGATAATGATGGTTATGGCTAGATTCTTGTAGGATCTTTCCTATTAAGTTGTGCTTAATGCTAGATTTGCTTTGATCATTTAAATCTAGAACTTAGAATTTTCATGTCTAGAAGGTGTTTGTAAAAATGCGTGAACCAAACTTTTTATGAGCTTTTCACTCTTAGCCAAGGAGAATTGATGATTAAGGTCGATAAGGTATTTCATGCTTGTTGTTTGTCTAATTAGCAAATGAAAGTTTAGCTTAATTAGGTAATTAATAAAATGATTAGTGCCATCAAAGTGGATTAATCTTGTTTGAGTGTTTAATGTCTAAGGATTGAGATTTATGAATTTTTTAGCATCATGATCCAATTGTTAGTCCAACTTAATCGTTTTGTTTATCTTTTGTTAATTTTTTTTGCTTATTTTAGTTATATTTGCTTTGGATATTTACTTATTTTGATTTGCTTATTGCTTTTATTCAGTTTATGCTTAGATTTTAGTATTTTTAATTACAAAAACCAAAACTCATTATCATTTTAGCTTAAATAGTTCCTCGCATACGTAGTGTGCTTTTCTATTTCCATGTGGATTTAATTCCTAACTGCTACATTGACATAATCATACATTTGTAGTAGTGTGTACTTAGAGGTTAAAACGTGTACACGCCAAAGAAGAATGTGATCCTTTGCTATACATCCCCTTCCCTTAACTTTGTCCCCTATGATTAACATTGTTTTCCACATAGCTCCAAACCCACTCCGGAATGCGCCATTTTCTCTTCTCACCCTTAAATATCATATTGGAATTCATGTCATTTTGACTCGAAGCCCATAACTTAAATCATCACTTTCTTTTCGTAATCAGACTTTCGTCCAATCATGTTGATCTATTTTGACTTGAGCGTCAAAGAATTTTTGGAGGAACAATTCATAGATATCCTCATAGAGACCTTTTTGGCCATGTTACTGTGACATGAAGACAATGGTAGGAGGGACAAACCCTTCACCAGATATCCGCAGAAGCCTAGCTTGGTTTGCTTTTTAATTGACGAATCACCTACCTGACATTCGTCGGTGATTTCAGCGTAACCGATGTTGTCTTTGCTCTACTAGAAAAAAATTGAATAGTTCAGATGAAAATCAAGAAAATTCAACTAGGAGAATAGTTAAAAAAAAAATTACATCAAGACAGTAGTTAATTATGGTTATAAAATTTTATCATTTTTAAAAATCTTTATTTGATTATATAAAATCATATGTAAATAAAATATACTTGAATATATATATATATATATATATATATATATATATTATCTAAAATCTGTAATATTTATATTCTATTATTTCCAAAGAAATGAAGATTTAATATAAAAATCATATCTTGTCGATTTATATTTAAATTAATTGAATTAAAATAAAAATTAATTTTATGTTTATTTTGACGTTTAAATATACTTTTGATATTTATAGAATATGATATTTTATAATGAAAAATCTCATTGTATCTTACAAAATATTGTAGTCTTTCAAAAAACTAATTGAAAATATTGTTGCGATACATTAACAATTTTAACTAATTTCATCTTTCAAATTATATATATATGATTATGATGCACAATTTAATACCTAAATACATAAAAATATTGAAATTTAAATTTATATTATAATTTTACTAGTCATTTTAAGCAAATTATGACCCTTGTATATTTTTAGGTCCGAGACTGAAGAAAAATGCACTTCCAGTTGAATAACATCAGTAGATATACGTACAAAAGATCTCATCATTCGCCTAATGTTTACGTGTGATTCACATCAACTGAATTATAGATTTTATATATATATATATATATATATTTTTTTTTTTTTTTTTTTTTTAAAGATTGTATATAAATTTTAATCTTTATTCCAACCATATGTTATGACTTGTATAGTTAAGATTTCCTTTTAGTCTATTTTTTAGTGATAAAGGTTGATGTATACTAAACTATAAAAGCATCGGTTTTACAGAACATTTTAAATGTAAAAAACCCCTCAAAGGTACAAGAAGATACCATAACAGAATATTTTCTTCTCCCAATTATTATAAACTTATTTTTCTCCAGTTTTTATTTTTATTTTTTAAGATAAAATACTTCAACCATTTTTTTTTGACAATGAGGGTTTTAAAAAATTTGATCAATTAACCATAGACCAGACAAAAAAGTACTCGCATGATGAAGTCATAGCAAAGTAAATCGACATTGACTTGGTCAAATATTGAATTAGGATATGGCATCGTGTGTTTCCTATGTTAATGGGATTGTCTCCCACTAGTAACGTGTGATAGTTGTAGGGATTGGTAGTTAGTTTATTTCTTCTTTTGTGTATATAAGACAACATTGTATTTAGACTAGAGATAAATAAAAAATTGCAGTAAACTTGTGTTTTTGTCTTTATTATTGATCAACATTGATCGATCTATTACTGGGATCTATTAGTAGTATTAGAATGAGGATTCATGTAGTTATATAACGAGATCTATGGCACTTCAATCTTCGATGTCTACGACGACAACGAAGAGCCATCAATGGCGGTTTTACAGGCAGCTATGAAGGAGGAGTTCATTGCTCTTCGAGGTGAGTTACACGAAGAGGTGAAGAAGATGGTACAATATTGGGAGGATCGGGTAGAAACTTAGAGTAAGAAGATGAAGACAGTAAAGATATTAAATATGCCCGCCAAAAGGATCATAACAAAGTAAACCGACATTGACTTGGTCAAAAATTGAATTATGATATGTCATCGTGTGTTCTCCTATGTTAATGGGATTGTCTCTTAATAGTCACGTGTGATAGTTGTAGGAATTGGTAGTTAGTTTATTTCTTCTTTTGTGTATATAAGACACCATTGTATTTGAACTATATATGAATAGAAAATTGCAGTAAACTTGTGTTTTTGTCTTTATTATTGATCAACATTGATCGATTTATTACTGGGATTTATCAGTGGTATTAGAGCGAGGATCCATGGAGCTCTACAACGAGATATATGGAGCTCCAATCTTTGATGTCTACGACGACAACGAAGAGCCATCAATGGCGGTTTTACATGCAGCCATGAAGGAGGACTTCATTGCTCTTTGAGGGGAGCTACACGAAGAGGTGAAGAAGATGGTGCAATATTAGGAAGATCGGGTAGAGACTTGGAGTAAGAAGATGAAAACAGTAAATATGCTAAACATGCCCGCCGAAAGGATCGAGAAGATGGCCACGGTGGAGATTCCGACATAATCTCGATGTTTGGTGACTTTGTCACTCAAACTATCAGTGACTTCACCACCGAAACGCCGGCAAACTCGAACCATTCCGACTAAGCTACCTCGATCGCCTTCCTCACGGTGGACCTTTCGAATCTTTCGAATCTGATACCTAGTGTTATTGAGGAAATTTTATTTCTTCGGGTAGAATTGGCACAAACGAAAAGCGACCGTGTGATCGTGGACGAATTTTGTTTAAGAACTTTGAGGACAAGATTCTTTGGAAGATGGAGTATTGATGAGATCATAACAAAGTAAATCGACATTAACTTGGTCAAAAATTGAATTAAGATATGACATCATGTATTCTCCTATGTTGATGGGATTATATCCCACTAATAACGTGTGATAGTTGGATTGATAATTAGTTTATTTCTTATTTTGTGTATACAAAAACACCATTGTATTTGAACTAGAGATGAATAGAAAATTGCAGTAAACTTGTGTTTTTGTTTTTATTATTGATCGATCTATTACTGGGTTATTATCATCGCACCTAACGAAAATCACAATCCATAAATTTAAATTCATTACTACAAATTAAATTAATTCATATTTTCTCTGATCATGTATAATTAACCTCTTTTTGCATAAAGTCAGAACTAATGATAATAACCCATCATGGAGAAGTGAATCTGGTGAGTTGTTCTTTTAATATATCGTTTTAAAATTTAAAGATTCCAATTCCACTAACACAAGGCCACACATATGCATCATGATAATTGGTAAGTGGGTAGGCTTAATAAAACTACTCTGTTTCTATTTCCTTAATTGTTTTCTCGTGAAAGTGGAAGGCACACTTAAAGCCTTTTCAACCAATAATTAAATGTAAGAATAATTAATTTTAAACATTTTCTTATCAAAAGGTCTATTAGAATCCTCATTTTATTTACTAGTTGATCGCGATCGATTGAGATCGAGAATCTTTCTCGATGAGATAAGTATGAATCTAGCAAAGAAGACATGAGTTACAGTTGAGAAACAAACATAATCTAACAAAGAAGACATATAAGTTTAAAATATGATTCTTTTAAGTTTTGTATAATTTTTCTATCTATTAATCTATTGGGTTCTTAAATGGGTTAATTTGTTACATAACCAAAAGAAAATTATATCTGAAAAACTAACCAAAAACCATAAATCTAATGGCTAGAATTTTGCCACATAAAAAAAATTTGATTAGTTTTTTAGATATAATTTTTTTTTTATCTTAGCCAATTTCCATTCTTAAATCACATCTCCATCTCTCACAAAACAAAAGAATTAGATCCTAGTCAAAATAAAACTCCTCACAACAGAGGATGCACTACTAGACCACATCATGTCATACTTGTAATTAATTTAGTAGAGAAATACATTTCTCGATTTTAAAATTTTCTCTCTTTTACTATTTATTATTCATCCAATGGCGTTATGAGTTGTGCCTAGGGTAGGTAATACGCTTCCATGATTACCAAAAGCAATCCCTTTGACCTATAAAATAAATACGATCAATTCGTTTAGTAAGCTTTACATACTATTACTTTAATAGAGTCCAATAAGCAATAAAAAAATAAAATAAATTCGCATCCACAAAAAACTATGCGTTTGACCGAAACGTAGTTATTAAAGAAGAGTTATTTTTCATAAATAATAAATAAATACTTAAAACATTTTGTTGAATAATTAAACGTAGGAGTTTAGAAGTACTAAACGGTTGGTTGTGTTTGGCTATTAGTGAGGGTGGAAAGCAGGTTTTTTATTAGTCCAATACAACTTCAAACTGATCAACTGTCATTTTGACGCTATGCAGAGTCTCGTGTTGCACAATTAATTTATTTGAATACCACAAGAATAAATTTTTATTCCAAAAATACCATTAAATTTTTTTTTTTTTAAATATCACTAAATTTTTTTTTTTTTCAAAAATACCACAAAATTAAAAATAAACTTTCAACCTTTAAAACTAAACCTTGTACCTAAAAACTAAACCATAAACCCTAAAAACTAAACTTTAAATCCAAAATACTAAACCCAAATCCAAAAATTACAATTATAAATCCTTAAAAATCATTTTTAGTGTTTGTAGTGTTTTTTAAAAAACAAAATTTTAATGGTATTTTTAAAAAAAAAATTAATAATAATATGTTTGAAACAAAAATATATTTTAATAGTATTTTAAAAAATTCCTCTTTATTTAGTATCATTTACTCGTTTTTCTAACTTATTTATTCGACTCGTTTTTATCTTCATGTTTATTTACTAAGGAACAAAAGTAGAGCAGGGCGGTTGATATATATATATATTGAAACGTACGAATCAGAAACTGACCATTGCTTGAAATAGAAGATTATAAAAACCTAATGCACATTAGGCTAACATGTAAATTAGTTAGATACCACGAGAGCTCGGATTTTGTTTTTCTTTCCTTTTTTCAAGTTGTCGAAATATGTAAACAACTATAGTTTGCCATTCGTAAAGATTATCTTAAAAAAATTGTGACCAAAATTTTAGTGGGATTATAAAAAATGAATATCAGCTCAATAATAATTATGATCGGTACTTTAATAAAAAAAATATTTTAAGTTTTACGTAATTATAACACTATACAAAAATACAAAATTTAAAACTAACAAAAAGTATGTAATGTAACCCTAAAAAAATGCATGCTAACAGACTTGTCTTCGTAAATTTTGCTCATGAACAATAGAATTCGAAAAGATAAACACAAGCAAAACTTACCAATCACACCATTTTTCTTGTGGCTCATTGCACCAAAGAAAACATAAACATAATATTCCGTCTGTTGATATGTTTTAGAGGTTTTCGTTATTTCAAAATATAAAATATTTTCGTATTTCTACGAAAATTTTAAATAAATTTAATATTTTAATTTAATATTAAATAATGTATCCTTTTAAAAATAAATTTATGCGCTTTTAAATAAACTATCTTATATTTTAAAACGGATTGAATACTAATAATAACTAAAAACATATATAGTATATGGGACGAATCTAAACGCCTTTCTTCATTTTCAAGATTTATTAATTGTACAAGAACTAATCGAACATTAGTTATAAAGACAACAGAAGCAAAGTACTAATCGAACATTAGTTATAAAGACAACAGAAGTTTGTTTATATAAAAAAAAAAGGACAACAGATGCAAAATGGCATTTCTTCCCTTACTAGATTTATTAAATTATTAAGAAAAATTCGAATGTTAGTTATAAAGACAAGTAGACAACATAAGCAATTTGGCACTTGCGAATATATTTTATATATACATATTAATAAAGAGGGAGGGAGGGAGGGAGATGCGACTTCTCGGAGCAGATTGAGGCCAACGAACCATTTGTCCATGTGCTCCGCTTCACATGTGTGCGGCGTAAACTAAATATTAAATCCTTATTTAATTAATTATTAG
The DNA here is from genome assembly GCA_900406555.1 of Pseudoturritis turrita. Taxonomy (NCBI): domain Eukaryota; kingdom Viridiplantae; phylum Streptophyta; class Magnoliopsida; order Brassicales; family Brassicaceae; genus Pseudoturritis; species Pseudoturritis turrita. Next base: position 86,968 of record OVBL01000172.1, on the reverse strand, counting down.
GTTGCTCTATGATTTTAGAATATCTTACACTACCATTAGGTACTTATATAATTATATATATTGTCAGTAGAAAAGAGAAGGTTGTTGATCCAAATGATTGTAGTACAATGATTTTGTTAAGATTTGAGCTCGACTAAAAATGAATTTGTTAATCTTATAAACTAGGTTTTAGAATTGACCCGGTTCTATCTATTGAAATCCGGTTTACAAAAATAAATAATCAAAACAGATTTTTCTTTTTGTCGAAACAACTTTTTTTCATTCTGCATCTTATAAATTAAGTCATATAAAAATAGATGTGGACAAACGAAAATTTTAAATGAAAATGTGGAATGAGACTGAAACGAGAATCTTGAATAAACATTTCATTAAACTTAAGATAGTTTAAACCTCCACTAAATTCGTGATGATATTGAAAAATACCTATGCGACTAGAATCATGTCTCAATTGTATATAAATCCAAATAAAAACAGAAGGTAGATGAAAACGGATAAAAACATTTTCAACTTTATTCCAAACGAAAATTACTCTTTCAAATCCTGTCTCAACGGAATATGCATTCGATGACATAACTTTGTAAACGGTATGAGAACGAGGCGAAACGAGAGAAATTTTGTTTTTTCCCACGTTTAGTGAAAGAGGCTGGATCGAACCTTGGTCATGTCGGTGTGTCGGGGATAGTGGAGACCATGACGAGCCATTTGGGAGAGAAAAAATGATTTTTTTTTTCTGTTTTGTAAGGTATTATTTTTGGAGTGAAATTGGGGAGAGAGAAGAGTCAAATGTGGCCATTTGGATAGTTGAGGAGTCTTTGTATCAATCAACGGCCACACAATGGAAGAGTCTTTCTCTCCTTTCAAGATTCTAAGGGTCAAAAGCTCTCTCTCTCTCTATAGGGCCCGCTCCTATAATTTAACTATAAAAAGTGCAGTTCTTGGAACTTTATGCCACGGTTTTGTGTCTTTAGGCCTTAGTTGTAGTTTTTTTTTTTTGTTTCATACTAGTGTTCATGTATACAGTAGGCTTAATTAATGAGTGAGATGCCATAGACCATAAATTGCTTTTTTGGAAAGATTTTTTTTTAGTTTTTTTTATAGATTTAGTATCCAGTTTAGTATACGTAAACAGTTATATACTAGGTAAAAATAAAATTAGTCATACACATCTAAGGTGTCCAATCCGGGTTTTAGATCGGTTTCGGTTCGGTTTGTTTGGATTTCGGGTTATTCGGTAAAGAAAAAATAGTTACCAAACAAAAACCATATATATATATCGGTTTGGTTCAATTCGGAATCACTCGGTTTTTGGATTTTTCGGTTTAAACCTGAACAAAATATAATTATGATATTTAATTTAAAATTGTATAAATTCGAGTTTTGATTTTGAACTTTTAACTTTGTAAGTAATTAAAACATACAGAAACGATAATTGAAGAAGATTAATATATAACTAGATTTTGACCCACGGCAAGCACGAGATTAAATGATTAAATAGGTTGACGAATTGATTTTAACATATACAATTTTTTAATATTTAAACGTGTATAACAAAGCATATGATTTCTAATATCTATAAATGTACAAAAATGATATATATTGTGCATAAATGTAATAAAGTTAAATACTTTTTATCAAGCATATGTTAATGCCATTAGTTTTAATATTTTTATGTGTAAAATTGATTAAAAATATGCAAATGTTATTTATTTCAATATATTTTAAGTGTAAAATTGATTTTCATTTTTTTCCATCTAAATCGATCTTCATAATAATAAAAAAACTTATTAATATATCATAAAATTTAAAAATAGATATGGCAAGTCTAAAATATTATATTTAGTTGGGCTTAAATTTGTAAAACATATATTAATGGGCTTATGTTATAAAATTAATGAGAATATGTAGAGATTTCCACCATGACATATATTTTTAATTGAAATGTTCTGATTGGTTAAAATTAAATGATGTGTCCCTTAAATTACTCATTGCTTGACACCAAGGGTTTTGTGTGAATGTCTCATCTATTAGTATATATAGGATATGATAATTAACTATGAAACTTTTTTTTAACTTTCAAAAGAATTTTTATTTAGAGAAAAGCACATCTCCATACGTCAGAATATCGTCAAAGAATATAGAAACATAAACTTTTATTAGAAAGAAATTTTTTAAGGTTTATTGTGACACACACACACACACACACACATATATATATATATATATATATATATAGCAAAAATAATTAAATGGACTAGATTTTGTTATTTTATTAGGCTCATGTACATTGTACACAAATATTTATTAATTATATGTAATATATAATATATAGTATACATACTGCTATATGTGATTATTCGGGTTATTCGGATTATTCGGGTAAGTCGGGTATTATCCGAACCAAACCAAAACCCGACGGGTTCTAAAAAGCTATACCCAAACTTTATTTAGGATACCCGATATCCAACTATATTACTCTATTTCGATTTGGATCTGTTCAGATCGAATTTACTGGATTGGACACCCCTATACACAACAACAACAACAAAAAAGTTAAAAGAACATATTTTGATACTACTAGATGATTAGAGTATCCAATATCTACTAGATGGTTATTTATTTTTATCCTACGGTTACATATTTTTATCATAACTTCTCTGTACGTAACTTTTTCATTTTGTACATTTTCGCTCACAACAGTTTTAAAGTTGTACATTTTAGTTTATAACCGACTACTTCATTAAAAATTGCATATTTTAACACTTATATACTTTCAACTATATTTATTTTGCTTGTAATAATATTAATAATAATATCATAGTAAAAAAAACCGATTAACTTTGTGTTTTCTGTAAATGATTCGGTACTTTAGCCAACTTCATACATTGAGCAAATAGGGTTTATATGTTGGAGAATTTGTTAAAAAATGACTCAAAATTTCACTTAAAATGCAAATATACATCTCTTATCTCATATTTGGCAAAGTAACCCAAATGGATAGTGAAATTACAACTACACCCCTTATGACCAAATAAAAAAATGGATGACACAATTACTGTTTTAACCTTCGAGAAGTATGCAACATAATAGAGAAGTATGTTCTGTAGATTTTAGTTAGAAGTCGAACTCGTAGACTCCACAAGAAGTCTAATCTGCACTTTGTAGACTTCAAAAGAAGTCTACTTTATAATTACTTATAATATTTAAATTTATAAATTAACAAAAATTAGTTTGATTAAAAATTTATATTCATAACTAAACTATAAAAAAATTGTGAAGTATTAAAAATAAAATTTCACAAAATTGAAACAAATTAAACCAACAAAGATAAATTAGATTATAAATGAAATACATACTAATAACAAAATGAATACTAAATAAATATATGAGATACCAAATAAGCTACTCCATAACCATATATTTAGATATTGATGTGGTCACATGTCGGTAGTTATTGTTGTTTGATATTTATAAGTTTCATGAGTTTATGGTAGTAATGGTGTAGATTTAGGAATTCGTATTTATGGTTTAGGGTTTAGAGTAAACAACTTTGTAGACATTATAGTGTAGAGTTTGATTTTCAAAATTGAGTTAACTATAAGATGATATTAAATTTTGAATTATGTATGTTATTTTGCGAAAGTCTCCGAATTACGAGTCCAAAATATGGGATGGTTTGATATTATAAGTTGGAATAATGTTTTTACATTTAGGATTATATTTAGGGTTTATACAGTAGAAATGGTGAAATAGGAAGAACTGATAGAGCAAGCAATGGATTACGATTGTAAAATCATGTTCTTGTGTATCATTGTATGTTGTAAAATCATTTTCTTGTATATACGATTTGGTATTTTTAATGAAAAATATGTGAATTACTTATTTATGAAATTTCACAGCTGAAAAATTAAGTTTGGTATCATGAATTGGGCTTCTCTAGTGTCAGTCTGAAAGTTGAATCTCTTAAATGAACCAGTGATATTCCACCGAATCAAACACTAATTACTAAAAATTCTCTCAGTTCATCAATAGTTAGGTGAAAAAAACATAGTAATATTACCTTATTTGCCTTTCTCTTAGCAACTCAGCACTTAATGACTCCATCGAAAAGTGATCTCATTCACTCTTCTTTCCGATGTTGATTTCTCCTGTTTCAAATCAAATCGAAATGTTAAAAAAACTTTGAAAAATGATCTATCAAAAACAAGCAGATGTTACCTTTTGCATTTCATAATACTTTCTGTCATGGCTCTGCACTGGATTATGAAGCAGATTTCACTCAAAGTCACCATAAATGAGCTAAAATCCTAATCAAACAAGAAAATTGATTCTCCTATAATTATAACAACTAAACATGTCAAACATCATACATAAGCAAAAACAATAAGTAACACACATGTGAGAACAAGAAAATCTAAAAAAATTATACATAAGCTATCAATGCATTTTTTAACAAAATTAACCACACAGACTTCAGTCGGAGTATGCTCCAGATATGTGAAGCAGACTTCATCCGAAGTCTACACATATGGGCTAAAGGTTAATCAAACAAGAAAATTGATTTCTCCCATTAATATTTCATATAAACATGTCAAACTCATACAAAAGCAAAAACAATAACTAACACACATGTGAGAACAAGAAAATCTAAAAAAAAAATCATTATAAATAAGATATAAATGGATTTTTAATAAAATTTAAAATACAGACTACAAAGGAAGTCTCCTGCAAAGACTTCTGGAGAAGTCTGTATCTTTGGGTTACTTTTGCAATTAAGGCATATCACGGAAGAGACTTCACCCGAAGTCTATAGAGTTTGCAGACTTCGGATGAAGTCTCCTCTGTAAAAAGCAGGTTACTTTTGCATTTGACTAGAAGTTTGACTTTATAAGAGCAGACTTCACCCGAAGTCTGCAAATAAAAAGGTTAATTTTGCAATTGACCAGAGTTTGACTTTCTAGAGGAGACTTCACCTGAAATCTGCCCAGATACGCAGAAAACCGTAAAAATGTTGCAGACTTCAACTGAAGTCTACTCCCGAAAGGAGACTTCAGGTGAAGTCTGCACCAAAAAGGGGAGGTTAGATTTGCAATTGACCAAAGTTTGACTTTTTGGAGCAGACTTCGGGTGAAATCTCAAACCCCTGCAGACTTCAAACGAAGTCTACTCTAAAAAAGAGGTTAGTTTTGTGTTTGACCAAAATCTCGAATTAAATAAATAGTAGATTTCACCCGAAATCTCCTATTTAATTAAATAAGTCGCAGATTTCACCCGAAGTCTGCGAATTAATATTTTTCCTGGTCAATTGTTCGAAATTTTGGTCAAATGCGAAACTAACCTCTCTGTACAAAGTAGACTTCACACGAAGTCTGATATAAAAAGTCAAAGTTTCAGTCAAATGCAAAATTGACCTCGATTTTTTACAGAGGAGACTTCAGATGAAGTCTGGTTTGACCAGACTTCATGTGAAGTCTGCTATGTAAAATCAAAGTTTTGGTCAAATGCAAAACTAACATCATTTTTACGAAGATTTCACTTGAAGTCTGCACGAGTTTTTTTTTGTTTCCAAAGGAGAACACCCAGACTTCATGTGAAATCTCCTTCATATATTTTCAAAAATAGTCAATTGCAAATCTAACCTCTTTGTTGACTAGCAGACTTCACCTGAAGTCTGTTATCGCGAAGCAGATATGAAATTAGCGAAAATCAAGTGAGGTTACCTTTTTCCGTCGTTTGAGCTCGTTTTTAGCTTCTTCAAGCACCTAAAACTTCGAATCTCACCGTTAACAAAGAAGCCCAACCGTTTTAGATGCAAGAACCACAAGAAAACATGAGGTTATTGGAGAAAAAAATTTAGAACGAAAATTAGAGAGGGTTTTGGAAGAAATTGGAGAGAAAATGGAAGATGAAGAGGTTATGAGCTCAAAGATTGAGCATTTAGAGCTCCAAAATCTGTTGGGAGGCATTTAGAGTTTGATTTTGGTTGTTCATGGTGGTTGGAAAAATTGACGAAGATGACATTTTCGTAAATAAGTTGATTTATTATGGTTTTTGTGTCTATTTGTTAGTTTCTGATTTTAATAAAAATTGAAATATAATGGCATTTTCGTGAATATATTTGGGATTGACCATAAATTTATTAGGGACTAAAGTCCTATATCGGAAGTTGGAAGGGATTCTAAGTAATATGAGCCAATCCACTAATTGCCAATTGGTTTTGGGTTGGAAGACCATATTCTAACAAAATTTTGGGTTATTTATAAAACAATCCCTTATATGTTTCCACAAACTCAATTTTTTTTATCCTCATATATTACATGAAGTTGTACAAAAAATTGTAGAGAATCGATCGACTTGTTGTATACATATACCACAGCGTGGAAAATAAAAATTTGAAAACAAGTTTTAATTTTAATATCTGATCATTATTTAGTTTAAAAATTAAAATATCTTATCATTTTTTTTTAGATATTACAGTAGATATTATATATTGTTAAAATATTGTTGACAAAAAAAATTTCTCAAAATGGTTTGGTTTAATAATCCAAAAAATTACGTAATTTGAAAACTAACCCATGTTTTCAATTTTTTAAAAGCTAACTTTTTAAAAGAAATAAGACAATAATTCTTTCATAAAATTTGAGAATTTATAATTACAAAAAATATATTTTGAAATAGATTGGATAAATTGTCGACCACTGCTAGTCTAAATTACCGCCAAACTAGCACCAAATATATCATTATCGTCGTTGTTTCAAGTGGCTGCAAGTCTGCAAAAGACTAAAATATAGTAGAATCGAAAAATCGATTTTCAATCGAGCATTTAAAAGACATTTTAGAGCAATCTATAATAGTGGTATACCTCAAGTTGAAGTAGTAATCTACAAGTTCTTCCATCAACAAGCATTACATCAGTTGTCCGTAGAAAAAGATTTGATGCACTTGTTAGAATCACCAGTGACTCATGTCTCTTATGATTGTGCATGAGTTCCACTATCACTTTAACTATATGTTGGTTGGGTAATGTTTCACATTTTCTGATATTTTTCATTATTTTTGATTATCCAATGTTACAACTCCCTTTCTCAGCCTGTAAATAACACAAGACCATTTAACATAAAAGTAAATCTTTCAATCAATTATTATTGTGCAAAATATAAGAATTTTGATAGGCTCTCATCTTAATTTTTCTATAATCAACTATTTATGAAACACTGAATCAAGTGAACTAAACATTATATAACTTGAACACAAACCATAAATTTTATGGAGTTCACTATTCTTAAACTTTTCACATATATGATTTTTTATGATTTTATATTTTATGTGTAATCTATATTTTTTCTCTTTTGATTGATCACGTACAATGATATCATTTTTTATTTTGTAAATTATATTATAATAGAAGTAATTACCCAAAGATAATACAATTTAATTTAAAAATACTTTATATATTTGATTTATTTAAAATATTTTGATAATTTCAATTGCAAAAAAATTAGTTTTCAAAATTTTGAAAATATGAATTAGCTTTCAAAATACACAAAAATTTTGTCATATTTTTACAAATTTCCTCTATTATTTATGTGTTTGAATCCTGATAAAATCTGTGAAACTAACTCCCCAATACCATTTTATTTCTCAAGATATGTTATATCGTTTACGTTAAGAGGATTTTAAAAATACTACTTTTATACAAATTTTAGGATAAAAATAGTGTTTTTAAAAATGGAGAGTATACTATGATATTTTTGAAAAGTGGTATAATAAAAATAACACTTTTCAAAAAAATTCTTTACATTATGGTAAATAGATAATAATTATTTTTAATTGAATAATATTTACAAAATATTCGTCTGTTTAAAAACATGTGTCGTTTTAGAATTTTAAAAAATTTACAAACAAAAACTGCAAAACTTTAAGATGGTCTTTACTCTTTAATTAGTTATTGTAGTATAATTTTCAATTTGTGTGAAAAAATATCAAACTACAATTTTTATAAAATGGAAGTAGGAACTAGTATATTGTAATTCTTTTGGAACAATTCATTTACTAACCAGTATAAAAGGTATAACATATTAAATTAATATATCATATCATGAGTTTACGAATATAGGAAGAAGTTTTATTCAAATTCTGATATAGAAAATGAAGAGATAATTGGGAAAAAATCTAAAAAATAAATTTATGGTTAGAGATTTAGATTTAAGAGGTTAAAGTATATATATTTTAGGATTACTTTTAGGTCATAGGATTTAGTTATATATATATAATTTTTGTAATGGAGTTATACAATATTTTTAGGTTTATTTTCTAATACGTAGAGTAGACCGAATTTCAGGTATTAGACCTTTTTGATATGAAAAAAGCCTGTCCCCTGGACCATGTTCGGTGGACTGCAACACGTGTTTATTTCCTCTCGCTGGAAATGACAAAAAGAGATTCCTCTTTTTGAAAATTTGATGTGCTTATCAATTTTCACATTTGATAAACAATAAAAGGTGAATAAAGAACATTGAAATACGAGTATCATTTCTATCATAAATCTCCAAGCCTCATAGATTTGGACTTTACTTTCAACAAAGGTTGCATATTGGAAAAAACAAATTCGATCAGATTAAAAATTCTCATAACGATCATCCACAAGCATATAGTACAGTAAATTTAAGCATAATCCTTGTGGACGCTCTTCTTTACGAAATAAAAAATATTATCAAAAATATCATTCGAATATAAAAAAAATTAATATTCTAGGAATTTTATCAACATATGCAGGACAAACTTTAGACAGATGTCTTGAAAATCATTGTTTCTGTTTCAATCATGAAAATAATATTATTTTCATGATTTGATTTGAAAAAAAGTAAAAGATCCGGAGAAGAAAAGGAACATTTACTTTACATATAAAAGTCAAAAGTTGAGTTTTTTTTCTACTAAAAAATCTATTACAATCTCGAAAGCAAACATTACCACAACATACAAAGAGAGTAGAAGGTTTAGTCCCAAAAAGAGTGATCATTGTTATATACATAAGAACCGAGCCAAGTGGCTACATATACTTATGGTCCAAGCTAGACCTTGTGAACAACAATGCCGAACCATTCACACTTCTAAGTACAAGCAACCTACTGTCTATATACGTACCACACACAAGCTTAGACAAATCGAACATCTCCTGCGGTATCTGCTTTCTAACTTCTCCAATCACATTCCCAGGTGAATCTATTCGATCAGTCATATTCATCGTTACTTGGATCTCTCCAGAGACGAGTTTCGCTACAGGAAGGCTCGACGGAAACTCCTTGAAGGGGACGACTTTTTTCCATTTCTCGGTTTCTAGTTTTTGGGCTAGACCTTCTTCAGCATCTGGTTCGCCCATTGAGAACTTTCCAATGTTCTTTTTTTCTTCTTTGAGGTAAAGTCTTTTTCCGGCTACTAGTCTGAATTGAGAGAGCGTTTGTAATTTCCCAGTGGCTCCGATTTTGTCGTGTGGCCAGTCTTTGCTGGTTATGGCGGTGAAGCCTATATCAGAGGTAAAGGAAAGGGAAGCGTTGTTGGCTTCTGAAGCTCGGGTTATTGTCAAGTGAACGTTGCCTATTAAGGCACGTGTAGAGGGCTGACGCAGAGTTAGACCTATGTGCTTTCCGGTGGAGTATAACAGACGCCATTTTCCGGGTAAAAGCTCCAACCAACACTGCGTTACACCAAGAGATTAGAACCATGTTTTTCACTAATCGCTCTAAGTTAAAGAAGCATGAGAGGTGGTAATTCCTACTTTTGGTTTTGGACATGGGTTTAGCATCTCCATAAGTCCAATGAAGTGGGCAAGTCTTTGGCGCTGCATAAGATTTTTTGTTTTTCATTTTCCGGATAATCTTTTAGGAGACTGAGCGGGTGAGTAAAGGTTCAGACTTTTAAAACCGACAGCAAAATATCTCATATATACCTGAGGCATGCGGTAAATGTATTCTTCTGAAATCCTTACTGCGGTTGATCCAAGACCCCATCTGATGATATCCATTGATGGGGCAACACGCCATCTTGGTCCACATAGAAAGGGGTGCTTAAGAGCATCCAAGCAACTTCACCAAACCCAAACATATTTTGTTCATGTAGCTTCTTAGTTATTACCCCCATTTAAGGCCTCCATAGATTGGTAATATTATCTTGCACTAATGTTATGTTACCTTATTCTTTTAGAAGGTCTGGTAGCAATCAATGAAGATAAAAGGTGCCAACCTGCTCCCCAGTTTCTATCAAGTATCTGAGAGCAAACAAGGGGTCATGATAAACAACTGTTTATTCTCATGGCGAGTTAAAGATCTAGCAATTATGCTGAGAGGTGCAAGATAGCACTTATATGAGTACTTACTTGCACTCCGGTATTTCCAGATTCAGAGTTTGTATTGAGCGTCGTGACGAAAAATTCCCGTAGCGAGGAAGGATCATTACCCTATATATTTATAAGAATATTTAGCTGAATCAACATAAGTTTATAACATAAAACTCATCTACGGATTATTACATCAAGCACACTCTGTAGCACAGCCCAGTTAATAATATACCTTTGCCAGGAAAGACTTCAGTTTCGCAAAGATCAATGGATCCATTAGTTCTTGAAGTACCATTTTTGCCATCATGAATCCAACACATCTTTGACCATGAAAAGGAAGTGTAAAATTAGGCTGAGTAATGTAAACAAACAGAAATTAGAATTAGCATCTATACTCAAAATACCTCATGTCAAATGCTATCATCATTTGTCGTCTGTCCATGGTACTGTAAGCGCTGCTAGTACTTGGACCATCCCCGTAAAAGTCAGCAGCATTTCCGAGAATTCCTACCTGTAATTGAAAAACAATTTCGAAGTAAATTGACAGAACTGAAACATAAATAACTGAATGATAAGATAACTTAATAATCAAACTACACTATTATAAGTATATACTAACTTTGATATGTCTATCCACAGGGCTAATATGCACATTTTCCAGTCTCAGTTCTGTGTGAGCAAGACCATGGCTGTGCAAGTAATTGACCTTCAAGTTAAAGAACACCAAAAAACATGCTAAGCAAATCATGACGAAAAGAAAGAACTATTCTGCTTGTTTGTAAGGACACAATACATACTCCGATTAAAAGATCCCTCATTAATATACGGATGAGTCTTAGCTGCCTAGAAACTGCAGGCCCTCCAGTTGTATCATCCCCTACCCTTCTAAAGGATTCTTCATCCAGAGCAAGAGTAGCTTCTAATGTTGGAAGCCAATCAGATTGTTGAAGCCAGTGCCTAATCGAGAAACTTCCATGGCACTGCAAGAAGAGATAAAGATTAATCAATGGTTGAAACAGTATATTTATGGATGAGTAGGTAAGGAGGGAAGCACTTACCCCATGTACGAGGGTAAATGAGTACGGATCATCGCTCAAGTTATTGGAGATATAACCGTGAACTTGCATTGAGTAAGAATGGTACAGAAGTCTACGGCGAACTAGCTTTTTCAATACCTGCAGCAAGTAGTGAAAAGTCTTCGGTTACCATACGGAGGAGATGCAATAAGCAACACAATGGGAATCCAAAAGGGGAGGACGGACTTCAATGGCTCTTCTTCCCCGTCTTTGAGCGTGAGTGGTATTCAATTTCCGAAGGACAACTCCTTGGTTAAACAAAGGGCTGTGAAATTGAAGCACCACAGATGAAGCCCCTGAAAGGATCTTGAAATCTTGTAATACAATGAAGTAGAAACTGACCTATCTGGAACCTGAACTATAGCTTCAAACACAAGCTCATCGGCCTGCAAAAATGTAAAGTGAATTAGTAATCCGAGAGGACAAAGCCAAAGCCAACATAGCATATATAGAAGAAGAAGAAAAGGAGAATCAAAATGGTAATACCCGGCCGCCATGACCAATGCTAACACGATCAAGAATCTTAAAATCAGACCACATGAACTGCATCACATGTGGGGATTCATTCCCCACCGACAGCGATGGACTATTGTGAACATCCTCGTCCATCTCCACATTAGATGATGGAGGTTTTAGGGAGGATGAACAAGCAAGTTTCAGAGGTTTAGCACGAACTGAACTTGTGGGTCGCCATAAACTACGGTTTGGTTTCAAACCAATGCTCGAGTTCCTACCAGACTGCAACACTTGCAAGTTCCGCAGATTTGGAGTCCAACAAACACCACTAAGTGCCATCCAACAAAAACCTCAAAGCCTGATTGATTAAGTAATTCACAAACAAATCAAACATATAACCATAAGTGTTGACATTAGCAGGTATCCAAGAACAACTCAAATCGTTCAAACACTGAATCCCAAACCATTTAACAAACAAAAAAAACTTCCAGAAATTTCAATAGCTCATCTCCAAAGAGATGACGTGAACAACTTAAGTCGGAGACAAACAATCATTTATACTCGAATCAAAAGCTTACCGGTGTCAAGAACCGATCAAACACAGAGAGAGAGAGAGAGAGCAACTTCACATTCAAAAGATGATTTGATTCCAAAAATTTAGAAGAAATTAAAAAAAAATGAAAGTCGTATATAACGACAAAGAGGCTCGTGAGAGTTGCGTGATCAAGTACGCCTGAGGCATCGCGCCTCGAGCTCGACTCACGATCTACGTCTTCCCCCAAACAAATATCTAATCCCCAAACTCTCATTGGGCCACAATCTCATTAATGGGCCATCATCTCCTTAATAGGCCTTTTGTGGTTTGACCCAAACCTTACTGGGCTCCAGCTGTCGCCAGTTTTTTAAGTCGCGTGACGTGGCGATACATGAATGGATGGAGGGCATAATAACCGAAGCCACTCACTTAACCGGCCAAGAAAGCAAAATTCGATCTGATAACCTTTGAGGGCAAAACCGTAATACATAATATCGACGATTAAAGGTTAATATGGTAATTAACTTAATAAATCCCTTAGTCTTCCCCTTGTCTGAAAAACAGTTAATCGAACGCACACAACACAAACCTTTTCTCGTTTTCTTCAGCAATCGAAAGCCTCTCTCTCTCTCTCTCTCTCTCTCTCTCTCTCTCTCTCTCTTCCATATTTATCCTCTATCTCCCGCTCCGTGGCTCTTTTGTAATTTTCTCCATTTAAATCTCGCCGCCGGCGATCTGGATTCTTCGGCCGCCGTTTTCTCAATCCTCCGAGTCTTTGTATTTTTATATCCCTCCTCGCGACTTGCTGTGAAATCAATGAAATCCCCGAAAACCTCGAATTAGGGTTTGTGGTTTCTCCATTTATAGGGATTTGAATCAGTTTCGTTGAGTTTGGGGATTTGTGATTGTGGAGGTTTTGTTTCATTTGTGTGTTGGGTCTTTTCCCCTCTTTTCTGATTTTCCCTTTACTGTCAAAGTGAGATATCACGAGGAAGATGCCAAGGAGTACGAGGCACAAATCGAGCAAGCATAAGGATGCTAGAGATTACTCTGATTCGGAGAAAGAGTCGAGCTTGAAAGAGAGGAAGAGCAAAGAGGAGACTAGCGGTGCTAGGGTTTCGAAAGATTCTGGTTCTGGTGATAAACGAAAGCTTGATTCCAAGGAGTATTACGATTCGATTAATGGCGAGTACTATGAAGAGTACACTTCTTCCTCTAAGCGAAGGAAAGGGAAAAGCGGTGACAGTGGTAATGATAGGTGGAATGGTAAAGATGAAGAGAAAGGGGAGAGTTCGAAGAAGACCAAGGCGTCTAGTGAGAAGAGTAGGAGGAGAGAGGAAGTAGAAGGTGAAGAGACGAAGAAGACTAGTGGTAAAACCGATGGTAAGCATAGAGAGTCTAGTAGTAGAAGGGAAAGCAAAGAGATTGACAAGGACAAGGATCGGGATAAAGATAGGAAGCACAAAGAAGGCAAAACTGATAAATTTTATGATGGTGAAGATCACCATCATAAGTCCAAGGTTGTCTCTGATAAAACTGGTAAGATATCTCTGATTGAGTCGTAATCAAATTAGCCACTGGAACCTTAAGATGAACATATTGCCTTTTAGTACACCTTGTTTTGAAAGCCTTTCTCTTCTGGTTTGGTTTACTTAAGTGCTCGTCTTTGATGTTGCTTTTGAGACTTGTGGTTGCAGTCTGCCAAGAGATGATGAACTATAGCTAAAAAAACTAAGATCCATCTGTTTTTGCTCATTGTTGGATTTGGATATGAATCAAAGTTATTACTGGGAGACGAACTTACAGGCCACTTTTTTCCTTCTATTCTACTGCCTTTTCCAAGATAAAATGGAGTTAGTGCTGCTTGCTATTATATTCGAGGCTGCATTTAACTGGTTAAAATATATGAAAATTTGCAAACCTATGTGTATTTAGTTAGATGTTTCATATTCAATTGGATAGTTTAGAAAGCTGCAAAAGGGTTTTTACATTGGCTTTTGCTAATCTTTCTGTTTCTTTTGGATTCAGAGTCGAAAGCTCAGGATCAGCTAAGGAGTCCAGGTACCGAAAATCATACTGAGAAACGATCAAGGCGTAAGAGGGATGATCATGGTGTCGGAGACAAGCATCAAGATAACAGTGATGATGTTGGTGATAGGCTTTTCACTTCCGGAGATGACTACATTAAAGATGGAAAACAAAAGGGAGAGAAAAGCAGAGATAAATATCGGGAAGACAAGGAAGAAGACATCAAACATAAAGGTGACAAGCAGAGAGATGACCGACCTACTAAAGAGCATCCCAAGTCTGATGAAAAGCTCATCCGAGATGAAAGTAAAAAAAAGTCTAAATTTCAGGATAATGACCATGGTCAGGAGCCTGACAGTGAGGTTGATGGATATCATGACCGTGAACGCCATCGGGACTATGAGAGAGAAAATGACCAAAATGAACGGGACCGCGAAAGAGCTCGGGATCGTGATTATGAGCGAGATAGGGACCGTGATAGGGATCGGGAACGTGATCGCGATCGTCGGGATTATGAGCATGATCGTTACCATGAACGGGATTGGGACCGTGATAGGAGTAGAGATCGTGACCGGGATCATGATAGGGATAGGACCCATGACAGAGAAAAAGACCGTAGTCGTGACTATTATCATGATGGGAAACGAAGTAAAAGTGACCGCGAAAGGGATAATGATCGTGATGTGTCACGTCTAGATGATCAAAGTGGTCGGTATAAGGATAGGAGGGAAGCAAGGAGGTCTCCAGATTATCAGGATTATCAGGAGGTCATCATGGGCACTAGAAGTAGCAGAGTAGAGCCTGATGGTGATATGATAAGATCCGAGCGTCAACCTTCCAGTTCGGTGGTTCAAGAAGAGAATGGGTATGATTTGTCTTCTTAAGCATTTTAGTGTTGTGATTGGTGCTCTTTGTACTTGGAAACGTTCTATGTGATATCCTTGGAATTTAATTTATTTAATTTTGGACTTACCTATTCTAATGGAGATTTGGGCTGCTGCCTGAATTTCAGATTTTATAGTTTGTAGTAAGCTTTTGAAGAAGCTTGAAAGTTGAGATTGATCATAGTTTTGTTATGGTGAAACAGGAATGTGTCGGATCAGATAACCAAAGGGGTCTCTTCCAGGGAGGTGGCTGAGCTGTCTGGAGGGTCAGAGAGAGGTACAAGACATAAAATTTCTGAGAAAACAGCAAAGATGGAAGATGGTACTTTGGGCGAGTTTCAGGCTGAAAGGTCTTCCGCCACAAAAGCTTCACCCCGACCCATGGTTGAAAGATCTCCCTCCTCGACGAGTATTGACCGGAGATACAATAATCGGAGTGGTGCAAGACGGAGTCTTGAGGTTGAAGAAACAGGTCATAGGAACAATAGGGATTTTTCAGCACCCGAGGATGAAAGGCTTCAGGTAGATGAGACATCCCAGGCAGAATTATCCTATAACAATAAAGCCAACCAGAACAATTCTTCTTTCCCTCCTCGGCCTGAATCTAGGAGTGGCATTAGTAGCCCTAGAGTGGGCCCACGAGATGAAGATAACAGGGTCAATACCGTTGGACGTTATAAGAGAGGCGTTGATGCGATGATGGGAAGAGGGCAAGGTAATGTGTGGAGAGGTGTCCCAAGCTGGCCATCTCCACTTCCGAATGGATTTATTCCATTTCAACATGTTCCACCTCATGGAGGTTTTCAAACTATGATGCCACAATTCCCATCTCCATCTCTCTTTGGGGTGAGGCCTTCAATGGAAATGAACCATCCGGGAATCCCTTACCACATACCTGATGCTGAGAGGTTCTCTGGTCACATGCGTCCACTCGGGTGGCAGAATATGATGGATGGCTCAGGGGCTTCTCACATGCATGGGTTTTTCGGGGATATGAGTAATGGTGTTTTCAGGGATGAACCAAACATGTATGGGGGATCTGAGTGGGATCATAGCAGGCGGATGCATAGCCGGGGTTGGGAATCTGGTGCAGATGAGTGGAAAACTCGAAATGGAGATGCGAGCATGGAAGTCTCATCAATGTCTGTTAAAGATGATAACTCGGCGCAGGTTGCTGATGATGAGTCTCTTGGCGGCCAAACAAGCCACTCTGAAAATAATAGGGCAAAAAGCGTTGAAGCTGGGTCGAATCTAACATCTCCAGCAAAGGAACTGCATGCGAGTTCTCCTAAAATTATGGCAGAAGTTGCGGCTGAAGATCCTGTTACAGAAACAACTGATAACAGTGAACGTTATTGCCGGCATTATCTCTCAAAGCTTGATATATCTGTGGAACTTACTGATCCCGAGCTGCGTAAATGCATTAGCTTATTGATGGATGAAGAACGTCGAACAGTTGATAATGCAACTGCTGTGTTTGTAAATCTCAAGGTAAAAAACTCTTCTATCTCGAACATCGCCATTGATTATTCTATTTGTATGCAACTTTGAGACCCTTTTCTCATCTCTCTATATTCTTTTGATGACAGGAAGGTGGGAAGAGAGTGCCCAAAAGCAACAGTACTTCCTTGACGACTCTTTCACTGTTTCCTTCTCAAAACAGTTCAGTGTTTCAGGTAATGCGCTAACACAACAAGGAAATAAGATTCTGGTGTTAGCTCCCGGCAATTTGAGACTTATGTCAATACAATAACGTGATCTTCCCACTTTCAGGTAGCAATGGACCTCTACAAGGAGCAAAGATTTGAAATGAAGGGTCTTCCAAATGTCGAAAATCATGGAACTCCTCAAGTCTCTCCTTCACATCTGGTTAAAGTCGATAACAATGATGATGTGAACGATGCAATGAAAGGAAACAGTTCCATCGAGACGGCAGATGTGAAAATTGGGGACGTGTCAGATTCAGGCACATCCCAAAAGGAACCGGATAAAGTGTCGTCACATGTTGATGCCGGAATGGAGATAGAAACACAAGACGGAGGAGGTTCATCACCCAATCCAGAAAAGTCACCCGAGGCTGTAGAAGCTGTGGCTTCAGATCACAATGAAGGTTATGAGCAAGATGCAAAGCCAGATGATGGAGCTGGTGGTGTAGACCAAACAATGGAGACAGCTCCTGAACATGATGGTATTCCAGAAGGTGATGTTACCTTGACAATAGCTTCACCGGCTCTCGTGGCTATGGAGATTGATGAGCGTAACGATTTGTCTGAAGACAAGAACATGGAAGAAGCAGAAGAGAAGAAGGAAGCTGATGACGGTGATGGAGATGTATCTCCGAAGGTAACGGAAACATTAGTTCATGAATCTGATGAGTCAGTAATAAGTCGGATACATCATTCTCCTCAAAGTACACATTAAGACATTTCTATAATTCCATCTTTTTGTTTTTGTTTTTCAGTCATTCTACTTCCAATGCAATTTTCTTTCCTCTCAAAATCCATTGCTTATTTTCTTCTTCTGTTCCTTTCTTTTGTGCCCTCTTTACTCATTTCGTGCCGAAAGAAATAATAAAACTAAAAAAATAACAAGAGAAAGAAAAAAAATGCTTTGCAGCCTCTGTTTTTTTTCTTTTGCTTTTTGATCTTTTGAGTAATTTTGAAATCCTAAGAAGAAAAAGGTTTGCAGAGTTAGCTATACAGAAATGGCAAGAGGAATGACTAAGCTACAAACATCTCTATACCTAGAAAAACAAATGCTTTGGAGCCTTATATAATTTAAAGAAGTGCCTTATTCGGATATCGAAGAAGAGGAGTCTATGTAAATCATCAATTTCATCAGCTTTAAGCTCCATGAGCTTCCTATTCAAGCGTGGAGAGCCAGAGGTTCTTGGGTTAGTGGTCAGGTTCTTGGCTTCTTTCGTCTTCGTCATCTTCTTGTGTGTAAGAGAGCAGCTACATGAAACTCTCTCTAATTCATGAATTTCCTGCAGTTGGGGGATTTACATAGACACGGCACTTTGAATTCCTCTGGCTCATCTGGATCAAACAAGTAATCATAACTGCCAAAAACACACAACCATGTCATATTCAGTGAATCAAAGGATGATGCTTTAATTGTGTGAATAGAGTGATATATGTATACGTTAACTCCTCGCCAGCAGCTACGGTGGTCTTGGCAATCAGAACAATTCGACTTTCGTCATCTCCTACACTCATAATCCTTGCATAGCAATTTGGCATACACTGCATCACACAACACATCAAATTGGGTTTTTCAACTCAAGAATCTCTCTCTTGAGTAATCACTCAATTTATTATATACATGATGGATTTACTTACCGAATGGTTGATCAGTCGCGCGATATTCCCTTTTTCTGTAGCATCCACCACTACTTCCTCACTGATCTTAAACAGCTGCAACAAATTAAAAGCAAACAACATAAAGTTTCAGAAATCTATGCTCACACCCAAGTTAAGACTGTCGCAAGGGAAATATCGGTTTCAACTCACATAGCAATCCTTCCCTTCCCTACGATATCGTGCTTCCCTTAAGTCTGCAATGATTCCTCTCACTAGTTCCCCACGGTATTCAAGAACCTGAAAAGAAAATACATTTCAACATTCCTCAACACAACATAGGAAAGGAAATAAATTTCCTTCTTGGAAGAAGTATTTTCAGATGGCTCTGCCTACCATTTCTCCTTCTTGAATATTTCTCCTCGCGAAAAGACCCCATCCATGTATCCCAGATCGACCAAAGCAGACCCGATCCATTTCTGTCCTCTGTCACAAGACATGAAACACGTAAGGTGTTGATAAACAGGATATATATTACAATCTCTTTCAAACATATGGGAAACGCTTACCTGCAAGTGGTGGAGCCGTTCTCTGAACGAGGAAAATGATATCGGCTCTTCCGCCACGTGCTACACATTATATTTAACAAAAAGACTCAGTGCCAACTTGCGTTTCCTTGTGCATTTATGGTTATTGGCACTACAGAAATATTTTCTCTTACCCTGAACGCGTTCAGAGTTTGGATCGCTGCTGGAGGATGATGACGTGGTCCTCCTGTGTGGTGAGGAATAGCTTCTTCTTCAATCCTCTATAAAACCACAAATACCCACAATAATGGATCAGCCTGACAGAACAAAAAGGAATCTGCCTTTGCGTACAGAGTTTTTAAAGATTTAATAAAGATACCTTCTTGCTATTGACCTTTCTTTTAAATAGTCGACAACGAGCAGAAGAAAATGGATCAACTGGTACGGTATCCTCTGCGGGGGACTCTTCAACTTCTTCTCTGTTTGCTAAAATAAGCCTCGAACCAGTTCTCTTCTTGTTTTGAACAAGACTTTTGGCAGAGAAGACCCCTGAAGGCGTCTGTATAATTAACACGGTATCTGGATTCGGAGCCCTACACCAAAAAACAACAGAGAAAACAAAGTTCATATCCCGAACTCAGATAGCAAAAATTGCAAGTAGGGTATTGAAAATTTTTACCTGTGATAAGCACAATACGACACCATCTTTGTTATCTGTCGACCATTTTTCTCCAAGCAGTGCAACTACATTCAAAATGTGCATATATTACGAAAGAAACTCATAATATCTCAGTGATTGAAAAAAGTTTACCAACTACAAAATGTGGAGTTAGATCAAATCAAAAACTTCTTATGGAACGAGGAAAGATCAGAAATAATATGCTTACCTCCATTCTATACCCAGCTCGGGAAGCACACATGGCATGATAATAAGTAGAGCACTTGCAACACTGGGTGCATGAGCCATGTATTTGCTTGCATATTACACAAATCTGGAATTCATCAAAAACATGAGAAGATTTCTTGCGTTTTAGTTTTGCACATAGTAAAACTTCCCAAAAGGATCGGAACAAGTTACCGTGGGAGCCAATCAAATGAAAGCAATAAGCCGAACATGAGATCCAGGAATCAGGTATGTACCTTCACAAAATTACTTGATGGAATACTCAAAATCCCCAAAGCTGGTTCCATTTTTTCTTCACTTGCAAAACATACTTCAGGCTGAAACCAAGCACACGTCACGTGAACCCACAGTGTCTCCACATCAGTTGGCTTCAGTGCACCTCCTATTTATCAGTACACCAAAAATGGCAAAAATTAGTACTATGGAGATTAGCTAACTATGCTCTATTAAACTAAACCATCTTTGAAGAATTACGTATAGGTGCCACCAGGAAAATCAATAACTACGATGAAGAACACCTTCTACCGGTTGCAGAAGTTGTAACAGTTAAATAACACAAGACGATGTTAAATATGCTTCACAAATAAGAAAGGCAAAAGGGAAAGACATGCCTTTTACAGGACAGAGGCAACACTCCCGTTTGATCTCAGGTGTCTCGCACGCTTTGCAGACCCATGA
The DNA here is from genome assembly GCA_900406555.1 of Pseudoturritis turrita. Taxonomy (NCBI): domain Eukaryota; kingdom Viridiplantae; phylum Streptophyta; class Magnoliopsida; order Brassicales; family Brassicaceae; genus Pseudoturritis; species Pseudoturritis turrita. Next base: position 66,251 of record OVBL01000172.1, on the reverse strand, counting down.
TGTGAAGTCACGAACGTTTCTTGTCCCATAGCATTCCTGATGAACTGCTATTTGACATCTGAAGAGAAAAAGGAACAAAAGATGTAGCTTTACAAGTCTGATATTTGCCAGTAACTATGTTAAGGAAAACAACATTGTTTCTCTCTGCCTAGTATGAGTATCGATTAAAAAAATCAGGTATTTTATCTATAGAAATAGTAATCGCAATGAAGTTCAGTCTTACACAAGCTGTATTGTGAGCCATAAATTGATAGAAGAAAGTGCAAGGGTCAAATCAAGCATTCAGAAGGTTTATTCAAGTAAGAAATAAAGCTTTTCGCCCAGATTCTTGAAAAAGAATAGAGCAAAGACGTAATAAAACAGCACCTGTTGCAGATAATGATTTTGTTGTAGTCCCAATCTTCAACCCATCGGCAAACTGCACATCGCTCTGTTGTCCACTTCACATTGACCGGCTCATACTTCTCTGCCAATAGTGAATGAACAAGTCAACATAAGCAACACACAACACAACTAAAACGATTTAATAGGTTATTAGATTTTTAATTGCTTAATACCTCTCAGAAAGGAAAGCAACCTCTGCTTTCTCTGTTTTACAGAAGGTCGTTTAGGAGGTTTGCATGCAGTAGCATTTGCGTGGAACTCTGCTAATTTCATCATCTGCAGAATAAAGGAATGTGGCAGTTAGACTTTTGTAATTGATAGGACAAATTCAAAAGAAAGAGGCATGTCTCTAAAGCGAAAATAAGAAGATTTGTACAAACCCATTCTTCTAGAGGCAGCTTGGAGCTTTTAACTTTCACACTAGTCCTCCAATTTTTTGCTTTTGAACCAGTATGCCTTTCCCATTCACTAAGTGCTTTCCTTTCAGGTCCACAAGATCCACACTTACATACGACTCTGTAAATAAACCAAATGGAGTAAGAATACTCTGAAAATCATTCAACATAGTCCAATTCTAGAGTAATTACGAGGTTAGAGGTTTAAAGGTCGTTGCTTCGCCCAATTCTAGAGTAATTACGAGGCAGTAAAAGTGAAAACAATGTGAGATAGAGATCACACGGTGTCCGCTTACAGATGAAGGCTTGGAAAATATATGCCTTCTACTCCGGAGCATACAACAATAACCTTGTCAGGAAGCACCATCGGGCCATTGTTTTTGCCAAGTCTATACCAGAAAACTCTCAACTTTAGAATTTGGTATTCACAATTCAATTGTTGTAAGAATAAACAATAACAGATGGAAGAAAATGGACCTACTTGGACTTTGAATCTTGTTTTTCTGAATCTGATAGCTCAAAGTTAAATTTTGTTCTGCAGGTGGGACAATAGTAATCTGTTTCCCCCAAATCCTTCAGGTTATCAAATAAAATTGATCTCAATACATGCAAGTAATTGGGAACAAGATAACCTTGACAAAGAGCAACATGAACATGTACCTTAAAATGTTTATGTGATATTTGATCACACACTGCATGAATCCAGACTTTACAACCATCACAACGCACCTAATTCACCATATGTAATCAAACGGTAAAATTGCAAGAAAACATTAGCTGATTCTACATTACAATAAAAGATAACATAATTTGTAAGTCTTTTTACCCATCTCTCACTATCCGAATGATGCCATATCTTCTTGCATATACCACAAACCTGTTTTGATTTTGTCAACTGCAACGATAATTAGTTGAGTTCATAAAATTGAAACTGAACAAGAAGGAGCATAGCAAAAAATTTACGCACTCTTGAACAAGGTTTACACAATAATTGATCTCCGGGAATCAGAGCTTTCATTTTCTCTGCCATCTTAAAAGAAAGGATCGTTCCACATCCTACACAGGCTCTTGGATTTCTGTATTTCTTCAACACGTCCTGAAAATATAGAAACTCAATCTCTATAAAGAAAATAACCTATACATGCTCAAAAAGGAACCCCAAGCAAAGAGAAACTTGCCTGGCTTGGAGCAACGTGATCAAGATATTGGCTCGATCCTGCAGCTTCTTGAATCCATCTGTAGACAGAATCATCAAAAGTCTGGTTACCAGCAGCCATGTGAATATCCTGCATCAGTTTCTCTGTGAATCCTTGGTCTGCCAAAAGAGCTTCTTCAAGTGCCATCTGAAAATCCCCAGGGTTGCATCCACGTAATTCAGACTGTTCTTGAAATCTATATAACAACTGACTATTAAGCAAAATATCCACATATAAATAACATAAATTATTTTGTAAGATTCTAGTGGCGACCAACCTGTCTACATAATCCACAAAAGGGAAAATCATCCCCCTTCTAACCCACGCATAATCCTGCTTACATAATCAAGTTAACAAGGGTCAAAACTCCAACAAACAGCTTTTGAAATCATAAAAGAAGATAATATATATGTACCCTTTCATTCTCTGTCCCAGAGTGACCAAAGAACATGACACAGGCTGCATCAGGTATACACGAACGCAAAACAAGCTCGGGTGCTTGCGTCATTGGATCAATAACAATAGCCGGCCAAAACGGCTCATTCCTCCCAGATTTACCCCAAACCAAATCACCCGAATAAAAGTCCTCCGGCCCAAAAACACCCTCTTTCTTGGGACGAGCCTCATCTTCGATGATAAAACGTTGCTTCTGAAGAGAGGCGAGGGTAGTGCGTGAACTACTCATATGCTTCCTCATGTCAAAGCTGTTACTATATCTTACAATCTCTTCACACTTATCTCTCTCTTCACACAATGCACTAGTATACTTATGGTACCTATGATTGGATTTAGCTTCCTGTTTCAAAATATGATTACTACTTGCTTTGACTTTCTCCTTCCTACATTCTTCAATCTCTTCCTCGCCTTCTTCGCTACTACTTTTGCTATCTTTCCTCCAATTCTCGAGAACCGAGTCATTAAACCGAGAAGGAAGTACCTGAACTCGTCCCCTTGATGTCCTAACAAGCGGTGGCCGAGAAACGTCGGCCGTCCGATCCCTTCCACGGACAGAATCAGAAACTATTCTAATTGACTTTGACTCCGACTCAGCCTCAACTGGAGAAGAAGAAGAGATTTCCTTGCACCAAGAAGCAGACAATCCATTCTTTCCGTTGAGTTTTCCCGGAACAATCCCAGCAGCGATCTCTCCGAGAAGATTGAGAGGGTAATAGTAATCACCACCACCACCCAAGTTTACCTTTCTCTTTTTCCGAGCTCTCTCGTCTTCCTCACTCGTCGAGTTGCCGAGTTTGCATCGTTTCAAACTCGGCATTCGAGTTTTCAATTTTCGTTTGATTATCATTCTGATTCAGGAGAAAATTTTCCGAAAAAACCAATCAGTGCATCACAGATGTTCACTGTTTCCCAATTCTAAAAAAACTCTTTCCAGATTCCAGAAACCCTAATCTCGCCCAATTCCCAAAATTTCCTGCTCCTGATAATCCTCCGTCGAGTTTGACCCACTTTCGAAGATCGCATACACGTCGCAGCAGAATTGAAAAAGACTTGTTTTTTTTTCTAAGGAAGGAGGAGAAAATTTCCCAGAAACACAAAAGGACAGAGGGAGAGAGAGAGAGAGATCTGTTCTAAAAATCCTAACTTATCTCTCTCTAAATCTTTTTCTCTTTTTCAAATTATAAGAAACCCAGAACAAACAAGACAAGCGTACTTCGCTTTTGATTTGGATAAGAAAAAGAAAAAAAAAACGGAATGCTGAAAATTTTGTTTAATCGAAAGACGAAATTTTTATTTTGCTTCGGCGAGAAACTTTTAGAGAGAGAGAGAGAGCGTGACAGAGTTTAAGAGAGAGAGAAGACGACGACGAAGGGAGAGGAGAAGAAAAAAAATTAAAAATTAAAAAAAAAAGAGATTTGTTCGGACGTGCACATTACCGGAGAATGATGTAAATAAGTTAACTTGCGCCAATGCCCTTTCTCCTTCTTTCTTTCTTCCTCGTTTCTTGTCTTCTGGTTTTTTTTTTTGTTTGGTTTCTTTTCAATTTCAAAAATCAAATTGTGTTTTCTGTTATTTTGATGCTCTATGATAATCTCCAAGAACCATGGAACTGGAAACTGGAAGTTAACATGGTACGATTACGACACTGTACTCGCGAGCTCTTTTGTTTTTGTTTTGTCATATAACCTTTTGTTTATTTCTTATAATGATTTTATGGTTACTTCTCGTTTCATTAGAAATTTTTTAAAACAAGTCAAACATTTTTTTGGGTAGTTAACAGTTTTTCTCTCGAATTCATTACTCAACTTTGTTTTTTTAAGATTTTTTATATTCTTAACCAATAATATGAGAGAATCCAAATCTTTTCTGATCAAATCCGTTTGAAGTCCATGATTCAGAGTAAAGAAAAACACTGGGATTGACTAATCTATGGTTTAAAAAAAATATCAGAGTCTGGGGAAAAAAATAGATTTATATAAATGCAGAGTAAAAAGTATGAGTAGTTTGAAAACACCAAAAGAGTGTCTATTTTGATATTGATGTGTCATGTGTTCGATGCATTCGTTATGTGCTACATTTAGTAAAAGCACCAAACACAGTAACATCAAAAATATATTCTCAAAAAAAGTAGTTATTGAGCAAGAAACCAATGAGTAGAATATTTTGTTTGCTTAGAATCATTGTCCTAGGCATAATAGAATTTGATCTTCCACATGCATGAAAGATGAAACTCTCTTTTTGTATATTTGACACAAATATAACTCTCTAATCATCCCATCAGTTATGTTTTTACATAAATAACAATATGTCATTGGTGGGGTTTTTCCGGTTAAGACTTAACCAATTTGGGTTTCATCCCAATTGTCTTTATTTCTCTCTAAACTCGAATCGAACTTTAAAAAAGAAATGAAAATGCAATCTCTGAAAATCTAACTTGTTGATGTGCTTACAAGCAAAGAAACATCAAACACCTTTTATATCACAAGATCTAATATATATATATATATAGAGAATTATATAGACATATCTACATCTCTTACCACCATTACATTACTTCTATAGCTACAATTTCTTTCCTTAAAAGCTTATTCAGAGAAACCCTGTATATACAGAAACTCATTGGAGGCTTATATAAGATTTAAGTTTATACATATAAAATATTAAACAAAACTAGTTTCTAATGAGATAAGCTTTGCTTCCTTATTCTTCAAGCTTCTTCCTTTTTTTCTTCTGCTCGGTCTCCTTCCCCTTTGAGGTTCTTTTCAAACCATTCTATTTCCTCTCCTCGGTTTTCGCAAACCTTCCTCGGATCCTCGGTTGGCTATCTGCAAGAGCTTTCCTACAAGCATACTGTAACCAAACCAAAAAAACGGAATGAGATTTTCAGTTACTTTGTGCCGAAAAGATCCTTTCTCAATCATTTAGATGATCTTCAAGTATTTGTTTTTGAGCCTAAAATGATTGATTCTCGATCATTTAGAGGATCTTCAAGTGTTTGTTTTCATACCTTGATTTTACGCCCGAAATTTCGCCTGCTCTTCTTGTTTCTGTATCGAGAAAGCTTCTCACGGCGATCCTCTGAATTACAGCTCACAATAATCCTATCCAATGGAGATTGAACAAGACCTGTCCCGAGTTTCTGCTCATCAAAAACAAAAATGATATACTCAAATCATATTCATTTCGAGTCTAAAAAATGACACAGCTTTGTTTCAAACTCTTGATGATTTCAACAAACAAAGTTACACCGGAACCGCACAAAGCTTCCAATTGAGTTCAATGTTTTTTTCGATATACGAACCTGTATATCCCCTTCACTAAAGGCTCTTCGCATCCCATAAAAAGAACCAAAATCCATCGGAGAGAAATCAGGGAAATTCTGAATCACAACAGTCTCTTGCTGTGCCTGTGACCAATCCATGGAGCTCAAATTCCCCGAGCTTACGCTCTTCTGCATCTCCTGGTTCTCATCGATTGTCGTCGGCACAACAGAGATGTTCTTGATGTCTAGAACATCAGAGAATGGAGACTCCATAGCTGATTTCATCATGAGATCTTGCTCACATTCATAAAAGGCTTTGTCCAAAAGCTGTTGACCACTCTGCAATGACCCGAGATCGAGATCAGGAAGCTCACAAAGTCCTTGTGAAGTGTCTTCGCCGCAAGAGATCATCGTTAAAGCAGCTGAGAGTGGATCAACGGCTAAGATTGGTTCTGCAAGAATTGGATCAGGGGCTTTAAACAGATCTCCTTCTTCTCCAATATCATACTCAGGTATGTTTAATGACTCAACAAACGTGTTGTTCTGCAAAAATCACAATCATAAGTAAACATCGAATCAAAAAGACCACAAACAAAACAGAACATAGTTCGGGAAATTCAGACAGTGAAGCACAGAGATATTTTTGGGAGTGGATTCGCTCAAAAAAAGGGAATCTTTTTTTTCTTTAGTGGAGGATTGATTTGTGAGAAGAAAAAGCCAATGAAACCCATTTCTAGTTATAAGAGTAATTTAAATTGGAACATAACAAGTCTTGAAGAACACGGAATCTCATGTTCCAGTAATCACGGAATCTCATGTGAAAGAGAAACAATTCCCATTATCAAAAATCAAACCCCTTTTTTTTTTTTAAGAAAAAGGTTTTTTTCTCTTTGGTTTCCCGAGAAAACTCCTTTTGTTTTTCTCACGGGAAAATAAAAATTTGGCTTTTTGCAGCAGAAAGAAGAAGATTCCTTTTTTTCTTCTGTCTAGAAAAAAATAAAAAACCTAATTTTTTTTTCTACTCAACTTTCTCCGCAGCCAAAAAAAAAAAAACACATATGGTCAGGTCAGCGGAACAAAAATATCTCATCAAGTGGCCATAAAAATTTTCCCGAGAGAAAAAAAATAAGAAGTAGCCACTAAACAGTTCACACCCACAAAATTTTCCTATGGAAAATCACTTCACTAGTAGACAAATTTGCTTTTTCCATCTTCTTCACACTCCAATCTTAACTCAATCAACCACCAAAAAAAGAAGAGATTAATTACATCAAAAAGACAAAACGCCATCAGAGAATCTTCCGAGGAAAACCCAAAACCTAGAAAAATCAGTTTAAACCAACCAACCAAAAAAAAAAACCCCCCATCTCATCAAGTTAAAAAACAAGAAGATCTGTAATCAAATGCAGTGACACATAAAAGATGAAATGAAAAGAAAAAAAAAAATCAAATTCAAACCATTTCATCTGAGAGTTTGTATGATTTGAAGAGGTCTTCGAATTGCTGAATATCAGGAGGACAATTCTGCATGTAACGGAGCATTAACCCAGAATCTGCATACATTTTGTGTTCTTGCTCTTTGGGAGAGAAAGTTAAACAAGTAGAAAATGGGGTTTTGTAGAGAAGAGATGAACATATAAAAACAGAGAGGCCAAGTTGGGAATTTGAGAGGAAACCCTGAGAGAAAAAAGTTTGGTACTTTGCTCTCCTCTTTGCCTTTTTATGACAGAGAGAGAGAGAGAGAGGGCTCTTTACATTTATTTGTTTATTGGGGGTACTGTGGACACTATAGAGTTAAAAGCCCATAAGGCCATTACTATTTATTTATTATTATTTTTTCTTTTTGCAACTTCAAAAAATTTAAAGGAGAAATGGTATCCAACTACATATAATTGTCTTTTGTTGTGTTATTATTCCATAGTTGATCTTTTTTTTTATATATAAATATATGTTGTACATAAACTTTTAGTATTAGTATTGTGTTTAGCTTTTTTATTTTTTATTTTTGAGAAAATTCTTCTATTATTTTATTTTTTATTTTCATCACCAGCATTATTGTTTTGGTGTTGTATTTGTATTACTTCTAGCTACTAATTACAGAAGAAAACTCTATGATTCGATCTAAAAACAATAGTTTATGTAACGTTTTGCCAGTTTTTATCGATAATTTTTAGATTTTTTGGTTTATTCTTGTTTCGTATTTATTGTCGATTGGTTTCTATAGTTCATCACAAGTTTTTTAGACGTTTTTTTATCTTTATGATCACACATATATTAGAAATCATTTTTTAACATTTTTAAAAAATGTTAATCGAGAAATTATGGGATGAAGCTCATTCATGATAAATATTTTGTCTCATTCCCAAATAGGAACGAAAATAGAGGGCTAAAATTGGTAAGGTATTTATAGTGACAGATGGTTATTCAGAAGAGATTAAGAGCCAAAATGATGACTATTACAGAATTTATATAGAGTTCTGATGTGTTGATTTGATTTGAGTTTTAGTTGATGTCTTTTATAATGAGTAAAAGTTGAATATGTAAGCATGCAATTAGAACAGGTGAAGCATGATTGATGACTTGCTAGGGAAAATCCATAACAGTGTTCTTTTCTATTTATCACATGTCTTTTTTATATTCCATTTTTTCAATCATATGGTTCCTTGTGACAACTGTACATATATTGATATATATACTCTCAAACGCGCTTTACATATTTGGTGAAAGTAATTCACTGTGATGTAGAGATAAAATATGATTAAAAATTGACAAAAATTGGATTTTTAAGAAATCGCAAAATTAATCAAGATTTTAAAATTGACTAAAAAATAGATTTTTAAAAACCATTAAATTTTTCACTAAAATAAAAAGTGAATCATGCTATAAAGAAAGTTTCCCAATCGATAATGTAATATTCCGCTTCCGAGTTATCGGATCCGGAGCAATTTATTATTGGATAAATAATAAATGTGAATAAATATGAGTAAGTCTGAAATGTCTTTATATAAATAAATCGGAATACGAAAGATCTTGCAAAATAACTGAAACCTAGAAATCAATTTAGAATACCGAAGTCTTTAAGAATAATGAAAACGTGGCATTTCCCCAAAATAGCACCGCACCGACCCCGATCCAAACTCCTACTCATCACCTGAGAAAAAAAGGTGATGAAGGGGTGAGTAACAAATTACTTAGTGAAGGTGGGTCATCTCTGCCCACACGATATACAAAACACGCAAACTCCAGCATACGCATATACCATATCTAGAAATAGATACACAATGGTCACACACAACCAAAGCATATCCACCTCTTCAATGAACCAACCAATTACACCACCAGTAGATTTTGTGCCTCCCTTAGTGCGCGCAGCACAACACCAATATATATTTGCGGGATCCAACACCCAATACACCATGGCCAAGATCCAACCCCATTATATTATAACCGGGATCCAACACCCAATAGATTTACATTATATACCACATGACGTTCGGTATCCTATCCGATACGGCCCGACAACCAACTGTCACGGTCCCCTAACCCGTGACAGGTCAACTTAGCATCATCACACAACCAAGTAATCCAATAATCAATCTCACCAATCATGCTTCAATCAACCTAGCATGCATTCTACAAGCAACCTTGCATAGCTATCCCTAGACATGATATAGACATAAGCAAGAAGGTTTACGAGTGTTGTGTATCCACATATCACCCCCTCACCTTAGCCTTTCGGTTAACAAGCAAAGCACATAAGAACAGCTACGAATCTGTATAAGCACCAAAGAGAATTAGGGTTCCGATCAACCTTTCCATTTCGAGAAAGTTTCCTTTTTAGGAAAGTTTCCATTTCTGGAAACTTCCTACTTTGGGAAAGATTGGCTCCCTTTTCGAGACTCTAGGGTTTCCCAACTTAGAAAGTTAGGGTTACCCTTCCCGGAACTTAGGGTTTCCCTTTTCGAACTCTTAGGGTTTCCTAAACCAGATCTAGGGTTTTCGGGTTACCTTGATCACCAAGCAAAGATGGCGGCTAGGGTTTTCTCTCCCTAACAGCGCGAGCGTGACGACGGACGGTGGCAGCAGCTTCCAACGATCGGCGACTCGGATCCCACTCACGGCAAGATCTCCCCGATGCAACCGTGGTCTCGGCGATCCCCTCCTCGGTGGCGGCTACGGGTACAACCGTGGCAGCCCTCTTCCCACGCGGCCTTCCTCTCTTCCTCTTCTCTCTCACACTCGGCGGCACCTCCTTCTCACTTCCCACGATCGATTCTCTCTCTCTCGGATTGGGCAGAGCTTTGCCGAAGGTTCCTCTCTTCGCTCTCTCTCTCACTCACGACGGCGGAATCTCTCTCTCGGATTGGGCAGAGCTTTGCCGAAGGTTTCTCTCTCTCCTCCTTCTCCCTCTCGCCTCTTCTCTTTAAATAGAGGAGAATATGTAAACCCTAGGTCTTGCGCGGAAATGACCGAACTATCCTTACTAGGATTTATCTTTTTTTGGACCTTTTCTTTTTGGGCTTGCCCTATTTCCAATGAACCTGGGATAGGGATATTACATATAAAGCCACATATAAAATTATGGTCTTGAATGGAAGCCGGATTTGTGTTCTTATTAGCTACACACGAATTATTATGTGTTAATGCATTGCACGGTTACTTACTTTTATTTTTGAAAAATTCAAAAGAAATTGAAAATAATTATGTGGGATAATTTTATTGAATAATGCAATTCATAACAACAACAAAAATCCGTTATGGTCACTCTAAGTGTTGAAAAAACATAATCAAAGTTTGATTATTATACCCATATTGTGTTTATTATTATCACTATTCAATTTTGTTCTACTTATTATTCTATCCCGCATGTTCCGTTTGTTCTGTCTATTTTTGGATCAACGACATTTGTTTTCTCTAATCCACCTATTCTAAACAGTTTTTCTTTCTATTTCGACCGTTTATATCTTATACAATACATCAAGAAATATCATAATCAATTCAAACTACTCTTTTATCAATAATATGCATTAAGGGAATTTGAATTCGGATAATGACACAATAACATCAATAACACAAACCATTCGACTATATATCACGGTCATCTACTTAAAATTACTTTAGGCAAAAATTTATAGATCATGTAATTCATAATTAATTTAGCTGCAAATATCATTTCCTAAATTCATTAAAACTAAACTTAAACCCAAAGTTACTTTAGATATTTTTACAATTAATTATTTACAGGAATCTAATTTAAACCAGATATAATACAATTAGTGATAAAAAGACAAAAGAATTACAATAAACCATATGAGATTGGGATAGACAAGAACTGGCAAGTTGAAATAAACATTAAACAAGCGACTAATGTTGATTAGGTTAGATTTTTGTCAATCTTTGTTTTGCTTTTATTTTGGGATTATTGGACTTTACAGTGTTTGCTTTTGCAAACTAAAGCAATAAGAGAGTATTAGATAAAATAGATAATTAATCAACTCATTAATTATTACTTAAAAGAGATAATTAATCAATATTACGGTGGTACGGCTGCAAGTTGCAGAAGCTGACTGTTACACAATACACAAAGCACATGTATGTGTGGGCCCTACATAGCTCTGTTCCTCTGCCACTTCCTCATTTGTATTTCCACGCTCGCGAGTGAGGCGCGTGAACAATGAGATTCTCGCCAAAATAAAATAATAATAATTTCGAATTATTATAAAATAGTTTAATAATTGGAGTTTTTTTTGGGAAATTACACCAAATAATCTCTGATCCACTATTTAAACATACTAGATGAACATTGGGCTACTCAAATATTTTTTGCTTTATATCATTTCTAAACCGGTAATAATATGTTATGATATGTATTGTGTGCCAATTCTACTTTTGTTTGCTGTGTGTTATATAGCTGAATCTGAATGTTTTTGATTCATATTTTCAGTATAACGAAATTTGAATGTTTTTTATTCATATTTTCAGTCTAATGATATTTTATATTCTTTAATTTATAGTTGAGGTTGAATATCTAAACATGCTTATATTTGTGACAATTTTTAAAAAAATAAACTTAAATAATTATTGTATGTTTCATTCTCCGTAAATCTAAAATCATAGTAAAAAGGTTTCTTTTAGAATATAAGTATACATTCATAGTGATTTTTTTTTGCTAAAAACATTCATAGTGTTAGTAGCTCTTATATATAAAAAAGTTTTTTTCGGTGCATTTCTATGTTACCTATATCACATGATCCTACAAATACGATTCTAACACAACATAGATTTCTTTCCTTGCTTCAACTCTGGTTTAAGCAAAGTTAGTAATAGAAGTGAAGTAGTCCTCTTCCACAGCAGAAGTTCTAAAACAACGTTTTTTGGCTTGGTTTTCCCCTTCAATCCTTTTTCTCTCAATCTTTATCTCTTCTGCAGTCCTCTTATGGCCTGCCGCCACTTTCTCATCTTGAAAAAGAAAGACCATTATTTTTTTACCTGACTAATAATAATAAAAATTTATAGAGTGAGCGGAGAGAGGAAAAAGTATCACCAAAATTAAAGAAAAGGGTATGCCGAAAATAAAAAAGAATGAAAATTCACATAGAATAAAGAAAATATAAATATAAATCTGTTCTTCGGTCGAAGTTCATTCTCAATTTCAACTTTAAGTGTACGCTTCCAAATTCAATGTCTCACTCTTTTAAACTTCCAATGGCTTTAATGACTTGGATCCAACAAAGAACTTAATTTCAACTTGAACAAACTTTTTATCAAAAAAAAAAAAAAAAACTTGAACAAACGTTATGTGAGCTGATTCTTTCCTCTGATCCTTGGTTGTTTTCTGTTGTGTAATTTGTCATCGGGAATAAATTGCCAAACCATTTGGAATCGATATGTTGTTGTTACTCTCGTTTGAATGATTTTGGTTGAAGTTTTAAGTTTACAATACATAGTTTAACTGATTCTCTGCTGCTTGTTCGCTTCCGTGATGTTCTCTGCTATGGTCCTATGGACTTTGATGAATACTGAATAATTATCATCACCTTACCAAACAATAAAACTGAAGGTTAGAGAATAATTAAAACAAATTAATAAGTACAAAGATTCCAAAAGGATGAAAAAAGCAAAAACATAAAATTATGACCAAACAAAAAACCCGAACAGAGGCTAAACCAAGTTAGGCTTCACATATTGGTGTTCACGTTGAGCTAATACCATATCTGATTCTCTGCCAAAGAAACCATATAATTTGATTCAAAGTTATGTAACTTACTCTCTTCCACCTTTTTGGATGTACACATTATTGTATGTCTCATTCTTTGAATAAATAAAAACTGTTAAAAAAAGACAGAGATTAAGATGATCTATAGATGAACCCAATAGACGATAACCACTATGTTTCTAGATGAAAATCCGACCTTTTCGATCACATTCACTACGTCTAAGCCTTCAAACCACTCGTCCAAACACCACTTTGCTATGATTTGTGAGGGCCGCATACATTTTTTTTACGTGGGGAAATGATTGTTGAAAACCCTTAACAGATATCATTAAAGAAGAGATTAAAAAAGCATATATTTAAGGCAAGGAAGTTCAACGGTCATGTGTGATTAATTGGACATTGGAAATTCACGTTGAGTGAAAAGAAGAGAATGAAGACGAAACAAATAATGAATTCAGATTCTTGATAAATAAGAAATGATTCTTTAATTATTATTTTAAATTGATGTGTGATGGAGAGGAGTGCTGATTTGTCAATTGCTTGCAAGAGGAAAGTCATCTTTTATATAATAGATTAGATGGTTGTCCACTCGATGCGTGATAGTAAATTTAGTTATTTTATATATATAGATGATGATATGATTTAATTTTAAATTAAACATTATATCAAACAATTTTAAATGGAAAAAAGTTGATGAAAAAGAAAAAAAAAGAAAAATTGTCTTGTCATTTCTCCTCATGGCAGAGACTAATACTTATGTGTCAGAGGGGTAAAACGAGAACAAAATCATTTCTCTCAGTTTTGAGAGCTAATTATTTTTAAAATAGCCTACCACTTTACATTTATGGTTAAAAGAGTAGTTTAGCCTACAATAAACTATATTTTGTTTGAATGCCCACTTGCAGTGGTAAGTCCGAACATGTGAGTCAAACCTGAGCCTGGACGTCTCAAATGCAATATCGGCTTTGCGTGGTCACAGTCCAAGGCAATATCAGGGACAACTTGGGTTTTACGAGATAGTGACGGCTCGGTATTAATGCATAGTAGATGGTCTTTGTTTTTAGGTAAATTTATGTTTCGACGCCAAAATGAAAAGCTGGAAATGGGCTTTGGAGAGTATGAGAAGTCTACACAAAAGAAGTGTTACTTTTGCTGCCTCATCAATGGAACTCATTAAAGCTCTCTATAAGTCTCGGGAGTGGCCGACTTTTAGAGGACATATATCTAGTTTGCTGAGCCTTACTTTAAATCAAGAAGGATGGGATATCTGCTTTGAGGATCCAAAATGTAATCGAGGTGCAACCGAGATAGCCAAAAGCGTGACCTCCGATCTCCGGCTACATTCATATGCAGCGGTTGGTGCACCAAGGTGGCTAAGAGGTCTTTTGATGAAGAGAGGAGTTATAACATGGTGTAGAACGTTCTGATTTCACTGACTTTGTTATCTCTATACCCCAAAAGGCTTAAAGAGAAGCTTGTCCTGTTTTAATTCTCGTTTTTTCTGTTTTTATGTTTGATCTGCTCTGTTTTTGGGCATGGTTTTTATGCCATTTTGGTGGTTTTCATATTTGAATTATTTTACCCAGTTTATGCAATTCATCCCATTTAGTGGGAAAAATGTTATTCTCATGTTAATACGTTTATCATTCACTCGTAATTTACCCTTTTTTTTTTCCCAATCATGTGCGGTACTTTATTTAACTTAAAAAGATAACAAGTTGGAAAAAGAAAAAAAAAAGAACTAGTATCAGTTACTCCATAGACATTCATTTTATAACCAATTAAAAATGAATTTATGCACACATTAAATCTTTACACTTTTTGAATTAACATATATGTATATGTTTCCGTACTCAACAATAATAAAATTATATATATAAATATATGTATGTATATATTTTTATTACTATTCAGGGTGTCCCACATATCCCATCCCGTATAATACAACGTGTACTACTTTTTGTATAACCAATCGGTAAACTAATGTTACAATAAAAATTATCATTATTTTTTATTGTACTATCATCTCTAATTACTATTTGTACCGTTTCTAATTATTTTATCGTACTGCTATTTGTACCATAAAAAAGTTATACTATTTTATATTTATTTTATATTACCAGGATCCATTATTTAACAGGCTAAAGGTAGCCTCTGTATGACTGTATCATATTCGAATAAAAATACTTTTATATAATAACACAATAATAATAACGCACTGAAGATAAAAAGACGACAGAGATATTTTTGTCTTTGTTTTCTTATTTCCCGATGAAGGCCCAATTTGTTTTGTTGTTCTTTCGTCATGATCTTATTTATGACAACCAAATGTGTTGATAATTCACAATCAATTGCTTAATAATATAATATATGTAAAATTCAAACAATAAAAAATAACTTCATCACATGTGCGAGTACGGACATATATAATAATAATAATAATGTTTTTTTTTTTTTTTTTTTAAATTTTCTATCAAAAACAGATAAAAGATATACAACACGAAAAAATATAGCAAAAGAATAACATAAGATAATGACAAAACAAAATCTATGTGAAAGATACTAAAAAAATTATATACGTCCATACGAGAAGTAATAACCATCGATAGGCCGAAGGAGATAGATGAACTTACGAATCAGATCTACAACCGCAACATTGGAGAGGAGAAGCCCTAACAATACTCTCTAATGAGACAGTGACCACGCCATGCCGAGGGAAGCACACTGACTAAGAAGAGGGCCAACCACTAGGTCTAACTCTAATCCATCGGTTGTAGAGAGGAAGGCAAGCCGCGCTGGCCACTTTGTGAACTTTGGAAGTCACTGCCAGGAGTTCTGCATTAGTCCTTTCGAGATCTCGACGTAAAGTCTCGAACTCGGATCCACCATGTCCAACTGGAATTCCCCCGGATAAGGAATGATGCCTCTCCGAATTTAGAATAGGAAAGCCGTTTGCTTGATAAGGCCGATTGTTTCTTTCCGGAAACGCAGGTGGAGGAGTCAAGTTTTGTGGATTAACCACGGATCCCAAATTATGTCCAGAACTTGTCCCGAACTCGGCCGTATTTGGTACAATAAAATCTGTTGGAACCTGTTCAATTGAATGAGGATCCGGGATCCCAGCCGGATCTACAAGTCTCGCTGCCGAAGCAGTTGCATCGACAGAAGAAACGTCAACTCGGCGAGCTGGGTGAACAGACGGATTCCCGTCAATCCGAGGAGCGCTCAACACGTTAACGCGGGACTCCAGCTCACTCTGCGCCGTGGCCAGACTGGTCAGTCGGGAAGATAATAACTCTTCATGAGAATCGAAGCATGCTGCGAGAGCATCGCTGGAAGTCTTTTGCTGATCGGAAGTGGACTTTTGATCGGCCAATATAGTCTTGATCTCGGACAAAACATTAACTTGGTCAACTTGGTCCGACATCGTGGAAAAATACGATGATCCCGAGTTTTGATATGGGTAAGATAATTTCGGTCCTCACAGACAACACCAAAATGTGAGTTCTGAATCTGGTACGATTCAGATCACACCAAAAAGATAAAGAATCGGAGAAAAAAATGTAACCGAAATGAGATCGCACGATGAGAGATGAAAATCAGAGATCAAAGTGTAATCAGAATAAGATCCCACGATGAGAGATGACAATCGGAAATCAAAGTGTAATCGGAATAGAGAGTTGTCGGAATAGAAATATAACGTAAAGTGAGATAAATAAGAAAAGATAGTTTTATTGCTTGTATCTTGCTAGAGAGTTCCGACCCCCTTTCTCTCTAGACTTATTTCATACATATATTCTCCACAAGTGCGTCCATCACGCTACACATTTATCATCTTATTTAACTCTCTTAACTCTCTTTGACTCGGACGTTACGTTATTCAAATTTCGATGCCAACTCTCCATCTTTCCAAGTCTCCCAACTCGACAACTTTCTACCTCTCCAACTCTCTAACTTTCCAACTCTCTAACTTTCCAACTTGCGGACCATTCTATTTCGAGGCCCATTATCGAATATCCATTCCGTTTTAGGGCCTCGTCTAATGAAAATCACCAAACCCAATATAAGTAAACTAATTGGACATGTTTATCCTGGATAACACGAGTTGGACTACGTTCCCGTGTTGCCGCGCTTCCACGCTGCCATGTTCCCACGTTCCGCGTTGCACGTTCCTGCATTGCCACATTGCCGAATTAGGCTTTCATATCTTGAATTTGATTTATCTCTAGAAAATATGATTTCGTATCGGTATGAAATTCAATGCCAATAATGTGCTTCAGGGCACAATCTAGATGACTTAATTCAAGGACCACATAATAGAACCGGGTTATTCAACCAGCTTTTACATATTCTCTTCCCTGCCTTCGACACCTTTCCTTCATAGTCTGCTTTTTGTTCCTTCTTTATTGTTCTTCAATTTTTTTTTTCAACAACTGAATTTTATTAATAGATAAAATAATTCGTATAAGGATTACAACCTGGGTTATTCTTTTTCAATTTTTCCAATGACTTGTTATTGCTAAATGTTTTTAACCCTAGTTAGTCTCTTAGTTTATTTTTTTTTTTAAATTGTAGTAAAGTTTTTTTTTTTTTTTATCAACATTGGGTCATAACTGGCCGGCCATTAGCCTAATCCCTAACATTTGCAGGAAGTAGGACTCGATCCCAAGTATGATAGTACCTACTCTCAGTGAATTATAACTGCTACTAGACTAAAATCACTTCACAATTGTAATAAAGTTTAAATAAATAAATTCAACAAAATTAATCATAATACTATTCCTTCTCGCAAAATTTTGATAATTTTTTTAAAAATATAACATAAACTTAATTGTTATTTGTTTTATGTATTGAAAATAGATTATGGTTTATCATTTAATAGTTTGTATTATTGTCATCATCGTGTTATAAACCGGATATAAACTCGAAAATATGCATGTGTGAGAAATTTAGATTTACCAAAATAAAATAAAATTAAGGCTACATTTATAAGATTTTCTTTAGACTTCTAAATTACTAGGACCGGCCTATTACTCTTTTTTATAATATATAATTTATTTTTAATAGGGATGCATATATCGCATATATATAGCTATATGATATTTTTTTTTACCAATATAGCGACATTATGTACATTTATGAATGAACATTTCTCTTTCCCATTGGGTAAAATTCTAATAATTTTGTTTTCAAAACAAATAGGAAATGCCAGACTAAATTTCGTGACTTGTAGAAATAGTCGGGTATTATTGTGGCAAATTCTTTTTGATATTAATTTAATAAATCTTCTTTATCAATATTTTTTTAAAATAAATTTGAACCAAGAGAAAAATGAGGACAAAAATCTGTGTTCGTTTTTGTTGATGCATATATCCTATATGTACTTATGTAAGGTTTAGTATAGCTGTAAGGATGCATATATCTTTTCTATATATTGATTTTGGAGATGTGATAGCTGAAAGTTTGTTCAAAAATTACAGTATGATGCAAAGTTAATGATCTCTCTTTCTTTTTTTTTGTTGTTGTTAGAAGTTTCACGACTTTCATACTAGATTTTGATCCGCGCGTCAAGCGTGGAATTATAATACTTATAAAATTTTTTTTTTTTTTTTAATATATCGGAGAAATTAGAAATAGCAAGATTATGTGATATATCTTCCATATTGATAAATATATTTTATTTTACAATATTTAATTAGCATGACACTCGGTTTGGATGTAAACATTTTTGGTATAAATCGAATATGTTTGAGATTATGGATTATCTCAAACTTATTTGAGTTCACCAAACAAAAAATAATGCCTTAGTATGTACAAATATTTTAATATAAAAAAGCAAAAAAAAAAAAAATGCAAAAACTAATGATTTTTCGAAATTCAAACATTATTTTGTACATATGGTTGATAGTTTTACAAGTTCCAACAGTATGATTGATAACAAACACAGCAATAATTCTTGTATATTCTTATAGTAATAGATATTGTCAAAACTTATATATATATATGTATATATATTTCTATCGATAAACATATCGTGTTTTCTATAAAAATTGTAAAAATATTATATTTGTAAAGTTGTATGTTTATAACAAAATCTCAACTTTAATTAAAGGAATATGGATACAATTAAGCGATATTAAGGAAAAATAATTGTATGATCAATCATATTTTAAAAGTAGTGTGCAAATTGACATTAATACAACCTTTATAAACTAAGTTTAAATTGATATCGGTAAACGAGTCATCGTTTAATTATTATGTTATATAACATTTTAAAATATTAAAATATTAAGATTTAGTTGGGTTTAAATTTGTAACACATGTATTTGTGGACTTATGTTAAAAAATTAATGAGAATATGTAGAGATTTCCACCATGGCATATAGAATTAATTGAAATGTTTTGATTGGTTAATTTATTTGACGTGTCTCTTAAATTCTTCTTTGATCGACATATAGGATTTTTTTCACTTATGTCTTCTCAATTAATATATATAGGATTACAATTTTTTGTTATACTAATACAATATCGTTTTCCAAATAAAATTCTATAATATTATCTCTGTTGGAGATAAAATAATCCTCTTTGAGTTAAATGAATCGCTTGATTCCATGTATCTCACGGCTCGGTGGGGACCCTTAACATCTTTGGTGGAGCTTATATTTCAATAAGAGCCTTAAAGGAGTTTGTGCCTGAATCTACAATGATCTAAATGGATAGGTAAAGTGATCTGGGCCTGACCAATACCCCAGATAGCGCATCCCGCCACCCGGGGTAATCCGGGCCCAGAACTAAGGCGCTAGATGAGCTAATACCCCGTATCAACACCCGAAGGCGGAGCACGGAGCACGTATCAAGAACTCGGGCTAGATATGAAATATCCTCTATAGGGCACTAGTTCAAATTCTTTCAAATATCTATGCTTGAGTTCTCAGTCAAAGGGTAAAAACACTTTCACCTTATGTGTGCTAGGGTAAAAACATGTGGTCCATACTTGGAGAACGATTAAAGCATAAAAAGCTGATTCCGAGGGAGCACCCCGGCGTCCGATCCGCCGTGTCAGACGCTGCCAACGGTACGAAGGATCAGACGTAGCATAGCAAGCCGTATGGTCGGCCAAGTGGTGCAAATAGACAAAAAAGTAGGTGAAAAGCACTCGAGTGTGCCGTACCGGGTCAAACCCGGAAATCCAGACCCAACCTAATTGAGGACGCGGAGCCCGATATCCAAACTCGGGCAGGTAAAAGTCTATAAATACTACTCTCCGCTTCATAAAATGGATCCGATTTTTTTGGCTAAAAACTGATACATCAAGCCCATTTCTCTCGAGACTAAGGTCCATCCCCTTGAGTTTTAGTCTCATTATGGCTGTTTAGGGTCATTCTCTCCGGATCTTTTCCTGGATTTCTCTTATATTTCGGTCGTTCCTTGACCGGAACTCACCCAAACACTGTGCTTTCCTCCTCTGCATTACCTCTAAGTTTATTTCTCACAAACATCCAGATTCTCCGCGGTCCATCTCTTTTTCGGTCCGGAGTCACCCGTTTTCACTTTGTTCGTTTTCCGACTTCTTCTCCCTTGCTCTCCACGTCTCCTCGTGGTCTTTTCTCCTCTCCCTCTTTTGTTCTCTTTTCTGACTTGAGCGTAAGAGAGCCGTCGGAAAACACCCTCCAATCGTGTTTTCCGAGGCCTTCACGTGTTTGTTGATTGCGCAGGAGCGGATCCCCCAATGGTTGTTTAAGAGGATTAAAAATCTCCGAAACAATCTCTAATTAATAAGTTGAACTAATATTGATATACTTGTAACTTAATTGAAAATATTGTATTGAAAATATAGAATAGCTTAAAATATTGCATTGAAAATATAGAACATCATTCTTCATCAAACAAAAATAAAATTTTAAACAATACTTATTATAAAACAAATGAAATATTAATTTACTTTTTTAAAAAGGATAATTTTAAAAATGCCACATTTGAAAGTGACTTTTACAAGCGTGCCACTCCATGTGACAATTTTCATTTGTGCCACTTTTTATAAACAAATAGTCTACTTTATTCCTACAAAAAAAGTCATGAATCAAACTTTGTTTTTATTCGATTTGGTTAAATGTAGTAATAAATCTGGGTTGTATTTGGGGTAAATTTCAATTTGTCAATTTGGGGTTGATTTCAATCTGGGTTAATTTTGTTATTGACTGTTCTTCTTCTTCTTCTTCTTCTACTTTTTTCTTTTAATTTTATCAAACGATGTTCTTCTTTTTGATCCTTATTTTTGTCTTACAGTTTTGTAATTAAAATATTTTGTAAGTTTTAAAACATAATTAAAATGTTTTATAACCTAATTTTGTTGTTAGAATCTCTGTTAGATAGACATCTTCTAAAGCTGGAGACGATTGATCTCTGTAACTGCGTACAAAAGTGCTTTATGAATTTTTTTAATAGTTTTTTAATGTTTTAAAACAGTTTTATATGGTATTTAAAATATTTTATAAGGTATTTATAAGGTTGTATAAGGTACTTAAAATGTATTTAAAAGACTGTTCCTGCAAACACTCCAAGTGCTCTCAGAAGTTTATGCATCAACAGAGACAAAATAAGAACAAAAGTATTCGTGTAAGAATTGATCAAACTATGTAAACAACAAAGTCAAGCATCACAAGAAAGAATAAGGTATTATAATGTTTATAATAATTTTAAATAGTTTTATAATATTTTTAAACAGTTTTATAAAGTATTTAAAATGTTTTATAAGGTATTTAAAATGTTTATAAGGTATTTAAAAGGTTTTATAAGATATTTAAAAAGTTTTACAAGGTATTTAAAAGAATTCTCCTGCAAACACTCCAAGTGCTATACATTCAAAACTAAACCCTATTTAAAAGGTTTTATAAGTTATTTCAAATGTTTTATAAGCTATTTAAAAGCGTTTCCGATTCTTCTTCTTCTGCGTTTGCGTTTTCTCTTCCTCCTTTTTCTTTTTATACATTCCCTGGATATTACCCGGAAGTTGACTTTTCACCGTTCTTGACCTAACACAGGTCGGATCTTCAACAAATCGGGTCATTAATCGGGCTAAACAATTTTTCTTCTTCTCAAATCCACCAGATCCAATCTCAGATTCATGTTTTTCGTCAAACGCATCACAAGATCAACAATAACCTTTTCTCGAATCTTCTCAGAGGAGATCGCGACGGAGTTCGGAGACGGCGAAAGCGGAGACAGCGAGATCTGAGATCGGAGACGGAGAGATTTGAGATCCGAGACGGCGATTTTAGAGGAATTCTCGAGGTTGGAAGAATTTTCGAGTTGGGAGTTAAATGGTAATCTGGGGATATGTAAAAAATGAAATGGCACGCTTGTAAAGATTTTTAAACAGTGGTATTTTTGCAAAATAGCAGTTGAGAAATAGCATATCTCAAAAATTCTATTTTTAAAATATGAAACCATAACTTTTGGGCGAGGTTTATTTTATCTTTCTTTCATTTTTATTTTTGTTATTAGTATTGGTCAAAATAATATATTTAATTAGAGAATGAAAAGCCTGATTCATATACCAAAATTTTAAATTATAACAATAGTTGGAAATTTGGAAATGACGAGAATGTTGACCATTCTGCAATTGCTGGCGTCATTTTGATCATGTCCAACTAGACGGTTTTGAAAAGGGATAGGGTGAGTTTGTGTCTGATGATGCACTCTATAACTTATTGTGAAATTGCAGATGAAGAACAATAAAGAAGATGAACTCGTAAAAGATTTAGAAAGAAAGTTTATTGAGGCGAACAACTTTTTATTTAGAATTTTTTATTAATTGTGTGAATGACTATTACAAATCCGAAAACTTGATACAATTAAGAATAAACATATGAAATATTTATAACTCTAAGATATACCGTATCATAAGGGGTTGGCTCAAGAATGATCCTTTCATGGTATATTATCATATTTTAATTGACCAAAAACAACATAGCTCAAATAAGCACTTCTAACTCTGAATAAAGAACATAAAAACTTATGGTTTGATAGATCTAAAAAATCGTCTCACAAGTCCAACCAAGTTCATAATTGGGATTTCTAACTTCTAAGCGTCATCTGTTCGTTATTCTTAATCGAGATTTTTTCTATGTATTTTCATGTTAATTTACATCTATATTTTATGCCCGCGCGACTAATTAAATATGATCTAGTATCATATAAGTACTTGTAAAAAAACTTTTCATATAACCCGACCGTTCACGCTTTTATGAATGAATATGGAAACGGGTAGTTGACAGCATAATCGTATAATTTATATAGAATATACACAATTTAGGTGTGTGCGCATTTGGAGGTATCCACGCGCATACACGTTCACCCAAAAGTGGTTCCAATAATGGATTCGTTCAAAAACAATCTCGAGATAAAATGCGCACACACATAGACACACATCTAATTGGTTCCAATAATGAGCTACTTATGGACTTTAAACTAAATTAAGGCCCCGATTGGCTTTGATACTGTTAGGACCCTGATTGGCTTTGATACTGTTAGGAGTCCTAACTTAGGACTATAGAGTATTTGACAGCTTCTATAGCTTTTTTTTATCCAATCAGACTTTTGATACTTGACTTATTTTAAAATGGTAAAAGTCACTTTATTTTTGTTCTTCTTCCTTTTTTTTTAAGTCTCATCGTGGTTACTTTAAAATATTATAACTTAAAAAGTTTTTATTTATTATTATTATTATTTTTTAAACTCTTCATTAAACTAATTTTTTTGGGCTTTTATGTTTGTTTATGTACTCAACAGTACTGGGCCAAACCAGACAATTCCAGGATGGGTCTGGTTAAGAGCCCATAACAGATAACTTAATGGGCAAAGCCCGAGACATCAGATGCAAAAAAGAAACCCTAATTGCTGGAAAAAGTCACCGACAATTACATGAAACTCGCCGCCGCACTGAGACTCCGGCAGCCACAGAAGCCGCCACCTAAGACGGTGCAACAAGACAGATGAACGCAACCTCATCCTAGACCGTCGACATAGCAAAAGAGGCTCCCAAACCATACTCGCCAAACCGAACCGATAACCCTCATGCCGAGAAAACCATCAGACAGAGAGGCCGGCCAACAATCCGGGAACCATCGAAACCATCCAGTCGCTAGAAGAGGAGGCGACACCAACCTACACCAAGTGCCAGACCCATCTAGTTGTATCGTGGTGAAACAGTAGACCTCCACCCTATCCCGAAAAATCCAGATCCAAAGCTGCAGATCGGAGAGATCCACACTCGCAAAGCAAAAATCCACCACCACGACCTTGAACGACAAACCAGCAGACAGAGAAAAGAAGGCTTTGAACTTTGGGACGAAAAACAGTAGCTTTACCTAGGTGTCGAGCACAAGAGCGGCGGAAGAGGGAGATAAGGAGCCATGGAGGCAGATCTCGCCGGGAAAACTCCAATAGTAGTCAGATCTGCCGTCCCCTAGCAGATCTGACGCTTAGGGGAGACATCCGTCGCTTCCACCACCACATGACCACTCATCACCACACCATATCCGAGACTTCAGATCCACCACCGCCTCGCACTAAGGGACCAAGCCACCACGAGAGCACCAAAACTAGAGGCCACCGCTAGAGTACCAAGGAGAAGAATTAATCCAGATCTCATCCTCGAAGATCTGGGAGAAAAATTCAACCAGAGCCACGAAACCACCGAGAGAGCACACGAAGCCACCTTGAACCACCGCCGGGATGAAGGACATGCCGCCAGAAAATTATCGTAGAGGGGATCCTAACCACGGTTGAAGATCCGTTGGCCGCAAAAAGATGGAAGCGGAGCCTCTCACAACGCCGGCAAGAGCCGGACGCCGGAGAGGCAGGCGGCGGCTGCTACTAGGACAAACTTCTAGTGAGAAGGAAGAGAGATTTCTCTCACTACCTTCCCCTATCGTATTACCTTTTTTAATATATTTTCTTCCCCAGATGAATTAAAATCTATCTATAAATCTATGTGTATTTTATCACCAAATTTTTTGGATTAATTAATAGTTAACTTTTTTTTTCCTTTTGTTTTGAGATCCATTTCTCGATGTATTGGTACACTATTCGAACGACCGTTGATGAACCCGAATCTCAATAACACGTCTGAAGAACAAGAACATTTTTTTTTTGAAAAATACCACTTTTGAAATGCCACCATTATAAAATCTTTTCAAAAATGCCACTAAAATTATATCATTTATGCAAAATATCATGTTTGGGTTAACTATTTTATGTTAGGATTTAGTTTTTAAGGTTTAAAATTTGTTAGGGGTCAAAACCCTTTTTAAGGTTTAAGATTTTAGGATTTTAGGGTTTAAAGTTTAAAAAATCCTTAATAAGTGGCTTTTTTGGAAATAGACAACTCATGGTGACATTTTTGAAAATTGACACACCAAAAATGATATTTTTGAAATTTCCCCAAAAACAATATCAATTGTACTTAATGGATAAAACAACATTTAGAACAAAAGTCTTTAGAAATATTTTATCGAACTAATCAGGAAGTTCCACAAAATCGAACAATTTTTTTTCAGTTTTTTCTACTTCTTGATGCATTTTTTGGCTAATAAACCAAAACATCAACAAGGTTTTGTATTTTTATTTATGCTGAAATTTATCATTAATTTGTTCCTAAGTTTTGTATTTTTTTCAACGAGGTTTTGAATTGAATACTTATGTTAATATAACTATTTTGAATATTTATCTAGTAATTTATTATTGGATTAAATTTTATTTTTGACATTATTTAACTTTTATCTAGTTAATAAATTAGTGTTGACCAAAATACGTAAAATACTTGTTTGTGCGATTTCCATCACTATGTCAGCATCCGAGTGCAAATCCATCATAAATCATATTTTTGATAAATAAAATTTATAAATTTAAATTAACAGTCACAGTTTCTACAGTTTTATTACCAATCAGATTTTTATTAATATTTAAAAGTAACAGTCACAGTTTTTACAACCAAAAGTTTACAGTCACAGTCCTTGCCAATATGAGCCTAAAATTGAATTTCAAAAAAGTAACCTTAAAACATTTTGAATTCCAAAAATAGTCATTTGAGAAACCTTAGAAAGAAAAAAAATGGCTTCGACGGATCTGAACCTAATTAACCTATAAAAAATTGACATAAAAATACTATTCGGGAAAATTGTCAATATAATTCTACAGTCTATTCGGTATATTTTATATAGAAGAATTATGGGATGAAAAAAAATCTCAGTAAATATATATGTTGGTGCGCGATAGAAAATGCATGTAAACTTTTGTGGGAATTCGAAAGACTATTCAACGAATTTTACGAGTTTTATAAAATAGGAATCTATGGGTTACATATTAGTTAGGAAACCAATTTTTTTTTTTGCTAAACAATTAGGAAACCAATTTTGCGGAGTCCATTCTGTTATGTATTTAGTTACGAGGTAATGGACAAAAAATCCAATAGCTTTCAAGTATGTATTGGAGAGAATCTTAACACTAAAGTTGATTGACAAGAATTTTGAAGTTACAAAGATAACATTTTATACTTTCTTTTGTCATCACAAATTGTTCTACTTAAAGTAATTAAACCGAAAATATAAAAAATTCTTGTACATTTATAAAACATTTGAATAGAAACAAAAACCCTAAAGGAACATAATCATCTTTTATATATATCTCAACCAAGAGAGGTCCTATTGTTTTATTGCTTCCCGTGGAAGAAAAAAAAAAATAATCATCAGAAAGCTGAATTTAGGGTGAATAAAGGCAAAGTGCAACACTATAACCTTAACATTCCCCTATCAGGAAATAAAATTATTAAAAAATAGAAAAATAAATAAATCTGCAAAAAAAAGAGCTAAAAAGTTCATGCCAGATACGACCTTCTTGCCTAGCCACTCACTTTCCAGTTTCCAACCTTTCTCGTGTTCATATTGTAAGTATGAAAACATATAAGAATGTCTTTTTTTAAATCGTCCAAAAATTCATAAATAAATTCATATACAACGGATAGTATTATTTGGTTAAATTGAATCAGAAAATTTACGCAAATCATTTTTTTATTTAAACGATCCGGCGAAACCAATTTATCCGAAACAATTTTTGTTTTAAAAGACAAATGTATTTAGTTATATCTAATCCGATTAATTTTCTGACATGTAAATACTTCCAGATCGCGAATCCACATATATAAGTCAATTAGTTTAAATTTTTAATTATAATACACATATGGTATATATTATCAGTACTAAAATGAAGAAGTCATATATATATATATATATATACTTGATGATAAGGTGAAATGAATAGAGACCATTATTTTGGTCTGATACACAGCTATTATTGTTGTTATACATGGTTCGTAAAAATAATTATTTTAGAATTCAATATTTTGGAGATCCTTACAATCTGGTACTAAATTCAAAATCGTTACAGAGGTGCATTTTACCTATATTCCAACAATTCAAGTTTCCAAGAGTAGGTTTTGGTACACTGGTCTATCCGAAAATAATTTGTAATAAAGATGCTAATTGTATAATTAATCGGATAATTATGATTTGATAAAGATGGATATCTACACCAACAAAATTACATGTCTTTTCAACACATTTAGAGAAGTTCACGAGGAGTAAGGAACTTTTTGCACGTTTTACTATCTCGTCCATACCTCGTTCATTAAATACGAAGGCGGATAAGTTAGCACGGAGTGTTCGAATTCTACCACACGATATTATTTATGTAAATTCTATTTTTCGGTTTGGATTTCTGAACCGTTTTAAGTTTTTATATAATTGTTGAAAAAAAAAAAATTAATCGGATAATTATAGCAAACCGAATATATAATACTTATAAAAAAATAAAATAAAACTCTCCACTAGTTCTAAAACGCACTCCAATGGAAGAAGAGAAGAGACAAACACAACACAGAGATCAAAAGTGCTCCCCGATCACTCATTGGCCATTTGATATTGTCGGAATTTAAATATTCAATTTCCAAAGCCCAAGATAATTAAGTTTTACATTCACGTAAACACCTTTTGCAAAAAAAAAAAAATAAATAAATAAAGGAGTTCGATGTACCTTCTCTATACAGAGTTTTTATTATATAAAATGAACGCGTTTGATTACAAACATATTTTTTTTCAAAAGATTTTATAACCGAAAGATTAAAGGTCGATTGGGAAGGATTGTGACTATAGACGGTTGTTGTAGGCTTTTGGCTGTAAAAACTGTGGCTGTTACTTTTAAATATTAACAAAGTCTGATTGGTAATAAAAACTGTAGAAACTGTTGCTGTTATTTTAAATATTATAATTTTATATTGAAAATGTAAATTATAAAAATTTCAAGTAAAGTATAAGTGTTATTATCGGTCCATGTGATCTTTTTCTATTGACATAAAGACACATATATTAGTATAACATAATAAATAAATATTTTTAATAAGTGTTATATTTGTTCTTAGATTACCTTACGAGAAGATGATGATGATCCAATTTTCTGTAAGAACAAATTCTTTTAAAAATCAATACAATGTAATACAAAATAAAAAATAGAATTATTTACACAAAAAGTGAAAAAACATAAAAATAGTAAATTTTTTGCTCGAGTAATATTTCTTATGTTTATCATTGTATTTATAATTTTTAGTGATATTATAAAAATAGTGTTTGAATCTTTCTTAAAAAATTATTTTCAATAATTGAGAGTTTTAACCGTTCAACTATTGACTAGAGATTACTTTGAATGTTTACTCTTGTTCAGGGTAAACATTTATCCCTATAAAGTAGAAAATAATTTTGGAGAAGTATAATTGGCATAATGAACAAGAAAATGATTAATTAATTAATTAATTGACATACCAACAAAATAGATCTTAAAAGAAAGAGAAAAACAAATTAATGATTAATCAATTAAAATTTCTTTGTACTAAGTTTTACATAGATTTATATATAGATTTTAATCATCTTGGGGAAAAAAATAAACAAAGTTTTTAAGTTTTTTATTTTTAAAATCTCTCTATTCACGCTTTAGAAAAAACAAAGGAAAGAAGAAAAAAAAAAAAAGTCACTTTGAAAACTTTAAAATAGAAAAATAAAGCAAAAGTTTGATTGGATAAAAAAAACTGTGAGGACTGTCAAATACCCTATAGCCTTAACAGTCACAAAGCCAATCACACCCTAAAATTTACAATTTTTCTTTTGGGATAAACCGTGGGGACTCCGAACATTCGGTCCATAATCTCTTTAGTATCCGTAGTCAGACTTTAGATATTCTGATTTAAAGAATGACCCTCCGTCCCAACAGAATTTTGAACCCGGAGCACAAAAGAATCAACCCCTTGTGTTACCATTAGACAATCACGTCATTGATCAAATTTACAACCTTTTGATCTGAGTTTAATATTTTATTAAATTATGATTCACGTTTGGATAATATTTATTTACAGAAAATTTTCATATAATACAAAATAAGGTATAGTTAATAAAAAAATGGGTTAACAAGAAAAAACAAAATGAAAACAAAACAATGTAGATCGAAATACTAAAAAATATGGTAAAATTTAATAATGGAAACGAAAATGTAAAGAGAAAGAGACACTTGAAAATAACTTATGGTAAGAAAATAAAATTATTCGAAACAAAACAATATAAAAGTGGACAGAAAACAATATAGCAGTTTTGTATTATTCAAAATATATAATTAATATTTATAGTAAACAAAATATTTATAGTGTTCAAGATTTGCCATTTGAATTTAAGTTAGAATCTCAGTCCTTGCACTACGCTTTCAATAGTAGTTGTTCATTATTAACGTTTTAAATGATAAATATACCAATAATTGTAAAAACTATATATATATATATATTTAATTAATTTCCTAATATATATATATCGAGGGTGAAAAAGCTTAATCTCAATAATTTATGTACTATTATTTTCGGACGGTGATTGATCAACATAAAAATCACTAGTTAGACTATATGTCTTTGTCAAATTTTCGTTCTTATTTCTTCTAGTTTTTTGTTGATTTGTTCTCTGTGAAAGAAAGTGATCCATTTATTCCATTATTCATCCATATAACCATATATAGTTTGTTGTGTAAATGTGATTGCGTGGGACAAAACATTACGTGTATGATTACGTAATGTCTAGAGTATATTTGCCATATATTTTCTACAAGTTATTGACATTACTGTTTTTCTTTTGCACGTTTAAGTTTACAACATGAAGTTTTTTTTTTTTTTTTTTTTTTTTGAAATTTAGCATGAAGATTTTTAAGGGTTGACAATAGAAAAATTACCAAAACATGTAAGTTGTTTGTATATTTAAAAGTTTTATGGTTTAGGTTTAACCAACGCGTCTTCTATAATTTTAATACCATATCTTTAGCTTTCGTTGAGGTCAATTTATTTCATGCAAATTTGTATAATTCTCTTACAAATAATTGACGTTCGTTAGCTTGGGTATAATTTGAATAGAGAAACACATACCTGCGGAAGGATCATTGTCGATAACTATATAAAAAAAATATCAAAATAAAATAAAATACATACAAACGTTTTTTACGGTATCTTCTATATGGAGATTTGTATCAAGTTATCAACAATGATTGGTTGATGATCTAAGATAGGCTATTTTTGCATATATATAAAATTGTAGTTTATTTTAGGTGGATTCTTAGTATAAATTAAAGTAAAAAATAAATGAAAATCGGGAAAATGGTATTCTAAAACGAGTAAAAAGAAAGGAATAAATTAGGGAAATGAAAATATGAAAGAGATGGGGATAAAATAAAACAGCTGGAGAGATGTTTGTGCCTTATACAGACGAAATTTCATCGCGAAAAGACAATAACTGCTTTAATTTCAGCACCACTTTTATTTTTCTCTTTCGACATAAACCAATAATCGAAAAATTGATTTGATGACAATTGACAAATACACTTCTTCATATCAAAAATAACTTTGGAATCTGATCCAATAATTTATATAGTATAAATGATTTTCCGTTTCAACTTAAGTCATTTAATTTTTTTTTTTTATATTATAAAATAAGTGGCGTATTATGATTTCAATGCAAATTTTCCTGCAAATTTATCCATTTTGCCACTAATTAAATTGATAAAATATTAAATACTTAAAAATTCCAACGGTCAAATAAGGGTATAATTGAACATTTAATTCTTTTCTTAATTTATATGAAAATTGTCAAAACGGTACTTAATTTGAAACGAAAGAAGTATGTCTTTGCTCATTAAAATAATAACATGCCACCGATTCTCTTGGTGGTGCACCATTAAGCTGGTCGTTTTATATTTTTCACATAAATTAAAAAATTATATTAATTTTTCTATTATATTTCTAAAAAGTAAATTGATTTTTGATATTTTTTCCATTATTCATTTAGAATTGAAATTATATTAGATATTTTATGCTAAATTTTACATTAAACGATATTTTATCTTAAAAAAAAAAATTTTAAAACAACATTTTATATGAAACAGAGAGTAATTCTTTTCATTTTCTTCATGTGTATTAGTATTTTAGTATTTTTTGATTTCATCATTTACATAATAAATAGTGATTTCTTATATATATATATATATATATATATATATATATAGTAAAAACAGAGAAAATTAAATAAAAATTGGGAAATTTTGACAAATACCATTTTTATAATATTATTTTTCAAAATTACCACTATTTGCTATCTATTAAATAAATACCTTTTATAAACAAAACACTAAAAAAAATAATGATATTTTTTAAAAGTGGTATCATAAAAATGGTATCATAAACTTTTATAAAAACTTAAATTTATAAAATTTTATAAAACATGTTTATAAGAGTTTATAAAAAATATGTTATAAAAAAAACCTTATGCTGTTTATTAAAATGGTATTTTTTGAAAATGATTAGTAAATAATGGTATTTTTGAAAAGTGGTATCATAAAAGTGATATTTTTTCAAATTTTTTCACTATTAACTGTTAAATTAAGACACATAACTTCAGATTTACTAATTAATAGAAAAATATTTGCTAAAAAATAAAGTTATTATTTTCTGTATATTCCATTAAATACTTTCTAAAATTTAAACATTAAAATTTGTCGATAACTATTCGGTCAAAATTTTAAAAATGTTTCTTTGAAATTTAGAGAATCCCCTTTTCGTTTTAAACTTCTATATGAATTTTAGGTTTATCATAATAAATGGATGAAACAAGTTATGTAAAATTATAATTGCAATGAAGTGTTAAAATTTAAATGTAAATATAATTTTATTAGACGGTAAATAGTAAAAAGATTATCATGATAGTAATTATTTGAGATTTTTTTCGTTAGTGGATCCAATTATTGGAGGACAAGTCTCTTGCGCAATCAATTAACACGTGAAGACTAGAAAAATACAGTGGTGAGGTGTTTCTGACGGCTCTCTGACGCTGAAGTCAACAAAGATAGAGAGAGAAGGGTGAAAAAACCATGGGGAATGGCGCAGAGAGAAAGGAAAGAAGTCGGAAAACAAGGAAGAAAGGAAGAAGTGACACATGATCGAAAATGAAATGATTCACGGTGTATCAACACGTTTGGTGGAGAAATTTAGCGGTGAGGTAGAAGGAAACATAGTATTTGGTGAGAAAATGGTCTAATATGACCGGAGGAATGGTTGGAAAGTGGCCGGAGATATGACTGTGAGAAGTCGGAAAGAGACTATGT
This sequence comes from Pseudoturritis turrita, assembly GCA_900406555.1. Taxonomy (NCBI): domain Eukaryota; kingdom Viridiplantae; phylum Streptophyta; class Magnoliopsida; order Brassicales; family Brassicaceae; genus Pseudoturritis; species Pseudoturritis turrita. The sequence goes on along the minus strand of OVBL01000172.1, from coordinate 33,611 downwards.
CTCTGGGTCTCGAAGGAAATGGCTCAAGTGTTTTAGAGAGGTCGTATATACTTAGAAACTTAAGCCAGAAGTAAAAGTTAGGTTTCTTCAAGGAATGAGTAGGGTATTTATAGAATTTTACCTGTCCGGACTAGGATACCCAGCTCCGCGTCCTAAGTCGGGTCTGGTCCGGATCGACTAATTTATTCCGGTACGGTGCACTCGAGTGCTTTTTACCTACCACCTTTGTCTCTATGCGTTAGCTGTCTAACAATACGGCTCTGTGGTGCAGAGTTCATCTTTACCGTATTGGACGCAGCATTGGACGCGACGGGTCGGAAGCCGAGAGGCTCTTCGGAATCAGCTTTGTCGGCTTTAATCGTTCTGTGGAGAAAAGGCCAGCTACTTTTACCTATCAAATGGACATGGTGAATAATTTTAACTGTTTGACCGTGGACCAATTCAAACATATATAAATATCTTTACTATTCACGCCTTCAAAGAAATCCATACTTAACCCGAGTTCCTGATATGGGAACTCAGGCTCCGTACTTTACTTCTCGTTTGCCTTCGTACATGTACGCCTGATCACTCAATGCCCAACCCGATTCATCCTCCGCGGTGTGGCCACACCACTCGGGATGGGGGGGGGGTTGGAGACAGGTGGCATAACCCATCGAGTTATTTGGACCATTGTAGATAAAGCCCAAATACCCCTAGAGCCGGCCCAATAGACCAACTACACAATGGCGCTAAGAGATTCGCCTAAGCTAAGAGAGTAAACTTGTCACACAGACTCGTACAACGGAAGAGTGTCTTCTCGAGGAATAATCTTCAACCTCCTTAGGATATAAATTTAAATGGAATTTGAATCGCCAACATGATCTCATGCTTTTGCTTTCTGAAATATCAAACATGGTTAATTTGAACCGAATCTGGAAGTTTAGGGAGATATTAGAACCTTCCGGAAGGCCGGAGCCTGAGTTCAGAGACCTGGAGGGTACGAGATCCCTCATGGAGGCCAGAACCTGAGTTCAAAGACCTACGGGCATGAGAGCTCTGGAGGCCGAAGCCTGAGTTTGGAGACCTGGGAGGCATGAGAATCCCCTGAAAGCACGAGATCTGTAACACCCCGATTTCTGGAAAATATGTGGTGCATGCGGAGAGGCTTATAAGAATTGATTTGGCTATCTATATCACCAAAGTGCACTTATCTTTTCCGTCACACATCCTAAGAGAACTCCAGAGTTAAGCGTGCTTGAGCTGGAGCAATTTAAGGATGGGTGACCTACTGGGAAGTCATTTCCAGTACCGTGTGAGTGAGGACAAAACACGGGGAAAGATCACGTGGTGATTTGCAGGGTCAGTAAACAAGCCTTTCGAGCCTCCCGGACTAACGCACCGACCGTTGGATGAAGGTGGGGTCCACGGGCCGAGAGAGGGCGTGGAGGCCCACGAACGGTGGCGGTCGGGGCGTTACAAGTGGTATCAGAGCCGAACCCAGACGAGTGTGAGACTCACACTGTCATGGGTGACGTTCTTGGTACGCAACGAGGACGTTGCGATCTGTTAATGGGGGTGATTGTAACACCCCGATTTCTGGAAAATATGTGGTGCATGCGGAGAGGCTTATAAGAATTGATTTGGCTACCTATATCACCAAAGTGCACTTATCTTTTCCGTCACACATCCTGAGAGAACTCCAGAGTTAAGCGTGCTTGAGCTGGAGCAATTTAAGGATGGGTGACCTACTGGGAAGTCATTTCCAGTACCGTGTGAGTGAGGACAAAACACGGGGAAAGATCACGTGGTGATTTGCAGGGTCAGTAAACAAGTCTTTCGAGCCTCCCGGACTAACGCACCGACCGTCGGATGAAGGTGGGGTCCACGGGCTGAGAGAGGGCGTGGAGGCCCACGAACGGTGGCGGTCGGGGCGTTACAAGATCCTCCTTGAAGGTCGCGATGATCTGAGTATAGAGATTTAGGAAGGCATGAGAACCTCCTCGAAGTTCGCGATGACCTGAGTTCGGAGACCTGGGAAGGCGTGAGAGCCTCCACATAGACAAAGAGCCTTAGTCAAGCGACCTGCTCCCACAGAGACCACTGGACCGGGATCCAGCATTCCGGAAGGAAGTATCGGGGAGTAGGAACTTGACCCCAAAGATGAATACACTCCAGAGCGTTACCATGGATGTGATGCTACGGAGTCTAGGGCCACTTCCCGACTCTTTTTCTTCTACACTTTTTGGGCACTAAGCATTTTTTTTGAATGCGTTCAAGGTGCGATGAATGGGTCGCTTGTCTCGATTGACTTTGCATTTCTTCTTTTCGCTCGAATGTTGCCCCCCGCTGACGTGTTATTCCCGGATTGGCTCTCTGGTGCGGAGTAAATATATCATTTACTCAACCTTTTCACTTGTCGAGTCGCTGTTTGCTGAGTATTTATGGTCCGAGCTACTTTCCAAGATTCTGTTGAATGCGCCTTCGCCTTTTGGGTTCTTTATCAGCCTATAAATGTCGGTGTCTTCCTCTATTCGTTCTTCATCCCTTTATTTCTTCTTTCGATGACTTCTATAAGTATTTTCCTTTACCTCTCATATGGTCATAAAAAGTTCTTTCGACACCTCCTCTCGATTCTATGGACATAATTGGTTGTCATGGTGTTGCTTCCTTCTTCGTTCTACATTGGCCGATGGTTCTACAAATCTCCGTTTATGTGCTATTCCCCGGTGATAATTTTGTTCTTAACGCGTTTTGCTCAATTAAGATATTTTCTTCGAATTGTGGGAGTGTTTGGCAATTGATGGTCCTACTCCAATTCGCAAAGGCGGTGTGTCAGGATCCCTTATTCCGCCGCGATGGGGTTCTCCGAAGAGATCCTCGGGGACTAATGCTCCATTCCATCTTATTCCTACTGGAAATCAGTATGGTGCCATCAGTCCTTGTTCCTTCTTTTTTGTTTACGTTAACAATTTGATAACTGTTACCTAATCTCAACTCAACAGGGAACTTGGACCCAGTTGTGGCGGTGACTTTGAACTGAAGGTTCACTTTATTCATGGGGGTCCCCATATGGCTCGGCATGGCAGTCGGTAGGTAACGAGTCATTCTAGTTTCTGTTTTTGATTTCCACAGCTCATGCCGCTGATTCTTAGCCGTTTGCATGTCAGGTTCGCAGATGTGTTCGACTTGAGACCTCCCATTAAGATCTTATCCTGGGGAGAGCTCGGGGGTCATTTTGGGCCTACATCCCTGGTTCCTGCTCTTGCTCGAACCTCTGGTTCCCTGACGGGATCATTGTGATGTTCGTGGTCAACTGGTCTTGTAGGAGTTCCATCTCCTTGAACGCTGGCAAGAACAACAGGATGCTAGAGCTTCTGTTAGCCACCAAGATTCTTTTGAGCAAGTAATCAGATAGATGGAGGGTGACCATCAAAGCTTTGTCACCCAAGTCGGTGGATTGCGTGTCGTGGATGGCATCGAACGAAATGGTGGGTCTCAGGGTTAACATCACGGGATGATATAAGACCCCTCTTGTGTCGTTCCTGCTTTGCACCGCCCCCACATGCCTTTTGTCGCTTGGATCGTCTGAGTCAATCGTGATGAAGTTCATGACTCACTTAGGATGAGGGCCTGTGGGCTGTTGGGCATCTTTGGTGGTGCCCTCCCCGAGCTTTCCTTTTTCATCTATCATTTTCTGCGCTCTTCCGGATAAGTATTACTTCGAGAACCCTTTCTGGATGAGGTTTTGCACTTCGATCCTCAAAGCTATGCAGTATTATGTGCGGTGGCCATCACCTTGGTGGTAATCAGACCAGCTTGACCCTCCCTTTGGGGGTCTTTTGGGTCGCTTATTCTGTGGCCATCGGATGTGATCCCCCAGATTCACGAGGTTATGAATTAGTTGAGTTGCCGGGATATATAGTCCCATCGGATGTGATCCCCCAGATTCTTTGGGTCGCTTATTCCGTGCCTTCTTCGGGTTTGTTATCTTCTTTAGCCTGGTGGACCGTAGCATACCGGCGGTAGCTCGAATGGTTCCGGGTTTTTGATTAAGACTTATCATCGTACCGCCTGTCATGGCTGGTATGACTCCCCTTTTTCTTATGGTTCTTGTCATATTGAGATCTCTTCATGGTGTCATGTCGGGCAGCGGTGATCATGAGCCTAATTTCTTCATCTTTCTCCCACATAATCTTCGTGTTAGATTTTAACATGGCGTCCTCCATGGTTATCGGTGCGTACTTCGTGAGTGACATATAGAGAGCCCCATCAGTGAGAAGACCGCGCTTAGAAGCTGACAGGACAGTTGATACTTACAATTTGAGATGGCCACCATTTCGTGGTTTAACCTCGTCACATAGCTCTTGGGGTTTTCTTTTGGGGCATGTATGATCTTGTACAGACCATCAGATACTTTAGTGAGCTTCTTACTACTAGAGAATTCATGGGAGAATGCATCGTGTAGTTGAGTGAACGAACAAATTTTTTCTCCCAGGAGGTTTGTGAACCATTGGAGCACCGGACCCACGAAGGTGAACTTCGCTGGTATTTCCATGGCATTTATATCCTCGCTGAAGGGAGAGTCATTGAATGAGTCACATGCAGCCTTCTTAGCCGGCGGAGGTACCCGAGGATCTTCTAAGGACGGCCTTGAGATTCACGACTCTCTCCTCGAGAATTTGCTCATTTCGTCCAAGGGGGTCGGTACTGTGATGCTGTCGTGCGCCTTCCACTCTTCTGTTGTACTCTCCCCGATGGGTTGAGTTGGCCTCGTCGAGCTCTTCTTGTCCCCGCCTTCCGAGTGGTACGGGTGCCGGATATCTGGGCTCGAGAGTTTCCTTTGTTGCAACTCCAACGCGGTAACTCGTCGAGAAAGGAAGTACATCCTATCCCTAAGATAGGCATTTTCTTCCATAGTCCTCATGAGTTCTGTATAGAGTTGTGGTAGTGGCGGCAATGTTGTGTCCCCTCATTCCGCTCTGGTAGGCAGAAGAATGGTGTTATCCCATAGGTGACGAGATCCTCATCGGTCCCACGCATGGATGGTCCATCTTGAGTGGGGTGTTGAGTAGTTTCTTCGTTAGTCCTGGCCATGGTCTCTCAACCCTTGTTCGCTTTGCTGCGTATCATTTGCGAGATGCCCCCTCTTTTTAGCGCCAAACTGTTTGGGATTTTTTTCGTCAGTGGGTCCAACCACTCATGTGGTGGGAAGTTTTAAATTTTATAAACCCTAAAAATTAGCTACAAATGCACATATAATCATAGTAGTACTTAGGGATCGATGCACTGAGTATTGGGAGATATTACGCTACGAATTTATAAGACTTGAATTAAGCTAAGAGAAAATATATATTGGGTAATTCACATAAACACATGAAAACACAAGATATATACATATTTAGGGATTTAATAAAAATCGTTCTAGAACTCAAATCAATGATGTATAATAATTTCACTCTCGTAGCTCCGACTACTATGTTTTAGCAACTTAATAGACTCAACTCTCGCATGTTATTACAAGAAGAAAGTATGCGTGAATTCATTCAAGATTCAATTGTTCACAATACTCCATAACTCAAGTCTCGCAGGGTTATGGCATATTGCTCACCAAATACTAGTTCAGAGAAATAAATGTAGCACTTTCGAGGTTCTAATTCCCAAAAAATCATTCACTGGTTAGATAATCTAGCTCAAGCATTGAATACAAATAAAGGTTTGAAAAAACCATAAGATAAACCCTAATAATTCGATATCAAACAAGTATAATCATGGAATCATTGAAAAACCTAAAACCTAACAACTTAACTATCCATACATGGTAGAAGTAGGAAGACAGCAATAGATTGAAACATAAAATATCATATATATATTATATTTAAAGAGTATATGGAGAAATCTTCTCTATATCGAAGTACAAATGTGAGATCTTCTCCTTGAAGCTCTTAGAACCAAAATCAATGAAGAACTATGAAAGATATATTATAAAACGAGTATGATATTTATGGTGATAATATGTTGATGCTTTATCTCAAAAAGAGGCTTAAAAAAAGTATATATAAGCCTAGAGAAGTCATAAGTCGGCTAGAGTTTAATTTTGGGCAAAAAAGAAAATTTCACTTTTATGATCAGTATTGGGCAGGAGTACCGGTCAGAGAATTTTACCGGTATTGGAGTATTGGTCTGGAGAGTACCGGAACAAGGCTTAGGGAGAGCTCTGACTGGTACTGTCCCCTTCCTTGCTTCAGTTTCCTGCGCTTGCTTCATCTGCAAGCCAGACAGACATGTCTTCAGAAAATCGGGTGTAACTCTTCAACTACAGATCTAAATGACTTGAAACTAACTCTGTTAGAAAGGTAACTAAATTATATATTTCTTTATCAAATTTCATCCAATTCCAAGATGTTTAAGGCCTCCAAAGAAGGATAAACTTCTGGTGCATTTGTTCTGTCCAACTTGGGAAATTGCATATCTTGTGAATATTGTGACTTGGATGGTTCTTTTGATTTGAGAGAATGGCTTTAGTATGGTTGGCACCTCTTTTGATATATTTTACATTGTTTTTGATGAAACAATCTATTAAGACTTCAAAAGCTACAAATACAGAAAACTACATCTTTTGGTGCAAAACAGTAATAAAATACTTAGATAAAATAGTAAAATCCATACTAAAAATAAGTAAAATATAAGGTATATCAACTCCCCCAGACTTAGTAAATAAGTAAAATAAGTAAAATCCATACTCTAAATCTCAAACCTGCAAAAATCTCAACTTCAAATCATTTGACTCTCTACATTCATTAAGTTTGGTGTGAACTTCTCATTAAAGGATATCATTCAAGGTGGATGGCGCTAGGATTTTTAAAAGTCTGATTTAGTGGTGAGGTTAAAGTGTTTAGGGTTACTATACGCTCCGGAGGATGGAAGATATTATGCAGAACTGCAAGAGAGAACAAAGTTGTTGATATCCACAATATCCCAACCACTTTCTGATGCCTAACTCGCCCAGACTTAGATACTTCTTCGGGAATCACTGCAAATTGCTCAAACTCTTCTTAATTGATCCATGAAATTCCTTGGGATTTTACTTTGCCATGAGACTCTTTTATTGACTCGTTTTCCTCTCCCTTTACTTTTTCTCTTTTTATTTTTCTTTTTCTTTTTCGTATATATATATATATATATATATATATAATTTTTAAAAGGAGGAAAACGGTATTTCTCTGATATGATTCATTATAGGCACAAAAATTCACCATGATTTGTGAATTCCAAGGAAAGGCCAAGCTCTTGAAACTCATTATAGTACTCCACCAAGTTTTTCCAATCTTTGCATCTCGAGTCGTTGGAAAACTGCGTCGATCATTTTTTTCTCCGACGTTTTTGCACATATATGCACTTATGACAATGAAAAATAAGAGTGCATGAGGTCTGAAAAATAGGTAAGGGTTATAGGTGGGATACCAACTAAAAGTGAGCTGGCCATTCAGGAACAACGAAGAGTGGTAAAGAGGATAAGATATCCTGCATGTGTGATTCGTTTCCATGATCTAACACCTTTGATGAGAAATATTTAAAAATCAGATTAGTAGTCCAATAAGATAGAGTCAAAATCAGATTCATTGAAATCATGCAAGATGAAATTTTATGGGGGGAGTCCAGTCATGGGGTTTCTAAATCGATTGTCCTGAATAAACCCTGCAACAATGCTCACTGAGTTTTGTAATCAAAGCATTAATGCTTAGAAAAGTGTCATAATTTCCAAACTTATTTTCACTCAATAAAAATGAATTAAAGTGTCATAATTTCCAAACTTATTTTCACTCAATAAAAATGAATTAAGAGAAATAAAAATAAAAAAGACTCAAAAACATAAAAACCAAACATGAACAAACGTGTTAGTAAATGACAATCCCCCGAGACTTACTTTGCACCGTCCCGGTGTAAAATCAAATCAAATTAAGGGAGTAAAACAAACTGAAAAGATAATAAAAAAATTTAAATTGAAAAGATGAAGAATAGAACGATGTTACCGGTTTTGACAAAAAGTCCCGAAGTTAGGTGTTTGATTCACGGATTTGATGATCATGACTCATCTCCAAATTTTGTTCGATCCAAGGGTGAAGTAACTTGACCAAAGTTTTCTTTAGGTCCTCGTGAAACTTCAATTCTCCTTTGCTGGTTTATCACGGTTTGGTAGTTGGTTGAGATTTTGGCGATTGGGTCACCAGAATGATGCTCGCTGGTCCACACGTTAAACCGTGAAGAATTTTTCGAACCATATCGAAAAGTTACTGACCTAAATGACATTTTAAGTCAGCTTGTGAAGTTTGAAAGCATTCGGTTTTTGGGGTCAGGTTTCACCCTAATGAGATCAATGTATGAAAATGACTAAGTGTCTAAACTGGATGAGACTCGACAACAAGCAAACAAGTTGGTGAGCCCAAGTAGCAAGTTTAGCGAGCCCAAGCTCATAACAAAGCAGCGAGTACGGCGAGCCGGCGAGCTCGGCAACTCTACGGCGAGCCAGCGAGCTCGACAACTCTACGGCGAGCTCGACAACTCCACGGCGAGCCGGCGAGCTTGAAAAATACGACGGCGAGCCGGCGAGCTCGGCAACTCCAGCCGGCGAGCTCGGAAACTCCACGGCGAGCAAGCGACCTTGGCAACTCCAGGGCGAGCTCGGCAACACAGCAGTGATCTCAGCAAGTACGGCTAGCCGGTGATCCCGACGACGAAGCAAACATCTGAGTAATCTTGGGCCGAGCCCCAACTTACAACAACGAATGGGCCAAGCCCAAAGTTACTAAGAAGGCCGAGCTCGCCACAAAGAAACCTTGGTGGGCCGAGCTCGAGAGAAGTCTAGTTGGAAGATGAGCCCATATGTAAAGCCCAAGATATCACAACCGACCTGCAAAAAGAAAAATCTCGAAAAATTAGAAAGTTTTCCTTATCGCTTAGGAATTGGGCTAGCCGACTAAAACTAGTATATATATATGTACATCCCTTGAAAAGTGGATCCGCAATTTTTGCCCAGCAAAAACTCTATACTTTTGCTCTTATACGAGAAGCTTTCAAAACAACAATAAAAACTACCTTCTGATCTTTTTGCTTGTGGTTTACTCATAGAGATTTCAGTTTCCTTAAAAGTCTTTGACAAATTCAATTGTGCTAGTTTTGACTCCCACAATTTGGCACCGTCTATGGGGACATTAAAAGTTTCTTACACCAATAATCACCGCAAAACTGATTCGAAGAACGATGACCAACGATGGAGAGAGGCGAGCTGACGACACGCAGGATACCAGAGCCAACGAATCCGGAGCAAAAGATGCACCACTACTTGCAGCATTGGAGATGAGCCCGGAGGTCCAGACCCAGATGAAGACGATGCTACAGACACTGCTCAAAATGGCGGAGGAGCAGGATAAGCTGAACACGACGGTGACCGACAAGCTGGAAGTTCTTGCAATAGCAAGCCAAGCTTGAGGCAGGGGCTCAGGAGTTGACCTAGCAAGGCGCCCCCTTCAACGTCTCAATCTAATAGCCCTTGATTTCTCGACGCCTCTAGGAGCACCGAGAACTAGAGGTGGGTTGCCCCCACCGCACCACGCAGCTGCAACCACAAAGCCGAACATGGGGACGCAAGAAGAAAAAACACAAGCTGTGGATGGAAAAAATCCGGTGATCAATCTGGAAGAAAACCCAGAAAGCGAGCGCAACTTGGAGAGCCTTGGCGAGCTCGAACTCGCAGGTGTTGACCAGGCCCGAGCTGAACCATATGGTACTGACCTCGGCCGTGATCAAGATTTTACCAAGGAAGAAGAGAATATCCTCTGGATCTAGCGAGCCCAGATTAAAGAAGAGCGGAAAGCGGAAATCCGAGCTCAGAAAGAGGAGATGCTGAGATTCGAGCCGATATGGAGCGAGCCACCGCTGAGATAAGAGCTGTCCGATCTCATATGCATAGGGCTACCAGAAAGGCTCCTGAACTCGATTGAGTGCTTAAAGAAGCGCAAAACACTCCCTTCACAACCTGGATCACGAAGGCAAAAGTTTTCAACCCTGGGAAAATGAAAATACCTATTTACAAAGGAAAGTCCGATCCAAAGGAACACTTGACAACCTTCGCAATAGCAATGGGAAGAGCAAACTTCAAAGAAGGCGAGAAAGACACGGGACAATGTCTTTTATTCGTGGAACATCTTAAAGGATCAACTCTCCAATGGTTCTCCAGGCTCAGAAGAAATTCGATAGACAAATTCAACCTGTTGTCTGCAGCATTCCTCAAGCACTACGCTATATTTATGGAACGCCGAACGTCCGACGCGGATCTGTGGACCATGGGGCAAGGATAAAACGAGACTTTATGAAATTTCATCGAGCGGTTCAAGTCGGTGCTATCGAAAGTAGAAGGGATAAGTGATGAGACCGCATTACAAGCATTGAAGTAAGCTCTATGGTTTGACTCAGATTTTTGAAAGGAGATCGCGCTGAACGCTCCGACCACGATTCAGGATGCGTTGCATCGAGCAACAGACTTCACGGCAAACAAAGAAGAGATGAAGGTCTTATCCCAGAAGCACGAAAAAGCGAAGTCTACGAGCTATCCTCCCCATGCTCCAAACCCACAAAATAACAAGAAGAGCAGCCAAGGTTCTGGATTCGTTCAACACGAGGGAGGTTTCAAAGGAGCCCATAGTTACCGAATTGACTCGCCAGTTTATGGCCGAGGACGAGGCCAAAGCCAAGGAAAAGATACGTGGAACAACACGTGGAACAGGGGCCAAGGATCGGAGGTGTGACTCGCCTCAATCTCTCTGAGCTTCCCATATAGCTCAATTGCTTTCTTTCGGGCATCGTCAACTTTCTCCTTGTCCTTGCGAGCGTAAGATTCATACCCCAGCACCATCCTGCTAAGATGGACTATGAACTGCGCAGAAATAAATATGTTATTTAACGACGAGATAAGCTAAAATGGCTCGGGTTTCAGCGAAAAGATAAACTTAAACAATGACAAGCGATATACCTTGATGCCACGAAGAGACACCTCGTTATAGGACTTGTCCTTAAGCAAGGTATCAGATGGAGAGAGACATCATCCGGGCAGGTGATCTTCGAAAAGATAGCCGCAGATGCCGTAGCATCATTTAAGTCCCATCAGCATTAATGGGCACGATAGAAAGAGGAATTGCCTCGGGGATTATTCGAGGTGTTTTGGCGCGACGCCTCGAATAACCCTTCACCCTTGTCATCTGTCGATGACTGACATTTTATGCTCGGGCCTTTCCTCTCTTTGGCCTTCCCTTTGCCTTTGTCCTTATACGGCAACATCTGGGAATCCGCGGGATGAAGCCCTAACACGACCCCTTGAGGAGCTAAGGGCTTAGAAATCTGCTCGGGGGGGGGATTACAGGAATTAATCGGCTCGGGGAGGAGAGTAGTACTAGTCTGAGGGTTCGGGGGTCGGATTTGACCCATCGCATCGGATTGCCTCGCCCTCTCTCTAGCTTCTGCTTTAGCTTTGGCTGCGGCTCTGTCTCTAAACATTGGTCTACCCATGGTGTCGGCTGAAGGGTTGGAGGAAGATGATTGTTCGACAGATTGACCTTCAAAGAGGGCTCGGGCTCTCTCCACTAGCTGAAGATTAAAATCTCTCTTCCAATTACAATTTCGCACCGAAAGCACTTCGTGGACTGTAGACAGATGGGGGGGGGGGGGCAACGAGAGTTGGAGATGGCGTGCTGCAAAAAGGGGAAACAAAATAAGAAACCTAAAACAAAATTAACATATAAAATAAAATCGAGCCGTAACCCAAAACAAACTACGGGTCGGCTACCAAGTTCTCCCCAGCTTGTATTAATGGAGTGAAGACATCTTGAGCCCACTGACGCCTTGGTGACAAGAACAAAGAAAAAGTAATCCTCCCAGTTATCATCTTTGCTCGGGAATCCTACTATGATTTTCCTCTTGGCTTTACCCGACAGATAGTACTTCAATTCTCTCTTTTTACGACGTCTGAATTCGAGTAAGCTTCTCAAGTGTTCGACTCCAACCTCAATGTCGCATTCGTAAATCCTGACTAGAATGCCAACCAGATGTTTGATCCCCCGAGCGTTGATTTGGGCAACGACCAAATTATGCTTCCATAAAAACCGTAAAATCATTTCGGGGATCGGGAACCATAGTAAGCAGCGGTAAAAGAAGCTATCGTAGAGAGTAAAGTGATCGGGGGGAGGATTATTGGCTCGGTCCATCGTTGAGGGAAGAACGAATTCAATTTCTTCCGAGATATTAAATCTCCACCTAAGGGCTGTTAAATAATCTAAGGTGGAGAGAGTTGAACCATGCGGATCGGGTCGCTTCTTAGCTTTCCTCTTCCTTGGGGCTCGTTGAATAGGTTCGAACAGACGCTCAAGCTCTTGTTTGCCACGAAAAGATCGTAGAACCAATCCTCTGGTTCAATTTTTGCCTTCTCGGGATACACTGTGTCGATAAAAGGATTTACCGTCTCGTCAAAAGGAGAGTTGCGAAGGTGAGGCACATCAAATTCCAAAGGATTTTTGGCATTGCTTTCGGCTCTCGAGGATTCTGAAAGCATAACTTTCCTACCGAGAGTAGAAGGGCCTACACCCGACCCGTTTGAGTCGTCCAAATCCTCTGGAGCATCCGCACCCGAAGAATATGCTCGGCTAAAAAACAATTCGGTGGAGAGAGACAACTCGGGAAATGAAGACTGGCCAGGACAATCGAATAACCTGGCGTACGGCTCGGGTGACATAGACGCAGACAACTGCGACATCCCTTGGGTTTAGAAACGGATTAGGATCTTTAGAAGACAGACAAACAGATCAGGATCCCTAATAGCTCAGGAGAAAGGATCTAAATCTTCGAAGCATTGGAAAATAGATCGTGGATCTCAACATCTTATCGGAACAGATCGAAGCCTTATAACGGTTGAAGAAAAGATCAAGATCCTCTAAATAAATTAAAAATCAGATCTAAATCTTCAAACAAATCACCGGAGAATTCAAGAACACCGGTAGAGCTAATTGAAGATGGATCGGGGAACTCAAATGGGTCGGCGGCGAAGGAGGAATAACAGAGGCCCTAGCTAAAACTAACTTAAGAAAAAATAGAGAGAGAAAGAAGAGAGAGGTTACTTGTTTTGGAGAATTTTTCGGAGAAATAAAGTTGTGAAGGATTAAGAGGCATCACAGTTTATATAGGCAAGTAGTGACGTCATACGCCTCGAGAATCAGCAGAAACTTTAGACTCCCCGAGAAAAGTATGCCAAAGTCTGTGGAGGCCCCCAAGTAGAATTTGTTCTATACAGCAAACCCCGAGCCAAACTCTTGACATAACCGCTTGGTGGCATATAGCAAAATAAAATGGCTAGAGGGCTTAACAGAAACACTCCAACGGTTCGGCGTTTTCACTACAAATTCGGTTAGGGATGTTAACTTCAGAACAATCTTTATCTCGACATTTTCAGCTTTGAAATTGACGAGCTGGGGGGTTAACTGTTGGGGTCATTTTCACCCACCTGAAGTTAACGGATGAGAAAATGTATAAAAAGGCTCGGTGTCAACTAAGTGTCGCGAACACCCGAGCCAAACTCAAACGGCTCGGGTGTCACACAGAAAATGGTTCTGATATCACACCAAAAATGGTTTAGGTGTCACACCGAAAATGGTTCGGGTGTCACACCAAAAATGGTTCGGGTGTCACACCGAAAGTGATTCAGGTGTCACACCGAAAATAGTTCGGGTGTCGCACCGAAAACGGTTTGGGTGTCACACCTAAAATGGTTCGGGTGTCACATGAAGACTGTTCGTGTCACAGTTAGAGAACCCGAGCCAAAACAAAAACGGCCCGAGCCGCGAAGGAGAAAAACACCCAAGACACGAGAGAAAAGACACCCGAGCTGCGAAGGAAAAATGCCACCCGAGCCAAACATGGGCCGTTGCCATCCGAGCCAAATATGGGTCGTTACCACCCGAGCCAAACATGGGCCGTTGCCACCTGAACCAAACATGGGCCGTTTCCACCCGAACCAAACATGGGCCGTTGCCACCCGAAGCAACGATCATAGGTGAAAGGCCCATGAAGATACGACAGACATGAAAAAAGGAAAAGAGCGAAAAAATAGGAGAACTTCTGCTGGGGTCAGAATCCACCCAGCTGTGATCAATGGGAAAATGAGTAAGTATAGAAATACAAGAAATTGGATAGGGCCTAAGTTATCGAAGTCGCGGCCGAAGTCGTGGCCAAAGTCGTGGCCGAATTCATTTCCATACGAAGTCAACTTGGCCGAAGATAGCTTGGCCAAAGACAACTTGGCCGAAGACAAGCTTGGCTGAAGCCAGCTTGGCCGAAGACAGCTTGGCCGAAGTCAGCTTGGCCGAAGTCAGCTTGGCCGAAGATAGCTTGGCCGCATACAGCTTGGCAGAAGACATCTAGGCCGAAGACAGCTTGGCCGAAGATAGCTTGGCTGAAGACAGCTTGGCCGAAGACAACTTGGCTGAAGTCAGCTTGGCCCAAGACAGCTTGGCCAAAGACAGCTTGGCCGAAGACAACTTGGCCGAAGACAGCTTGGCCGAAGACAGCATGGCCGAAGACACTTGGGCCGAAGTCAATTTGGCCGAAGACAGCTTGGCCGAAGACAGCTTGGCCGAAGACAGCTTGGCCGAAGACAGCATGGCCGAAGACAGCATTTATCGAAGACAATTGGGCCGAAGTCAATTTTGCCGAAGACAGCTTGGCCAAAGACAGCTTGGCCGAAGTTAGCTTGGCCGAAAACAGCTTGGCCGAAGTCAGCTTGGCCGAAGACAGCTTGGCCGAAAATAGCTTGGCCGAAGACAGCTTGGCCCAAGACAGCTTGGCCCAAGACAGCTTGGCCGAAGTCAGCTTGGCCGAAGACAGCTTGGCCAAAGACAGCTTGGCCGAGGACAGCTTGGCCGAAGTTAACCTGGCCGAAGACAGCTTGGCCAAAGACAGCTTGGTCGAAGTCAACCTGGCCAAAGACAGCTTGGCCGAAGACAGCTTGGCCGAAGTCAACCTGGCCGAAGAAAGCTTGGCCGAAGTCAATTCTATACGAAGTCATTTCCATACGATGTCATGGCCGAAGTCATTTCCATAGGAAGTCATTCCTGTACGAAGTCAACAAATCCATCTTCGGTGTTGGGCTCAGAATCCACCCAGCTGAGATCAATGGGAAGTGACTAAGTATAGAAATACGAGGAATCGGATAAGGCCTAGGCTATCGAAGTCGTGGCCGAAGTAATGGCCGAAGTTGCGGCCGAAGTCATGGCCGAAATCGCGGCAGAAGTCTTGGCTGAAGTCGCGGCCGAAGTCTTGGCCGAAGTCATGGCCGAAGTCGCGGCCAAAGTCGTGGCCGAAATCGCGGCCGAAGTCATGGACGAAGTCGCGGCCAAAGTCGTGACCGAAGTCGCGGCCAAAGTCATGGTCTAAATGGCGGCCGAAGTCATGGCCGAAGTCACGGCCGAAGTTGTGGCCGAAGTCGTGGCCGAAGTCGTGGCCGAAATCCCGGCCGAAGTCATGGCCGAAGTCGATTACATACGAAGTTGTGGCCGAAGTCAATTTCATACGAAGTCGTGGCCGAAGTCATTTCTATACGAAGTCATGGCCGAAGTCAATTATATACGAAGCCAATTCTATACGAAGTCGCGGCCGAAGCTAATTTTATACGAAGTCGCGGTCGAATTTATTTCTATACGAAGTCGTGGCCGAAGTCAATTCTATACGAAACCAATTATATACGAAGTCGCGGCCGAAGCCAATTCTATACGAGGTCGCGGCCCAAGCCAATTTTGTACGAAGTCACGGCCGAAGCCAATTTTATACGAAGTCACGGCCGAAGCCAATTCTATACGAAGTCGCAGCCGAAGCCAATACAACCGAAGAAAATGTGGCCGAAGAAAATGTGGCTAAAGCCAATGTGGCCGAAGATAATGCGGCCGAAGCAACAAGCCCATCTTCGGCCGATGTCAATACGAAGGCCCATGAAGCCAAGCCGACTCAGCTAGATGGAAATCCTGACGGATTAGGAAGTTTTCTTTATTTCCTTTGGAATTGGCCTGGCCGACTCAAACTAGTATATATATCTATGTACATCTCATGAAAAGGGGATCCACAATTTACATAGCAAAATCCTAGACTTTTTGCTCTCAAATTCTTGTATGAAAAAGCTTTTCGAAACAGCTTAATAAAACCATCTTTGGATCTTCATTTTCATGGTTCATACGTAGAAGCTTCAGATCCTTTAAAAGTTTTGTGCAAATCTAATTGTGTTGATTTCGATTCCCACAATTTGGCGCCGTCTGTGGGGACTTTGAAACTTTCTTACACCAAGGAACCACCGTACGAATGATCCGAAGAAGATAACCAACAGTGGGAGTCGAAACTCGTACAATTAAATTTGGTAAGGGAATTTTAGGGATTCGACAAACTTCTATGAAAAGAAACCAAGAACAGAGATCCAAAGATGGTTTTTATTATTTAAGCTGTTTTGAAAGCTGTTGCAGAGAATAACAAGTGTTCAGCTAGGTTAATTTTTGGATCCTCTTTTCAAAGAGGTACATTGTCTATTTATACACGAATATGTCGGCTAGGTTTCTTCCTAAACGATAAAGGAAAACTTCCTTATTCTTTGGGATTTCCTTTCTCTGGTTTTCGTGGGCTTCTTCCTTTGCCTCGTCGCCTCGGCTCACCAATGTCTTGTAGCTCTTCCCATCAAGATGCTGGGCTTGTTGCTTTGTTGGGTCATCGATGGCCTGGCTCGTCGCCCATTTCTCCTTGATGCCGAGCCAGGGAGTTGGCTCGTCGTCTGACTTTCCTTCATGCCGAGCCAAGAAGTTGGTGAGCCAACATGTTGGCTCGTCACCGCGTTTAGGTTTGCCAACGTGTTGGCTCGTCACCATTTGTTGGTTTGCCAACATGTTGGCTCGTCACCGTTTGTTGGTTTGCCAACATGTTGGCTCGTCACCGTTTGCTGTTCTCTATTGCCGAGCCAAGTGTTTGGCTTATCTTCTCCTCGCCTCCGAGCTAGTGTTTGGCTCGTCTCCATCTTTCCTCTGTCACCGAGCTAGGTGTTTGGCTCATTGCTGCTTCTTCGCGATGCCTAGCCAAACGTTGGCTCGTCACCCTTTCTGATGCCTAGCCAAACATTGGCTCATTCCTCCTTCTTCCTGATGCCTAGCCAAACATTGGCTCGTCACTCCTTTCTGATGCCTAGCCAAACATTGGCTTGTCACTTCTTCCTGATGCCTAGCCAAACGTTGGTTCGTCACTCACTTCTTTATGATGCCTAGCCAAGTGTTGGTTCGTCACTCACTTCTGTCGCCGAGCCAAACCTTGGCTCGTCTCCTTCTTTGGCTAGATCTAACACCCATACTTAGTGTTACCAAACCGTTGATCTTGATGGGGTGAAAACCGACCCCAACAGTTAGCCCCCAGCTCGGTAGTATTATTGATAATAGTGACGAAGTGAAAAGTCGAGATCGAGATCAACTATCTTCGGGCTACCGAGCCAAATTTGTGGTGAAGCTTATTTGGGGATTGATATATGTCGAGCCAGACTGATAGTGTTACCAAAACCTTATCTTCGTGTGGCCGAGGCATGCCTTCTTGGCTCGGTATCCTGCTTGATTTTACTGAATCTGGGACAACATACCGAGGTGTTTATTACCGTGCCAACACTGAGTATCGTGTTGCCGATCCTATTCCTTGTCGTATTGTCAATCCATCTTGTCGCATACATTGCCGAGCCATTTCGGCTAGCGATGTTTAATTCGAGTTTATCATTTTGCCGAACCAACACCTTTGTCATGCTGCCGAGCCAAACTACTCTGTTGCTCGCATTGTCGAGCCATTTGCCGAGGTGTCATGATGATGTGGCCGAGCAGTTTTGGCTCGTCATTACTTCAGGCTGCCTTGTCATTAAGCCAACTTGTCACTTGTGATCGTACTATTTTGGCTCGTGACGCTACTTCAAGTTATAATGTTTGTCGAACCATCTTTTCTTCTATATGTCACTGAACCATCCTGTTAAGTTTGTTGTCTTTGGCTCGGCAGTATCGTTGGCTTGAAGTGTTTCTCTTACCATGACCATAACTTTATTGGGAACTGCAAACATTTTTGCATGTTCCCGAGGCCGCTTGGCGTCACGCGCTGTGCTTTCATACATCTTTATATTCAGATTCTTGTCTCACTCCTCATAACTCACTTCTCCACATTTCCGAAAAACAGGTAGCTCTCTTCTCTCTCTTCTTTTCTCTCTTTTTATTTTCAAGTTTCGGCTAGGTTTTTATCGATTCTTCTCTTCCGCCGCCGCCACTTTGAATTTTCCGACCCATCTTCAAGCGTGGCTCGGCAACTCCTTGCATTTTCTGATCCATCTTCATACATCTACGACGAGTGTTTGAATTTTTCGATCCATCATCATCCGGGTCGCGTTGCTGCTTTGATCTTCTCTGCCTTCGAGCCAAAATTCCTCGTATCAAGTGTGTCTCCGAGCCAAGATTTCTCCAATTCTTACTAAGTATCAGTTTGATTCCGAGCCAAAATCCCCAATGTCTCATATCGCCGAGCTGGAAGATTCTGTGGGTTCGGCCAATTCTGCCTTGTTGCTTGGACGCAAGATGATGTTATCTCCGCAGGTTACTGAACCAGTGGAAACCAATTCTCTGCCAGGTCAGTTGCAGATTGTTGTCCATCTCTTATTAACGAAGCATTTGATGCCGAGGTAGATGCCGAGGCAGATTTGATACAAAAGGCTCTCGAAGAATTTAAAGCCGAACCAGAAGAATACATTCTTGACGAGGCAGAAAAGATACGGTTGGAGAGACTGTTTGCGAGCCACCAAGCTAGCACATCCACGAGGCGAAAGTCCAAGAGAAAAGCTCATAAGAGACGACCTGATCCACCTGGTTCGTCTTTGTGCATTGCTGAGTCTTTGGAGGCGGACGGTCACATTGCTTTTTATCAGAGAAAGATCATCGAAGGCTTCCGAAGCAAAGACAGTGACTGGGGGAACTATTTTTTCTTCATTCCCATCAACGATGCCAAGGTGGAAGCCGAAAGTGTTCATTACGTCAAAACTGAGTGGGGAACTATTGGTGGGCGAGCCGTAGACCTTTCAAGAGATTTGCTAAGGTTTTATTTTGTGGCGAGCTGACACTTTTTCTTCTTTGTTTGTGCAGTTCGGCAGGTTCTCCCACGTTACCCAGAAGATACACTCATGCTTCGAAACACACTCGCTGCCAGAAAGTGCCACTGGGAAAACCATTTTTCCCTAAGGAGAGTTGAAAAAGCCCGAGCCATCTTTGCCGGCGTTGAAGTATATGACAGCTCGGAATCTGAATCTCCACCGCGAAGTCCTCCAAGAAGAAGTATGGGGAAAATATTGACCATCCGCGACCAACAGGCTCTGAAGGAGAAAAAGGAAGAAGAGGCAGCTGGCCGAGGTGACGAGGTGACTAACGCAATCGAACAAACTGCCGAGCCAGTTGCCAAGGTGCTCGGCCAAACTGTGACTAAAATGGAGACACATCCTCCTTCCGAGCCACCAGCTCTTGTCGCTGAAGCTAGGGAAGTAGTTTCGGCTCTCGTTTCGATTGTTAGACCCTCTTCTTCAATAATGTCCCAGCACACAGAGGACAAGAAGCTTTCTGGCAAATGTCCTGCTTCCGAGGCCGATAAAGAGAGAAACAAAGGAAAGCAGGAGAAAAGGAAACGCCATAAGCCTGCCGACCCAACTTCTGAAGAGCCGGAGCCCACGTCGTTTAGGCATGAAGGATCCGAGCCAATATGCAACGACGAGGTAGCTTCAGCGACCCTCTTTTCGTAGGTTCGTTGCTCGGGAGACAGATTGCCGCCCTCGACGTTCTATCTCACAACGACCTGTACGCCGACATGTCGCTCCGAGGCACTAAGGTACTTTCAGGGATTGTGTGTGTTTGTTATTGTAGAAAGACTAAGTATTGACCGTTTTTCCTTTGATCAGTTCATCGCGTTTATCAATAAGATGGTTTCCGCATTCGAAAAGGATTTGAGGAAGGATAGGCGTCGGATCGAAGATGCTCAGAAAGATGCATCCTTCTTAAAGAACAAAATCGCCGAACTGGAGAGTAAGCACACTGCCGAACTAGCAGCTGTATCTGCTCGAATTGAAGGTCTTGAGAAGGAGAAGACATACCTCAAGGATGAATGGGACAAGATCGGCGACTTAGCTATGAGGTTGGATCGCTCTAAGCAGAAGAAGGCTGCCGAAATTGAATCCCTTAAGAGGCAGCTTAATGCTGTGAATGCTTTGCACGAGGCCAATGTTAAAAAGGCCCAGAAGGCTGCGAGGTGAGAGATATCAGAGAGGTTCCAAGAGCGGCTTGCCAAGATTGAGAAGAGCATCGACGAGCTGAAGGCGGCGAAAGAAAAGAAGCTCGATCTGGCCCAGGTCGACAACGACCTACAGCTGCTCGAGATCTTGCAAAAAGAGGATGCACCTGCTCTCGACTCCGAGGTGACGAAATTGGCAGGGTGGAGACTTGATCTGGCCGACGCAACTGACGAGTTTGAGAGGATTGAGGCAAAGCTGAAGAAAGATCTGACGCTTTCACCTGTTTCCTCAGATTCTGTAGACACTCTCCTGGGAACCGAACCAATGGAGAATGCGGCAGCGACAGCCGGGGTCACGGACTTTTCCGGCTCGAACGTCGATACACCCGGAGTTGCGGATCTTATTAAAGAAATGGCTGCCGAGCTTGATCCTTCCAACTAACCCTTCTCCTTATTTCCTTTTATTTAAAAATCTTTCTATGATGTTTTTGAACATAAGTGCCTGGACGGCTTTATCCACGCGTTTTCTGGTACGTTACTACCAAGTTTTTGTAATGATTGCCGTCTATTGTCATAACTCCTTTTTCTTTGGACTTTCTGCTTATGTTATTGCTTAAGTAATCTTTGACTTGTACCTTGATGTGATATTGCGAACCATCTTTGTTTAGTAAAAGTATGGTTGTCTTTTTATTGAGTGCTTTAGTATCAGTTCAGGGTTTGCGGTGTTCCGACTTACATTCCCGTTCTTTTGACAATGAAACATGTTTAAAATCTCATACTAACTGGTAGGTTCAGTATCATGTTTCAGAGATGTTTACGACCAGTGTACCAAGAGATGTTTACTGGGTTTAAGAGTTTACTTTGAGTTTTAAGACTTGCGAGCTTTCGACTTACGGGACCCTCTCAAAGATAAACTTGCCAGGATATCGTCCAGGATATACCTTTCGGATATTAGACCAGGATATATCCAATCAGAATTTGTATAGGGCGCTTTTATACCCGTAAGAGGTGTTGAGAACCCTATCCCGTATAGAGATAGCGGTTAAAAAAATCCGTGAAGGATGTGATTGTTCGTCTGTTGTGGCCAGCAACAAACGAGGTGATTGACTATCCGTGAAGGATGTAAAGTTGTGACTTGTGTTTGAAAAAGTTTGAAATTTTTCTCTTTGAGAAGTGTAAATGCGAGATATGGGAGTATACATGTATACGTACCCACTCCCCCCCTTTTTTAAGCAGGGGGACAACTGAACCCGTCCGAAGACGAGCTACCTATGTACCCTTTTCAGGGATCAAGTCGTCCCCTAGTTCATGCGAAGTGACTTAGTGGTAATACCTCTTTAGGTGCATTGCGTTCCAAGATCTTGGTATCGGAATATCAGACATGTTTGAGAGCTCGTATACTCCTGGTCGAACTATCTTGGTGATTTTGTAGGGTCCTTCCCAGTTTGCTCCTAGTTTGCCAGGGTTTGTTTAGGCTGTGTTCTGAAAAACTTTGCGGAGAACCAGATCACCTTCTTTGAACTTGCGACTTCTAATGTTGGTGTTGTAATACTTAGCCGCCGCCTGTTGGTAATTTTGAATCCAAACCATCGCTTCATCTCTTCGTTCGTTAACAAAGTCTAACTCGTCGAGTAACATAAGGTGATTCAGTCCTTCCTGCCCTGAAAGAAGTCTGTGGCGGACTCCAGGAAATTGGACTTCGGCTGGGATGACACATTATGCACCGTAGAAAAGAGCGAAAGGTGTTTGATCGGTGACTCGCCGTGGAGTGGTTCGGTGTGACCATAATACTCCTTCGGGTTCATCTGCCCAGCGTCCCTTCTTTGCATCAAGGCATTTTTTCAGACCTTCCAGGATAGTTTTGTTCACTGATTATGCTTGCCCATTCCCTTGTGGATAGCGTGGCGTAGACTTGCTGAGTCGTATCTTCCATTTTTCAAAGAATGCTTCAAACCTTGTAGAGATAAACTGTGAGCCGTTGTCTGTAACAATTTCGTATGGAACCCCATGTCGGCATAAGATATTTTTCCAAACAAAGTGCTCTACCTGGGCGTCCTTTATGTTGGTGTAAGAGTCTGCCTCGACCCTTCATGCGCTGGTCTATGGATATAGAGGTCCGACTATATCCATAGACCAGCGCATGAAGGGGTAGGGTGCTTAGATTGAGGACAGCAACTCCGTTGGTTGGTGAATCATTGGGGCACGTCGTTGGCATTTTTCGCACCTAGCCGAGAACTTCTCGCAGTCCTTCACCATAGTCGGCCAGTAGTAACCATGATGCTTGATCTTGATTGCCAAAGCTCTTCCGCCGGAGTGGTTGCCACACGAGCCGCTGTGGACCTCTGCCATGATTTTTCTAGCTTCAACGCCTCCGACACAGGCCATCAGCGGTCCTGAGAATCTCCACTTGAAGATGTTTCCATCTAATAGAACGTATCGTGCAGCTTGAGCTCTGAGTTTTCGAGCGGCCCACTTATCTGATGGTAACTCGCCATCCATGATGTAAACACGGATTGCTCCCATCCACTCTTGGTCATATCCGTAGTCTGTTTCCGACAGTTGTGGATCTTCCTCCATCTCGATTGCTTCACCTTCGGCCGGAGGATCTATTTTAGGCTCTTCCTCTATCTCAATTGCCTCGTCTTCCACCGATGGTGTCATGTTCAGGTCATCTAGAGCGGTGGTGTTGGTGCTGCCCTTTTCTGCGACATTTTTCCCAGATATACCTTCGGCCTGTGTGGCTCTTTGGGAGCGAGTGACTGCATTCACGGTGTCAGAGAGGTTGATACTTGGGTTTTTGATGAATTCTACTAGGATTATCCTTTTCAAATCCGGATCGGATGTGGATGCGAGTGCTGCTAGCGCGTCTGCCGAAGTGTTTTCCCCGCGTGGTATCCGTTTTAATGTGAACTCTTCGAACTGTGCGGCCATCTCTTTGACGATCTTTAGATAAGCTTCCATTCGGTCGTCTCTGGCCGTATACTCGCTGACTTGGTTGACCACCAGCTGTGAATCACAGTAGGCCTGGATGTGCGAAATTTTAAGTCCGCGAGCGAGTCTCATTCCTGCGATCAAGGCTTCGTACTCTGCTTCGTTATTAGATGCGCGAAAACCCAAGCGGAATGATTGTTCGAGAATTTCACCTGTTGGAGAGGTTAACCGTATTCCTACTCCAGATCCTTGTTTTGATGATGATCCATCCGCGTGGAGCTTCCATATTGGGCGCGGAGCCGGCTATTCTATCGCTTCTTCTGGGAGTTCTATCAGAAAATCTGCAAGGACTTGAGACTTCGCGCAGGTTCTGCTTCGATACTCGATGTCGTATTCGCTCAGCTCTATTGCCCACTTTGCCAATCTTCCAGACTGGCTAGGGCTATGTAGGATGGATCGCAGTGGGAAGGTAGTTAAAACCACAATTGAATGTGACTGGAAGTATGGTCTCAGTTTTCGAGCGGACATTATCACAGACAGCGCCAACTTCTCCATCTGTGGATACCGGGTTTCAGCGTCGGTGAGAGTTTGGCTGACATAAAAAATAGGCTTCTGCTCGCTGCGCTCTTCTCTGATGAGTACTCCACTTACTGTTATTGCCGAAATGGCCGTGTAAAGGAATAATGGTTCGCCCTCCACTGGTTTCGTAAGTATTGGAGGGCTGGCTAGGTATTCTTTCAGCTGTTGAAATGGCTGCTCGCATTTTTCTGTCCATTCAAAATTCTTGTTCCCACGCAGTGTGTCGTAGAAAGGTAAAAACTTATCAGTTGACCGAGAGATGAAACGATTCAGCGCGGCGACCCGTCCTGTTAGCCTCTGGACTTCACGCTTTGTTTTCGGTGACACCATCTGTATGAGCGCATCAATCTGCTTCGGGTTGGCTTCAATTCCACGGTGGATGACCAGATATCCAAGGAACTCTCCGGACGTGATCGTAAATCTGCACTTGGTCGGGTTCAGCTTCATGTTATGTAGATTTAGTTGCTTGAAACATTCTTCTAGGTGAGCTAAGTGATCCTTCTCCTCTAAAGATTTCACCAGCATGTCGTCTATGTATACTTTCATCGTCTTCCCCAGTTGGCCAGCGAACATTCGGTTCACTAATCGCTGGTAAGTTGCTCCGACATTTTTAAGACCGAACGACATCACTTTGTAGCAATATATCCCGCGGTCTGTGATGAATGCCGTCTTCTCTTGATCGTCTGGGTTCATTAGGATTTGGTTGTATCCGGAGAAAGCATCCATAAACGAAAGAAGTTTGTTGCCTGCTATTGCTTCTATCAGTCGATCAATATGTGGAAGCAGAAAGCTATCCTTTGGGCAGGCTTTGTTCAGGTCGGTGAGGTTCACGCATACACGCCATTTCCCATTCTTCTTCTTGACCACTACTGGGTTAGCGAGCCAGTCAGGGTATTTTGCTTTGACTATTGATCCCACGCGTAGCAACCTTTCCACCTCGTCATTCACTGCTTGTGCTCTTTCTGGTCCAAGTTTTCGCCTTTTCTGTTTGACTGGTTTAAAGGTTGGGTCCACGTTTAGCTCGTGGCATGTCATGTTGATGCTGATGCCGGGCTTGTCTTCTGCTTCCCATGCGAAGGTGTTTACGTTCTTTTTAAGGAAGAAATCAGCTCTCCCCTTATCGGATCTTTCAGCTCGGCCCCTATCTCAACGCAGCATTCTGGGTGATTGCCATCAATGTTTACTGAAACAACGGGATCGCAGGTGGGTTTGCTCTTCCTCTCACGATCCTCTACCATCTGTAATTGCTATAAGAGTTTCGCCAAATCCTTCTCAAGTTCCCTGTGAGTCTTCATCTTCTTTCGCTTGGTAGTGGTATCTGTGATGGGGATCCTGAGTTTGTACTCGGCTAGGAAGCAAATGCGGGACTCTTTTTTGTTTCCCCAAATTGTTTTGACTCCTCCGGGGGGTCGGAAATTTGATGCAGAGATGATAGGTCGATGGTACGGCTCACATGGAGTTTATCCAGGGGGTACCCATAATCACATTGTAGATCGCAGGATGATCTGCAACTGAAAACTCCACGATCTTGGTCACTTCTTCAGCTCAGACGGGAAGCTTTATTGTTCCAAGGGTCATGGTTGTTTCCCCTGAGAATCCGGTTAAAGGCTTCGGCGCGACCGTGATTTTGGATAGGTCTATGTTCATCCTTCTGAGGGTTTCCCGGAAGATCACATCTACAGAGCTTCCCATATTTATCAGAACTCGGGCGATGTCGCAATCGTCTACGATCAATTCTATCACGAGGGGATCATTATGTGGTCGGTCGATGCCGGTGGTTTCCCTTTCTTCGAACGAGATCACGTCGTTGGATAGTTTGGAAGGTGTTGACCAGTTGACACTGGCGTCGGCTCGCCTCTGGAATGCTTTGATTGAAGACACCGTGTCTGAGCAATATTGTGATCCTCCCATTATCATATTTATTCTTCTTCGTGAGCCTGACTGCGTCGCCTCGTCATCTCGCCTTCCTCGCTTGGGAGGATCATTGTTTGGATTTGTCTGGTTCGGCTGATCCTTCTCCTCCTCATGCTCGAATTCCTTCAGGCTGACAGTGCTACCGAGTTCTCCGGCTACTAGCTTCGCCGCAAGCTTTATTCCCAAGGTTCGGCAGTTGGTAGTTGAATTACCGTGCATGTGATGATACTCGCAGTAAGATTTTTCGGACGAACTCTGATTTTTCGTCCATGTATTCCATGGCATTTTGTCTCGGCCAGCTCCCACCTGGTAGTTGTGGGCTCCTCCGAAATTGGTTTTCTCGTGGTGCACATATCCGTTTCCTTGAATATTCTTCCTATGAGGCGGTTGGTTCGGAGTTTGGAAGGAACGGTTCGTTGTTTTGGCCACTCCATACTTTTGAGACAAAACTTTCATCTCTTCTTCGTTGACTATGAAATCGGAGGCTCGGTGTAGAGCATCTTGGATCGATAACGGTGTATTTAGAGCGATCTCTTTTCGAAACTCCGATTCGTACCACATCGATCTTTTTAATGCGAGCACGGTAGCCTTGTCACTTACGCTCTGGACCTTTGACATGACTGCTTTGAATCTTCCCATGAAGCTTCGTAGTGTCTCCGTAAGGCCTTGAGTTAATTTCCAGAGATCAGCATCAGAGGCTCCTCGATCCATAAACATGGAGTAATGCTTCAGGAAGGTAGCAGACAGTTGCTGGAAATCGTCAATGGAGTTCCGCTCAAGCCTGGAAAACCATTGGAGTGCTGTGTCTTTCAGATGCTCCACAAACAGTAGACAGAAACCGGCGTCTCTTTCCTTTTCCCTGAAATTGGCTCGGCCCATTGCTATGATGAACGCTGTTATGTGCTCCTTTGGGTTCGTGTTTCCTTCGTAAACTGGAACCTTGATCTTTCCTGAGTCAGAAATTCTTGCTTTGGTAATCCGAGTTGTAAACGGCGTGTTGTGTGCTTCTTCTAGTACGTGATCAATCTCCGAGACTTTACTGGTTGCTTTATGCACCTGGGATCGGACGGCTTTCATCTCAGCAGTGGCACGATCCAAGGATCGGACGGCTTTCGTCCAACTCTTCTCTCTGGGCCCGGCTTGTTGTCCTTGGTTCGTCAGCGTATTGTTCCTGTCGTACCTATAAGAGATTTTCTTCTTCTTCTGCTAAGCTTCTGGCTCGGTTCAGGTTAATGTCGCATTCGCTGGCTCGGGCTCCCGTCAGTGTTGGTACAAACCCTTCGTCAGCGGGATTCTCCGTGTTGTGATCTCCTTCCACGTGTCCCTCTTCGTCAAGAACGATTGTTGCAGCAGACCGACCGTTGGTGTGTTGGTCATGCCCACCGCTGGCTTCTCTTGTCCCGCGTACTAGTCGGGGTGGCTTGGTGATGCTTGATCTGGTTGCCGCAGGTGTCTTCTCGTTGATGGGATATGGCGGTGGCAATCCTCCCAAAGTCCCCGGTGCATCGCGTGGTGTCGAAAAATCCAGGGATGTTGGGTTTAAGCCGAGTCGTCTAGTGATTCCGCTTACGGGTGGATCCCGTGTCGAACCCATGCCTCCGAGTCGTGAGTTTCTGGCTCGGCTCTCTGTTGCCAATGTCTCGATTCTCTTCGTCAACGAGCTATTCAGCTTGTCTTGCTCCTCTGCCCTCTTCAGCAAAGTGGTCATCATGTTCTTCAATTCTGTCAGCGCCTCCGAGGTTCTTTCCGTGTTCGCCGGAGGTAGATTGGTTCCTGTTCCAGGAAGATCGGCGCCAGTGTTGCTTGCATCATCGCCGCTTCGATCTCCATCGGTAGTCATTGCTTCAGATCTCGTATTCGGTGGTTCCTAGGTGTCAGAAAGCTTGAGACGTCCCCTCAGACAGTGCCAAATTATGGGAGTCGAAACTCGCACAACTAAATTTGGTAAGGGAATTTTAGGGATTCGACAAACTTCTATGAAAAGAAACCAAGAACAGAGATCCAAAGATGGTTTTTATTATTTAAGCTGTTTTGAAAGCTGTTGCAGAGAATAACAAGTGTTCAGCTAGGTCAATTTTCGGATCCTCTTTTCAAAGAGGTACATTGTCTATTTATACACGACTATGTCGGTTAGGTTTCTTCCTAAACGATAAAGGAAAACTTCCTTATTCTTCGGGATTTCCTTTCTCTGGTTTTCGTGGGCTTCTTCCTTTGCCTCGTCGCCTCGGCTCACCAATGTCTTGTAGCTCTTCCCATCAAGATGCTGGGCTTGTTGCTTTGTTGGGTCATCGATGGGCTGGCTCGTCGCCCATTTCTCCTTGATGCCGAGCCAGGGAGTTGGCTCGTCATCTGAATTTCCTTCATGCCGATCCAGGAAATTGGTGAGCCAACATGTTGGCTCGTCACCGCGTTTAGGTTTGCCAATGTGTTGGCTCGTCACCATTTGTTGGTTTGCCAACATGTTGGCTCGTCACCATTTGTTGGTTTGCCAACATGTTGGCTCGTCACCGTTTGCTGTTCTCTGTTGCCTAGCCAAGTGTTTGGCTTGTCTTCTCCTTGCCTCCGAGCAAGTGTTTGGCTTGTCTCCATCTTTCCTCTGTCGCCGAGCCAGGTGTTTGGCTCATTGCTGCTTCTTCGCGATGCCTAGCCAAACGTTGGCTCGTTACCCTTTCTGATGCCTAGCCAAACGTTGGCTCGTCACTCCTTTCTGATGCCTAGCCAAACGTTGGCTCGTCACTTCTTCCTGATGCCTAGCCAAACATTGGTTCATCACTCACTTCTTTATGGTGCCTAGCCAAGTGTTGGTTGGTCACTCACTTCTGTCACCGAGCCAAGGTTTGGCTTATCTCCTTCTTTGGCTAGATCTAACACCCATACTTAGCGTTACCAAACCGTTGATCTTGATGGGGTGAAAACCGACCCCAACACCACCGATGGAGAAAGCTGAGCCGACGACCCGCAGGATACCAAAAGCGATGGATCCAGAGCGAAAAATGCACCAGTCCTTGCAGCTTTGGAGATGAGTCCGTAGGCCCTGACTCAGATAAAGACGATGCTAGAGACGCTGCTCAAAAAGGCGGAGGAGCAGGATAAGCTGAACACAACGGTGACCGACAAGATGGAAGTCCTTGCGATGGTGAACCGATCCCGAGATAGGGGCTCAGGAGTTGACCTAATAAGGCCTCCCCTTCGACGTCTCAATCCAACAGCCCTTGATTTCTCAACGCCTCTTGATGCGCCGAGAACCCGAGGTGGATTACCTCAGCCGAACCAACCAACTGCAACCGCCGAACTGAATGCGGGAGCGCCCGAGACAAATACACAGACTGCAGACGAAACGAATCTGGTGATCGACCTGTAGGATAGCCCAGAGGGTGAGCACGACTTGGAAAACTACCGCGAAGCCGAACTCGCAGGTGCAAGCTGAACTCGAGTCGAACGAAGCGGTACCAACCTCGGCCACTATCAAGACTTTACCGAGGAAGAGGAGAACATCCTCTGGATCCAACGAGCCCAGATCGAAGAAGAGCGAAAAGTAGTAATCCGAGCTCAGAAGGAGGAGATGGCTGGAATTCGAGCTGGTATGGAGAGAGCTGCCGCTGAGATGAGATCTCTTCGATCTCAGATGCATAGGGCTACCAGCAAGGCTCCCGAACTCGACCGAGTGGTTGAAGAAGCACAGAACACTCCATTCACAACTTGAATTACTAAGACAAAGGTTTTCGTCCCGGGGAAAATGAAGATACCGATTTACGAAGGAAAGGCTGATCCAAAGGAACACTTGACTGCCTTCGCGATAGCAATGGAATGAGCAAACTTCAAAGAAGGCGAAGAAGACGCTGGTCAATGTCTTTTATTCGTTGAGCACCTTAAAGGACCAGCTCTCCAATGGTTCTCTAGGCTTGGGAGAAATTCGATCGACAATTTCAATCAGCTGTCATCGGCATTCCTCAATTATTATGCTATATTCATGGAACGCCAAACATCCGATGTGGATCTATGGACCATGGGGCAAGGACAAAACAAGACGTTACGAACTTTCATCGAACGGTTCAAGTTGGTACTGTCGAAAGTAGAAGGGATAAGTAACGAAGCTGCATTGCAAGCATTGAAGAAAGCCCTGTGGTTCGACTCAGATTTTTGAAAGGAGATTGCGTTAAATGCTCCAACCATGATCCATGATGCATTGCATCGAGCAACGGACTTCGCCTCCAACGAAGAAGAAGTGAAGATCCTAACCCAGGAGCACAGAAAGGCGAAGTCTACGAACTATCCTCCCTCTGCTCCGAACCCACCAAACAACATAAAG
The DNA here is from genome assembly GCA_900406555.1 of Pseudoturritis turrita. Taxonomy (NCBI): domain Eukaryota; kingdom Viridiplantae; phylum Streptophyta; class Magnoliopsida; order Brassicales; family Brassicaceae; genus Pseudoturritis; species Pseudoturritis turrita. The sequence goes on along the minus strand of OVBL01000172.1, from coordinate 3,544 downwards.
GTCAACCAAGGTTCTGGATACGTCCAGCATGAAGGAGGTTTCAAAGGAGCCCATTGTTACCAAGTCGACTCGTCAGGATACGGGCAAGGACGAGGCCAAGGTAGAGGAAGAGGTACATGGAATAGCACATGGACCAGGGGCCAAGGGACTTACGACAAAACGGCTTATTGCGAACATCACAATATCTTCGGACATTCGACTGCAAATTGCCGTATTCTAGGCTTAAAACTCGCTGCAAAGTTTGCAGCTGGCAAACTCAAGGGTGATATTACCATCAAGGATTTCGACATGGATACCAACGCGAACCACCCCCGAGCAGGCGAATGAAGATCTTCCTAAGCGAGGGCGGCAAGATGATGATGCCCCACAATCTGGACCCAGAAGACGGATCAACATGATAATGGGGGATCTCACTATTGCTCAGATACCGTCTCGTCGATTAAAGCTTTTCAACGACAAGCTGATGTCAGCGTCAATTGGTCCGAGCCTTCTAAGTTCCCAAATGACATCATCACATTTGAAGAAAAGGAAACTACCGGAATCGACAAACCTCACCATGACCCTCTCGTAATCGAACCAATCATCAATGATTATGATGTGGCCAGAGTGTTGGTAGACACGGGAAGCACGGTGGACATAATCTTCAAAGAGACTCTCAGAAGAATGAACGTCGACCTATCCGAAGTAACGGCAACTCCAAAACCATTGAATGGATTCTCCGGAGAAACGACAATGAGAATCGGAACAATCAAGCTACCTGCTCGGGCTGGAGAAATAACCAAATCGTGGAATTTTCGGTGGCCGATCACCCGGAAATCTACAACGTCATTATGAGAACCCCTTGGTTAAATACGATGCGCGCTGTGGCCTCAACATACCACATGTGCATAAAGTTCTCGACGCCTAATGAAATCCAAACCATTCGTGGAAATCAGAAGGAGTCCCGAATTTGTGTTATGGCCGAGCATAAGCTCAGAAATCCCGTAGCAGAACTTAACACGAAGACGAAGGAGAAGAGAGCCAAGCTGAACCAGCAACCTAAGAACGAGCTATCAAAGCAAAGTTTTACGGATCACTGAGTCACTTTACATGAACTACGGGGCGGTTTGATCCCTGCAAAGGATACGTAGGTAGCTCATCTTTGGATGGGTTCAGTTGCCCTCCTTTTAAAAAAGGGGGGGAGTGGGTACGTATACTCGTATACTCCCACCTTTATAATAGGCTCTACGTCTACTTAATGCAAGCTTTTCGAAGCTAAGATCATCATATCACATCCTTCACGGATTACTAGAACCTTAACAAAAACAGGCATCCCCTTCGCATCCTTTACGGATTACTCAAAGTCTTAACTAAACAGACACCTCATCTCACTCTCGTTGATGCTGGCCACAACAACGAACTACTACATCTTTTACGGATCTAACTATTACATCCTAGCGGATTAAAAGAGCGCGCTATATAAATGTCTATGTCCATTATTGGAGCGGATATGTTTACGGTAGCGTATCCATAAACCAAAATGTTCATCTTAAACTCAACAAACAAATCGTTGGTCATAACAGTACTATATGTTCATTGTTGGAGCATATTTGTTGATGGCAACTCGTCTGTAGACCAAAATGATCACCAAAAACCCAACAAATGAATCGTTGGTCGCAACAGTACTAGATGTCCATTGTCGGAGCGGATATGCTTACGGTAGCGTATCCGTAAACCGAAATGCTCATCTAAAATCCAACAAACAAATCGTTGGTCGAAACACCTATGCTCATTATCGGAGAGATATGTCTACGGTAACGTATCCGCAAACCGGAATGTTCATCTCAAACCCAACAAATGAATCGTTGATATTAATATTAAAGCGAGGTTCAGAAAAAAAGAAACAACAATAACAAAAGCCGCAAGGTAAAAATAACAAGTTGATACGGATAAAGCCGTCCAGGCGCCGTATTCAAACAAAGTCAAGCACAACATCATAGAATGGGATAAACCAAGCCATAGGCTTTGACATGTCCTCAATGATGGGTTCGGCGATCCCCATCATCGGCAACCTTACCCTTCAAAGGCACATCATCATAGTCATCGGAGGATTCGGTCGTCATCCTGGATTCGAAAGCCCTCTTCAAACCAAGTGAAGATAAACCAGGAGTACCCCTGTTAGATCCATAGAAAGCGCGAACCCCAACATTCGCCGCTAACGCTTCGATAGATTCGTTACCCAGCATAACATTGGTCGAATCCTCAGAAATTGGCGAAACCACCAAGTCGCTCTCCAACTCGGTGACCAACCTGTCGAAGTCATCGTCGGCATCATCGTACCTAGCTTTCCATTTGCGGAGTTTCTCAACTTCGGCCTCCAACAAGGGCGGTTCGTCACCGCGAAGCAATGCAATGAATTCAAGGTTACCATCGACTTGGGCGAGATCGACCATATTACTTTTCGACGACCCGCCTAAGCTCTGAAGCTTCTCCTTGGCTCGATCGACCTTGGCCTGGAATTTCTTTGCCATTTTACGCATCACCATCTTCTCAGCTCGCTCCACCTTCTTGTCGGTCATAGCCTTCTCCGAGCTTAGCAACCGTTGAAGCTTGGTAACCTGAGCATCATGTCGAACCCGAGAAGACTCTAAGAAAAGAACCTTGTCGTCGGCTCAACCGAGCCTCCCCTTGTGAAGTTCCACCTCAGCTTCCAAGTGTTCCTTCTGCTTCAACGCTCTCTCCATCACAACATCACGTTCACGCTCAGCTTCGTCAAGCTTGGTTTGAAGTTCTTTCGTCGCTTTCCAGGCACGCTCAACTCTCCTCGCATTCTTTCGGGCATCCGTCTCGTAGCCAAACGCCATTTTGTTGATGGAAGCCAAAAATTCAACGGAAAGAGAAGGTTAGATATCATATCTTCAACAAAGTAAAAAAAAAGGAGAAAGGAAAGTTGACATAAAGTACCTTAGTACCACGAAGAGACATATTGGCATATGGTTTGCTCCGAACCAGAGTATCGGGAGGAGGGAAGCAATCCCCCGTAGAAAGAATTTTCGAGAAAAGAGAAGCCGATGCCGATGCATCGTCGCAAACCATTTCGGAGGAGAACGGCAGAGTTACAGGTTCCGAAGGCAGTTTCTGCTCGACAGCATCGCGAATTGGAGCGTTACACCTTTTGCGTTTAGGAACATCATCCTTTGAAAGACCTTTCCCTTTATCGGCCTTCATCGCGGAACGCCTTCGGGCTGGCTTCACCGGGTCGGCGTCCTCACTCATGGCCACAGCCTTCCCATGGCTCTCCTCGTACTGCTAGGAGAAGACGAAGAAGTTGAGCTTGGATAACCAAAGTATCAGGCTCGTGCTCCCTCTACTCTCCGAAGAGTAAAATCTCTTTGCCACTCACACTCACCGGAAGCGAGAGTCTTGCAAAGTGTAATTACGTCTGGAGGACACGTTGGGATCGGGTTAGGAACTGCAAAACCAACAAACAAAGCAGAAGATCACGATATATTCAACAAAGCGGAAAAATTCATAAAGCTACAGATCGGCTACCGATTTTTCTTCA